>OY728134.1:883652856-884907856 GCA_963277665.1 Viscum album
GAAGCCCGAACAACGTCGTAAGGGGGTCTCTGTCCCGTAGCTCAGCCCAAGAAAAGAGTCGCCAACAGTCCCAGAAGTAACACCATTGATGCCCAGCATCCCGCACGTCTGCCCCAAACTACAAGCCAAGGGGCTCAATCACCTCACTTCGACACTATCCACATTGGTTGGCACTGACTCGCCCGCATGGTTTTAGATCGCGTCACAAGAACACGTCTCAGTGGGGAAAGCGACCCTTGTACTTGAGATTTCTAGGAAAGTCAAACCACACATCATCACTACCTTGCAGTTGAGAGGTATCCTCAAAGTCAATTCGATCCATCACTGACCTGTACAACCAAGGGTCTCGCTCTGGTAATCACAGAGGAAAGCCTCAGACTAGCCTAGTAGAAAGGACTAAGTCTCGAATTCCAACCGGTGTCCCCACTGCCCAGCCATCCTGGAGGGTAGTTCATAACCAGATATCGGGTGACCCACTGCCCAGCCCTGCTGGAGGGTAAACCATAATACATCATCAGGCGACCCACTGCCCAGACCTGCTGGAGGGTAGACCTTAACATATCATCAGGTGACCCACTGCCCAGCCCCACTGGAGGGTAGACCTGGAATAAGTCGACAGGCGACCCACTGCCCAGCTGTGCTGGAGGGTAGACCTGGAACTAAACGACGGGCGACCCACCGCCCAGCCCTGCTGGAGGGTACACCCTAAGAGGTCGTCGGGTGACCCACTGCCCAGACCCTGCTGGAGGGTAGACCCTAATAGCGTCAGGTGACCCACTGCCCAGTCTCGGCTGGAGGGTAGACCCTAAGAGCATTAGGTGACCCACTGCCCAATCTCTGCTAGAGGGTAAACCCTAGAAATCATTGAGCAACGCACTGCCCAACCCTACTAGAGGGTAAACCCTAGAAGTCGATGAGTAACCCACTGCCCAGCCCTGCTGGAGGGTAAAACTCAGAACTGCCCTGGCCATCCCCACTAAAGTGTACAACACTGGCCAACCGAACACGGAGTGGGTATCGCGCGACCACCCAACTCCAGCACAACTCACCCAAAGGGGTTTCAGTGCATGTTCCATCACTGGGTGTCACCAGCACCGCTACCCGCCGATCCATCGAGAACAAGACCAGGGGGAGACCGCTCAACCCTACTGGTCAGACAAAAGAGCACCAGGCCAGGGGAAACTCCACCCTGCTGGTCAAACAAACAAGCACAAAGCCTGGGGACAACTCCACCCTGCTGGTCAAACAAACGAGCACAGAGTGACCCTCTACGCCGCGAGAGGTCCAAGTACGCAAAACAGAACACGGCACGCACGTGGGGCCCACATGGCGTGTGGCCCCATGTCAACCCCAACCAAGCGCACGAACGTGTCAGGTACAAACCACACGTACCTCCAAGCACTCCTGTATACTCCCAGAGTATACCTCGTTCTAGCCCAAAGGCTATCGTGCACACGGCACCCAGCGTCAACGCAATGGTGTGACGTAACAACTCCACCTCAAAGGGCCAGGCACGACCAACCACATCTTGTGAACCATTTACATCACTCTCCCAAGAGTGCGCGATCACACGTCAAGGGTCTGCTACAAACAAGGTAGGGAGAATCACCATTGGAGCACCTTCCATGCTTCCACATTTAATAAGATCACATATAAGGCTCCGCATGGCCAAACGGATCGCACCGTTGTAATCCTCGCAGAAAAACACGTGCGATCGACTAATTACTCACCTCCAACGGATACCAGATAGAAAAGTCACCAACACCACCTCACGCCCGAACAACGTCCCATGATCCTGAGCCTCGGCCCCGAAAACAGTCGGGCGCATCGCACCATTGTGATCCCCTCAGGAAAACATGTCAAAATCACTACTCACTTGAGTACAACGGATATCCAGAGGAAAAGATGCATTCCGGTGCACCGCACACGAGCGGTGCCACGTGGGACCTTCATCCCGGTCCTGAAACTCAATGAACGGATTGCACCGTTGTGATCCTCTCGAAAAAGTACACGAAATGGACTATTCACTTGTCCAAAACGGTCGCCCGGTGATAAAACTGGAAATCACCGTCGACTCCCAAAATGGCCCTCGCGAGGGCCCACACCATCGTGCGGAATTACAGCGGGCAGACTGCGCCAACGCGATGCCCTTGGAAAAACACCCAACATCGACTGCTCGCACGCCCCGAACAAACGATCGAGGAAAAAGTCTCTAAAAGCTGCATGCATCTCAAAAGATGGGTCGTGGGGCCCGCGCCTCAACTTCGGCCTCAATGCCTGAAACCACCCTGGAATGCTCCGCCTCGATTCCAGGGTTCCAATGCCACTGACGGCGCTTAATTCGGACGTCGGACGCGTCCGCGCCGTCCAAAACAAAATTCCCGGAAAAACGCTCGTCCACTTAAAGACATGTCGCGCCTCCGAGGCCCCTCATTCCAGGAATTAAAAATTTCCAAAACCACCTCAAAGCATTCCCCTCGACGCAAGGTCTGCGCTGCCACTGACGGCGTGCAAAACGGACGCCCGTAACGAAAGTTACGGGCGTTGGAAATTCAAAAACGGGGGGGGCACTCCCTTGGCCCGGACCGGCCCGGTCCGCCCGGTCCGCCCTCAGCTGGCCCACGGGTCCGGTTCGGTCCGCCGCGGCCTGTCGCCACCGACTGGCCTTGATGGCCAGTCGAGTTTTCCTCCACAGCGACCCGCCTTACGCGGGTCACGGTCGCCGCACGCGGGGTCGCGCACCCCGCGGCCCCACCTCCCCTTCACGCTACGCCAGCGCCGCCTGGGAGCCCGCCTGAAGCCATCATCCGTAGCCGCCTCCGCCGCGCTTCCCCACTGCATAGATGCACCACTATCGCCGCCTGGAGCCGGATCTCGCCGCCGCCAGCCGCCTGAAGCCGGAACCACCGCCGGGATGCCTCGCCGCCGCGCTGGTACGCCGGACCGCCGCGATACCTCGCCGGAACGCCCAAAAACCACCAGGAAACAGCCTTAAACCTTCAATCTTCGGCGGATGATTGCGGGGTCCCCGAAACATGGATTTTCCAACCGAAACAAGCGATGGAAGGAGCAAAAACTCTATTACGCAATTATGTAGTTCGTTCGAAAAAAAAATCCAACAACAATTCGACGCTAAACTTTGGATTCAAAGGAGGTTCGGGAATAAAAACGCAACAAATGAAACCTCCTACCTCGTTGGGCTTCGCCCGGAGCTTCGCGTTGATCCACCGACATAACCGCAACTCGCCGGAGTCGCCTCGTCGGAGCTGGAGAAGAGGGTAGGGTTTGAGGAAGAAGAAGGAGAAGAGAGGAGGGGATGCGTTTAAATAGAAAATACTTAAACGCCCCTCGATAGCCCCGAACCCGAAATTTCGGCAGGGTCGGGATTAACACTCCCCTAGGATAAAAACCACGCTCCGAGCGCAACGGCGGTCTCGGAAATTTAATCCGAGACCCCGTTCAAAAGTTATAAAACTCAACGCCCGAGGGCGCCAAATTAAGAAAATGCCCCTGGGGCCATTTTTCACAAACGGCCCGCGCCCGCGAAACTTATACCCCTCCTAGGGTAAACGGAACGTTCCGAACTCAACGGTGCCCTCGGTTTTCCAATCCGAGCCACCGTTTAAAAGATACCTGCGTTTCAACATTAAATGAATTAATTTAATATATTTAATCCATTTAACGTTCCAGAAGCGAGCGAGGGGTCCAAACATCCCGTGCCGACAAGTTTTATGTCTTTCCTAGGGTAAACACCCCACTCCGGACCCATCCGTACACTTGGATATCTGATCCGGTGCACCATTTAGGAGTTATCGCATTTATTTGGCGTTTCCAGTGTGACCGCGCTAAAAATTTAATTCCGACCACTCCGGGGCTCGGAATCGCACGCCGTCTGAAGGCGCTGCTCTGGAATATCATCAAGAATATTCCAAAGTCTTTCGTAGAAAAAACCGGGTTCTTACATCATTCCCTCCTTCAATATTTTCATCACCGAAAAGAAAAACTAATGATAAACACAGGGTACTAAGCCCACACATGGCTTTCCCATACCCTGAAGAACCCACGCACGGCTCTGCATCACCGCACACAGACCAAAGGATTGATGTGTTCATTCGAGGTCGGCCCATGCCGACGTCGTGCACCCACTCCAGACATTGGGGTTAGGGCAAGTTGGTAGGGAACCTCGCCATTCCTTTTCACGATATCAAACGGCCTGAAGGTTCACCGGGGTTGCTCACCTCCCTGAACGAACCTCTACGTCGCACGCCGCGACTGGAATCACCGCCCGCACCTAGCAAAAGGCCCAGTGATTCCCTCCTTCAGAATATCCATATGATGAAACACCCAAGGATATCTGGTCATGCAAGGTTTCACTGTCGATGTATCGCAACCAAGACTCTCTTACACGCTCGGGAAGCGAAGGAGTCAACACCATCGACTAAAGGAAAAGGTCTCATGCCTTTTTCCTTACCAACAAATGGTTACACCCGACGCCCTGCGTCACCCTGGTAACACCTCAAGCAAGGAGCAGGGAGGAAAGAATTCCACACACATAGTCTATCAATTCTACTGCCAGAATTAGAAGAGTCCCAAGGGGTACCTCTCACCATCCCATGCTCTGCAGGATCGTAGACATCCAAAGCTCGCGGCTGTCCGTGGTCCCAACCGTCAGCTCTCGGAGCCTGACGTGGACTACCTAGTGTTGATGGGGAGATCTCGTAACATTTTCCCCCACCTCCAGCTCCTCCCTCTCCTCTGCTAGCACCACCTTTCTGGCCACTACTCCGATCACGGCGCTACCTCTACCGTGGTGGTGCGCCTGCTACCTGCCCGAAGCTCTCAGCAACTCGAGTCGGGCAGTCTCGTGCCAAGTGACCTCGCCCATCACAAGCATAGCACTGGCGCTCTCTGGGCTGCCCTGGTGTCCTCCGGCACCACTGTGGTGTACAACCACAGCCCAGGATCCACTCACGGAATGGCATCGTCGGCTGAGGCCCTGCGCCTTTTCGCCACAGTGGTATACAACCCCATCTCCGAAACCGGCAGTGGGAAGGCCACCTGCATCGAGGTCCTGTCCTCCAGAGCCTGCTCTAGCACCCCGGCATTTGTGGAAATTCCCAAGGGTAATATGACAGCACGAATCTCTCGGCGGAGACCCTACTCAAACTTCTGCCCTCGGAGGTTGTCGTCATGGACCAAGTCCGGGTAAAAGTGTGCACGGTCTGCAAAACTAGCTGCGTACTCAGCTACCGTCATCCCTCCCTGCTGAAACTGCAAGAGCTCCTGAATCCGAATGGAGCGCATGCAGGAGGGGAAAAACTCCTCATGAAACAACAACTGAAATTCGTCCAACGAAATTGACGAATCATCAAGAAATTGAGTCACCGGACTCCACCAACGCCAAACTGCTCCATGAAAAAAAAAACGGGTGGCTGCCAAATCCACTCTATGGTCTGTCGGTGTCTGCACAAGCCTGAAAAGGCGAACCACTACCTCGAGCCAAACCTCTGCTGCCTGAGGGTCTAGCTCACCACTGAACCTCAGCGGTCTCTGCCACTGGAACTCACGGAACGCGCTCAAGCTCAGCCTGCTCTGTTGAAACTGCCTGCTACTCAACAGGTGGGGGTGCTGCTACCGGCCCACCCGGAGAAATGGGCTCACATGATGGGTCATGGACTGTGGCCTCGTAGCTTACAGGGTCATCGTCGCAAACCAGAGCTGGTATCTTGGCTGGCTGTCTTCGCGGAGACATCCTGATCATTATCAAGGAGTGTCGCGGTCAGATGAGCATATATGTATATACCAATAGCAACGATGGGGAGCTGACTCAAGAAGGATAGTCAAAGACTCAGTCCTGTGTGATTCACAAACAAATTCCCTTGTAACAAGTGTCTCAGCATACCGAGTCGACAAGAAGGTTATCAGGGTCCTGGTGAATGGATACGTCGGTCGTCGCACCATCACTGGACTCCCTGGCCTGAGAGCCGCTCTCGAGACACATTAATACTGTTGCCCTAAATCCCAAACAATTCCTGTTTTAGGGACGTCCGAACAGCATCCCAAGGAATGAACCTTCCATTGATACCACTTTGTCACGACCCGACCCTACCCGGGCTCGAGCCGCAACTACCCCAAGCCTGCCTCCATAGGCCAAGGGCTGGCGACCAGTGCCGAAGGCACAATAACTCGAGGAGACCTTTTCCTAAGTACCTGTACACACACACGCAGCACACTCAATGCAACAGTACAGAGTATAAGGGAAGACAAGTAAAGAAAAGGGCAACTGCTATAAATAACCACAAGAGTGCATCGACCTCTAAACAGTACAAGTAAAGTGCTGAAAAGGAAAAATGGGAAAAACACACGCCCAACCAGAAAAGGTTCCCCAACCCGACAACAGGTAAACGAAAAGAAACAGCTGATGGGTCTGCCACCTAGAACCCGGCCACGACCACCGCACGCGGTCCAAGATCCCAATATCCTACGCTCCACCGAAGTCACGCTCCACCTGTCCGTCGTCTTCAAAGGCACACCAAGTGCGGGAAAATCCTAAGCAGGGGTGAGTATAAAAATACTCATTTGGATACCCCGAAGGCTCGAGGGAGAAACAAAAGGAAATACTGAAGGGTCAGTAGTAGAGAGAACAGGAAAAGTAGAGGAGTACAACTGAATGTGCAGTAAAGAGTCCAGCTCAACCCAACAAGAGGAAGGAAGTAGACTCCTCCAGGTACAAGGAGCTAGAAACGGTTAGAATATGAACTTCCCGTCGAGTCTTCGCTACCTATAGCAGGAGAGTAGACTCGTCCAACCACGAGAAGCTATACACGGAAAGCACGTGGCATACCCCGCACGTCTTCCCCTCACCTGGAAGGAGAGTAACCAAACCCAAGAAGTGGGTACTGGAAACAAGGTATATACATGTCCATATGCTCAAACAAGAAGCCCGAACAACGTCGTAAGGGGATCTCCGTCCCGTAGATCAGCCCAAGAAAAGAGTCACCAACAGTCCTAGAAGTAACACCATCGATGCCTAGCATCCCACACGTCTTCCCCAAACTACAATCCAAGGGTCTCATTCACCGCACTTCGACACTATCCGCTTTAGGAGGCACTTACTCGCCCGCATGGTTTTAGATCACGTCACAAGAACGCGTCTCGGTGGGGAAAGCGCCCCTCGTACTTGAGAGTTCTAGGAAAGTCAAACCACACCTCATCACTACCTTGCAGTCGATAGGTCTCCTCAAAGTCAAGTCGATCCATCACCGACCCTTACAACCAAGGGTCCCGCTCCGGTAATCACGGAGGAAAGCCTCAGACTAGCCTAGTATAAAGGACTGAGTCTGTAGTGCCAACCGGTGTCCCCACTGCCCAGCCATACTGGAGGGTAGTTCATAACCAGATATTGGGTGACCCACTGCCCAGCCCTGCTGGAGGGTAAACCATAATACATCATCAAGCGACCCACTGCCCAGCCCTGCTGGAGGGTAGACCTTAACATATCATCAGGCGACCCACTGCCTAGTCCCACTGGAGGGTAGACCTGGAATAAGTCGACAGGCGACCCACTGCCCAGCCGTGCTGGAGGGTAGACCTGGAACTAGACGACGGGCGACCCACTGCCCATCCCTACTGGAGGGTAGACCCTAAGAGGTCGTCGGGTGACCCACTACCTAGACCCTACTAGAGGGTAGACCCTAATAGCATCGGGTGACCCACTTACTAGTCTCTGCTGGAGGGTAGACCCTAAGAGCATCAGGTGACCCACTGCCCAGTCTCTGCTGGAGGGTAAACCCTAGAAATCAGTGAGCAACCCACTGCCCAGCTCTGCTGGAGGGTTAACCCTAGAAGTCGATGAGTAACCCACTACCCAGCCTCGCTGGGGGGTAAAACTCAGAACTGCCCTGGACATCCCCAATGGAGGGTAGAACACTGTCCAACCGAACACGGAGTGGGTATCGCGCGACCACCCAACTCTAGCACAACTCACCCATAGGGGTTTCAGCACCTGTTCCATCACTGGGTGTCACCAGCACCGCTACCGGCCGATCCATCGAGAACAAGACCAGGGGGAGACCACTCAACCCTACTGGTCAGACAAAAGAGCACCAGGCCAGGGGAAACTCCACCCTGCTGGTCAAACAAACAAGCACAAATCCAGGGGAAAACTCCACCCTACTGGTCAAACAAACAAGCACAGAGGGACCCTCTACGCCGCGAGAGGTCCAAGTATGCAAAGTAGAACACGGCACGCACGTGGGGCCCACACGGCATGTGTCCCCAAGTCAACCCCAACCAAGTGCACGAATGTCTTAGGTACAAACCACACGTACTTCCAAGCGCTCCCGTATACTCCCAGAGTATACCTCGTTCTAGCCCAAAGGATATCATGCGCACGGCACCCAGCGTCAACGCGAAGGCGTGACGTAACAACTCCACCTCAAAGGCCCAGGCACGGCCAACCACATCTCGTGAACCATTTACATCACTCTCCCAAGAGTGCGCAATCAAACATCAAGGGTCTGCTACCAAAAAGTTAGGGCGAACCACCACTGGAGCACCTTCCATGCTTCCACATTTAATAAGATCATGTATAAGGATCCACATGGCCAAACGGATCGCAGCGTTGTAATCCTCGCGAAAAAAACACACGAGATCGACTACTTACTCGCCTCTAACAGATACCCGACGGAAAAGTCACCAACACCGCCTCACGCCCGAACGACGTCCTGTGATCCCGTGCCTCGGCCCCGAAAACAGTCGGGCGCATCTCACCATTGTGATCCCCTCGGGAAAAAACGTAAAAATCACCACTCACTTGAGTGCAACGGATATCCGGAGAAAAAGATGCATTCCGGCACACCGCACACGAGCGGTGCCACATGGGACCCGCATCCCAGTTCCGAAACTCAATGAACGGATCACACTGTTGCGATCCTCTAGAAAAAGTACACGAAATGGACTATTCACTTGTCCAAAACGATCGCCCGGTGATAAAACTGGAAATCATCGTCGACTCCCGAAACGGCCCTCGCGGGGCCCGCACCATCATGCAGAATTACAGCGGGCAGACTGCGCCAATGCGATGCCCTCAGAAAAACACCCAACATCGACTGCTCGCACGCCCCGAACGGACGACCGAGGAAAAAGTCGCTAAAAGCTGCACACAGCTCAAATGATGGGTTGTGGGGCCCGCGCCTCAACTTTGGCCTCAACGCCTTAAACCACCCTGGAAGGCTCCGCCTCGATGCTAGGTTTCCAATGCCACTGAAGGTTCTTAATTCGGACGTCGAACGCGTCCGGGCCGTCCAAAACAAAATTCCCGGAAAAACGCTCGTCCACTTAAAGACGTGTCGCGCCTCTGAGTCCCCTCGTTCCGGGAATTAAAAATTCCCGAAACCATCTCAAAGCATTCCCCTCGACGTAAGGTCCGCGCTGCCGGTGACGGCGCGCAAAACATACGCCTGTAACGAAAGTTACGGGCGTCGGAAATTCAAAAATGGGGGGGGGCACTCCCTTGGCCCGGACCGGCCCGGTCCGGTCGGTCCGCCCCCAGCCGGCCCGCGGCCCGGCCACGGGTCCGGTTCGGTCCGCCACGGCCAGCTGGCCGCGGACTGTCGCCACCGACCGGCCTTGACGGCCGGTCGCGTTTTCCTCCGAAGCGACCCGCCTTACGCGGGTCGCGGTCGCCGCACGCGGGGTCGCGCACCCCGTGGCCCCTCCTCCCCTTCGCGCTACGCCGGCGCCGCCCGGGATCCCGCCTGAAGCCGTCATTCGCAGCCGCCTCCGCCGCGCTGCCCCACTGCCGAGACGCGCCACCGTCGCCGCCTGGAGCCAGAGATCACCGCCGCCAGCCGCCTGAAGCTGGAACCACCGTCGGGATGCCGCGCCGCCGGGCTGGTATGCTGGACCGCCGCGATACCTCGCCGGAACGCCCAAAAACCACCGGGAAATGGCCTTAAACCCGCAATCTTCGGCGGATGATTGCGGGGTCCCCAAAACTCAGATTTGCCAACCGAAACAAGCGATGGAAGGAGAAAAAACTCTACTACGTAATTATGTAGTTCGTTCGAAAAAAAAATCCAACAACAATTTGACGCTAAACATTGGATTCAAAGGAGGTTTGGGAATAAAAACGCAACAAATGAAACCTCCTGCCTTGTTGGGCTTTCCTCGGAGCTTCGCATCGATCCGCCGGCATCACCGAAACTCGCCGGAGTCGTCTTGCTGGAGCTGCCTTGTCGGAGCTGGAGGAGAGGGTAGGGTTTGAGGAAGAAGAAGGAGAAGAGGGGAGGGGATGCGTTTAAGTAGAAAATACTTAAACGTCGCCCGATAGCCCCAAACCCTAAATTTCGGCGGGGTCGGGATTAAGACTCCCCTAGGCTAAAAACCATGCTCCGAGCGCAACGGCGGTCTCGTAAATTTAATCTGAGACTCCATTCAAAAGTTATAAAACTCAACGCCTGAGGGCGCCAAATTATGAAAACGCCCCTGGGGCCATGTTTCACAAACGGCTCGCGCCGGCGAAACTTATACCCCTCCTAGTGTAAACGGCATGTTCTGAACTCAACGGTGCCCTCGGTTTTTCAATCCGAGCCACCGTTTAAAAGATACCTGTGTTTCAACATTAAACGAATTAATTTAATATATTTAATCTCTTTATCATTCCAGAAGCGAGCGATGGGTCCAAACATCCCGCGCCGACAAGTTTTATGTCGTTCCTAGGGTAAACACCCCATTCCAGACCCATCCGTACACTCAGATGTCTGATCTGGTGCACCGTTTAGGAGTCATCACATTTATATGGCATTTCCAGTGTGAACGCACTGAAAATTTAATTTCGGCCACTCCGGGGCTCGGAATCGCACGCCGTCTGAAGGCGCTGCTCTGGAATATCATCAAGAATATTCTGAAGTCTTTCGTAGCAAAAACCGGGTTCTTACAGTGATCATGCTTAGATTTGTTCAGAAATATAAAAGTTGGAAATACATGAATTGTTTCACAACATATAGTGTGTACAAGCTTAGATTTTTTAGAAACATAATGGGTGGGAATAAATAGATTTATCGGTTGACATACTTGAGTTTTTTCACAACATACAGGTTGGATATTATTATATATGTTCATAATCATAAAGGGTTAACATATTTGGATCTTTTTACAATATAAAGGGTTGGAATTATTGGATTTATTCACAAACATAATGGTTATAAATACATTAATTTGTTTAAAAATTATAGGGTAGACATTCTTAGATTTTTTATAAATATAAAAGGTGGAAATATATGTATTTCTTTACAACATATATGGTGTACATGCTTGGGTTTTTTCAGAAACATAAAGAGTGTACATACTTCGATTTTTTTCACAACATGAAGGGTGCACATGATTTGGTTTTCTCGCACTATGATGTTTTCATGTTCTCATGTTATGGGATTTTTTTACACTTCATGGATCATGATTTTCATATATTGATTACACACTCTTATTCCATGGTATATGTTCTTTAATTTGAGTTTATATGTCCTTCTATCATTCTTTATAGAAAAATATTATTGTTTCATGTTATTTTAATAAGATATTTCTACCATATTCTTGTTTTTTTGTATACTTTTTATCTAATAGTTGATTACTTGATGATGATTTATATTCCCTTAGTAATCATTTGATCTCACCCCTTTCTTTTTTTACATTCCCCAGGTTATTAAGATAAGTTTATCTTATGAGAAGTCTAGAAGGATGTCTAGTATGGATTAGTTATAGAGAAATGTTCACAAGTTTTATAAAACTGGTTAACTATGTAACTAGTCCTCAAAGACACTAAACCTTTAATTCTTGGTATTTTTTGATAATTTGTGAGATGTAAAGTTTATATTGTGGAAATTTTATAAAATAATGATACATTCATCTTACTTTTATTCAAATCGATTTTTCAACGAAATTATTTTATCATTGGACCCAGAATTGAAGGTTTGGGGAACCTTAGTTGGTATCAGAGTAGGGATTGGTTATTTTTAGTAATATTTTAGTTATGATTGGGATTTTGATAAGATAAATTTAGTGATTACCCTAGATATATGTATAAAAAATATATCTAAGTATAAGATAATGTATCTGTGTTTTATTGAAGTAAAAATTGTATAGTTTGCCTAGAAATTTTATCCTTGTTTGGATATTGATATTTGGAAGTGGTTTTGGAATAGATTCGACTAGGGATGATCATATTAATAAAGGATAGTTGATTATAAAAAAATATTCACTTGGGTGTATGATGAGTGGTCCTAATACAATACTCCTGGTAAGATACTCCTACGGGGTATGCTTTGGTTAATTCACATTCACTTTATAAACTATAATGAAGGATTTATTTACCAAATACTTTTTCAAATTTGGATAATGAGTATGAGAAAACAAAACTTAAAGAATCCAACGATGAACTAAGGGTCGTCTTTGTTAAACTCAAAGAATTATAGGCTTATATGAAGCCAACGAGCCCGTGCCTGAGTAGTAAGGGCTCCTGCTTGGCATCCAAGAGACCCAGGTTCAAAACCTGGTGGAGGTGAATTTTCGGGTACTATAGCAGTACTGTAGAAGTGTTGTAGTATGTACTATTCAGTACTGTATTAGTCAGAACTATTCACCCAATTTGGGCCTTCGGGCCACCAGTTTGGGCCTACGGGTCTCCAGGGCCTTCGGGTCATCAAAGGTCTTCAAACATCAGGGCCTTTAGGCCACAAAAGACAATAGAGTAGCCCATTTCACACAGAGCAGACCCCAGAAGAGGATCAGCGCAACTAGACTAGCAGTCACCAAAAGCAAAGCTACCGGATTGGAAGAATGAAAGGGTATGGAAACCACCTTCGGGACCAGGCACCATGTAGCTTGGTATGGGGAAATGCTAGTTATTTAGCAATGTAAGTTGGGGAGCTAGGTGATCAATGATGCAGAATATAGGGGAGGGGCAGTTCCTGTGGGTTGGTTATACGGGTCATGTATTGGGCATAGTATGCCTCTGGGCCTTTGATTCATGTATTTTGAGTCGTGTCGGGCCTTTTGCCTTGGGCCTACAGGTCATGTACGGGTTTCCCTTCATCCCTTAAAAGGGGTATCATCTATAATAAAATAAAAAGGAAGGCCTTTGGGCCATTCTGAGGAGGCTTACATGAAGATTTCATAAAGTGAGACATATTAGGATTACATTATCTAGTGGTTATTTATGATAAATCCCTTATGATGTTATTATTGATTACTCATCATTAACAATTTTTGGTTTTAAAAATATTTGGAGATATAAAGAGAAAAGGTAATAATGGGAGTGATGGATAATATATTAATTTTCCTAATGTGCAACCAAATGGAATATAAGTTATTCTTGAAAATATTGTGGTTATTCTTTCCCAACTATCTCAAGTTATGATTAATAACACGAGTCTTTCCAAATATCGAAAAACACTAAATAAGAGAATTGTGGATTTTTATAGAAGATCAAACGATGAAGACGATGATGGAAAGAAGATTCAATTTTATACATGTAAAAATTGTGGGAGGAATCACCCCAACGAATGTATTATATGAATAAGAAAGTGTCTCAAGTGTGGTAGGATTAGACATCGAGCCCATGATTTTCAAGCTATGGTCATGAATCTAATTAATGAAATGTAGCTTAAGAATTTCAAATGCATCAAATGTCATGTTTTTTGTAATTATATAAAATAATTCCCTAATCAAATGGCTAACGAGGATAAAAAACAATAATAACCTCCTAAATAAAAGGAATAAGGGAAATCCTATATTGTTCCTATTACTAAAATTAGATCAAAAAAATATGGGTAAAAGGTAAACTCACCTTACACAATAAATTTTTGTATATTAAACTGGAATATAGTTCTACCCATGCAAGTAGGCCAAGGAAGTATTCTAAAAGCATCAAATAAAATATGATTCCTTGGACCTAAACTGCCATATATGGTTCTATAAACACATAATTTTCATAATAGCTTAAATAAAAACTATATTTTCTCATAAATAACTATCTCATAAGTTAAATGAACTAAGGAAAACATTTCATTACCTACATTCCTTATATCTTTTAGGTTTAGATCTTTGGGGAATTATAAAAAAATCATATAATAATAAATCCCAGGACTTTCTCAAATAATGAAAATATTTCCACTGTAGAAGAAACTAATTAATCCATTACAAGTCTTCAATATCTCACAAAAATTTTCCAAAAAATATATCCTATTATAAATATCATGTGTAATTAATTTCTTTATAACCTAGGGAAATGAAAATATAAAAAGGGGTGAGTTCAAACACTTAATAAGGGAAAACTGAAAACTAAGGAAATCAGGCCATAAATATTATGGTAAGAATAGATAATCAAAATTACACTATAATATATTGGAAATAAAATTATAATATATCCTTGGATAATAATATAAATTAATAGATCAAATTAATATCAATAACTGGTTCCTTAGTGATGAAATGAATAATATCAGACAACTAATTTCATAGAATAATCCAAGAAATCATGATCTTAGATATCGTGAACTCACCATCAAGGAAATATATTTTTCAAGGTAGGCCTAAAATAAAATACCCAAACATGTTTGTCTCATTAGAACTTTATATTCATCAAGGGACAATATAATTTCAGGCCCCACCAATCACTTGTTTAACTCTAATGTATTCATCATTTGAATAAACATTATATAATCACCTTTTTACAATAACCATCTATATTATAATAATAACATACAGAACACCAAAAAAATCAACATGTTAATAAAATGGATGAAATGGTTATAAAATATCTAGATAAATAAGGTGGGGGATAAAACTATACATAACCAGTTTTCCAATAATCATCTATATTGTAATAATAACATATGGAATGGTAATAATTTTCCTCATGTAAATAAAAGGGATAACATCATGATAACCCATATGAAGAAATAAGGTGGATGTTAAAATAATACACAATTAATATAAATTAGTAAAAATATGAATATATTTTGGAATAATAAATATACATATTTTTAATTGTTATGCAATCAATAAATGGAATATCTTTCTATGTAGGAATCCCACAAGATAAAATAATATATAGTATTAGAAAACTGTTCATTTAATAATGTAATAACATGATCATAATAAATACATAGGAAGGATATGTATGGTTGGAAAATAAAATAATCCTAATGTCTCAAAGGAAACATAAAATGGCATTTACATAGATGAAAAACATCCTAGAAAAGAATTCTTGAATGATACCACCCAAAGGGATAAAGAATTTGATTGTTTAGTACCATTTGTTCATTCCCAAAAAATATAAATGTATATTAGATTATAAATAGTTAATAATTAAACATATTAGGGTAAATAATTTTGAAAAGTAAAATGCAAATGGGTGTAAAAAATAAAAAGTGTTTTTAGAAGAAAAAAAATTAACAGTTCATAATAGAAAAAGTTAGCGGTCACATTAGAAATTAAGTTTAAAAAAAGTGATGTGAAAACTTTTGAAAACTTTTACTTTTAAAAGTAATATCCATTAATGGGTCCCTGGAAAAGAAATAATTTTTTTCCTAAAATAAATTTGGTTTGGAAGATATAAGACATGGTTTTGAAAGGGAAAACCTTTTAAAACATCTTAATATACATTCTTTAAAAACGTGTTATAAAACTAGTAGTAAAAAATTATTTATATTAAAAATTAATTTTCTCAAAGAGTATTAAATAATAATATATAATAAAATATTAGTATGGAAGAACCTTAGCATCGAAAAATGAAGTTTAGGATGAAACAATATAACTCAAGGAAAGGAGACTTTAGTTATCAATATCCTTTATGAGAAACATACTCCATGAAGTAATAAATATTTCAGAAATGAGTATTATTTGGTAGAAAGGTAAATTAATATTAAAAAAAATATAATATCACATAATATAATAAATTTTTAGAATACACCCAACATTTAATTCTAAGAGTATAATCATAACTCAATGAATAGAAATTGAGTTACCAAAAAAGATTCACAACTGGGGTAAAAATTGAGTAAATGACATTTGATGAAAAGGAAATTATTTTTAGTAATATTTACATGGAATAAAAATTATATATAATAAATATAAATTCATGTTTATTTAATACACTATTCAAATTAAACCATAGTGCATATCATAAATATTTTACAAGGAATTAAAGTTTAAGACAAGTACATTTTTAATCAAAATCCCTTGAAAGATAAGGTTTTTAATTAACCTAAAATACCATTATTAAAGTATAATTTAGGATATTTTATCTCATATAGGTAGTATATACCTCACATAAATTAAATTATGTTCATACTACCAAACATGTCTCGAGGAGAGTAATTTGAGACGAAAACACCTACCTTATTCCAGATTCATTTTGTGCATGCGTTTAAAATCTAGAACAATAAAATTAAGTTTATTAGATACCTTATTATGAATATTTTTCTTCTAAAATTAATTTTATCTTGACCAATTTTTATCATATTCTATTTATTTTTTATATATTTCTGGATTATATTTGGGTGAAAATTGAATTGATATCATCTTATTTTGGTGATTTTTTCTAACAAAGATGATATTTTATTCATAAGATCAATACATAATATAAAAATTTAAGAGAAAACATAAAGTAATTATTTGATTATTAAATTTTAATAACCATATTATTTAATTTCCAATAGACATCCAAGATAAATTTTTAAATCATTATTCACTTAGGTGGTAAAGGAAACCCGAACCCGAACACACTATTTCTCAAAGGGTTGGTATTTTTAAGAAAGTGAATAATATCATTATAAAATAAAAATATTTATATTATTTATATGATTTTAATTTTTTGAATCATATTTTAAGTGTCTTGGAAATGTAATGAAAATCAATATGAAAAAATGTTACTTCGTGGAGGAGGTAGCCCTCACAACTAATGAATAATGATTTCATATCTCAAAGAATGTGAGGGAATTAAGGTATATCATAATTTGACATTTAAGAATAATTTTTATATTGTAAATATCATATTTATTCACTGTTTAACACTTTATACCATCCCTGAAAACTACTAGAAATAATGGAATTTGCGACGGGGCATTTGCATCGGGATCCCGTCGCTAATAGGCTTTTGCGACGGGGGCCCGTCGCAAATAGCCCGTCGTAGAAAACTGCGTCGCAACAACAATTATTTGCGATGGCCCCGTCACGACAGGTATTATTTGCGACGACGATCCTTCCCGTCGCAAATATTAGTCTATATATTTGTGAAAACTTTTTAAAATCTTATTTGCGACAGGCCCGTCGCAATTGGTATTTTTAAAAAAAATTAAAAATATTAATAAATTATTTTAATGAATATAATAATAATACTATTTGCGACGGGCATAGTATCCCGTCACAAATACTATAAAAAATAAAAAAAATTATTAATAAATTATTTTAATTAATATAATAATAATCCAATTATAATTCAAAAATAAAAAAATATTAATAAATTATTTTATTTAATATAATAATAGAATTATAATTCACAAATAAATATAATAATAATATAATTATAATTCAAAAATAAAATATTAATAAAATATTAATAAATGATTTTAATTAATATAATAATAGAATTATAATTCACAAATAAAAATAATAAATTATTAATAAATTATTTTAATTAATATAATAATAATAGATTTATAATTCAAAAATAAAAAATAATAGAATATTAATAAATGATTTTAATTAATATAATAATATTAGAATTATAATTCATAAATAAAAAAATATATTAATAAGTTATTTTAATTAATATAAAAATAATAGAATTATTTTACATTTAAATATTAAAATAATTCTAATATTACAAAAAAATTAAATTATAATATTTTAAAATTTTAATATATATATATAATTTAATATTATAAAATATAAATAATATTATTATTCATATTAATATTGTTATTTCAAAATATAAGATTATTAATATTTTATAATGAGACAGAAACTACGAATAGAAAAAAAAATCATATTTTGATTTAACAAACTTTATAACATAAAAACAAACTCTAATCTGAAGGAGGGGGGGAGGGGGGAGGGGGGGTCTGCAGATGCTGGTGGAGGAAACTCCATCCCTAAAGCATGAGTGAGTCGGCGCATGTACTCCATCTGCTCCTGATGCTGCTGCTGCCACTGACTCATTTGCTCCTCGTACAGCTGCTGCTGGCGTCGACGCTCCTCCTCATGCTGCTGCTGCTGCTGACGCATCTGCTCCTGCTCCTGTCGGAGACTCTCTATCATTGCAGTCTGAGATCGCAACTGATTCTCATACTATGTAGCAGAAAAAGATGCACAAGCTCATCTTGAGCTGGACGCCGACATAACAGCACTGCCATAATAAATTCCGGGAGTCCGTCGAGAGCTGATACCAACTATCTGGCCCTTTTCGAAGGCATACTGGGTGGCTTGCATCCATGCCATCTCATCAAACTGACAGCCAGTGGTCTGATCTGATGACTCGGCCTGACTCTCAGGCCGGGTCTGTGACGTTGCGGCCTCATATGACTCTTGTAGTTGCAATTTAAAATTAAAATTGTGAATATATTATATGCAATTAATTTTTAGACTTGAAAAAAAATAATACTGACCACGATGTGACGCTGACGATCACCTCTGAGCTCCCCATTAGCATGATCACTGTACATCCTCCGATATACGTCGTACTCCGTAATATCGGGGTGCTCGACAGCCTATAAGAATAAAAAATAAACTGTTAATATTTATAGTTATATAAAATATTTATAAATAATGTACGTACCAGATGTTGTCTATGAGTACTGAAAAAAGACTCCCAGCTCGATGAGTCACCTCCTGTCTCCCCCGATTCTGCCTCCCCACCGATGATCTCCTCTGAAAGGCATCACTCAACCATTGCGCACATTATCCATCCCATACATGGGATGAAATGTACTCTAGTCGGTGTGCTCTACATGACTTGTCAAAAACTGACACTTCTGCTTTCTTCATGGCAGATTTTCATAAATTGTGCAAAAACTGACGAAAGCGATCACGCATGGCCACCTCCCATGCCTCGTGGATGGCGTCACGCATGGTATCCTCGATCGGATACCATAAACCCTACAAATAAATCAAAATATCAAGTTAGAAATGAAATAATTTTCAAAATACAAATTATTTATTTACGTACATACCAACCAATGGCCGAACATGGCATGCTGCACATCAATGGGAATCTGCTCCCATGTCGTCCAAGGCTGAGAGAAATAGTTACGCAAAATAGCGCTGCCCTGTTTGACTGCTATATGCGGAAAACTATAAAAATAATAAACATTTATTATGTGAATATATTAATGAAATCTTAGTCAAATCCACAGGTTATCAAACAGGTTATTACACCTCCATGTGCGTGGATCAAACCCAAGACGTGGACGTCGCTTGGGGACAGGGTCAGGAATCATCAATCGTGCAAGACCGCACCCCCTCCGCGTACTCCCTGGAGCGCCTGCAGGCTGAGGGTCATCTGCCAGCAACTCATCCGCATCGAAAGGTAGGTCAGCATCCGCCAACTCACGAAATGTGTCATCGTCCATCTGAAATAGAAAATGTTAATGTTGTTAGAAAATAATCGATAATTACTATTATATATACATATATATTAGTTATTATTGTATATAACTACCATGGAATTCTATCAGTGTTCATCTTCATCATCATCTTCATATATATCAATGTCATCTTCATATTCCTCCTCAACATCATCAATATCCATTTGAGTTCCAGTTGCTTCATCTCATACCATTTTAAATTCATATGTGACATCATTAACATCATCGTCTTCACCGACTCTTAAATGTGGGGTGTCATCATCGATACTCATGTCTCTTTGTAAAAAAGATTGATTTTGAGTACTCTCTTGAAAAACTTCAATTATTTGCACATCATGAAAGAACATTCACTTTGACTAAACTGATTGTCTCAAATTTTGATTTTTATTATACTCCACCAATCAGTCAAGTCTCTTGATGTAGCACAGTACTTTGTGTAATAAACTTGATATGCCTGTTGAGCCAATAAGAATGGTTCATTTACTACAAGAATACTTTTACATTTAATATCGATGATTCCATGAGTCGGATGAACACGCACGCCTCTCTCTGTATCCAACCACCGACATGTGAACATGGTTATGTAATGTTGTCCAAGATAACAGAGTTCAATGATTTCATCATGTATTCCATAAAAGTCAACTTAATTTTCTCGATGATGAGATCCTCTCAAGCTAACTCCACTGTTCATTGTTTTTTTTGATTCCCTATATGCATGTGTGTGAAATAGAAATCCATTCACCATATATGCATTATAAGTTTTAACAAGTTTGGAAGGTGGGTTACTCAATATACACAACCGTTTGTCAATTTTATCAGCATGTAGAGACACCCGAAAATTTGTGAAATAATTATCAATATAGTAAACTATACATTGAATGAGTTGCTAAAAGATAAAGAATTTATGTTACCAGTTTTTGAAACCACTGAGAGAAATTTTTTTGTCAGCGTTCTTCGAGAGCAGCTGCTGTAATTTGTGGAATTTGTTTCCTGATATGATTATCATACAACCTATAAAAAACAAAGTTATTTACTGTAAAATAAATGATAGAATAAGTGATATAAACACTTACAGTACAACTGATTTCATCTCTTCACAGTTGAGCAGAACATACGTATGAGCTCTGTGATGTTCATCATTCGAAAGCCAGCGTTCATAAACTCCACCAAAACCAAGCTCTGGCTGGTTGAAAACAGATAATTGATTGTCGATTTCATCAATATTCCTCTCGTTCCGTCCCATTCGGTTCTGTTTTTAAGGATACTCAGAATCAAAATAATGGGAGCAGAAAAAAGATATTTCCTCTTGCAAATAAGCTTCTGCAATAGATCCTTCAACAGATGCTTTGTTACGTACTTTTCTTTTCAATTTTTGCATGCATCTTTCAAATGGGTACATCCATCGAAACTATACTGGACCTACACATTTGGCTTCATATGGAAAATGTAACATCAAATGTTCCATTGAGTCGAAGAAAGACGGTGGAAATATTTTCTCCAGTTTACATATAATTACGACAACATCTTCTTCAAGTTTGCATAGAGCATCATAATTTGTTGTAGCCGCACAAATTTCCTGAAAAAAATGATACATGTCTGTTATGGAATCCCAAATCACAGAATTCAACAGACCCCTTAATCCAATGGGTAGAAGTCTTTCAATTATAACATGAAAATCACGACTTTTTAATCCAATAATATGACCATTCTTTACACATCTACCCAAATTGGAAGCACAGCCATCCGGAAGTCTCAAATCTGCAATCCACTGACAAAATAATAAACGGTTTTCTTTAGACAGTGTATAAGCTGCTTTTGGTTTCAGTAACCTTTTTGTTCTGACATTCTCAAACAGTTCCAGTTCTGGACACCTGCAAATTTGGGCAAGATCTAAACGTGAATTTACATTGTCTTTTCTTTTTCCTAGAGTATCCAAAACTGTATGAAACAAATTATCAAAATAGTTCTTCTCAATATGCATGACATCCAACATGTGATGGACCAGCAAATCAGACCAATATGGAAAATCCCAAAATATGCTACGTTTAATCCAATTTTGTTCTTTTCCAAAACCAGAAATTTTCTGCTGGTTTATTGTGGAACCAAAAGTGATGGGAGGTAATGAAAATACAACTGATTTTAACTCCGAACCTGATAGCATTTTTGGAGGTCCATCCCTTTTAACTGTTTCTTTTCTGAAATGAGATCTGTTTCTGTGAAAAGGATGATCAGATGGAAGAAATCTGCAATGACAGTCAAAATAACAAGGTTTCTTTCCATGAATGAGCATAAATGCTTTGTTCTCTCCCATACAGTAAGGACATGATTTCTGACTATGTGTACTCCAGCCAGATAACATCCCATAAGCTGGGAAGTCACTAATTATCCACATAAATGCTGCTCTCAGTATGAAATTCTGTTTCGTAGCAACATCATATGTACTGACACCAGTACTCCACAATAAACTTAATTCATAAATCAATGGTTTCAAATAAACATCAATATTCTTCTTCGGATGTCCTAGAATTAGTAAAGTCAAAAAGATATATGGCTCCTTCATCAACATCCATGGAGGTAAATTGTACGGAGTTAAAAAAACAGGCCAACATGAATATTGACTACCATAAGATCCGAACAGACAGAAACCATCAGTGGAAAGGCCTAGTCGAACATTTCTATCTTCTAAAGCAAAGGATGGATGCACTCTATCAAAATGTTTCCATGAATCACCATCGGATAGATGATTCAAGCTTTTATCGGTTGAAATATTCGCTTTATGCCATGACATCATTGTCGTTGTATTCTTAGACATGAATAAATGCTGAAGTCTGGATGTAAGCGGAAAATATCTCAACTGTTTTACAGGAATCAAACCAGACTTCCCATGTTTCCCTTCTTTATATCTTAGTTGCCCACATGTGGGACAACTATCCAACGACTCATTTTCCCCAGAATATAAAATGCAGTTATTTGAACATGTATGAATCTTCTGACAAGTAAGTCCCAAATTTCGAACCAGCCTCTTACTCATAGTAATTTGCAGGCAAAACATTTCCTTCGGGTAATAGTGTTTTAAGCAAAGAAAATATCTGGTCAAAACAGGTGTTTGGCATTCCATTATCTGATTTGATAGCCATAAATTTTTCAACAGCTTCTAATTTTCTCATCTTGCATCCAGGATATAATTCATCCTCAGTAGACCTCAACAACTCATAAAATTCAGATGGTGACAACTCAGGATTTGAAGCTATATCAGCCGGAGTTTCTGTATGTTGAACAGATGAACCTGCAACATCATGTACTAAATCTTGAAACCGGGATGGATCCAGAATCAATTTGGTATCACCTGCTCTGGAACTGCATTCACCGTGTTGATACCAAAAAACATAATCTGGTTGAAAACCAAAACGCAGGAGATGTCCCCCCACTTTGTCAAACATGTCAAACGTTCTCAATGCACATTTTCTACAAGGGAATTTTATTTTTCCTTCTGAAACAAATTCTGGATTTGATGCCGCAAATGATAAAAAAGTCTCCACACCCTCTACATATACTGGATTTAAACTAGAACCATTTGGATTTCTATGTTGATTTATCCATATGTGGTCATCTAATAATGATTGTTGACGACCTCATTGTTCCATATTTTTCTATAAAATATAAAAGCATCACTGGTTTTGAATAATTTGTTAGAAAAAACACTCAAGTAAGGATAATTATAGAGTTTACATCATACACGGCTGACACAAACATTTTATTGAGATAGACCTAAAAATTGACCCTTTAAGAATTGAATATATTGAGAATAAAGCAAAACCTGTTACAAATATTGATAATTTTAATATTATATAATTTTTTATTATTTTAATAATACTAATATTATTTTTTCATAAATATTAATTATATAATAATAACATTATTACATTATTAGTATATTTTATTATTAATATTAAAATAATATAATTTTCTATATTATATACAATTCTCCTTTCATCTGTGTGTTTAACATTCTGTCTCCACATGTAATATTTGCATTCACTTTCACCTCTCCATTGGTGAGTAGGTTGATAATTTTGAAAAAGATTGCAAATATTACATGTGGAGACAGAAAACACACAGATGAAAGGAGAATTGTATATAATATAGAAAATTATATTATTTTAATATTAATAATAAATTATACTAATAATGTAATAATGTTATTATTCCTAATTATTGGTAATTATTCCTAATTATTGGTAATTATTCCTAATTATTGGTAATTATTCCTAATTATTGATAATTATTCCTAATTATTGGTAATTATTCCTAATTATTGGTAATTATTGGTAATTATTCCTAATTATTGGTAATTATTCCTAATTATTGGTAATTATTCCTAATTATTGGTAATTATTCCTAATTATTGGTAATTATTCCTAATTATTGGTAATTATTGGTAATTATTCCTAATTATTGGTAATTATTCCTAATTATTTGTAATTATTCCTAATTATTGGTAATTATTGGTAATTATTACTAATTATTGGTAATTATTGGTAATTATTGGTAATTATTGGTAATTATTGGTAATTATTACTAGTTATTGGTAATTATTACAAGTTATTGGTAATTATTACTAGTTATTACTAATTATTACTAGTTATTACTAATTTTTGTTAATTATTGGTAGTTATTGGCAATTATTGATAGTTATTGGTAATTATTGGTAGTTATTGGTAATTATTACTAGTTATTGGTAATTATTACTAGTTATTGGTAATTATTACTAGTTATTACTAATTATTACTACTTATTACTAATTATTACTAATTATTACTAATTATTACTAATTATTACTAATTATTACTAATTATTACTAGTTATTACTAATTATTACTAATTATTACTAATTTTTACTGATTTTTACTATTGTTTACTAATTATTACTTATTTTTACTAATTATTACTAATTATTAGTAATTATTTGTAATTATTGGTAATTATTACTAATTATTGGCAATTATTACTAATTATGACGAATTATTACTAATTATTACTAATTATTACTAATTATTAATAATTATTGGCAATTACTGGTTATTATTAGTAATTATTACTAATTATTGATAATTATTACTAATTACTGGTAATTATTGGTAATTATTGGTAATTATTACCAATTATTAGTAATTATTGGTAATTATTTCTAATTAATGGTAATTATTGGTAATTATTTCTAATTATTACTAATTATTGGTAATTATTACTAATTATTGGTAATTATTACTAATTATTGGAAATTATTACTAATTATTAGTAATTATTGGTAATTATTGGTAATTATTACTAATTATTACTAATTATTGGTAATTATTACTAATTATTGGTAATTATTACTAATTCTTGGTAGTTATTACTAATTATTACTAATTATTGGTAATAATAATTATTACTAATTATTACTAATTATTGGTAATTATTACTAATCATTGGTAATTATTACTAATTATTGGCAATTATTACTAATTATTAGTAATTATTGGTAATTATTGGCAATTATTACTAATTATTAGTAATTATTGGTAATTATTGGTAATTATTACTAATTATTACTAATTATTCGTAATTATTACTAATTATTACTAATTATTGGTAATTATTACTAATTATTGGTAATTATTACTAATTATTGGTAATTATTAATAATTATTACTAATTATTGGTAATTATTGGTAATTATTGTTAATTATTACTAATTATTACGAATTATTGGTAATTATTACGAATTATTACTAATTATTGGTAATTATTACTAATTATTACTAATTATTGGTAATTATGGGTAATTATTTCTAATTATTAATAATTATTGGTAATTATTACTAATTATTGGTAATTAGTGATAATTATTAACAATTATTACTAATTATTACTAATTATTCCTAATTATTGGTAATTATTTCTAATTATTACTATTTATTACTAATTATTGGAAATTATTACTAATTATTACTAATTATTGGAAATTATTACTAATTATTGGTAATTATTGGTAATTATTGGTAATTATTACTAATTATTGGTAATTATTGGTAATCATTCCTAATTATTGGTAATCATTACGAATCATTACTAATTATTGGTAATTATTACTAATTATTGGTAATTATTCCGAATTATTGGTAATTATTCCTAATTATTGGTAATTATTCCTAATTATTGGTAATTATTCCTAATTATTGGTAATTATTCCTAATTATTGGTAATTATTCCTAATTATTGATAATTATTCCTAATTAGTGGTAATTATTCCTAATTAGTGGTAATTATTCCTAATTATTGGTAAATATTGACAATTATTTGCAATTATTGGTAAATATTGGTAATTATTGGAAAAAATATTGACAAATATTAGCAATTATTGAATATTGGGAATTATTATTAATTATTACTAATTATTAGTAATTATTACTAATTATTGGTAATTATTATAAATTATTACAAATTAATGTTAATTATTTCTAATAATTATTAATTAATTCAAATTAATTTTAATTTTTCATAGTTACTGCTAATTAATTGTAATTACAGCTAACTATTTTAAATTAATTAGTGTTTAACTGTCTCTAATTACTATTAATTATTAATACTTATTCATAATTATTTCTAATTAGAAATCAAAAAAAATTCTAAAAATTTAAACTAAATAAATATAATAAATAAAATAAATATTAAATTAAAATTCAGATAAAAACCTTAAACTTGATGTCAATGTTGAGCCGTTGTAATTGTAGAACACCACCTACTGAATCCTCGAAGTCGGAAAAAAAATTTACAACTGAAAGTCGTAAAAAATTCAGAGTGAAAAAATGGGAACGGTTGAAAGTTGAGAGTGAAGTGAGGAAATTGTAATGGTTGGTAGTATTTATAGGTTGGAGTAATTGCGATGGGATTTTTTGCGACGGGTTTTCTGTCGCAAATAACGCTTTTTGCGATGGGACCCGTCGCAAATAACCCTGACCGCATTTAATTATTGGCGGCATTAAAACTGTTATTTGCGACGGGGCCCGTCGCAAATATTCTTTAACCGCCGCTGGTTAGTTGCGGCGGGGAAAGAACCCCGTCGCAAATAACCCTGACCACATTTAATTATGGGCGGCATTAAAACGGTTATTTGCGACGGGTCCCGTCGCCAATAGTCTTTAACCGCCGCCGGTTATTTGCGACGGGGTTCTATCCCCGTCGCAAATAAACTTCGCGTGGTTTGGCGCGCATTTCGAGCCAAACTATTTGCGACGGGAATAGTTGCCCGTCACAAATACTCCTTTGCGAAATGTATTTGTGACGGGAATTATTCCCGTCGCTATTAACCATTTTTCCGTAGTGGAATGGCAGTGATGAAAAACGGAAGATGTCGCTTTGTCCTGGCAGTAGTCTATGCAATGCACTAACGAAACTTCTCTTTTTCTTGGTAGATAGAGAGGAATATATAATGGATATTCCATTGATATAACTAATTATAAGTATAATAATTATACTTATTTAATTATAATTTAATTGATATTATTTATTTTAAAGAGTAATATTAAAAGGAAAATTTTATGAATAAGGTAATACTTGTGTTAGAGACTTGATCCTCTCTTAGAGATCTTCTTAATAAATATGGTATTAAGATAACTTCGAGAGACCATGGGATTAAGGATGGTAAAATAAATTACATTATATGAAGTTTTTATAGTTTCAAGTAAAATTAAAATTTTAATTTTAACCATGGATAGATGGATGTCATCCCGTTTTATAAGTGAAGAAAAGAGAAATTTTGAGAATACCCTTTAAACTTTCATGATATCATCACACAATTCCTTGGTCAATGACTCAAAAAATAATAATAATAATGGATTTTGGGGTGGTATATATTCTTTAAGTCCTCATAAATTAATTTAAACAAATGTTTTAAACATGTTTCAAGTCTTTTACCATAGGTTTTTACATTTTAGCATTTTGATTTTTACCCTGGTAACTAGTTTTTAACGGAGTAATTTATATTTTATTCTAAATAAATGATAACCCTATCACAAATTTTTTAAAGTTTTTAATGTAAATTTAATATCCATTTAATATAATTTAATTTCTTAATAATATATAATTTACAATTAAATTAAAAAATTTTAAATATAGAAAAACTTTTTTAGAAGAAAATGGTGTTTTAACCATTATCTGTTATTAATATTACATAGAATTGGGTATAAATTAAATGTGTTAATATAATTATATATATTTAAAAAATATCTTATCATTTAAAAATATTAATTAAATTGATAAAATAAAAATTAGACAAAATTATTTAAACAATTATTCGAAAATAACAGTTTTACCATTATCATGGTCATTAACTTTAATCTTAGTAATCATGACTTTATAAAAAAAATTAAATTAAAATTGTGACATAATAATATCATTTTGAACTTAAATATTAATTCCATTTTTATATATTTTATTTATATAAGTATTGAAAATGAATTTAAATATAAGTGAATAAAAAAAGTTTTTAGAATAAAATATTACTTCGCTTTCAAAAATGATATACATCGATTTTATAAAAAAATATTGAAATTTTAAATAAATATTTTATATAAAATTTGTTCACAATTTTTTTTATTATTATATTATGATAATTTCATAAATGTGATAGTTTTTAGTAAAACAAATTCACTATTCACTTAAAAATCAATATTTTAAGAAAAATGTCAAAATATCATTTTAATAAAATATTATTATTAAGAAACCAAAAATAAAGTTAATTTTATTCAAATATAACTTTTAAAATTTATAAATTTAACCTTTAAATAAAAACTTGAGATATATTGAAAAACTATTTTTATAGGAAAATAACTTTTTAAAAATATTAATCATTATCATTCGTATTTCCAATCATTTACTAAATAAATTATTATCAAATAACTATTCATATAAAATATATTTAATCATAATTAATCATATGTTTCATGAAATATAAATTCATGTCTCACAAAAAGAAAATATTTAGAAAAATAAATTTCTATGCATAAAATGATCGTATAAGACATTTTAACTATACCAACTAAATTTCATTTGTAATAAATATAGCCTTTATTTTATTTCTATAAATATTTAATAAATTGGATAATATTATTCATTTATTATAATTAAATGACTTAGTTTTAATTGTCATACTTATATATTTACATTTTATCTAAATATATTACAGTTTTAATTAAATTCAGCTTTGCGTGTGGATAAAGTTATCGAATATATTGTTTATTTAGAGAATACATATATTTAAATTTTGGGGTGTTATATAAATACCCCCAATGATTTGATATTATCATGGAAAAACTTCTATAATTATTGTATCCCAAGTTTAGGTTTATAGGATATTCCTCATGACTGTCTTAACATTCGTAGTTTATATGAATTGGATTTTATTTTGGAAATGTAGTGGGTATCTCCACATAGAATCTGTAATAACCAAAAAAATTGGGAAATAAAACTTAAAACAAACCTATGGTTATATATTTTATATCAATAATGTTGATGATCTCTTTTATAATACTAATTCTAATATTAGAGTTATGATACATAAAAATAAGATATGTTTAGATCAAATGTTTGCGGAAAACCAAAATATTAAGATTAGATTATTTTGAAGGAAGAGTATAATTCCTTAGATTATAAATTTTATATAACTATATAAATTATATCTTATATTTGTAACACACCAAGCTTCCACGGTACGTTTCCCTTTGAATAATGCAATAGCTTGTATCGTACGCAACTTTGAGATTATAACACACTGTGACCAATCAAAGTAGCCGTTATGAATAGTGATACCCACTTTTTGAAATTTTATAATTTTTATCTTTCAAAATGGACTTCATATTTGGATTCAGAATATCGAATTTAGCCTAGGGTGAAGTTTTGGTATTTTTTTTAAAACTTTCAATTTTTGTTGAATAGTGAAAAAACACTGAGTTATAGTTTAAAAATGAATTTTATTTAAATAATTATTTATTTTATTTTCAAAATAGATACATAATACCTATATAAGTTTAATGTAATTCATTGAAGTTAGTTTAGAATAATTTTAGATATATAAAAAATTTTATTGAACTTTTCACCGTCTTTTACCCACCTCTTAGGAGAATTTGGAAATTCACGTAAAACTTAATTTTACCACTTCTGTGAGTGGAATTTCGAAAATCCGAGAGATATGGTTAATATCAGGATTAAAATGTGGTTCAATAAGATGAATTTTTTTGGTGAATAGTAACTTTTTACTTTTATTTACCACGGTTAAAAGTAAATAGGGTAATTCAGGGTAAAAATGATATTAATATTACCCTAACACATGTCCTAATTCTATTGGACAAGTGCATCTCGACCAAAAACAACCTAATGAATAAAATATTATCACTTAGGTCCACTTGGATTAGATTAGGACATTTATTATTATTTAATTCAAAGAAGAGTTAAAAGAGTTAAAATCAAATTTTAATAACTAAAACATTTTTAATATAGGGTTATACATAAGATAAATTCGATTATAAATATTCACTAGAAAGATAAAAAAATATTTCCTACATAATGGTATTTTATTTATAATTTTTAGACATTAAATAATTTAATTTTTTAATGACACAATAGTGATGTAGTAATTACCTAATTAATGAAATAATAAGATAATTCATATTATAAATATCAAAATAAATGTAATTTGAGACTTTATATGGATTCCACTAATTTTATAGGTTAATATGACATGTTAGTATTTATTTAATTAAGGTTTTTCTAATTAATCATGCTGTTATGATTTTCACAAAAACCAAATACCAAATAGTGTCAAATTTTACATAAAAGAGTTTTTAAAACAAATATTATATTATTAATTCATATTCTATTCCTAAAAATCTACGTTTCATCCAAAGTACTTATATCATGATAAGTGTATCATTAATGGACCACTTGGGAGTCGCTTGGAAGTTTATAGTAAGTTTATTAACTATATAATATAAAAATACAAAGTGGCGTGGTAAGTGTCAAACTAATTAACTAAGAGTTAAAATTAAAAGATAAGGTTAATAAAGTGACCCAAACCTATCTAAAACCTATTTTTTGAGTTGTTTTCGACCTATCCCCACCTTATACTTTTGAATAATCCACTTTGGAGCCATTATAAACCGAATATGAATTTATTATAAAATAATACTTTAAGTTTTTTCTAAAGACCCCCTTCTCCCCCTTATAAAAGGACACCACTTCTAACCAATTATTCACACCTACAAAGCCTTTTTGTTCGGCCAACCGCTGCCCAAATATTCTCTCAACTTCCCCCACTTCAACCTAGAGGCCTTATTTTGATCAAAAACCCAACCTAAGGAGCCCTTTTGATCAAATCAAAAGGAAGAACCCAAAGAAGAGGTAATGTTCTCACCACCCTCTTTCAAGTTCCTTTTTTCTTAAACTTCTTCTTTATTTGTTATTTATATTATAAAATAATAACTCCAGAATCTTCTATATACTGTGATTTTATTATAAATTTGGTACAACCATATTTAGTATTCTATCCATCCTTTGAATGACATATCGCTATACGTGTGTACGTACGGATTACCATCTCCACATCGTGGTGTAATTGTTATTCAAAACATTATTATTTGGATGGGTATGATAATGAAGTCTAATTGATGTAAATAATAAATATTAAATGATAATGATTCTGTATATATGATATACCATCCAATTATATATTATTTTAATATCAAAAGAATGATATTGTCGCTCGTGCGTACGTACGGACTACCGTCTCTATGAACGCGATGAGATTCATTCCCCATCATATCAATTCAAGAATAATTTTCATTTTATGGTTAAAAATAATGTTTAAAGACTTAACATCATTCTGGATATGAATAAGATACAACTTATCCATAACAAACATGGCTTCTGTAACAAAGAATATAAAAGAAAACGAATTCGTTAACACCCGAAATGACAATAATACTAAGATATTATTAAAATAACAATGTTAAAAGATAATATATGATATCATATTAATGTATGTTATTCTTGTATAATTTAATAACAACTATTTCATTGTTATACAGGAGGTTAAACTACCCTCAACCAAGGAAAAGTACAAGGTAAGGGTTTATTTCACAATCTCTTTATTATCTGAGGTTGTTTATACGTAATTATCTACTGGGACCTCTTTATCATCCACATCCATGTTTCTTAAAAATGTATTTCAAAAATTTCTTTATATTTTACAGAATATGGGTTAAAGTCATTTACACCCTTGTTTGACTTTTTATAAGAAGTTTATAAAGGAATCTTTTCGGTGTTTTCCAAACAAGATCCTTTTTAACCTTTTCGATAGAATTAAGGTAAGAATGTCTTTTTTTAACTTATACGGCAGGTGCAACTATTTTCGTCATTATAAAATCGTTGAAGCTTTCCTTAAAAGCTTATAAGAATATTTTCAAATTAAATGTTTTAATTTTGTAAATTTTAAATGATTTCAAAAAAAGAGATATTTCTCTCAAATAGTTTTGATTTCATCTATGTCAACATCCTTTGATGGATTTTAAGATTATTTGAAGTTGTTTTATTATGATAAAAAACATCCATATCGTATTGAAGGTTTTGTGATATGTTTGATTGTGGATGTGTTATTTTTATACCATTCATGGTTTATGGAGAAAGTATTTACATTTCGTATGCTAGTTTTAATATGAATATTTATGTTATGTTTAAACCTGTTCATATGAGGAATGCATTGGACTTAATAAGTGACGGGTAGAGCCCCCTATTCCTCCTCGATGCATCGGTAGGTCTCATGAGAAAAACTAGTGTATTTGCAGAAGTCCCTGACAAAATATTATTTGTAGTCTTGGCATGAGGCCTTGACTATGCGGTTATGATAGTCTGGCAGTATGCATTCCATCATTATGAAAGTGGTTATTGATATTGAAAATCATTATTAGACTAGTAGAATAACCATTTGAATAAGTAAATGGAATTATTTCATTTTATCTTTTCCATATTATGCTGAAGTTCAACTTTAAAAGGATTTTTTTTAGTTATACATTTCCTTAACTGTTTATGCTTATTTATGAAAGTTTCCACTATATTATTATCCTTACTGGGCATTTGAGCTCACCCCTTTCTATGTTTTATTTTTTCTAGAATGTGAAGAAGAATTTTATGAATGGCCTGCAGGGATAGTATAAGGGGATATGAGTGTGGAGACAAGATGTTGTTGTAGTTTTCATTTTATGATGTAATGTAAACTTTATGAAAGTATCTAGTGATTCCAAGGCTACTAAATTAATCGGTCTTTCGAGATTTGATATTTGTTTATCATGCCAACATTATGTAATAATGCACCGACTCTAGGTAACTAAGGTCAGGGCATTATAGTTGGTATTAGAGGAATTTTAGTACAAACCTTGGAAGTTCGATTTAGATAAACTCTTATTAGAGCACGTAGACCTAAGATGGACTTTGAGGATTAGTATAGAAGAACTTCCTGGAATTTTGGTATTGTAGAGATTTTGTGAGTTTTCTGAGTAATACATACCTATCTCGATACGAGCAGGTAGAGGAGACTCTGGCAGCGATGTACCTAGGGGTAAAACCCAAAAACACCGCTTTGAGCAAGACTCGAACGGGAACTGGTGCACGACAACGGGCCTTGCTGCACTCTTGGTTACGACACTCTCGGGGGATATGCTTAGGATAATTCTCATTTTATTTACAAACCATTATGAAGGGTTTATGAGTATATACATCCTCAAGGAAAACATTTTTTTTATGATTATGGATTATAACCATAAATAGTTTAATTTATGTTAAGTATTTTACAAGTATAGAATTATGTATTTTGATTCATAAACTGATCTAGTGTATGTCATTGTTTAGAAATGGCGCCTAGTGGAAGAAATGGAAACTGTGTCAATGCACGCACTCCATGTATGGATTTCCCTCCTGCTCAAGATAATTATAGTAGAGATGGTGATGCAACTTGTGCTGATCAGTTAATCACTATACTGGGAAAACTCACTCAAGTTATGAATAATAACCTTACCCATATGGAGAACACTGATCCACAGCATGGAGGATCAATGTTAGATCGCTTCATGAGGCAACAGCCACCAACATTCAATGGGAGTACAAATCCATTAGTATCTGAGCAATGGATAAGTTCCCTAGATAAAATATTTCAGGCCTTCGGGAGTAGTGAAAGGAAAAAAGTTGTCATGGTAGTTTACCGCCTCACCGGAGATGCTGATCAATGGTGGTCATTGATTCAAAATACGAAGGAAGATGATGAAGTATAAAATATGGAATGGGGAGAGTTTAAATATATTTTCTTAGAAAAATACTTTCCTCATGACCATCGAGCAGATATGGAAAGGAAATTTCTGAGTCCGAGACAAAAGGAGGATTAGAATGTCACAAAGTATGAAGCTAAATTTACAAGGTTAGCGAGGCATGCAGCATATTATATATGTAACCTGAGGAGTAAGATTTATCATTTCATTGGTGGGTTAAAACCATTTCTTCGTCGAGCATTAGTCTCACAATCCTTCTCGTTATACGAAGACATTATCTCATGTGCTATCCAGAAAGAAAAGGAATTCTCTAAGTATTACGACTTTAAAGCAAAGCAAGAGAAGAAGAGATCTGTTGATTACTCTGGGAATGGAAATAAGGGGAAGAAGGGAAAAGTTTAATATCCATCCTGTATTAAATGTTGGAAAAAACACCCTGGTACTTGCTTGAAGGGAATGGGAGTCTCTTACAAGTGTGGTGAAAAAGGCCACCAAGCTCGTGATTGCAAGGGGAAGAAAGAAGTATCGATGTTCGATGCTACAATTGCAGGGAGTTGGGATATTATTCAAATGAATTCCCTAAGCTTCAGGAGAACTTACCTTATAAAATTCCAAGGGATCAAGGCCAAGCTTATGTTATCACTACTGCTGAGGTAGAAGCTCCGAAATACGTGGTGGCAAGTAATTTAATGGTTTCCTCATGTTTAGCCAATGATTTATTTGATTTTGGATCATCAAATTGTTTCATATCTTCCCAGTTTTCTAAGAAAATTAGACATTTCCAATTTGATTTAACAAGGGAGTTGTCAGTAAACACTCCTAAGGGAAGTATCATTGCAACAAAGTTTTGTGAATCAGTCCCCATTAGAGAACATAAATGTTCTTTATCTACTGATATCATCGTCTTACCTATGATTGAGTTTGATATAATCCTCAGTATGGATTGGATTTGGGACTATCATGCAAAGATTTATTGTAAGAAAAAGAAGGTTATGATTTTTGATGATGATGATAAGGAGCACCTTATCTTTAAAGAAGAATCATCACCACCAAATTCTTATCTAGATCCACCCCCCATAGCTCAACTAAATTCAATTATTGGGGAGGAATAGAATCAAATGACTGTGGGTGAGGAAAGGAATGTTCAAATAGAGGATGTACCTATTGTGACAGAATATGTTGATGTGTTTCTAGAAGATTTACATGGACATCCACCAGAATGATAAATTGAGTTTTCCATTGATTTAATTCCTCTATCAAGGCCTATATCGAAGAACCCTTATAGAATTTCCATTGTGGAATTAGTTGAACTAAAGAAACAACTAGAGGAATTGAGTAATAAGGGATTTATTCGTCCTAGTGTTTCTCCATGGGGAGCCCTTGTCCTTTTTATTAAGAAGAAAGATGGATCTATGAGGTTATGTATCGACTACAGGTAGATCAATGCTATAACAATAAAGAAAAAGTATCCCCTACCTCGTATTGATGATTTATTTGACCAACTACATGGAGCTCATTACGTTTCAAAGACTGACCTTCGATCTGGATACCATCTATTGTGTGTGAAGAAGGAAGACATTCTGAAGACAGCATTTCGAACCAGGTACGGGCATTATGAGTTTACAGTAATGCCTTTTGGGCTGACTAATGCACCCTCTGTTTTCATAGATCTAATGAACAGAGTTTTCAAGGAATATCTTGATGAATTTGTAGTGGTATTTATCGATGATATCTTGGTATACTCCAAAAGCTAAGAGGATCATGAAAATCACTTGCACACTATCCTGAAGACTCTTAGAAGACATGAATTATATGGGAAGTTTAGCAAGTGTGAATTCTGGATTCAGGAGATTTCTTTTCATGGCCATATTGTCTCTAAGGATGGAATCTCTGTTGATCCTTCTAAGACAAGAGCAATCCAATAATGGCCAACACCAACGAGTATAACCGAGGTACGCAGTTTTATTGGTTTAGTAGGTTATTATCGACGTTTCATCCATAATTTTTCCTAGTTGGCTAACCCATTAACAAAGCTCACATGTAAAGGGGTTAAATTTGTTTGAAACAAAGAGTGTGAAGAATGTTTTGAAGAACTGAAGAGAAGATTAGTCAATGCTCCTATATTGACTCTACCATCGGGGAATGATGGGTTCATTATTTATAGTGATGCATCGAAGAAAGTACTTGGTTGTGTCCTTATGCAGAATGACAGGGTTATTGCTTATGAATCACGACAGTAGAACATTTATGAGCAAAACTATCCTACACATGATCTTGAGTTAGCTGCTGTAATATTTGCTTTGAAGATATAGAGACATTATCTCTATGGTGAAAATGTGAGATATATACCGATCACAAGAGTTTGAAGTATATTTTCTCACAGAAAGAACTCAACTTGAGGCAAAGGTGATGGCTTGAACTACTCAAGGATTATGATTGCACGATACACTACCACCCAGGGAAGGAAAATAAGGTGGAAGATGCTTTGAGTAGAAAAGATCATGGAGTTTTGAACAATATGATAGTTGAGAGGGATCCTATTTTCATGGATCTAGTAAAGTTGGATGTGGGAATAACCATGGAAGGTGAAACATCAATGATTTTTCAAATGGTTTTCAAGCCATCTTTACTAGAAAGGATAAAGATTTTTCAGACTGATGATGAAGAATTTCAAATGAAGATTAAAGCTGTGAATGATGGGAGGTTGATTGACTTTGTGTATGAAGATGGAATTTTGAAATTTGGGAGGAGACTTTGGGTTCCCGATATACCTGATCTAAAAAGGGAATTGTTGGACGATGCTCATAGTTCCAATTTCTCTATACACCCTTGGAGCACCAAAATGTATAGAGATTTGAAGGAACATTTTTTGTGGGACAACATGAAGAGGGAAATTGCAGATTTTGTGTCAAGATGTATGACTTGTCAACAAGTGAAAGCTGGAAGGAAACATCCTCCCATACCTGAGTGTAAATGGGATAATATCACGATGGAATTTGTCATGGGACTACCAAAGACTCCTAGAAAGAATGATACAATATGGGTTATTGTTTATCGTCTTACCAAGTCAGCACATTTTCTTGATATAAGGTAATATATACCACTTGAACGTCTAGGAAGAATATATATTAATGAAGTTGTAAGACTTCATGGAGAACCCCTATCAATTGTTTCTGATTGTGATCCATGTTTTACATCAAGATTATGGAAGAGTCTTTAGAAGGCCTTGGATACAGAACTTTGTTTGAGCACTGCCTACCAACCTCAAGTAGATGGTCAATCAGAATGGACTATTCTAACCTTATAAGACATGTTGAGATCTTCCTCACTTGACTTTCAGGGTATGTGGGATCAATATTTACCTCTGGTAGAATTTTCCTATAACAATAGCTTCCATTCAAGTATTCAGATGGCACCATATAAAGCGTTATACAGAAAGAGATGTCGCACACCAACCTGTTGGGATGAAGTTGGTGAATGAAAACTTGTAGGCCTAGAACTAATGGAGGAAACGATGGAAAAGGTTGAGGTAATCCAAAACCACATCAAAGCAGCTCAAAGTAGGCAGAAGAGCTATGATGACAACCGAAGGAAGGATTTGGAATTTCATGTAGGAGATCATGTTTTGTTGAAGGTATATCCATGGAAGGGAGTTATACGTTTCTGCAAGAAAGGTAAATTGAGTCCCAGGTACATAGGACCTTTCTAAATTCTAGAGGGAATTGGGGCTATAGCTTACCATTTTGAAATGCCGCCAAGTCTCTCCAAAGTTCACGATGTGTTCCACGTATCACTAATGAGAAAATACATGCTTGACCCAACGCTTGTAATAACCTATGAGGAAGTAGAACTGGAACCCGATCTATCTTATTGTGAAGATCCTGTCAAGATTCTTGATAGAAGAGAGAAAGTTCTAAGAAACCGGACGACTCGTCTGGTAAAAGTTCTATGGAGGAACCATAAGATGGAAGAGGCAACCTGGGAACCCGAGGAAATTATGATGAAGAACCACCTGAGTCTTTTTATAAAGTAATTTTCTAGAAATTTAGAGGACGAAATAATTTTAATGAGGGGAGAATGTAACAGCCCAAGCTTCCACAGTATGTTTCCCTTTGAATAATGAAATAGCTTTCATTGTACGAAACTTCGAGATTCTAACACACCGCGACCAATCAAAGTAGCCGTTATGAATAGTAATATCCACTTTTTGAAATTTTATAAATTTTATCTTTCAAAATGGACTTCATATTTGGATTCGAAATATCAAAATTATCCTAGGGTGAATTTTTGGTATTTTTTTGAAAACATTCAATTTTTGATGAATAGTGAAAAAACACCGAGTTATAGTTTAAAAATGAATTTTTATTTAAATAATTATTTATTTTATTTTTAAAATAGATACATAATACCTATATAAGTTCAATTTAATTCATTGGAGTTAGTTTAGAATATTTTTAGATATATAAAATTTTTTATTGAAATTTTCACCGTCTTTTACCCACCTCCTAGGAGAATTTGGAAATTCACGTAAAAATTAATTTTACCACTTCTGTGAGTGGAATTTTGAAAATCTGAGTGACACGGTTAATATCAAGGAGTAAAATGTTGTTTAATAAGATAAAAATAATTTTTGGTGAATAGTAACTTTTTACTTTTATTTACCACAGTTAAAAGTAAATAGGGTAATTAAGGGTAAACAAATGATATTAATATTACCCTAACACATGTACTAATTCTATTGTACAAGTGTATCTTGACCAAAAACAACCTTAGGAATGAAATATTATCATTTTGGTCCACTTGGATTAGATTAGGACATTTATTATTATTTAATTCAAAGAAGAGTTAATAGAGTTAAAATCAAAATTTAATTACAAAAACATTTTTAATATAGGGTTATACATAAGATAAATTCAATTATAAATATTCCTTATAAAGATAAAAATATTTCCTACATAATTATATGTTATTTATAATTCTTAGATGTTAAATAATTTAATTTCTTTATGACACAATGGTGATGCAGTAATTACCAAATTAATGAAATAATAAAATAATTGATATTATAAATATCAAAATAAATGTAATTTGAGACTTTTTATGAATTACACTAATTTTATAGGTTAATATGACATGTTATTATTGATTTAATTATGTTTTTTTGAATTAATCATGCTGTTATGAGTTTCAAAAAAATCAAATACCAAATAGTGTCAAAATTGACATAAAAGAGTTTTAAAAAAATATTATATTATTAATTGATATTCTATTACTAAAAATCTAAGGATCGTCCAAAGTACTTATATCATGATAGGTTTATCAGTAATGGACCACTTGGGGGTCTCTTGAAAGTTTATATTAAGTTTATTAACTATATAATATAAAAATACAAAGTGACATGGTAAGTGTCAAACTAATTAACTAAGAGTTAAAACTAAATAATAAAGTTAATAAAGTGACCCAAACCCGTCTAAAACCTATTGGTTGAGTTTTTTAGACCTATCCACACCTTAGACGTTTAATAATCCACTTTTTAGCCATTATAAACCGAATATGAATTTATTATAAAATAATACTTTAAGTTTTTTATAAAGAGCCCCTCCTCCCCCTTATAAAAGGACACCACTTCTAACCAATTCTTCACACCTTCAAAGTTTTTTGGTTCACTAAACCCTGCCCAAATATTTTTTCAACTCCCCTCACTTAAACCTAGAGGCCTTAGTTTGATCATAAATCCAACCTAAGGATCCCTTTTGATCAAATAAAAAGGAAGAACCTGAAAAGAGGTAATGTTTTCACAACCCTCTTTCCAGTTCCTTTCTTCTTCAACTTCTTCTTTCTTTGTTATTTCCATTCTAAAATAATAACTACAGTATCTTATATATACTGTGATGTTATTATAAATATGGTACAACCATATTCCATATTTTATCCATCCTTTGAATGATGTGTCGCCATACATCTGTACGTACGACTTACCATCTCCACGTCGTGGTGTAATTGTTATTCAAAACATTATTATTTGGATGGGTATGATAATGAAGTGTAATTTATGTAAATAATAAATATAAAATGATAATTATTATGTATATATGGTATAACATCCAATTATATATTATTTTAATATCAAAATAATGATATTGTTGCACGTGCGTACGTACGGACTATCGTCTCCACGAACGCGGTGAGATTCATTCCCCATCGTATCCATTCAAGAATAATTTTCATTTTATGGTTAAAAATAATGTTTAAAGAATTAAAAACATTCTGGATATGAATAAGATACAAACTATCCATAACAAACATGGCTTACATAACAAATCATATAAAGGAAAATGAATTCGTTAACACCTGAAATGACGATAATACTAAGATATTATTAACATAACAATGTTAAAAGATCATATATGATATCATATTAATGTATATGATTATTTTATAATTTAATAACAATTATTTCACCATTATATAGGAGTTTAACCTACCCTCAACCAAGGAAAAGTTCAAGGTAAGGGTTTATTTCACAATCTTTTCATTATCCGAGGTTGTTTATACGTAATTATCTACTGGGACCTCTTTATCATCCACATCCATGTTTCTTAAAAATGTATTTCAAAACATTCTAACTATTTCAAAAAATATGGGTTAAATTCATTTATACCCTTGTTTTACTTTTTATAAGAAGTTTATAAAGTAATCTTTCCGTCATTTTCCAAACAAGGTCCTTTTTAACCTTTTCGACAGAATTAAGGTAAGAATGTCTTTTTTTAACTTATACGGCAGGTATGGCTATGTTCCACCATTATAAAATCATTGAATCTTCCTTTAAAATCTTATAAGAATATTTTCAAAGTAAATGTTTTAATTATGTGGATTTTAAATGATTTCAAAAAAAGAGATATTTCTCTCAAATAGTTTTGATTTCATCTATGTCAACATCCTTTGATGGATTTTAAGATTATTTGAAGTTGTTTTATTATGATACAAAATATCCATATAGTATTGAAGGTTTTGTGATAATTTTTATTGTGGATGTGTTATTTTTATACCATTCATGGTTTATGGAGAAAGTATTGAAATTTCGTATGCTAGTTTTAATACGAATGTTTATGTTATGTTTAAACCTGTTCATATGAGGAATGCATTGGTATTAATATGTAATGGGTGGAGCCTAATATAGCTCCTCAATGCATTGGTAGGTCTCATGAGATAAAACTAGTGTCTTGGCATAAGGCCTTGGCAAAATTTTATTTGTAGTCTTGGCATGAGGCCTTGACTATGTGGTTATGATAGTCTGGCATTATGCATTCCATCATTATGAAAGTGGTTATTGATATTGCATGTGATTATTCGACTAGTAGAATATCCATGTGAATAAGTAAATGGTAGTATTTCATTTTAACTTTTACATATTATGATGAAGTTAAAGTTTAAAAGGATTTTTTTAGTTATACATTACCTTAAATGTTTATGCTTATTTATGAAATTTTCTGCAATATTGTTATCCTTACTGGGCATTTGAGCTCACCCCTTTCTATGTTTTATTTTTCCAAGGATGTGAAGAAGTATATTATGAATGACCTGCAGGGATAGTATAAGGGGGTATGATTGTGGAGACAAGATGTTGTTGTAGTTTTCATTTTATGATTAATGTAAACTTTATGAATGTATCTAGTGATTCCAAGGCTACTAAACTGATCAGTCTTGCAAGGCTTGATCCTTTGTGATCATGCCAATGTTATGTAATAATGCACCGACTCTGGGTAACTACGGTTGGGGCATTACAGTTGGTATTAGAGAAATTTTAGTACAAACCTTGGAAGCTATATTTAGACAAACTCTAATTAGAGCATGTAGACCTAAGCTGGACTTTGAGGATTAGTATAGAAGAACTTCCTATAATTTTGGTATTGTAGAGATTTTGTGAGTTTTCCGAGCAATACATCCCTGTCTGGATACGAGAAGGTAGAGGCGAATCTGGCACATATGTACCTAGGGGTAAAACCCGAAAACACTGCTTTGAGCTAGACTCGAACAGGAACTGGTGCACGACAATGGGCCTTACTGCACTCTTGGTTACGACACTCCCAGGGGATATGCTTAGGATAATTCTCATTTTCTTTACAAACCATTATAAACGGTTTATGAGTATATACATACTCAAAGAAAACATTTTTTTATGATTATGTCTTATATCCATAAATAGTTCAATTTATGTTAATTGTTTTACAAGTATGGAATTATGTATTTTGATTCATAAACTGATCTAGTGTATGCCATTGTTTAGAAATGGCGCCTAGTGGAAGAAATGGAAACTGTATCCATGCACGCACTCCATATAGGTATTTCCCTCCTGCTCAAGATAATTATAGTGGAGCTGGTGATGCAACTAGTGCTGATCAACTTATCACCATACTCGGACAACTCACTCAGGTTATGAATAATAACCTTACCCGTATGGAGCACACTGATCCGCAGCATAGAGGATCAATGTTAGATCTCTTCATGAGGCAACATCCACCAACATTCAATGGGAGTACAAATCCATTGGTAGCTAACCAATGGATAATTTCCCTAGAGAAAATATTTCAGGCCATGGGGAGTAGTGAAAGGGAAAAAGTTGTCATGGCAGTTTACCGCCTCACTGGAGATGTTGATCAATAGTGTTCATTTATTCCAAATACGAAGGAAGGTGATGAATTATCAAAAATGTAATGGAGGGAGTTTAAATATATTTTCTTAGAAAAATACTTTCCTCATGACCATCGAGCAGATATGGAAAGACAATTTCTGAGTCTGAGACAAAAGGAGGATGAGAATGTCGCAAAGTATGAAGCTAACTTTACATGGTTAGCGAGGCATGCAGCTGATTATATACGTAACCTGGGGAGTAAGATTGATCTTTTCTTTAATGGGTTAAAACCATTTCTTCATCGATGATTAGTCTCACAATCCTTCTCGTCATATGAAGACATTGTCTCATGTGCTATCCAGAAAGAAAAGTAATTCTCTAAGTCTTACGACTTTAAAGCAAAACAAGAGAAGAAGAGATCTACTGATCAGTCTGGGAATGGAAATAAGGGGAAGAAGGGAAAATTTGAATATCCATCCTACAGTAAATGTGGGAAGAAACACCCTGGTACTTGCTTGAAGGGAATGAGAGTCTATTACAAGTGTGGTGAAAAAGGATACCAAGCTCGTGATTGCAAGGGGAAGAAAGAATCTACCGATGTTCAATGCTACAATTGAAGGGATATGGGACTGTTTCGGTGCGGATGTGCGTCGGGTTACGCTGTTCCGCCAGGACGCGTTCGCGCGTGCACCCGTCAACCCGAGGGGATGGGCGCGTGGCTTGTGGTCCCGCAGTCCCGCTTTCCAAGGGCGGGCGGCATCCGTCCCTTATTCAGGGGCGTCTGCTCCTTGATCGAAACCGGGATGATGGGATGTCGGCTCCTCCTTCCTTGGACGTCTCCTCGGAACTCGTCGCCTAATCCGGGTCTCCCTCATAGACTTAAGAATGTTCGTGAATCTCGTTCCCGGCGCCATATCTTCATGGACACCGGTTAATTACGCTGCTTCCGCCCGGACGTTCCAAGGAGTCTGGGCGGGGCAGCAACCTGCAGTGAGAAGGCCGGGTGGCTCTGGGTGCTGGGGGCGTGTCGTAACACTGCGGCTCTGCACATCTGTCTTCCGTCCCTAATAGGGCTTCTCGAAGGCATGATGGCCTGAGGCATCCCGTACTGGGTGCGGGGAACTGTGTCACCTGAGGTTTTCCTCAGCTTCCCGTGTTTAACACGGGGAATGCCGCGAGTTTAACGTCCAGCGGGGACGGCATCGGGCCGATCAACACGAAAAGTGGATCAGATGACAGAACCCCTTGCGGGGAACCTCCGACGCTGGGGCCAGCACATGGGCGGCTTCCCAAGTAACGTGGAGTGGAGTGAAGTGGCATGACCCCACCGGGATGTGGCGGCCCGGGTAAGGATCAGGATGGATGATGAAGTGAAGAGCTTGGACCCCAGAGGGGCTTCCTACGTACCGCGCGTTAACACGGATCAAAGTCAACGTAGTTCGGGCATACAGTTTAACGTCATGCTGGACGTCGGCAAGCCGACTCACGAAGAGGTCTAGGCCGCCGGGCGGAGGATTGAACCGAACCACCTCGCACAGAGGGGGATGGAACGGCCGGGTGGATCACAGTTTCACGTCATGCTGGACGATAAAAGGGGAAATGGAAAAGGCGGGCTGTGGGGAGGCACCGTGGAGATACACACGGGCAGTCTCCCACAGGGGCGGATTCATAGGTGAATCAACGCAAGCGTGGACCCTGGAGGGGTCCACTGATGGACGAACGGACGTAAATACGACCGGGACGACCAGGTGGTGGGCTTGAACCTCGGGGAGGCTTCCTACGTACCCTGTATAGAAGACAGGGATCAAAGTCCACGTAGTTCATTCTGTCAGGACTTACGCACTTGAGGCAGCCCGGATGCTGCAAAACTCAGTTGGAAGGGACTTGGACCGAAAGCAGAAGACACCTCGATCCCAGTCAGACCCTCTACTGGCTTCGGCAGTGGGGAGGCGCAATGGAGATACACACGTGCAGCCTCCCACGAGAAACTAGGGGTTTGTAATACCCTGCCCCCGTAGGGAAAAGCCACTCCCATTAAATCGTCCCAAAAGGGGGACAATCCCGACATCCCTGCAGAGACGAGCGGGTGGGGGCCACATCCAAACCGGGGGGACCCTGCGTGCAGAGCACGGGATCAGGTTGCGGACGGTTTAGCGTCTTGCCAGACGAAGTACAGTTTAACGTCATGTGTTGAGGACGAAGCGGACGGTTTAACGTCTTACCGGACGAAGTACAGTTTAACGTCATGTGTTGAGGACGAAGCACTTGGCAGTTTAACGTCTTGCAGCGCGGACGATGGGGGCTAGGCAGTTTAACGTCGTGCAGCTTGGACGGATGTGCAGTTTAACGTCATGCTGGACGAATATGCAGTTTAACGTCATGCTGGACGTATGCGCAGTTTAACGTCATGCAGGACGAATGCGCAGTTTAACATCATGCGGGACGAATATGCAGTTTAACGTCATGCTGGGCATAGGTTGCCGGACGAAGCACTTGGCAGTTTAACGTCTTGCAGCGCGGACGATGGGGGCTAGGCAGTTTAACGTCGTGCAGCTTGGACGGATGTGCAGTTTAACGTCATGCTGGACGAATATGCAGTTTAACGTCATGCTGGACGTATGCGCAGTTTAACGTCATGCAGGACGAATGCGCAGTTTAACGTCATGCGGGACGAATATGCAGTTTAACGTCATGCTGGGCATAGGTTGTCGGACGAAGCACTTGGCAGTTTAACGTCTTGCAGCGTGGACGATGGGTGCATGTCACTTCGCACGAACCTGGAGGGCCGCACGGGAAGACAACGCACGGTGCGGGCACCCAGGATGAGGAGCATCGGGCGCCACGCAGGCAGGTACCTTTAGGAGGTCGAGGGGACGACCCTGACAGATTGCGCGCAAAAAGGAAGCTTTGCGCGCAATACTGCGGGCCGGCGCGCAATCGGGGCGGCTGGCGCGCAATTGGGCCAGCGCCTTGCGCGCGGATGCTTGAGATTGCGCACTCCGGGCTTCGGATAGCGCGCGGGGGCAACGGCTCATTCTCTAATGAATGGCCACTTGAAAGATGGGGGTGCGCGCAATCGGGCCGGATTGCGCGCACCCCGGGGGCAATTGCGCGCAAGCGGGTTCTTTTGCGCGCAAAGGCCTTAGGGTGAGTTTTTACTCAAATGAAAGGAGCCAGCGGGGATTGCGCGCGAAGGCGGACCCCGAGGCTTTCTTGCGCGAAAGAAAGGAGGTTACCTGAAGTTCGTCATTGCGCGCGGAAGGGGTTGAATTGCGCGCACGAGAGACGTTTCGACTTCCAGCAACCCTTGAAACGTTGGGGGTCGCCTTATATTTATAGGCAACCCCGGGCGCGGAATCCAGGGTGCGAGCGCGAAATTCTTCTCGCGGGCGCGGAATCGGGCGCGGCGCGGAAGGGAGTCGCGCGGACCCGCGGCGCGCAAAATTGCGCGCCGGACCGGCGCCTTGCGCGCATCCCGGGGGGTTTGCGCGCGGAACATCACCTTTGCGCGCGGGCCTCTCAAATTCCGCGCAAGGCCTCCGGGCCCTCAGAAACATCCTTCCGACTCCAAATATGACCTCGCTTTCCGCATCCGGAGCTTCGTTTGGGAACAACGGACTTTTCCGGCGTCTACAAAAGCCCCCCCTCGGAATCTGATCGGCGAGCGGTCGCAACGATCGGGTTCCGAGGGAGACGCCGGAATGCCGAAGTCCTGGGCGACGCGGGACTGTGGCGCGCAAAAATGGGTGTCGGGCGTGAAATCGGCCGATGCGGTCGCGCAAAGCCTTTTCCGCGCAGCGCGGACCCCGGCCTCGCCTATAAATAGGGGCACTGGGTCCCTCCGTGCCGTACACTGGCCTTCCGCGCGATAAGCCTCTTTGCTCTCGTGCGCGAAATTGCCTTTTCCGACGCGGAATTCGCTCGCTCGTCGCGCAAAACCGTCCGGACTTCGCTCTGTTTTTGCGCGAATACCCGGGGTTTTTCGCGAAGGACTTCCCGATTGCGCGCCGTCCACTAGGATTGCGCGCCGCCTCTCAAACTTTTCCACCAGCCTCGTCCGATTCCGCACACTTCATCCCTTAACCCGCACGACTCCCGAATCTTCCGAGATGGCCGCGCACAGAGGAAATGAGGGGGATTCCGCCACTCGCAGGGCTGAGATGGCGACGAACGAGGAGGTTTACGGAGCCAAGGAGATTGTTTCTAACAATCAATCCTTGTTCGACTTACTAACGCCGGCCCAGAAGACATATCCACTGTCGGACAACCTGCCGCTCTGGAACTTCGGCATCCTGGATGAGGTTCCGGTGCCAGGGTTCGAGGTTGATGCGCCGCGGACCTGGGTGACCCGGGAGGACGAGCTTCTCCGCTATAACATCACCAACAATGGGCATCCTGCCAGGGAGACCAGACACTTGGACGTCTATGTCCTGAACCCGAGGACGCGAACCATTGACGGGGGTGAGCCTACAGCGGAGAATTCTCCAGCCCTCTACTCGAGCATATATCGCCAGAGCGTCACGGACGACACCAAGGGCTGGCTGAAGGACTGGGACTTGCGGTCTGGGGGCAACTTTACCAGTGAATGGGCCTGGGCGTTCTGGGTACGCCACACTTGCGATCACTTCGCAGAGGAGCTGCGGTACATCGGCCTGTTCGAGGCGGTGTGGACGTCGCAGTTCCACTTCTACCAGCAGTCTGAGCTCGGGCCGGAGCTGTTCACTCGCTGGTCCCCGGATACCAACACCTTCCATCTTCACCATGGGGAGGTCGGCATCGGTCTCTGGGACATCCACTGCATCGGAGGTATCCCGCTGGAGGGCTACCAGTACGATGAGTTCCTGCCACCGAAGAACATCTGGGAGGACAGGTCACGGACTCCCATTCTGACCTGGCATCTGCTTGACCTGGCTACGCAGCGGCTCGGGATCCAAGACTTCCAGAAGGACATAGCCTACAAGGATTGGTTCGGCCAGTTCCTGGAGCATGACCCGGCGGTCAAGATGCCAGGCAGGGGGAAGCGGTGCCCGACCGCAGCTCAGAGGAGCCGGAACGGGTCGTACTGGCGGGTCCTGGAGACGGGCGATTACCGCTCATGGGGGTACCGCGTCATCGAGGCCCGGGACCCGAACGTCCGGTACGCGGCGTTCCTGGCCGCCTTTCTGAGCGGGTGGCTCCTGCCAGTGCGGGATGCGAGGATGGGCGTCCGCCCGGCGACGCTGGCGATGGCGGGCGCCATGGCTGCCAATAAGAGGTACAACCTCGGGGTCCCAGTACTGGCGAGGCTGTATGCCATTCTGGGACGCATCTCACGAGGGGGGTCGCCACGAAGGATCTGTGGGCCCTTTCAGTTCTTCCACGGCTGGGTGGCTGCTCACCTTGGTGGGTATACGTTCCCAAATTCCATCAGTCCTCCGGGCAACGGCCTGCGACCCTCCCTGCTGAACATTGCGGGGGTCGCTCCGATGACCCTCAGTGAGGAGGGCGTGAGGGTTCGGATTGGCAATCATGCCAATTTCAACTTCAGCCCGTTCCCCACTCCCGTCGGCCAGATGATCGACAACGGACAGGGCCCGCTGGAGCAGCATGAATATTTCCTGAACATGCGGGGCGGGGTGCTCGTGGCTCGGATCGACGGGAAGGTGATCTGCGAGCCTTACGTGCCGACCCGGTTCGCCAGGCAGTTCGGGTGCCTTCAACGGATGCCGAAGAGGGTATTCACTGCTGTCCGGGAGGAGACGAACCCTGGCGTCCTTCACCAGATGTGGCTGATGTTCGTCGCCTTCGGCTCTGGCGACGTCATCACTCTCCCTCCTACCGGGATCGACGCAGGCTTGGCAACCGAGTACGCCGAACACTGGGCCATCGCGTACCCTGAGGGGCTCTTGCGGAAGCTAGTTCGGCGGCTCGAGGCTACCCGTGCGGAGACCGGGCGTCAAGGAAGGAGGCGAGGCGCCGCCACACGGGGGAGAACGGAGGCGCGCCAAGCAGCGGGGCCGGCGCGAGCAGGGACTTCGGCGGCGGGCGCATCGCAGGCTGCCGCCACGACCTCGGCGCCCAGAGAGGGGGCGCATGCGTCGGTCGAGGAGCGGCCCGGGAAGCAGGTGAGGCGTCTGCTCGAACCCTCCCACGATGCGGTCTTCCCGGCGCTGTGGTCGGCCTGGATGACCCTGCGGCAGTCACTGGGGACCGACGTCATCTGGCGAAAGATACTCAGAGAAGGAATCTATCTGCCAGAGGTCGGGCGCCTCCAGATCACCGACAGGGTGGACTTCAACCGGCAATATGCATATCTGACGGCCATGGACGAGTACGCGCGCCAACTTGGTCAGCGTGCGGAGCCATCCCTTCTGGTGAAGGTGATGCTCGGTCTCGAGCCCGCTCCGGAACAGATGCCGCTGGAAGAAGATGACAGTAACGACTCCGATGAGGAGGAGACGGGGGAGGATGAAGGCTCCGAGGGAAGGTCCCATCGGGGGAGCCCACGGGAGAGCGGCGAGGTGGCCGGCTCTGACAACGTTGATGTCACTGAGCTCCTCGAGGTCCGCTTCTATCCCTACTCAACTTGCTTCATCCGTTATCTTATGCAGCTTCTAACCCGTTTCTCCATCCTTCTCAGGAGCACACGGACGTCGGTCAGGCGTCCTCAACAGGAGTAGGAGAGGCGCCAGCAGGACAAGGCGGGGGCCAGGCACCCATTATCGAATTGACAAGCGCTAAGGGGTCCCCTGCTGCAACTGTTCCTGCGGCGACCGGGGTAGCGGAAGATGACGCTCCGAACTCCCGTAAGTCTCCCTACTTTACTGCTGGTGCTTGCCATTGACGATCCGTGACTAACCATGGCATGCCCCGCGCAGTGATCTCAACATTGGAGGCTCGTCGGGTTGCCGAACCCGGGCCATCTACGAGTGGACCAGTGGTGGACATGCCGCCTGCTCCGGAACAGGCTTCCCAAACCGAGCCGGCCCCACCAACTGCTGATCAAGGGGCTGCGGACGTCGGCGGTGCTGCCACCGGAGAGAGGTTGGGGGCTGACGAGGGTGTCAGCGCCGCTGGGGAGAGAGAAGAAGGTTGCCCGAATGTTGGGGAACCTATCCCTCGTGAGGACCTCCCAGGGGCGGACCCTGCAGCAGACCTGCTGGCTGCCTTCCCTGCTTACCGGCCTGCCGACCCCGAGGAGATGGATGACTCGGACGCGGAGGCGGTCGAGGATAGCCGGGTAACGCGACGCAGGGGGTGGAAGTGCATCCAGCGCTTCCTCAAGCGAGACCCATCGGAATGGCTGGGGCGCATGGGATCACTTCAGACCTGGCTGCGCTTCCTGTGTGCCGGGGGAGCTGATGCTCAACGCCTCCATCTGACGGTCCGTGATTTCATGGCCGAGAAGATGCGCGAGAGCCGCCGGCGTGCCGACGTCGCACAAAGTCGGGACATGTCGAAGAGCACGCAGGCGCTCATCGCGGCAGAGCAGGAAGTCCGGCGCCTCGAAGGGCAGGCGGCAGAGAAGGAGGCCTTCGTCGCAGCATGTACCGAGCTTGTGGAGCAACTATCGGCACAACTTATCGACGCTCAGGTATAGCTGACGGAGGCGGGCCAGCAGATGGTCACACTCCAAGTCGAGCGGGAGCGTGCACATGCCAGAATCGACGAACTGCGCGCTGCGACCGCCGACGAAGAGAGAGCACGCAGAGAGCGAGAAGCAGCTCTGGAGGCCACCAGCCAAAGGGTAGCGGCATTAGAAAGACTCATTCAGCACGCTAATCCCTAAGGGCTGTTTTTTTTTTTGCCATTCCCAGAACATTTGCTTCCGCTACTTAATATTTTGATCCACTTGTATGAATCGCCATATTTATCTGCGTCTTTTGGTTTAACATGCTCAACCACAAATTGTCTCGCGGGAGCGTTAACCAAGCATCAGGCATCCATAATTGGGCCTGGCTTTCTGGAGAAAAGAGGGAGGTCATTCCTAGGAAAGGAGACCTCAGACCTAACCAATGTATCATCCCCCAACTTGTTCCAACACACGAGCGGGACAACGCTAGGGGCGTTGAGATTTTATCCGAACATAGGGAAATGAGAAAGGGTGAATCGCGTGTCCCGAATCCAGACATCCACAACGGTCGGCCTTCCAGGAAATGCCCAAGACGGTAGGCGGACAGTGGATCGACCATAACAACTGCAATAGACGGACCGAAAAAGGCCATCATTCATATTGCAGGAGGCGGACCACATGTCATCATGAATACCGCTTTGGGGTTCCTTCAGGCACAAGGGTGGAAAATCCAGATCAACAGGGCATGCGAAGCGTGGGGCGAAGTGACGATTTGTTCGGACAGAATCCAACGCTCTCAAAATTGCGCCACCGTGGGGGAAGCGTATTAGACGGATGCACTAATCTGGCCGTGAGTCACCTCAATTCTCAGACAGCACCTCTCTGACGAGGAAACCGTCGCTTCCCATCCTTGTGATGGGGCATCCCGAGCTGAATCGGGGAGAATATTACGACTGCACCACTCTACCCGAAGTCAGGCCAGACGGCCGGCGACGAGGAGGGGCGGGACTTATCGATCCCTGAGGCTGGACCCGAGTCGAAATGCCCGGGCGTTCCTACGTACTCCATCAGGCTGGAGATCAAGCCACACGTAGTTCTGAGAGTGCAGTTTAACGTCATGCAGGACGTAGGACCCCATTTGGGGTAGATCTTAGTTTAAGGTCTTAGAGCTCGGACCATAAGGGTGGAGGATCTTAGTTTAAGGTCTTAGAGCTCGGACCATAGGGCTAGAGGATCTTAGTTTAAGGTCTTAGAGCTCGGACCATAGGGCTAGAGGATCTTAGTTTAAGGTCTTAGAGCTCGGACCATAAGGGCTAGATCTTAGTTTAAGGTCTTAGAGCTCGGACCATAAGGAGAGATCTTAGTTTAAGGTCTTAGAGCTCGGACCATAAGGAGAGATCTTAGTTTAAGGTCTTAGAGCTCGGACCATAAGGGGGGATCTTAGTTTAAGGTCTTAGAGCTCGGACCATAAGGGGGGATCTTAGTTTAAGGTCTTAGAGCTCGGACCATAAGGGGGGATCTTAGTTTAAGGTCTTAGAGCTCAGACCATAAGGACTCAAAGCACGCCACATCGTGGTCATATCCCCTGGATATGCGAAGATGCACTGAGGGATAGTGTCAAGAGTGTCGAGGTTTCGCCTGGTCAGAATGGGAGGTGGAAAATGTGAATCATGCGGCCATTCACTCAAGGACTGGGGGCACCGGTGTAACGATATGGGAGTACTGCCGACCGTGGCGGAAAAGCAGCATCAATATCGCACTAACCGTTGGTGGAATGAGGCAGCAAACGAGCATCGACCGCTCAATCGCAGGATTCATATCGATTTGCTGCCCGAGGCCATTGGCGGTACCGGCCCGAGTCGGTGGGAGAGCACTGAGGCATTGTGTCTGAACCGTTCACGGGGGCTCCACCCAGGGCGTAGACGATGGGTCCGAATGAAAGGGAGCACGAAGCCTGAAAAGTGGAGGAAACCTGACCAAGCGGATCCTGACCCTCCTGGCAATAAACCAGAGTACTCTTGACACCGGTGGACCACGGCAAGGGGTCGGGGAACACGCCTTGAGGGTGACCTGAAGGCGGCGGATTCCCCAGAGAAGGGGGAATCTCTAAGAGGTGGGGGGCTGGACCCGAAGTTTCAAACATCCGGGCGTTCCTACGTATCCCATAAGGATGGGAATCAAGCCGCACGTAGTTCTTGAAGCGCGGTGCAACACAATCGGGCACCAGCGCGGGGAAGAGTGCGGGTCTGACCCTCGCACACAAAAGGAGCGGCATTTGATATTTCTTGTTTGTCCTTAAAGATGAATGGTTTTTCTTTGTGCGGCGACATGCCCGTGATTGAGAAATCTCTGGCGTCGCCACAATAATCAAGCCACGGAAGGCATTGATGAATGGCGTGGTTATTAACCAGCGCCCAACATGAGTGTCCCCTGAGGAGGACATCACGATGCAGTGCCGTTTCTCGTCGGGCGGCCAAGACGATCACAGTTTACGGTCGTGTGGTAGGACCAGACAACACAGTTTAAGGTCGTGTGGTTCGGACCATGGAGGAATCCGCTTATTGCGGTACGGCGGACACGGCGGAGGTGGGAACATACCCAGCCCTGCGGTCACGCACGATTCCAGGAGAAGAGTCTTGGGATAGGGGTCTGCATATGTCCATCACCCGAGGGGCAGAGATGCTAGCCTCCAGGCATACTGGGCTCAGAACGCGATTGTTCGAGCGACTCCTCCCTCCTTATGGGGACGAGGGTCCAGCTACGCATGGCCCTTGGGGAGAACATCCGCATATATCCTTGGTGCTCAGATCATGGGAGCCTCGAACGACATCATTACCCTGGTCGGTCTGCCTAACGTGTAGAGGCGTACCGGAGGTCAGTATGAAGAGAGTGTCAAGATTCCACTACAACGCACAAAGGCGGAGTGTGATGAGGACTGCGCAACCAATGTTCAGAGCCTGAGAGAGCTGACATGGCGATCAAGGACGTTGCTGACGCATTCGCAACACAACATCCGATCGCGTCAGCCTAAGACGGGGCAAGCAAACGAGCATCAACCGCTCAATCGCAGGATTCATATCGATTTGCGGCCTAAGACCCGCCGGTAAATCGACCCGGAGCGGTGGGAGAGCACTGAGGCATCGTACCCAAACCGCTAACGAGGATCCCTTTGAGTGAAGGCTCGAACAAGAGGAAGCGCGGGGCCTGACAAGCAACACAGGACTTGTCGGGATTGAATCTGACACTACGAGTCATAGACCGAAGCACCCAAAACATGTTAACAGATCTCCGGAAAGGGTCGGAGGACTCACCCTGAGAGCAACCGAAGGGGGGCAGATCCCCGTGATCAACCAAGAGACGGGGCTGGACCTGAGACACAAGCGTCCAGGCGGTCCTACGTATCCCATAAGGATGGGAATCAAGCCATACGTAGTTCTGGAAAGGCAGTTTAACGTCATGCAGGACGATGAGGGGTGTGAGGTAGTCCCACACACGGGGGAGGCGTACGGCGCGGCCAGTAGACCGATGTGAATGAGGACATAATCCCCCGCTCACGCGATACGCCTCGCACAAAAAGGAGGGGAACTGGGGCCAGAGGCCCAACGCGGGATAGGGATTCCCGGGAAATGGGGCTGGGCCTGAAACATGAATGTCCAGGCGGTCCTACGTATCCCATAAGGATGGGAATCAAGCCATACGTAGTTCTTGAAAGGCAGTTTAACGTCATGCAGGACGATGAGGAAAAAAGAAGGGGGGAGCAGAAGGCATCCCCAAACGTGGGAGGGCGTACAGCGTGACGAGCAAACCGACGTGAATGAGGGCATAGCCCCGCACTCACACCATACGCCGCACACCCGGGGGCAACTGGGCCAAGGGCCCGAGATGGGGTGGAAATTCCCGAAGGATGGGGCTGGGCCTGAAACACGAGGGTTCAGGCGGTCCTACGTATCCCATAAGGATGGGAATCAAGCCGCACGTAGTTCTTGAGTGGCAGTTTTACGTCATGCAGGACGAATGCTGAACAGTTTAACGTCTTGTAGCTCGGACGTAGTGCAGTTTAGCGTCATGCAGGACGAAGCGCAGTTTAGCGTCATGCGGGACGAAGCGCAGTTTAGCGTCATGCGGGACGAAGCGCAGTTTAGCGTCATGCAGGACGAAGCGCAGTTTAGCGTCATGCAGGACGAAGCGCAGTTTAGCGTCATGCAGGACGAAGCGCAGTTTAGCGTCATGCAGGACGAAGCGCAGTTTAGCGTCATGCAGGACGAAGCGCACACTCAGGCAAAGTATTGCTTGAGGAACCTAGCGTTGGTGGGAGGAGTGACACGCTCACCATCCATAGTCGCTAGGGAGTACGCGCCATTGGGATAGACCTTGTGGACAACAAAAGGTCCCTCCCACTTGGGCTCCAACTTGGGCGGCTTCCTGCCGGGGATCATCGGTGCTCTTAGGGCTAGCACTAGCTCACCCTGCAGGAAGGAGCGGAGGCGAACCTTCTTATTGAAAGCTCGAGCCATTCTGCTTTGGTGCCTCTCCAAGTTGTGCAAAGCGCGAAGTCTATTCTCATCCAGTGCTTCCAACTCGACTAGACGGGCTTCAGCAACTCTGTCCGGCGCTTGCTGGTCGTAGACCGCAGTGCGCAAGGACGGTAACTGGATCTCGATGGGCAGGACGGCCTCAGCTCCATACACCAGGGAATAAGGGGTCATCTGGGTGGAATTGCGAGTCGTCGTCCGATAAGCCCAGAGGGCGTTGGGGAGCTTGTCCGGCCAACTCTTCTTGTTCTGACCAACCATCTTTTGCAGAATGTTAGAGAGGGTTTTGTTAAACGCCTCGATCTGTCCATTCGCCTGCGCATGATAGCGAGATGTATGGTTCGAGCGGATGTTATACTTGGCGTACAACTTCTTCAACTCGGCTGCTCGGAAATTGGTTCCGTTATCCGTGAGGATAGCGTGAGGCACTCCAAATCGATAGATGATGTTGGATGTCACGAAGTCAGCGATCGAACAGGATTTGACCTCTCTGAGCGGAATCGCTTCTGCCCATTTGGAGAAGAAGTCCGTGGCGGTCAGAATGAACCGGCACTGGCGAGCTGTCACCGGCGGGTAAGGTCCCACAACGTCCAGTCCCCAGACTGCAAAGGGCCAGGAATACCTTGTGGTATGGAGAGGCTCCGGCGGCCGATGCACAAAGTTCGCATGAACCTGGCACGCATGGCACCTCCTGGCGTACTCGATGCAGTCATGGATCATAGAGGGCCAGAAGTATCCCAACCTCCGAATCTGGTGGGACAGCTTCGGCCCAGTCTGGTGGGCGCCGCATGAACCAGCATGAACCTCTTGCATGACTCGTGGGATCTCAACTCCCTGAAGGCAACGGAGGAGAACACCATCAAATCCGCGTTTGTAGAGGATCTGCTCCAGGCCGGGACTGCTCTGGAGGACGAACTGCGATGCGCGGCGTCGAACTCGCTCGCGCTCGGCCCGATCTGACGGAAGAATGCCATGTTGGAGGTACTCAACCAAAGGCGCCCTCCAATCACGGGCTGATTCGACTGCTATATCTGGGGTACTCGGGGCTCCGGGCATAGGGGCAACCGTGGTGAGGTTACTTACCAACGGGCCGCGATCTTCTTCCGGGACAACGGGAGCGATGAGCCTGCGGCGCGTCACGCGGACGATCAGGTTGTCCTGTTCAGGTTCCGCAAGTGACGCAGCCAGGCTGGCCAAAGCATCTGCTCGACCGTTCTGCGACCGGGGAACATGGACAATTTCCGGCCGAGAAGGGAACCGGGCCATCAGAAGAAGGGTGCACTCCAACAATGGCACAAGTTCCGGCTTCCTGACAACGTAGTCGCCATTGATCTGCTTAACGACCAGCTCGGAGTCCCCTTTCATGCACAGACGGGGCACGTCGATCTCGAGAGCCAACTCGAGGCCGGTGATGAGGGCATGGTATTCCGCCTCATTGTTGGTACAGCCCTCTGACAACAGGAAAGAGTATGGCAGCACGGCTCGCTCCGGGGTAATGAAGACGATGCCCAAGCCCACTCTATTGAGCTTAGGATTATCGAGTCTTCTACCGGTGGGGCTCCGGGAGGCACCGTCAAAGTGCATCTGCCAGCATGGATCGGCATGATCGACCGAGAGAATGGTCTCATCAGGAAAGCCTAGATCCAGCGGCTGATCCGCGGAGGTCGGGTGAGCGGCCAGAAAGTCTGCCAACGCTTGCCCTTTGATGGCCTTCTGAGACACATACCTGATGTCGAACTGCTGGAGAATCACAGCCCACCGCGCTAGACGGCCAGTCAACATAGGTCGGCTCAGGATATATTTCAACGGGTCTACCCGAGAAACCAACTGTACCTCATGGTGCTGCAAGTAGTGCCGTAATTTCTGTACGGCAAATACGAGCGCCAGGCAGCTCTTCTCGATGGGGGAATACCTAACCTCCGCATCGAGGAGCATGCGACTGAGGTAATAGAGGCTATTCTCTGTTCCCTCGTTGTTCTTCTGGGCGAGAAGGGCACCCAGGGACCGTTCCAGGGCGGTCACATAAAGGACCAGTGGCTTTCCGGATACGGGCGGCATCAGGACCGGAGGTTGAAGCAGGTACTGCTTGATTTCCTCGAAAGCGGTCTGACACTCTTTATCCCATACATAGGTGGCACCTTTCTTCATAAGCCGAGAAAAGGGCTTACACTTGCCGGCCAGATTCGCAATGAATCGGCGTATATAGGCTAAGTGGCCTTGGAACCCTTGCAGTTCCCGGACGGTACCCGGGGGAGGCATCTGGCTAATCGCCCTGATTTTCTCTGGGTCGATCTCAATACCCCGGTATCTTACCACAAATCCAAGGAACTTTCCGGAGGTGACCCTAAAGGCACACTTCAACGGGTTCATCTTCAGGCAGCGAGACCGGAGGAAGCTGAACACTTTCTCAAGATCTTTGAGATGGTCCTGACGCTGGCGCGATTTGACAACCAAGTCGTCGACGTAGCATTCCACCAGTGTGCCGAGGATTGGCTTGAATATGCGGTGCATCGCCCGTTGATAGGTGGCACCTGCATTCTTCAGGCCGAAGGGCATGACCCGGTAGCAAAAGGTACCTTGGGGGGCCCTGAAGGCAGTGAACTCCTCATCCTCAGGGGCCATCCGAATTTGGTTGTATCCGGAGTATCCATCCATGAAGGAGAGGGCTTGGAACCCTGCCGTGGCGTCAATCAACAGCTCTGTCACTGGAAGGGGAAAATCATCCTTCGGACAGTGGCGGTTGAGATCGCGGAAGTCGATACAAACTCTGATCTGCCCGTTCTTCTTCCTGACCGGCACAATGTTGGCCAGCCATTTGGGGTACTGAACTTCCCTCACGAAGTTGGCTTTGATAAGCTTGTCAACTTCGGCCTCAACCATGGCACCATGGGATGGGTGCATCTTCCTGGGAGGCTGCTTAAACCCGCGATGGTTCGCCGGGAGACCAAGGCGGTGGACGGCTACCTGAGGATCTAGCCCCGGCATCTCGTCATAGCCCCAAGCGAACACATCACGGTGCTGCCTGAGAAAGTCCACGTACTGCTGCCGCTCCTCAGAGGGCATGGCGGCACTAACCAATGTGGGTCTTGGATCGGCCTCGGTTCCAAGGTTCACCTGTATTAACTCATCGACCGTGGCGGGGACGCCCTCCTCAAAGGCTGGGGGTGCGTCTTCCATACCCTCTCCACTCGGGGAGGGATCATCCACGGGAGAGACTGCGTTGGAAACTGCATTGGGGCCACCAGATCTTGCTGGGCCGCTGGTGCTGGCACGGGCGGTCGCGGTCATCTCATCAGGAGACTCACAGGCCGTCGAAACCATGGCTACGTCCAACCGGTGAATTGGGAGGACGTAAGCGTCATCCAGACTTGCCCAGGGATCGCTTGCAACAGCGACAGGCTCAACCTCACCTGCCAGGATCTGCTTATCCTTGCTCTTGTAATAGTCCGCGTCCAGATAGCGGGCTTCACATGAGGCAAAAGGAGAGGCATCTCCTTGAAGCACGCCCACTCGACCATTAAGGGAGTATTTGAGGCATTGGTGGTATGATGAGGGAACCGCCGCATGAAGGTGGAGCCATGGCCTGCCCATCAATGCGTTATACGCAGTGTCCTGAGAGACTACCATGAATTCGGTGTTGGCAACCAAGTCACCGAACTGGGTCTTCAAACGTATCTTGCCGACCGGGGTTTGCTCGGTGCGGTCGTACCCCTGGATCCTGAGGTCGGAGGGAATCAAGTCATCCTCAGACAACCCCAATCTCCGGAGCGTCCGAGTTGGAATCAGGTTAATCCCGGACCCCGTGTCGACAAGACAACGCCGGACTTCAAGGCCGTTGAACTGGCCAGTGACATACAGCGGACGAATGTGTCCCTGTATAGGAGGGTCTTCATCCTTACCAGAGAACGAGATAACTGCCTGACATTCGGCGTCCTCGATCGTTTCGGCGTGAAAGGCCTCTGCAGCCGCAACCTCTGTCTCAAACTGGAGGGGGCTCTTCAGGGCTTCAGCGAGTGCCTCGCGCATCTCAGATGACATGCGCAGAGCCTCAAGGATGGAGAGCCTTGCTGGGATGTCGGCCAAGTGCTTCAGGACATCATACTTTTTGGCCAAGCGCGAGCTCCTGGTTGCAGGAGGTTGCTCTGCGGTTGGTGGCATGACGGGCCTTACCGGTTGGGTCGGCGGCCGACTGGTACTTGGCGCATCTCGCTGTTCACTGGTCGCAGTCCGGGAAATGGTCACCGTACTGGAGTCAGGAGGCCGGGATGGACTTGTGGCAGGGCGGAGCTGGTCGCGACGCGGCTGAGGCGGTTCTGCCTGGTCCCACACCACAAACAGTGGCGGAGGCGAATCCGTCATCCCCGAACGGGGGGCCTGCTCACGCTGAGCTCGATCTTGAGCCTGCTGCCTAGTCTCAGTGGCGTGCACGGCCTGGCCGGAGGTACCGACGGCTGTGCCCCGGCGACTCCTGCTGCTGCGGTTCTTCCGACGGTGGTGACGACCGGGGACACTAGGGAGGTCCACCTGGTGTTCTTCAACGTCGGGAACCGAAAAGGGATTTACCAGCTCGACGGTGTTAACCGAAGCGTACCCAATACCGTCATCGGACGAATCATCCATCACCGGGCGGATCCGAGGAGGGACCCCCATCTCCGGGGGCATGAAATCGCCGAGAGTACGGGATAGTGGCGGAACTGGCGGGGCGCGCTCTTCCTTCTTGCGCTGCCGCCGTTTGCTCCTCTTGGAGGAGGCAGACTGGGACGACGATGCCGAAGCAGCACCCGCAGGTTCTGGGGGCTCAGGCTGATTCAAGCACGCACGGATGATTCCCTGGGCGCGAATGGTCGTCTTGCGGGCCATCCAGTTATTGTACTTCTGGGACCCGCGGTCGGAGACCAGCTGCCATTCGTCCTCGTTGCCACTATCGTCGTCTGATCCCACGAACACGCCCGCCACTTGTGCTGGAGCTGGGCCCAACCTGATTACATTGTTGTTAATCTGGTCTTGGAGCCAGTCCTTGAACACATAGCACCGCTGGATGGTGTGTCCCAGGGCCCGATGGTAGGGGCAGTAGCGGGGGTTATCCGTGAGATGTGCCTCCTCTGGCTTCCAACACTCAGGCAGTCGCACAATCCTCTGCTCCAGGGCGCTCCGGAAATAACCGGGGACCTGATCCTCATGGAATGAGTACGTCAGGTGTCGCGGGCCCCTGGGAGCGCGGTCTTGACGAGGGGCTGGAGGGGCCTGCCGAGGAGGTGGACCCTGATTATCTCGCCTAGGTTGTGGCGGTACATTACGCGGAGGGGCCGGCCGGTTCTGAGGCTGCCGCTGCTGGGCCGGGAACTGAGCCCGTGGAGGCGGATTCCTGTGAGGCTGTGGAGCTGGCCTCACCGGCAGCAGCTCCAACGGCCTGGGAGCCTCTATCTGGGCCACAGCAGCGGGCTCAGCCCTGCTGGCTCTCCTTGCAGGAATCATAGGAGGCAGCGGGTGTGCCTGGCTGGCCTGTTGCAGGGCTTCCTCAAGACGCTGAGCTTTGTCTGAGAAGTCCCTGAACCCTCCGGGGTAATTCTGAGTGATCAGGGAAGGGACCAGCTCGGTCTTGACGTTCCCGACGCACATTGTCAGCAACTGCTCCTGAGTCAATGGCATGTCAAGGGAATACGTGAGACCCTTCCATCGGGCGACGAAGTCCGCGACTCGCTCCTCAGGCCTCTGCTTGCACTTGAAGAGGTCTGCGATACTCGTCTTCCGGGTCGTGGAACTGAACTGGTAGAGGAACTGTCTACGGAGGTCCTCCCAGCTGGTTACCGACCCGACGGGAAGCTGGCTGTACCAGACAAATGCTGGCCCTTCCAGTGTCTGAACAAAGCAGCGAAGCTTAGCGGCCTCCTGCTGCGCCGGAGTCCCCAACATAGGCCCGCACCTCGAGTTGAAGTGGGCTAAATGCTGTGGCGGATCTCCGGTCCCGTTGAAGGGGGCGAAAGTGGGATTCCCGAATCCCGGAGGCGCCGGCATGTCATCCACCCATGCTGGGTAGGGCTTGCCGTCCGGTGGGATCGCCACCTGCCGAGTCTCCAAGGCCTCCAAACGGGCGATGAGCGCCGCCATCGGATCGTCCGGACATGGGTTCCAGTCCTGGCGAGGATCTCTAACCACGAGCGCATTGCATGGCCCTTCAATCGGGTCGTCGACCGGGTCGTCGAACTCGGCAGCTCGTGGGATGGCGGGCGGAGCGGCCCTTGGGGCAGCGGGAGGAATCCGAGCGGGATCTCTCAGGTAGTCACGCCGCTCGGGAGGGTGTGGCGAAACATACCGCGCCCTCTTGCCATAGGCAATGGCCTCTCTCCTGTCGGCGAACACGGCATGATCACGGTTGCCCGGGAGAGTCTCGTCGAGGTGCGGTTGTTCCGGTCCCTGTTGTCCTGGCCTGGGATCACCGTAGTCAGGCCGCCGTTCTGCAGCGCGCTCGGCGAGGAGCTGGTCAACCAGCCTCTTCTGTTCGGCGAGCTGCTGACGTAGCGTAGCCTTCTCGGGATCCTCCTCTGCCCTCTGCATGGAGGCAGATGGGTCGGCGGGCTTTACAGCCTCGCTGTGCTCTTTTCCTTTGCTGACGTTTCGGCTTAACGTCAGTGCTTCAGTGGGTGCGGGGAGCCCCAGGAGGTTTCTCTGATGACGAGTAACTCTCACTGATGGATCTGACGACGGCTTGTCTTCGGGGGGGAAGCCCCCGTCGAGAAGTTCCAAGTCGTTCCCCTCTCCCGACAGGTCAGCCATATTGACCGTTCCTGTCCCTGGGGATATACCCTCAGGGCCACCCAGCGAATCGGGCTGTCGGCGGATCACACTGAAGCGTAGGGCAGCGTACTGCCCCCATCCACGGATATACACGTGGGGAGTGGCTTCCTCGATAACTTTGCGGAGTACTTGAAAACACTCAACGCATCGTTGTTGGAGGGCCTCGTGGTGCCCAAATGACCCGGGGTGCCGAACCGCGGGGAGCATGGCCAGGTCAATTTGACGGCACTGCTCACCAATATCCTCCAGGTGCGCTTGACTCCCGGGGTATGGCATTTGTAGGCAATGAAGACGGGAGTGAGTCTCCCGGAGAGTTCGGCGGAAGCACTCGAACTCATCTGGGGTGAGCGATTCAGGTGCATCAAAGCCCGGTCCTGCGACTGGCCAAAACTTCTCAGGGAAGTGGCCCTCTGCAAGGACGGTCCAGAAGCTCCACGACTCAAACTCGGGACTCAGATCTCCTTGGTCCTCTTCAATGGCTGGGAACGGACGGGGAACTGGTAGTGGTGCCGAGGCGGGCCGCCGGGCCGACGGGCTGGCCGGCGGTGAATACGGCGAGCAGGCCGATTGGCCTCCATATCCCGGACCTCCCCCTGAGGGTGGCGGTGGCCTGGCTACCACATCACGATAGGACGGGCCGGCGAGCGAACATCCTGCCGTAGCATCGGTGCTCGCCGAGGGCGCACCAGATCGTGGTTCGACCGTCGGTCCCCAGAAAAAGTCTCCGGCTTCTCCGACCGAGACGGAAGGCACTTCCGGAGGGGCCGGTACCAACCGCAAGTTTGATCCCTGGGGGTCTACCAGGCCCTCGTTACTCCGGATATACCTTCGGAGAGACGCGGGGATCACATCGATCTCGCTCTCGGGGAGCACGAGGCTGACGTGCCGCATTCCTACCCCTGCCCTTGACTGGCGGGATCGGGGAAGGGGCTCTGTCGCCGAATCGTACTCCGCCTCTGAGTCAGAGAAGCAAACCGGTCAGATCTCTGTCCGGAACTCCGCAACATTCTTCCCTCGGCGTCGACGCCTTGCCTTCCTGCCCCTGGGTGGTTCTTCGGGGCAGGGCTGATCTCTGTCCTGGCGTCCTCCGGCCGCACTGGTGCTGGGGCCGAGGGGACTGGGAACCGAGGTGCGAAGGGCACCGGGACAGATATCGAAGGGGACGCGGGGAGAGATGATTCCGGGCAGGACTCCGGGCCGGGATCGGAAGGTGGGATGACCCATGCCTCCTGGATCGGCCACACAGAGTAGATCCTGCCGGTGAATAGCGCTACCGCGAGGTGGTCCGCGGTGGCTACTGCCGGTGCCAGCAACCGGGAGAGTCGACCCAACCTGCCTCTGGGGCGGTCGGGGCCTCGATCCGGGTCGGGCATAGGAGTTCCCCCGCTCAGGATGCACAGAGGCCTGGCGACTGGAGCCAGCGGTGGCTTGGGCCGATGCGGCCGCTGTTGCTAGAGCCCCAAGGTGGGCATCCTCTTCCGCTCGTGCCCGACGTTGGCGTCGAGACAGACGAGTCGGGATGAGCGGCGCGGGCAGGTGGAGAGCCCGCTCTTCGACTGGAGAGGCCTGGCGGCGGTGTCGCCGTGGCCTGGCGGGAGTCCTTACCGTAGATCCCTGGAGCGAATCCCGGATAGGGTGATCCCGGGCCTCTTCCACCTCATCCGCGTAGGGAAGGGAACTGTCAGAGCGCTCCGGGGATAAGCTCCCGAAGCGGTTGGACGTTGAGGTAGGCAGCGGTGCCTCCCTGCGCGGCCCTCGGGGGCGGCGGTGGTGGCGAGGCGCAGCCTCCTCAAGGTCTAGGCGAGCCATGTCCCTAGTGGGGATGACTCCCTCTTCCTCGTATCTCCGCACCAGGGTGTTGATCACCCTTCTCTGGATGACCTCCGAGGGGGAGAGAGGGCGTGGTCGTCCCGCAATTACGGCTGCTGGGACGACTGTGGAACGGGCAGGACCGCGCGGAGTAGCCGCGTCGGTGTTTCCCCTGTCCCTGCGCCAGTGGGCGGGTGGCGATCGGGCACTGGATCGGGCGACCTGATTTCTGAAAGCAGGGAGAATGACCCATTAACACTGACAGGAAAAAGGAATCGACAACCAACCATTAGTGCCACGACGCCTTCCGTGGGGGGAACCCAGGCCCTCGACGTTGCGAGACGGAGTGCCCGATTTCCCTTCCCCAGCCCCTGGCGGGTAAGACTGAATGCTTGGCCGGGCAACACGCCGGTCTTCCAACACCTCTGAAAGCCATCGGTCTTCGTATCAAGGAGAAGAGATTCACGTCGGGTTCACCATTTTTCTATTTCGGTGCGGATGTGCGTCGGGTTACGCTGTTCCGCCAGGACGCGTTCGCGCGTGCACCCGTCAACCCGAGGGGATGGGCGCGCGGCTTGTGGTCCCGCAGTCCCGCTTTCCAAGGGCGGGCGGCATCCGTCCCTTATTCAGGGGCGTCTGCTCCTTGATCGAAACCGGGATGATGGGATGTCGGCTCCTCCTTCCTTGGACGTCTCCTCGGAACTCGTCGCCTAATCCGGGTCTCCCTCATAGACTTAAGAATGTTCGTGAATCTCGTTCCCGGCGCCATATCTTCATGGACACCGGTTAATTACGCTGCTTCCGCCCGGACGTTCCAAGGAGTCTGGGCGGGGCAGCAACCTGCAGTGAGAAGGCCGGGTGGCTCTGGGTGCTGGGGGCGTGTCGTAACACTGCGGCTCTGCACATCTGTCTTCCGTCCCTAATAGGGCTTCTCGAAGGCATGATGGCCTGAGGTATCCCGCACTGGGTGCGGGGAACTGTGTCACCTGAGGTTTTCCTCAGCTTCCCGTGTTTAACACGGGGTATGCCGCGAGTTTAACGTCCAGCGGGGACGGCATCGGACCGATCAACACGAAAAGTGGATCAGATGACAGAACCCCTTGCGGGGAACCTCCGACGCTGGGGCCAGCACATGGGCGGCTTCCCAAGTAACGTGGAGTGGAGTGAAGTGGCATGACCCCACCGGGATGTGGCGGCCCGGGTAAGGATCAGGATGGATGATGAAGTGAAGAGCTTGGACCCCAGAGGGGCTTCCTACGTACCGCGCGTTAACACGGATCAAAGTCAACGTAGTTCGGGCATACAGTTTAACGTCATGCTGGACGTCGGCAAGCCGACTCACGAAGAGGTCTAGGCCGCCGGGCGGAGGATTGAACCGAACCACCTCGCACAGAGGGGGATGGAACGGCCGGGTGGATCACAGTTTCACGTCATGCTGGACGATAAAAGGGGAAATGGAAAAGGGGGGCTGTGGGGAGGCACCGTGGAGATACACACGGGCAGTCTCCCACAGGGGCGGATTCATAGGTGAATCAACGCAAGCGTGGACCCTGGAGGGGTCCACTGATGGACGAACGGACGTAAATACGACCGGGACGACCAGGTGGTGGGCTTGAACCTCGGGGAGGCTTCCTACGTACCCTGTATAGAAGACAGGGATCAAAGTCCACGTAGTTCATTCTGTCAGGACTTACGCACTTGAGGCAGCCCGGATGCTGCAAAACTCAGTTGGAAGGGACTTGGACCGAAAGCAGAAGACACCTCGATCCCAGTCAGACCCTCTACTGGCTTCGGCAGTGGGGAGGCGCAATGGAGATACACACGTGCAGCCTCCCACGAGAAACTAGGGGTTTGTAATACCCTGCCCCCGTAGGGAAAAGCCACTCCCATTAAATCGTCCCAAAAGGGGGACAATCCCGACATCCCTGCAGAGACGAGCGGGTGGGGGCCACATCCAAACCGGGGGGACCCTGCGTGCAGAGCACGGGATCAGGTTGCGGACGGTTTAGCGTCTTGCCAGACGAAGTACAGTTTAACGTCATGTGTTGAGGACGAAGCGGACGGTTTAACGTCTTGCCGGACGAAGTACAGTTTAACGTCATGTGTTGAGGACGAAGCACTTGGCAGTTTAACGTCTTGCAGCGCGGACGATGGGGGCTAGGCAGTTTAACGTCGTGCAGCTTGGACGGATGTGCAGTTTAACGTCATGCTGGACGAATATGCAGTTTAACGTCATGCTGGACGTATGCGCAGTTTAACGTCATGCAGGACGAATGCGCAGTTTAACGTCATGCGGGACGAATATGCAGTTTAACGTCATGCTGGGCATAGGTTGCCGGACGAAGCACTTGGCAGTTTAACATCTTGCAGCGCGGACGATGGGGGCTAGGCAGTTTAACGTCGTGCAGCTTGGACGGATGTGCAGTTTAACGTCATGCTGGACGAATATGCAGTTTAACGTCATGCTGGACGTATGCGCAGTTTAACGTCATGCAGGACGAATGCGCAGTTTAACGTCATGCGGGACGAATATGCAGTTTAACGTCATGCTGGGCATAGGTTGCCGGACGAAGCACTTGGCAGTTTAACGTCTTGCAGCGCGGACGATGGGTGCATGTCACTTCGCACGAACCTGGAGGGCCGCACGGGAAGACAACGCACGGTGCGGGCACCCAGGATGAGGAGCATCGGGCGCCACGCAGGCAGGTACCTTTAGGAGGTCGAGGGGACGACCCTGACAGATTGCGCGCAAAAAGGAAGCTTTGCGCGCAATACTGCGGGCCGGCGCGCAATCGGGGCGGCTGGCGCGCAATTGGGCCAGCGCCTTGCGCGCGGATGCTTGAGATTGCGCACTCCGGGCTTCGGATAGCGCGCGGGGGCAACGGCTCATTCTCTAATGAATGGCCACTTGAAAGATGGGGGTGCGCGCAATCGGGCCGGATTGCGCGCACCCCGGGGGCAATTGCGCGCAAGCGGGTTCTTTTGCGCGCAAAGGCCTTAGGGTGAGTTTTTACTCAAATGAAAGGAGCCAGCGGGGATTGCGCGCGAAGGCGGACCCCGAGGCTTTCTTGCGCGAAAGAAAGGAGGTTACCTGAAGTTCGTCATTGCGCGCGGAAGGGGTTGAATTGCGCGCACGAGAGACGTTTCGACTTCCAGCAACCCTTGAAACGTTGGGGGTCGCCTTATATTTATAGGCAACCCCGGGCGCGGAATCCAGGGTGCGAGCGCGAAATTCTTCTCGCGGGCGCGGAATCGGGCGCGGCGCGGAAGGGAGTCGCGCGGACCCGCGGCGCGCAAAATTGCGCGCCGGACCGGCGCCTTGCGCGCATCCCGGGGGGTTTGCGCGCGGAACATCACCTTTGCGCGCGGGCCTCTCAAATTCCGCGCAAGGCCTCCGGGCCCTCAGAAACATCCTTCCGACTCCAAATATGACCTCGCTTTCCGCATCCGGAGCTTCGTTTGGGAACAACGGACTTTTCCGGCGTCTACAGGGACATTATGCAAATTAATTTCCTAAGCGTCAGGGGAACTTTCCTAAGAAAAGTCCAAGGGATCAAGTCCAAGCTTATGTTATCACTACTGCTGAGGTAGAAGCTCCAAAAGACATGGTGGCAGGTAATTTAATGGTTTCCTCAAGTTTAGCCAATGCTTTATTTGATTTTGGATCATCACATTGTTTCATATCTTCCCAGTTTTCTAAGAAAATTAGAAATTTACAATTTGATTTAATAAGGGGGTTGTTAGTCAAAACTCCTAGGGGAAGTATCATTGCTACAATGTTTTGTCAATCAGTCCCCATAAGAGGAAATAAATGTTCTTTATCTACTGATCTCATCGCCATACCTATGATTGAGTTTGATATAATCCTCGGTATGGATTGGATTTAGGACCATGATGTGAAGATTTATTGTAAAAAGAAGTAGGTTACGATTTTTGATGATGATGATAAGGAAAACCTTATTTTTAGAGCAAAATCATCACCACCTAATTCTTATCTAGATCCACCCCCAGTAGCTCAACTAATTTCTATTATTGGGGAGGAAGAGAATGGAATGACTGTGGGTGAGGAAAGGAATATTCAAATAGATTATGTACCTATTGTGAGAGAATATGTTGATGAGTTTCCAGAATATTTACCTGGACATCCACCAGAATGAGAAATTAAGTTTTCCATTGATTTAATTCCTGGATCAAGGCCTATATTGAAGACCCCTTATATAATGGCCACTATGGAATTAGTTGAACTAAAGAAACAACTAGATGAATTGAGTAATAAGGGATTTATTCGCTCTAGTGTTTCTCCATGGGGAGCTCCTCTCCTTTTTGTTAAGAAGAAATATGGATCTATGAGGTTATGTATCGACTACAGGTAGATCAATGCTATAACAATAAAGAACAAGTATCCCCTACCTCGCATTGATGATTTATTTGACCAACTACATGGAGCTCAATACTTTTCAAATATTGACCTTCAATTTGGATACCATAAGTTGTGTGTGAATAAGGAAGACATTTCGAAGACAGCATTTCTAACCAGGTACGGGTATTACGAGTTTATAGTAATGCCTTTTGGGCTGACTAATGAACCCTCGGTTTTCATGGATCTAATGAATAGAGTTTTCAAATAATATCTTGATGACTTTATAGTGGTATTTATTGATGATATCTTGGTATACTCCAATAGATATGAGGATCATGAAAATCACTTGCGCACTATCCTGAAGACTCTTAGAAGACATGAATTATATGGGAAGTTTAGAAAGTGTGAATTCTGGCTTCAGGAGATTTCTTTTCTTGGCCATATTTTCTATAAGGATGGAATCTCTGTTGATCCTTCTATGAAAAGAGCCATCGAAGAATGTCTAGCACCAATGAGTATAATCGAGGTACGCAGTTTTATTGGTTTAGCAGGTTATTATCGACGTTTAGTCCATAATTTTGCTCGGTTGGCTAACCAATTTACAAAGCTCACGCGTAAAGGGGTTAAATTTGTTTGGACAAAAGATTGTGAAGAATGTTTTGAAGAACTGAAGAGAAGATTAGTCAATTCTCCTATATTGAATCTACCATCGAGGAATGATGGGTTTGTTATTTATAGTGATGCATTGAAGAAAGGACTTGGTTGTGTCCTTGTGTAGAATGATGGGGTTATTGCCTATGCATCACGACAACTGGAAATTCATGAGCAAAACTATCCAACTCATGATCTTGAGTTAGCTTCTGTAATCTTTTCTTTGAAGATATGGAGACATTATCTCTATGGTAAAAAATGTAAGATATATATTGATCACAAGAGTTTGAAGTATATTTTCTCACAGAAAGAACTCAACATGAGGAAAAGTCGATGGGTTGAACTAATCAAGGATAATGATTGCACGATACACTACCACTCGGGGAAGGAAAATAAGGTGGTAGATGCTTTGAGTAGAAAAGATCATGGATTTTTGAACAAGATGAGAGTTGAGAGGGATCCTATTTTCATGGATCTAGTAAAGTTGGATATGGGAATAGCCATGGAAGGTGAAACATCAATGATTTTTCAAATGTTTCCCAACCCATCTTTATGACATCCCTCCTTTTTATCACATTAACTTTCATTATAAAATACAAAACAGAGGATCTTTAAGGTTTAGTTTCTTGGAAACTAGGAACTTAATATATGAAAACATAGAACATTATTCTTAAACACTTGAAGGGATTCTCCTTATGTTCATCCTAGGTTCATTACTACATCTCAACCTGGGGACATACATGGAAATAAAGGGTGAGCAGAAGGCCCAGTAAGGGAAACAAGGGAAACATTTAACATGTGAACTTGAGATACATCAATAAAGTCATGAAAAAGAACATTAAGGCATGAGAAATAAATCATGAGGCATATCATAATAAAAAAACGTATTTCATAACTTGAAGATGTGGCTAAAAAATTTAGAATAGAAAATCATGAGCATATCACTGAGGTCCATCCCAAAGGTTTCATTTGAAAATTACCAAGGTTATTCACCAAGATATCGTGAAAATTGTAATCTCTAGTGGTTACATAATTACCCAATGCATTGCAGCGCTATCAGGGCGCACCATTAAATTTGTATTTATTATCATCTAAGCCACATATATCATCATCAACATTTCATAAACAACCCAAATAGAATAAAAGAAATGGGTTTCATTTCATAATCATAACATTTTAAAAACTGATTTTAAGACATGATCTTTATGTCACTTTAAACCCACCGAAAAAGGAAAGCGGTTCTCATGTATGTAAATCCCAGAATTTAAAATAGAACATATTGATATATATGTGAATACCCTTGTAGGAGAAAGAGATTTGAGTATTCACTTAATAAAATGAAATAATTTGAGAAAAAGAGAGAGACATTTTGAGATGAAAATTCTGCAGCATAACGGCTATGTTACAGGGTTTTAGAAAACATTGAAAAGAGAGGGGACATGGGTCACCCACTCATAAATGATCCAAAAAAACTGTATCGGGACATAATATAATGGATATAAGAACATGGTAATGAAATTTTAAAGATATACCATATTAAATAAAAAAATATGGAAGGAAGAAAAAAATAAGATTTCTTTTATGACAATTCGACAGCCTAACGGCGTCACTTAAAACCTCAAAAAATCAATTGACAAGATCAAATAGGGTCTCTCATCATATGAAAATATAAGATAAGTATAATGGATATAGATATCATACCCAATAGTAATAAAAAATAACTTGAAAGACTTGACATGAAAATAGAACATGAAAATGAGAAGGGTGAAAGAATCTGTTACAAAACTTTCAGCTGCCTAACGACGCCACTTAAACATTCATTAAAAGAAATGATGAGAGTAAGAGGGGATCTCTCATAATATGAACATGAAAAGGGAAGTAAGAGGAATATAAAAGAACATCCTCCAGTATAAGAACATGGAGCATAAAATAAATGACTTAAAAGAGAGTATTTGAAAAGAGAGAGAGAGGTTGGATCCCTTACCTTAAAACATAACTCTTAAAACTCAAAGGTTTGGACCTTGAGGGCTTGGGGGCACCTTGGGAGGACTCTTTGGGAGGCAATGAGACCCGATCTTCGTTGGGGGAGAGTTGGGAGTGAAAACTAAAGGAGTAAATGGTGGGTATTTATAGGGAAAGGGAGGTGATACTTTAATAATTTCAAGGGACACCTCACTAGTGGTTTTGGAAAAACCATGGGCTTTCCCATGGTATTTTCCCATGGTTTTGGCTACATGGGACCCCTCATACAATACTTCATCCCCTTTAATTGAACATTCCTTAAAATATCTCATCACATCATCATGATGCAATTATGATGGCATTAAACATACCGAAACCCTAAAACTATATTTTTATTATTCACTAAAAATTCAACTTTTTCAGAACACTCCTAGAAATTTACCTTAACATTATATCAATGATATGAATTCAAAAATAAACTCCATATTATAAAAATAATTTTTTAAATATTTTTAATTTAATTTTTAAATAAAAACACTATTCACTGAAATTTTATTTTTCTCAGAAAAATCCCCAAAAATTACCTTAACATAATATTGATGCTCTAATTTCAAAAATAAAGTCAATTTTATAATAATAATTTTCTAAATATTTTTAAATTAATTTTTAGTTAAAAAACACTATTCACCTGAAAAAACTTAAACTTGAATAATAATTAATGAAACCGTTATTTACCTATTTTATTGAATCACACTGCTTAATCAAGGTTCTTAAATTATATTAATACTTTCTCTATGTGAGATTACTAATCCATTTGGTCACATTACTAATCCTAAGCATAAAATCACTATTCATAATTTACTATTCATCAAAAATCAAGTTGATCTTATTAGACTCTAAATTTATTACTGAACACATTAGTAGAAGACCATTTTTTGAAAATCATTACACATCATTAATTATTTAAGGTCTACAAAAATATTTTAAAATATCCTTTTTCTAGAATTCATCAAAAATATGCATACTATATTTATCTGGACATTTGAAAACTCAAAAACTTCACCATAAGAAGAAAACATGATTTTATTTATCTCAAAGGATTACACAAAGTAGTTATGGTCTCCTTATATAGCCCCTTATAACCCCAACATAGGACCTAAGTGTAAGGTGTGCTAAGGTGAGAGAATCTGAGGGTGGCTTGGACAACATTGCATGAGTAGTAATCTCTATTAGTTTGAACTTCTCTTGAAGGCAATTCCGTTCTAGCTTTACATGATGAAGTTCAGCTTGGGTTTCATCCAGAGAAAAGCCCAGTGGTTTTACCTCTTTCCCAAGTTCTGTTAGATGGGCTTTGATTGGACTGAGACTACTGGATGAGGCCATCGAATCTTATTTCTATATTAATTAACCAAGATCACTTGTATTTACGGACAATAAACATGAAATTTAGTTTCCAAAGGTCATACTAACTAACAGTCATATAATTGTCAAAACCCAATAGTCTCATTTGAATTATACTCATTTTATTAAATGAAAAAGTTTTGGTGAGTATGAAATAAAATAACACACCAAATTAGGAAGCAAGATTTATTCCAAATTTTGGGTCATTACAATCTCCCCCCCCCTTAAGAAATTGCGTCCTCGCAATTTTTAAAAAATTAGGCTTGGAAATTTCATTGAAAGTCCCACATCGGAAAAAGGGTCAGTAATATTATTACTTTAAAAGAAAGAAGAGGAAGTACAAAGGTCACCTGAGTTAACCCATACTAGGATTCCATGTAGGAAAACATGGAAATGGAAGAGAAAACAAAGGGTCGCATTCTGAGAGAGAGTGATAGAAAACATGATTAGGAGAAAGTTAACAACAAGAAAATCACAAAATTATGATGGGTTAAACGGTATTTGATTTCTCAGTAGGAAATGTTAACATACAATATTTTTTTTACGTTCCTTTTCATAGTTTTGAGGAATTCACTTACTACATAGAATAAAACGACAAGGAAATATATTTTCCTTTAAGTAGAGTTTCATCCCTTAATAAGTTTCTACCAAAACTAATCTTTTCTCCAAATGATGAGCATTGAAAAACACTTGGTCTCATAAAAATCACATGAATAATCTTCTAGAGAATCACATAATCCACAAAAGAAAAACTATCTATCTTTAAACATTTATCCCAAAAATAGAAAGGGTAAGATAAAACAACTCTTCAAAAAGAAAGAACCCCAGAGGAAGGGAAACTACTTTAAATCTTCAAAGTTCCATGGTACTACCCAAAGTTCATCATAGACCATTACATAAATAATTATCCTTAAAATTCCTCAAAATAAACCAAACTAAGATTGAAACCCAAAAAAAATAAGGAATTTATAACATAGTCTTCCAAAATAAACTTCATCGTTCATCTCCAAACAACATCAACCACCCCTAACATCTTATAACAAAAGTATATAACCTAAACATATTTTCCCCAAGATAGGTTAATCATTTCCATAAGTAACCTATATTACCATAAATTCACCTTAAATTCATCTATTCTTCAAAATATAAGTCAACCTTTATCCCTCAAAGAAAATACCGTAGTAATCTATTTACCTCGATCATATAGGTTTCCCAAAATAGTGAACATCTTTCGAAATAATAATCATCTTTTAATCCCCAAATCATCTTTTTTTTTCAAGAATAACAGCTTCACAACATTAACATGTGGTACATAACAATAGATGTTTTCCTTAATGATATAAAATCATCATAGGTAGTGACTCGATGTTCTTAGAAACATTAAATATATGCTTATAGGGCATGACCTAAAAAAACAACATGACATAGACAATTATTGCGAAGAAGTTACATGTACTTTAGTCATCATGACCCATCTCAGCATAGAACTTTCATTGTTCCCTTTTCCTTGAAGATTGTTGATGCTCAACATGCTTCTCATCCCTTCCAATAGAGCATTTCCTTGGATAATGTCTAACTTCTCCACATTTTCGACATTGAGAAGTATAAGGTACATTATATCGAACCTTATCTCTATTCATCACATTATCCATTTTTTTAAAGCAATTGGATACTTTTTGCACTATCACCCCACACTTAAAACATCTCCCGGTTCCTTTGTGACATTCTCCTTGGTGCCCCTTTCCACACTTTTTGCACAAAGGGAATTGGGTCTTCTTTCCCTTATCAAATTTATCAGATGAACATCCTTGAGACTTCGTCTTCTTCTTCCTTGATGAATTTGGGCATTCAATTAGGTACTAATTATTAATTGTGATTTTTGATAGCTGGTTTGGAATAATCACAATATGTTCAACTTGATCTCTCGTCATCTCTGTCACATTAACAGAGCAATCTTCACATTTCCTATCACATTGATTGTTGGGACATGTTCTTCTATTTCCTGCCATTAACTAAGAAAAGATAGTATAATTAGGGGCTTAAATACTTATCCAATAATCATGAAAATCAAACTTTAATCATAGAAGGATAAACTTGTAGAGGAAAATTATATCCTAACTTGTGATCCCCTAGGTTCAAATCTAGGTTATCCATGATCATATATTCTTATGTGAATATTTATTTTATTTTATTTTTTTCCTTTAATAATGGTTCATAATAAGCTTATGAATTTACCAAAGCATATCCCCTAGGAGTGTCATAACCAAGAGTGAAGCAAGGCCCATTTTCGTGTACTAGTTCCCGTTTGATTCTATCTCAAAGCGGTGTTTCTGGGTTTTACCCCTATGTACATCTGTGCTAAATCCACCTCTACCTGCTCGTATCTAGACAGGGATGTATTTTCTTGATAAGCCACTTACTCAATACACACCAAAATACTAGGAAGATTTCCTATATTTAAACTTTTATATAGGGTTATTCCTAAATTTTTCATATCCTAATTTCCACAAATAACTAAACCATCCTTTGATACCAACTATGAAATCCCGCCTTTTTACCACATTAAGTATCATTAAAAAATACAAAACTGAGGATCTTTAAGGTTTAGAGTCTTGGAAACCAGGAACTTAATACATGAAAACATAAAACATTCTTCTTAAACACCTAAAGGGATTCTCCTTATGTTCATCCTAGGTTCATTACTGCATCTCAACCTGGGGACATACATTGAAATAAAGGGTGAGTAGAAGGCCCAGTAAGGTAAACAAGGGAAACATTTAACATGTGAACTTGAGATACATCAATAAAGTCATGAAAAAGAACATTAAGGCATGAGAAAGAAATCATGAGGCATATCATAATAAAAATAACATATTTCATAAATTGAAGATGTGGCTACAAAATTTAACATAGACAATCATGAACATATCACCAATGTCCATCCGCAAGGTGTCATTTGATAATTACTAAGGTTATTCACCAAGATATCTTGAAAATTGCAATCTCTAATGGTTACATCATTACCCAATGCATTGGAGCTCTATCAAGGAGCATCTTTAAATTTGTCTTTATTATCATGTGATCCACATATATCATCATCAAAATTTCATAAATAACCCATATATCATAAAATAAATGGGTTTCATTTCATTATCATAACATTTTAAAAACTGCTTTTAAGACATGATCTTTATGTCACTTTAAACCCACTGAAAATGGAAAGTAGGTATCATGTATGTAAATCCTAGAATTTAAAATAGAACATCTTGATATATATGTGAATACCCCTATAAGATAAATATATTTAGGTATTCACTTAATAAAATGAAATAATTTGAGAAAAAGATAGAGACATTTTGAGATGAAAATTCTGCAGCATAATGGCTATGTTACAGGGTTTTAGAAAACATTGAAAAGAGAGGGGACATGGGTCACCCACTCATAAATGATCCAAAAAACTGTAGAGTGATACAATATAATGGATATAAGAACATGGTAATGAAAGTTTAAATACATACCATATGAAATAAAAAAACATGGAAGGAAGACAAAAATAAGATTTCTCTTATGACAATTCGGCAGCCTAACGGTGTCACTTAAAACCTCAAAAAAATGAATTGACGAGATCAAATAGGGTCTATAATCATATGAACATATAAGATAAGTATGTTAGATATAGAGATCATACCACAACATAATAAAAAATAACTTGATAGACTTAACATGAAAATAGAACTTGAAAATGACAAGGGTGAAAGAATTCGTTACAAAAATTACGGCAGCCTAATGGCGCCACTTAAACATTCATAAAACGAAATGATGAGAGTAAGAGGGGATATCTCATCATATGAAAATTAAAAGGTCAGTAATAGGAATATAAAATAACATCCTTCATCATAAGAACATGGATCTTAAAAGAAATGACTTAAAAGAGAGTATTTGAAAAGAGAGAGAGAGGTTGGATCCCTTACCTTAAAACGTAACTCTTAAAACTCAAAGGTTGGGACCTTGAGGGCTTGGGGGAACCTTGGGAGGACTCTTTGGGAGGTAATGAGACCAGAGATTATTTGGGGGAGAGTTGGGAGTGAAAACTAAAGTAGTAAAGGGTGGGTATTTATAGGGAAAGGGAGGTGATACTTTAACAATTTCAAGGGACACCTCACTAGTGGTTTTGGAAAAACCATGGGATTCCCCATGGTATTTTCCCATGGTTTTGGCCACATGGGACCCCTCATACAATAATTCATCCCCTTTAGTCAACCATCACTTAAAATATCTCATCACATCATCATGATGCAGTTATGATTTCATTAAACATACTGAAACCATAAAACTGTATTTTTACTATTCATTGAAAATTCATCTTTTTCAAAACACTCCCAGAAATTTACCTTAACATAATATCAATTCTATGAATTCAAAAATAAACTCCGTATTATAAAAATAATTTTCTAAATATTTTTAATTTAATTTTTAAATAAAAACACTATTCACCGAAAATTTATTTTTCTCAGAAAAATCCCCAAAAAATTACCTAAACATAATATCGATGCTCTAAGTTCGAAAATAAAGTCCATTTTATAAAAATAATTTTCTAAATATTTTTAATTTAATTTTAAATTAAAAAACACTATTCCCCCGAAAAAACTAATACTTGACTTATAATTAATGAAACCGTTATTTACCTATTATATTGAATCACACTACTTAATCAAGGTGCCTAAATTATATTAATACTTTCTTTAAGTGAGATTACTAATCCATTTGGTCACATTACTAATCCTAAGAATAAAATCATTATTTATAATTTACTATTCATTAAAATCAAGTTGATCATATTAGACTCTAAATTTCTTACTGAACACATTTGTAGAAGACCATTTTTTGAAAATTATTACACATTATTAATTATTTAAGGTTTACAAAAATATTTTAAAATATCCTTTTTCTAGAATTCATCAAAAATATGTATACTATATTTATCCAGACATTTGAAAACTCACAAACTTCACCATAAGAAAAAAAACACAATTTTATTTATCTCAAAGGATTTCACAAAGTAGTTACGGTCTCCTTACATAGCCCCTTATAACCCCAGCATATGACCTAAGTGTAAGTTGTGCTAAGGTGAGAGAATCTGGGGGCGGATCGGACAACATTGCACGAGTAGTAATCTCTATTAGTTTGAACTTCTCGTGAAGGTGATTTCATTCTAGCTTTACATGATGAAATTTAGCTTGGGTTTAGTCTAGAGCAAAGCCTATTGGTGCTACCTCATTCCCAAGTTCTGTTAGATGGGTTTCGATTGGCCCGAGACTACTGGATGAGGCCATCAAATCTTCTTTCTATATTAATTAACCAAGATCACTGGTATTTAGAGACAATAAACGTGACATTTAGTTTCCAAAGGTCATACTGACTAACGGTCATATAATAGTCAAAACCCAACAGTCTCATTTAAACTAAACTCATTTTATTAAATGAAAAAGTTTTGTTGAGTATGAAATAAAATAACACACAAAATTAGGAAACAAGATTTATTCAAAATTTCAGGTCATTACAATCTTTACTATAAAGGATAAAGAGTTCTCAGACCGATGATGAAGAATTTCAAAAGAAGATTAAAGTTGTGAATGATGGGAGGTTGAGTGACTTTGTGTATGAAGATGGAATTTTGAAATTTGGGAGGAGACTTTGTGTTCCCAATATACCTGATCTAAAAAGGGAATTGTTGGATGATGCTCATAGTTCCAATTTCTCTATAAACCCTAGGAGCACCAAAATGTATAGATATTTGAAGAAACATTTTTGGTGGGACAACATGAAGAGGTAAATTGGAGATTTTTTTTCAAGATGTATGGTTTGTCAACAAGTGAAAGCTGGAAGGCAATAGCCCGAAGGAGTCATGCAACCTCTTCCCATACCTGAGTGGAAATGGGATAATATCATGATGGACTTTATCATGGGACTACCAAAGAATCCTATAAATAATGATGCAATATGGGTCATTATTGAACATCTTACCAAGTCAGCACATTTTCTTGCTATAAGGGAAGATCTACCACTTGAACGTCTAGCAATACTATATATTAATGACATTGTAAGACTTCATGGAGTACCCCTATCGATTGTTTATGATCGTGATCCACGTTTTACATCAAGATTCGGGAAGAGTATTCAGAAGGCCTTGGATACAAAACTTCGTTTGAGCACTACCTACCACCCTCAAATAGATGGAGAATCAGAACAGACTATTCAAACCTTAGAATACATGTTGAGATCTTGCTCACTTGACTTTTAGAGTATGTGGGATCAATATTTACCTCTGGTTGAATTTTCTTATAACAATAGCTTCCATTAAAGTATTCATATGGCACCATATAAACCGTTATACGGAAAGAGATGTCACACACCAACCTGTTGGGATGACGTTGGTGAAATAAAACTTTTAGGGCCAGAACTGGTGGAGGAAATGATGGAAATGTTGTAGGTAATCCAAAACCACATCAAAGTAGCTCAAAGTAGGCAGAAGAGCTATGATGACAACCGAAGGAAGGATTTGGAATTTCAGGTAGGATATCATGTTTTCATGAAGATATCTCCATGGAAGGGAGTTATACCTTTTGGCAAGAAAGGTAAATTGTGTCCCAGGTACATAGGACCTTTTGAAATCCTAGAATGAATTGAGGCTATAGCTTACCATTTGGCAATGCCTCCAAGTCTCTCAAAAGTTCACGATGTGTTCCACATATCACTGTTGAGAAAATACATGCCTGACCCAACGCATGTACTCACCTATGAGGAAGTAAAACTAGAACTCGATCTATCTTATTGTGAAGAGCCTGTCAAGATTCTTGATACAAGAGAGCAAGTACTGAGAAATCGGACGACTCGTCTGGAAAAAGTTCTATGGAGGAACCAAAAGATGGAAGAGGCAACGTGGGAACCCGATGAACTTATGATGAAGAACCACCCGAGTCTTTTTATACAGTAATTTTCTAGAAATTTTGAGGAAGAAAGTATTTGACGGAGGGGAGAATGTAACACCCCAAGCTTCCATGGTACGTTTCCCTTTGAATAATGCAATAGCTTGCATTGTATGCAACTTCGAGATTCTAATACATCGAGACCAATCAAAGTAGCCGTTATGAATAGTAATACCCACTTTCTGAAATTTTATAAATTTTATCTTTCAAAATGGAATTCATATTTGGATTCAGAATATAGAAATTAGCCTAGGGCGATTTGGGGTATTTTTTTGAAAACATTCAATATTTGTTGAATAGTGAAAAAACAATGAGTTATAGTTTAAAAATGAATTTTTATTTAAATAATAATTTATTTTATTTTCAAAATAGATACATAATACCTATATAATTTCAATGCAATTAATTGGAGTTAGTTTAGAATAATTTTAGATATATAAAATTTTTTATTGAACTTTTCACCGTCTTTTACCAACCTCTTAGGGGAATTTGGAAATTCACGTAAAACTTAATTTTACCGCTTTTGTGAGTGGAATTTCGAAAATCTGAGAGACACAGTTAATATCAAGGAGTAAAATTTGGTTAAATAAAATAAAAATAATTTATGGTGAATAGTAACTTTTTACTTTTATTTACCACGGTTAAAAGTAAATAGGGTATTTAAGGGTAAAAATGATATTAATGTTTCCCTAAAAGATGTCCTAATTCTATTGGACAAGTGTCGCTCAACCAAAAAAACCTTAGGAAAAAAATATTATCATTTAGGTCCACTTGGATTAGATTAGGACATTTATTATTATTTAATTCAAAGAAGAGTTAAAAGAGTTAAAATCAAAGTTTAATTACTAAAACATTTTTAATATAGGGTAATACATAAGATAAATTTGATTATAAAAATTCATTAGAAAGATAAAAATATTTCCTACATAATGTAATTTTATTTATAATTTTGAGACATTAAATAATTTAATTTATTATTAACATAATTGTGATGCAGTAATTACATAATTAATGAAATTATAAAATAATTGATATTATAAATATCAAAATAAATGTAATTTGAGACTTTTTAGGAATTAGACTAATTTTATAGGTTACTATTACAATTTAGTATTGATTTAATTAAGTATTTTCGAAGTAATTGTGCTTTTATGATTTTCACAAAAATCAAATACCAAATAGTGTCAAAATTGACATAAAGGAGTTTTTAAAAAAAATATTTTATTATTAATTGATATTCTATTCCTAAAAATCTAAGGTTCGGCCAAAGTACATATATCATGATAGGTGTATGATTAATGGACCACTTGGGGGTCTCTTGGAAGTTTATATTATGTTTATTAACTATATAATATAAAAATACAAAGTGACATGGTAAGTGTCAAACTAATTAACAAGAGTTAAAACTAAAGGATAAGGTTAATAAAGTGACCCAAACCTGTATAAAACCTATTGGTTGAGTTTTTTTAGATTTATAACCACCTTATACTTTGAATAATACACTTTTGAGCCATTAGAAACCGAATATGAATTTATTAAAAAATAATACTTTAAGTTTTTCCTAAAGAGCCCCTCCTCCCCCTTATAAAAGGACACCAGTTCTAACAAATTCTTCACACCTTAAAAGCATTTTGGTTCGACCAACCACTACCCAAATATTCTCTTAACTTCCCTCACTTCAACCTAGAGGCCTTAGTTTGATCATAAAGCCATCCTAAGGAGCCCTTTTGATCAAATCAAGAGGAAGAACCTGAAGAAGAGGTAATGTTTTCACCACCCTCTTTCAAGTTCCTTTCTTCATCAACTTCTTCTTTCTTTGTTATTCCCATTATAAAATAATAACTCCATTATATTATATATTCTGTGATGTTTTTATAAATATGGTACAACCATGTTCAGTATTATATCCATCCTTTTAGTGACATGTCACCATACGGGCGTATGTACGGCTTACCATCTCCACGTCGTGGTGTAATTGTTATTCAAAACATTATTATTTGGATGGGTATGATAATGAATCTTAATTGATGTAAATAATAAATATGAAATGATAATGATTCTTTATATATGATATAACATCCAATTATATATTATTTTAATATAAAAATAATGATATTGTCGCTCGTGCGTATGTACGGACTACCATCTCCATGAACGCGATGAGATTCATTCCCCATAATATCCATTCAAGAATAATTTTCATTTTATGGTTAAAAATAATTTTTAAAGACTTAATAACATTATGGATATTAATAATATACAACCTATCCATAACAAACACGGTTTACATAACAAATAATATAAATGAAAATGAATTCATTAACACCTGAAATGATGATAATACTAAGATATTATTAACATAACAATGTTAAAAGATCATATATGATATCATATTAATGTATATGATTATTGTATAATTTAATAACAATTATTTCACCATTATACATGAGGTTAACCTACCCTAAACCAAGGAAAATTACAAGGTAATGGTTTATTTCACAATCTCTTCATTATCCGAGGTTGTTTATACGTAATTATCTATTGAGACCTCTTTATCATCCACATCCATGTTTCTTGAAAATGTATTTCCAAATATTATTACTATTTTACAGAATATGGGTTAAAGTAATTTATACCCTTGATTGAATTTTTATAATATGTTTATAAAGGAATCTTTCTATCATTTTCCAAACAAGGTCATTTTTAACCTTCTCGACAGAATTAAGGTAAGAATGCCTTTTTTTTAAATTATATGGCGGGTGCAGCTATTTTCTGCTGTTATAAAATCATCTAAGCTTCCCTAACAATCATATAAGAATATTTTAAAAGTAAATGTTTTAATTTTGTATATTTTAAATGATTTTAAAAAAAGAGATATTTCTCTCAAACAGTTTTGATTTCATCTATGTCAACATATTTTGATGGATTTTAAGCTTATTTGAAGTTGTTTTATTATGATACAAAAAATCCATATAGTATTGATGGTTTTGTGATATGTTTGACTGTGGATGTGTTATTTTTATACCATTCATGGTTTATGGAGAAAGTATTGACATTTCGTATGCTAGTTTTAATACGAATGTTTATGTTATGTTTAAACCTGTTCATATGAGGAATGCATTGGACTTAATAAGTGATGGGTGGAGCCCGCTACAGCTCCTCGATGCATTGGTAGGTATCATGAGACAAACTAGTGTCTTCGCACAAGGCCTTGAAAAAATCTTATTTGTAGTCTTGGCACGAGGCCTTGACTGTGTGGTTATGATAGTCTGGCATTATGTATTCTATCATTATGAAAGTGGTTATTGATATTGAATGTGATTATTCGACTAGTAGAATATCCATGTGAATAAGTAAATGGAATTATTTCATTTTATCGTTTTCATATTATTCTTAAGTTCAAGTTTAAAAGGCTTTTGTTTTAGTTATACTTTAACTTAAATGTTTATGCTTATTTATTAAAGTTTCCGCTATATTGTTATCCTTACTAGGAATTTGAGCTCACCCCTTTCTGTGTTTTGTTTTTCCTAGGATGTGAAGAAGTATTTTATGAATGACCTGTAGGGATAGTATAAGGGGATATGAGTGTGGAGACAAGATTTTGTTGTAGTTTTCATTTTATGATGTAATGTAATGTTTATGAATGTATCTAGTGATTCCAAGGCTACTAAACTAATCGGTCTTTCGAGACTTGATCTTTTGTGATCATGCCAATGTTATGTAATAATGCACCGACTCTGGGTAACTGGGGTCGGGGTGTTACAGTATTGGTTTTATATTTTATATATCCTTAGATAATTTTTTAGTGAGTAAAAATTAAAATTATGAGGAAAATTTTATTTGGGGGGGAGAATGTAACACCCTGAGATTTTGGAATATATATATATTTCTAAATTAATAATATGTTTGATGGATTTCTCTACACAAATCATAAAACTCAAATAATACATTACATATTTATTATTAATAAAATTTAAGAATAATGAAACTTATATTAAATAAAAATATTATAATCAACTAGAAATGCATACAAAATATGATTAAGAACATTAAAATTTTTAAAAGGGTATTTTTCAATATAAATAGTTTTCAATATAAATTATATTTTCATTTAAAGGATAATTTTTTAAGATTTATAACTTTAATTTTGTATAGTTAACTTCATTTTATATTTTCATCATTTCAATATTATAACGGGATGAAGTTTTGGGATTTTTCTAAAATATTTGGTTTTTTGTTAAATAGTAGAAAATGCATGTTTTTTTAATATCACCACTTTTATGAAGTTAAAATTACAAAGTAATGACTTAAAATTAATTTAATAAATTAATATATAATAATATATGTTTATAAATTAAAATAAATCATCTAAAAACACCATTTTGAATTTATAAAACCCAAATTTAATGTTTTCAAAACATAAGTAATATTGTACTCTAAATTGTTTTTATTCGCTTATACTAAAAAATAGTTTTCATATTTTTCAGAAAATAAATTTAAACAAATTAATTTAATATTTTATATCAACATGTTTATATTAGGTGATAATTTTAATTTTATTTTAGGCATTGAAGTCTGATTACTACGATTAATGTTCTTGACCAAGATAATGATGAAATGGTTATTTTAAAAGAATTATTTTATTCATTTATTTAATTATTATCTAATAATATAAAATGATCTATTATATATAAATCCTATGATATGATTTATTCTCTTTTATAAAAATATTTTATCACTCATTTAATTGGTAATTAATTTTATATAAGATCAAGAAAACATAATGATGAAAAAACATGTTTCCATAAAACAGTTTTCTACATATTAAATGATTAAAATTAAAATTTAATTTTATATTATTTATAAATTTAATTATATTATATGTGTATTATATTTAGGTTCAACAAACTCATGTTTTCTTTGAGGTTTTAAATTATAATTTTATTAAAATATAAATTACTTGGGTAAAAACAAGTTACCAAGGTAAAAACCAAAATGATAAAATATAAAAAAGTGGTAAAAGTACTGAAACATACTTAAATAAATGTTAAAATGGTCATGGGATTAATAGACCATATATCACCATAAGTTTATCAATTTTATAACCATTGACCCTTAAAAAGTGTTATTCCATTATTGAAAATAATGGGTATTCACAAAATTTTTCTATTCTTCACTTATAAAATGGGATCACTACAACCACCTCATGTTACACCTATACCTTCGAATTTCATCCTAATAATATAAAAAATTTATCCTCTTATAATTCTTCCTCAATTTATTAATCCAATATTATCAATTATATAACACAAGGCCACTATTCCCATGGATATTTCCAAGTGAAATGTCTTGTCCTCAATAAGGTTAGAGTGTATTTGAGTGAGAGAGAATACATGGTAAAAGGTTCTTTGTCTCAAATTCAATTCCTTTAGACAAATTTCTTCTTATACCCAATTACATCTCTTATACGGTGCGATTAATACCTAATGAATTTAATTTTAAATATTCAATAAATTCATGGGGTTTGAAGATACAGATGTTCTTTATTTAAATGGAATTAGTTTCAAAAGACACCAAAGTTATAAGGGTTTTTGTTAAATAAATTCCCTTTATTGAGTTATAACTCATCTTCTTGATCTTATTTTATCCAATATTGTTTCCTTCTAACCTAATATTTTATTTCATGGTACTTTCCCTTCATCTTGGGGGAGAATAAATTTTAATTTAATGATTTTACACTGATAATTTTATTCCTCAAAAAAATTATATCCTTGTTGGGAATAATTCTCATCCACCTAAATGATGGTTTCCCCTCCATGTCTATATTTTCATTCCCTTATAATATTATCCATTATATTTGGAAACCCAATTATGTTTTATATCTTTTTATCTTCAAATTTTTATTTTCCTCTTTTCAAAATAATTTTTTATTACCCTTTTTACAATATGGGATCTCAATAAAGGTATTTAAAATTTTAAAAATGGTTTTCCATCCAAGATCATCTGTTTTATATTACACTATACATTTCCTCTAAAATAATTATTTACATTTCAAGGATCTATTTATGAATATAATTTTTGAAATTAAATTCTGTCAAAAAATTCACATCACCTTTCTAAAAATGAATTTTGAATATGACCTGTAACTTCATCTTTTATGAGTATAGAAAAAAACATTTTATTAAACAATTATTATTTCTATCCCTATTTGAAAATTATTCTTTATATAGAATCATTTTTGTGTTTTAAAAAGTTTTTAAAATTTACTTTAACTCTTTTTAATTTTGAAAATAAAAGGAATTATTCATATATATTTCCAAATTAAAAGTTTGTTTTTTAAAATGACTTTTTTATTTTAAAATGGATTTTAAAGGCTAGTATATTTTAGAAATAATTCATTTTTATTTTATGTCTTCTTAAATTGTGTTTTTTAAAATTTATTTCTATTATAAAATTCATTTTTTGAAAACATTTTTTTTGTGAAGTATAATTTCTAAAAAAAAAATCAATCCCAAAATATTTCATTCTGAAGAAAACGTTTTTAAATATTTTTTTAAAATTTATAATAGAGATATTTATTCATGTTTTTCATAGGTATTTATTCTATAATATTATTTTATATTTCCCTCTTTTTATATAAATTATTCATTTGACTTAGAAATTATATTTAATGAATCGCTTTTAAAATTATCCTATCAAATAATGTTTTAGGGTGATTAAATATTTGGGTATCAATCACTTATATTGTTAAAGTCAACTTTACAGATACCTTCTAAAAATGTTAAAATAACCATTTTGTTTCCAGGGGTTACTTTTTATGTGATGAATTATTGTTCTAAAATTAAACAAATATGTATAAAATATGATGGGTGGGTTTCTATATCACCCAATAATTAATTGGTTATGGTTTTATATCTCATGACATGAAGAAGTGTGAAAATGCTTCGATTTTTTCACAATATAAAATGTGGATATTCTTGGATATTTTAACAACATAAATAGTGTCAATGTTTGGTTTTTTTATAAACATTAAGGTTAGGAATAATTTTATTTGTTCACAAATTATAGTATGGTAATTCTTGGATTTGTTCACAAACATAAAGGGTGTACATACTTTTATTTTTAAAAAACAATTAACAGTTGATATACTGGGATTTTTTTCAAAAGTTATATGATGGAAATGCTTGGATTTTTTTACAAACATAATGATGAACATACATATTGTGGTTGAGAAAATAAATAGTGGGAATTATTGTATTTGTTTTACAAACCTAAAGGGTTGACATGATTTCATTTTTTCACAAATTATAGGGTGTACATTCTTGTATTTGTTCACAAATAGAGAGGGTGGACATACTTGGATTTGTTCACAATATACTTTTTTTATACACCATTATTATACTTCATGGATCATGATTATTGTCTCTTGATTTACCACATCAATTTCATGTAATATTTTTCTTCATTTAATTTTATATGGCCTTTTTTTAATTCCTTATTGAAAAATATTATTGTTCAATGTTCTTTTAATAAGATATTTCTCACATTCACATGTTTTCCCAAATGCATTTGAGATAATACTTGATTACATGATGATTATATATTTACCCTTACTGAGTGTTTTATCTCACTCCTTTCTTATTTCTACATTCACTATGTTATGAAGATAAATATAACTTATGATAAATATAGAGGGGATTGTAGTGGGGTTTCATTATGGTGAAATGTTTATAATCTTTTTGAAATAAATTTTCTATGTATCTGGTCCTCAAATACACTAAACCTTTCATTATTAGGATTGTGTTATTAATTTGGATATATAAATTTTGTCTTATGTAAATGATTTAATATAATTATAGGTTTATCTAAATTCTTATCAAATATAATGATTAAAGAATATTTGTTTTCACCAAAATTAGAAGTGTGGGTCTTGGGTACCTCAAATAAGGCAATGCTTGTATGAAAATGGTATTCTTAGGTTGAAGTGATTGACTTGGATAAAGAATTATATATGGTTTCTAGGATCAATACCATAATTATTTTTATTGATATATCATCTCAATGAAGATTCAAGATATTTAAAATTGATTTAAACCATAAATTCTCAATGGTGAACTTGAATAGGTGGTGTGAAATGAGTAACTTGATGGCACTATACATGGATATGATGAGATATGTGTTTAAAAATTGAATAAGGAATTTCATGGGTTAATAAAAACTATAAAATCATGTAATTCAAATATTTTCTCATTACAAATATCACTAATATTTAGGAAAGGGTAATTGAAAAAACCTATACATCAAATAAATAAAGAAGGTATATATTAAAGTTCTTTTCAATGCTGATGGTATAATATTTTATAAAAATTAATAATATAATTATAGTATTTTTCCCACTCAAATGAAGAATAATTTTAGGATGTCAATTTTGTGAGAAATTAAATACTTATTGTGACTTGAAATTTCTTAATATGAGGATAATATCTATATTTCTCAAGAGAAGCATAATTTTAATTACTGAAGAAGTTTATAATGGAGTAAATTAAGATTGTTTCTTCCCAAATTTTGGTGGGAAATAAGTTTATTATATGGAACATAATAAAGGAAAATTATATTACCTTAAACTCAATGGAAGTGTAATATATGGTTTCTACCTAAGAAACATATCATATCATGTTAATGAAGAGATAAGTGGAAGACTTGAGATCAAAATTAAAGCTTCCATTATTGGTGGGATGTGAAAATTAGTGTTGCATAAATTATTTGCGAAATTAAATTAAATATTATCAATTAAATCACGTAAATATCCAATACCAAATTATCTAGTAAAAGGTGGTAGAATTATTTTTTAATATAGGGTCTATTCCTATAGAGGAACAAGTGTGGTATTTCATTATGATACAACCACCTAAAGATGCATTTCAAAATATGTGATTGGGAAGAGAAGTGGAAGGGGAAATTTTGAGAGCTGCTTTAATGTTAATGTGAGTTCCACTTTTAGATATGTTTCATAATATTATTCATTATTCTTGTTTCTTACTTTGAGTTTACATATATAATATTACAGTAAATGAATAATGATTTATTTATAATTTTGACAGATAATTATGTATGATGTTTGATAATAAAATAAATACATAGGTATTTTTTAGACTAATAATAAGTTTATAAAGGTAGTATCCACATAGTTTGGATGATATATATATATATATAAAGGGGGAGAAGTATTTCTAAGATAATGTTTGTAGTGAGACCCTATTGGATTTTTCTATAAAACTCTTAAAACCATAAATATTATGATTCAAATTAATATAGGTATTTTAATTACAATAAATCATGTCAAAAATGTTCCTAAGGATGTTGAGTACTATTTGGTTGAGTATATAATGTTTCTAAAGGTTTTTATGGTGATAGAAAAATCACACCACAATGGTTAGTGGAATGACAAAATTTTCTTTTATGAAATAACTTTTGGGGAATTGGTGTGAATCATTACACAACATAGAGGTTTTATTTCATGATTTGGTTCCCAAATAAGATAATACATGGGACAGTATTTAATGAAATATTAATATCTCCATAATATATATGCTATGATTTTTGGTATTCATGAGGGATGTTATTACATCATGAAGCCAGGAACATGAGCCTTGGCTCGGTTTGTGAGGACTCTTCAAGTTCATCTAAAAGACCCAGGATCCAATACCGATGGAGGCTTATTTCAGGGTAATATAGTATCACCGTAGTAGGAACTGTAGTAGATACTATAGTAGGTACTGTTTCATACTATAACAATTCGAACAATTCATCTGATTCGGCCTTCGGGCCACCAGTTTGGTCGTAGAGTCCTTTAGGCCTTTGGTCCACCCAAGGCCTTCGGTCTAGTAAGGAATTTGGGCCACCTTAAGGCATTTGGGCCACCTCAAGTTCTTTGGGACACCTCAAAGCCTTTGTTTCACATGAAATATAGATACAACCAGACATACTCCGCAAGGAATTTTCTCTAGATATGGATTTAGAGTAGTTGTATTCACCAGAGTAAAGCTAATCGGATTTGGAAGAATGAGAGGGTATGGCATTACCATCAGTACCGGGCATGTGAAACTCTGCATAGGACAGCTATCCAAATATCCATGGGAAGGTGGAGAGATGAAATCATGATATTGATATTGGGGAGGGTAAGTTACAAGTAGTCATAGTTTGGGATGAATTCCCCTAAGACCTTTGGTCATGTAATGTGTCTCTAATCCTACGGTCTATGTAAGTGTTCCCCCTAAACCCTTAACAGGTGGATTATGAAAAATATATAAAAATATAAGGCCCTAGATTTATTCAAGAATGCATGAAACTAGTATTAACACTATAATTATTATATTATGATAATTTTTTTCCCTCTAGATTTTAATGTTTTTTGGTGTTCACATCACAATAAGATGTGTCAAGATACAAGTCTACTAGTGGAAACTTCTATTTGTGGGAGATTATAAGTAACTATTAGATAACCACAAATGTTTCTCTATAAATCACCTCATTATATCATTATTAGTTATGTTATTTAGTTTCAATATTTTTTGAGGAAATATATTCAGGGATAACTCATGGGATATTAAAAATTAATTTCTAAGCCAAAAAAATACATAAAAAGTGTTACGAAAATGGATGCATTGATCTAATAGATTAAATTTAAGTGGAAGAATTTTTAATTTTAAGTTGTAATTGAATCTTAAATTTTAAATTTTAAATTAAATAATTTTAAAATATTACTAATGTTAAGTATAAATGGTTTGAAACACATAATTATAGTAAAACTTATAGAATAAGAGAGATAGAGAGAGCATAAGAAGAAGAAACACTCAGACTAAAAAAGAATACTATTGATTATAATTAGTTATTAAATAGTAATTATTAAATAGATAAAATAAAAGTATTAATTTGAATAATATTTTCTTAATTGGTTGTTTAATGGGTTTCGAGACATGTTCTTGTTGATTTAAGATACATTTTTTCAATACATAGTGATATATCAGTTGAAGGAGGAAGAATATTGTTGGAAGTTTAGAAGTAGTTCTTTGTATTTGAATTTCAATGCTTCTATAATCAAAGTCAAGAAGATGAGGTGGTACTCTATTGATAGTGGATTCAAAGTGAAAAAGTACATGATTGATGATAATCACGAGTTCTGGAAGACGAATCATCAAATGGAGAAAATCAATATCATACATGGAATAATATGGAATGGAATGGATCAAAAAAAGAGTTTTTGGGTATAAACTGTTTGTTTTAGGATTAAAATTTTTTCTATAATTTGAGATACCTTGGCTAGATTAAGAAGATTTTGGGTGCTCAAGAATATGTTATTGGTAGCTGAATTTTAATGTTTCTTTCATCAAAGAGAAGAATATTAGGTGGTACTCTACTAGCATTAGATTTATAAAATCTTTTTGGTTCATTAAAATCCCTTTTTCTATATTTTTATATAATCATAATAAAGTATACATGATCACATCCTACTTTTTAGGAAAAAAATTTACATTCATGAGTTCCAAATATAAACCATGCTCATTGTAATCCATTAGGTTATTATTGTGGATCATGTTTACATAAATGATTCCACACCATTATATGGATTTAATTGTTTATTTTTAATGGTAAATAATTTACATCATTATCTTATTGATTTTTTTATTTCAAAATTAAATCACCAAAATAATCTAGTTGAAATCATTAGGTTTGGTGGTGAATAAGAAAGATTGGTGATGTATTATATACTATTATCCTAACTAGTGTTGAAGGATTTTTTTTGGATAATCCTAAAATATTTTTGTGGAAATTTTCACCCCCATACTCTTAATGAATATTTTTTTGTAACTTTCAACATTGGTATTATTTTCTTCTAAAGTAGATCTAAGAGGATTATTAGGCCAAGTAAATGTATATAAATTAAAATAGTATTGAAATATATATAAGGTAGAATAATCCAACTGAGGATTGTTGCTTTTCTACATGGAATAATTCTTTCCAATAATATGTGTACTCATGCATGTGATGAGAGAGAAATAATGAGTATAATCCATTATGTTTCAGTGATTTGTTATATGATGTATTCCATGATATATACTAAACATTATGCTACCCAAGAATTGAGGATAGAAAGAAGATATAATGAAAATATAGGATATCTATATTGAATAACAATTAAAAGTATCATAAAATACTTAATATTACGAAGGATATTTTCTTTGATATTAGTCCTAGGTGAGATATGTTGGACCACTGAATGGGGTGGGGAATCTACGGCTTAAGTTCAAGGTGAACTTTTTCTCCCTTTTGAAATTGTATTGTGATACTTCTAATCAGTTTAGGTATCATGTTATAAACAATATTAATTAGATGGGGATGTTGGGAAATATATATATTAGTAAAGTAAAAAGACATTACATAACTAAAAACAAGGTTAAAACACTCTTTATATAGAGTGGATATTTCATTGGTGTCCAACTTTTTTTATCATGTTGTCTATATCAACAAATTATTATCAATGTAGAAAAAATTTATTGATGAAAAAAATTATATATTATTTAAATCATATAAGTATATATATGATAATACAAGGGATAATGAACTATAGTGATCTAGAACTTTCTCTATATTTCTCAAGTACCAAAGTGTTAAAGTATTTTTTGTGTACTATTCTTTTCTCAAGAATAACCTTGTTGGGTTTCTCTCTCCATCTCAATGATCTTATGAATATTTTTTCATCTCATACACATTTTCCTTCCAAAAAATAGCTCAGATAATCCATTTATAGAGATATTTAGTATCATTATATCTTCTTCAATAGTCATGGTTGATCCAAGAATCATAGATTATCTTGTCTTCATCCATGTGTCAAACCCCCAAATTTTTTAGTCAAATTAAATCAAAAAGATTCCAAAAAAATCATCTAAGGTCCCTCAATACACTCTAAAAATATATCATATTTAATTATATATACTTTATATTTTACCAAATCCTAATCTGATAATATATTTTATGATGAAATATTAAGTAAAACACTTTAAAAAATCTCGAACAAAATCAATATCTTTACCCTCCAAAATCCTCAAAAAGATTCTTTAAATCCATATATATCCTTCAGACAGTGTAGCATAATGATTATTATCATTGAGAATTAATTTTATCTATTTATTTCTTATAAAACCATGAAATATATTATGGAATGTCACATTATTATTTCAATGTGATTCATCAACCTTCATTTCTTGTAGCTGTACAAAATTTATATATCATGGATCTTATGGTGTAAAATCCACCATTACGATATATCCCTATAGATTCGTTATAAAAAACCTCCCATAATGGAAATTCATATACAATTCCTAAAAAAAATTAGTTTGCTCAAATCATAGCCTACTTTTAGAACATGATAACTACATATGATTAAATATATAATTATAATACACTTAAAGCTCTAAGACTTCATAAACAAATTAATGTGCAGCTATAATATATTATGTCATCTTTTATTGTGTGGATGATAATTTTATTCCACATTATGGTGTAACACTATATTTTTTTGGTGTTATATATATAGTTAATACTATTTCAATAAAATCCTTAAATAAAAAAAAAGATGGCTTCATATAGGATCATTTCTCCACAGTTATTTCCAACATTTAATTTTAATGATTTCATTCAGATGAAAATATATATGCCTTATCATCTCTTCTAAAATACTCAAAAAACATTTTAATATTCATCATAATGCCTTCGATTCAAATCAAGATCATCTTTTAATCTTGGTTCTTACAGATTCTATCCACTACAATTTCATCCAAATGATATGCATATAATATATTAGCTTTTATATCAATCAAAATGATATATCTTCTAGAATAACTACAAAACACAACTAATAAAATATTTATATGAAGCTTTATAGTGTGTTATGAACTCTTCATAAATGGTAAAATACATGTAAAATACCTTTAATGGTTTATGTTGTAACACCCCGACCCCAAAATCCTAGATTCGATGCATTATTTTAATATATTGGCATAATTACATGGAATCAAGTCCCGAAGGACCGATCAGTTTAGCAGTATTGTAAAATAAATTACATACAAGAACGTTACATTAAACATTCATGCACAACATAAAAAATACTTTTAGAATTCCATTATTCTTCTATCTTATACCTACATATAAATCCTAATACACTTCTTGCCATCCAAGGAAAATAAAACATAAGGGGTGATTTCAGATGCTGAGTAAGGGTAAATAATTTAGCAGAAGCTATAAACATTTAATCCATGATGTGTAATAAAAAAAATCCTTTTAAACATAAACTTGTACGTAATATGGAGAAATTAAATCAAACATTACCATATAAACATGCACATGGATATTCTACTAGTTAAATAATAACATGTATTAATTAATTTCATAATGAGGGAATGCCTAACGAAGGACATCATTACCACATAGTCAAGACCTCGTGCCAAGACTACAAATAAAATTTTTGTTAAATCCTTGTGCTAAGACACTAATTTGTCTCATGAGACCTATCGATGCAGCTAGAAACTACAGCAGGCTCCACTCGTCACTTACTAAGTCCACTGCATCCCTTATATAAAAATGTTGAAACATAACATAAACATTTGTATTAAAACTAGCACACAAAATGTCAATACTTTAACCATATACCATGAATGGTAAAAAAATTCACATCCACAGTCAAACATATCATAAATCATTCAATACAATATGGAAGATTGTATTATAATAAATCAACCTCAGTCAAGAATAACATCCAGTAAAGGATGTTGACATAGTTGAAAATGATCAGTAAAACTTTTTGAGAGAAATATCCTTTTTTTGAAATCATTTAAAAGTCACATATTTATAAATAAAGTCTTTTAAAAGAGATTTTTGAATCAAAGTGTCCCATACCACTTTGAAACTTTTGAAAGGAATTAACATTTTAAAACATTCATGTCATTATAAATAAATCCCTAAAACCATTTCAAAAACATGGAAATTAATGAGAAAGATTTAGAAGAATAAATATTTTAAATATTTAAAATGATGTTTTAGTTAAAGAGTAACTTAAAAGAATAATTTTGAAAATCCTTTTATGAATCATGTAAATTGATAATAAATATTTCCTAGAAAATACTTACACATAAACAATCTCGGATAATAATGAGATTAAGGAATTAACCTTTACCTTGTACTTTCCTTTAGTCGAGGGTAGGTTTAACCTCCTATATATTGATCATAGTATGTTATTAAATTATGAAAGAACCATATACATATTTTTTATTTCATACTTGATACATTTATGACATTATACTACTTATTTAATAATAATTTCCATGTTAAAATAACATTGTGCATGATAATCACTTTTTTATCATACGTGCTTTAACTTGTTATTTTTGATTGCATCACTTATATCATGATTTAATTGATTCTGGAATATAAAAAATTATTTATGTATCATTTATATATATAATATAAATATGTATAATAAATAGATATATGAAATGTAAAAACCATTTATGGAGACGGTAGGTCGTACATACACATAAACGCTGTTTTTGTTTTCATGTCATATTGAACGGAAGAAAGAGAATGAGATATATGTACAAACATACATATATATATATATAGTAGCTTTATTATGTCATATATTACATAATTATTAATAATATATATTTTTATAATCATCATTGAATGGTGAACGTGGAAATGAATCTCATCGTGTCGTGGAGACGGTAAGTTGTACGTACACACGAGCGACAATATCATTTCATTAATGATTAAAAGGTGTGGAATTGGATGATATATTAATTTTACAGAAACATTAGCATTTTATTTTCATTATTTATACATATTACTCATCATTATATCCATCCAAATAACATAGTGTTGAATAAAAAATTACACCATGGTGTGGAGACGGTAAGCCATATGTACGCACGCATGGTGACATTATCATTCATAGGATTGATAGAATAATGGATATGGTTGTACCATATTTATAATAATATCACAGCATATATAAGGTACTGGATTTATTATTTTGGTATGGAAATAACAAAGAAATAGAAATTGGAAGAAGAATAGAACTTTGAAAGAGGTGATAAAATAATTACCTCTTCTTCGGGTGTTTCCTTTTGATTTAAAAAAAGGGATCCTTAGGTTGGATTTCTGGTCAAGTGAAGGCCTCTAAATTTAAGTGAGGGAAGTTGGGAGGTGATTTGTGTAGGGGTTGGACGAGCCAAAAGGCTTTGGATGTGTGAATTTAATAGAAGGGGAAGTACCCTTTTATAAGAGAGGTGAGGGGTACTTTAGGAAAATCATGAAATATTAATTTATTATAAATTTATTTTCGATATATAATAGATCCAAATGGATTTATTTTTAGTCTAAGGTGTTAATGTATCACAATACTTTCAACCAATAGTTTTTAGACAAGTTTAGTTCACCATATTAACCTTATCTTTTAGATTTAACACTTAGTTAAATAGTTTAACTTTTACCATGTCTTCTTGTATTTTTATATTACATGGTTAATAATATTACTATAAAATGCCAAGAGAACCTAAATTGGTTCATTAATTAAATATCTAATCTTATTTATGTCATTTGGATGATCTATCTATTTTTTTAGGGATAATATATCATTTAATAATATTGTATTTGTTTTAAAAACTCATTTATGTCTATTTTGACACAATTTAGTAATTTGTTTTTATGAAAGTCATAACATCTTGATTACTCCATAAAAAACACATTGAATCAATACTAACATTTCATATTCACCTAGAAAATTCTTGGATGACATCAAAAGTTTCAATTCACATTTATTTTAATATTTATATATCAATTGTTTTAATCATTCATTAATAAGGTAATTAATACATCATCATTATTCCATATATAAATTTAATTATTCAATGTCTAAAAATTATAAATAAACTTCCATTATGTAGGAAATATTTTTATATTTCTAATGAATATTTATTTTCTAATTTATCTTATGTATAACTCTATATTAAAAATTGTCTACTTCATAAAATTTTAATTTTACACTTTTAAGACTTCTTTAAATGAAATATAATAAATGTTTTAATATAACCCAAATGTATCATAAATGATCTTAATTTTGTCCTATGGTTGATTTTGGTCGAAAGTAACTTATCCAATAGAATTAGAACATGTGTTGGGATAATTTTAAATTATTATAATATTATTTTTAACTTTAATTACCCTATTTACCTTTAACCGCGGTAAATAAAATTCAAAAGTTACTTATCACTAAAAATTATTTTCATCCTATTGAACCAAATTTTACATACTAAAATCAACCGTATCTCTCGGATTTTTGAAATTCAATTCACAGAAGTAGAAAAATTATGTTTGATGAAATTTCCAAATGTGCCTAGAAGATGGGTAAAAGATGGTAAAAAGTTCGATAAATTTTTTTATGTCTAATCTTATTATAAAATCACTCCAATGAATTATATTGGACAAATATATCTATTATGTTCCTATTTTGAATTTAAAATAAATTTTATTTAAGAATGATTACTTAAATAAAAAACTCAATTTTAAAAAATAACGTAGTGTTTTCACTATTCATCAAAAATTGAATGTTTTCAGAAAAATACCAAAAAATTATCCTAAGATAATTTTGATATTCTGAATTCCAAAATAAAATATATTTTATCAAATTCAAAACATATAAGTTACATTAATTAATTTTAAATTAATTCCCGTTGTCAAAACCAAAAAGAAGGGTTTTTAAAAAAAAGTAAAATCTATCAAAAGATTGACATGTGTTTATGTCTAATTTAAATGTGAAATTACTTATAATGACCTAAATTATATTAAATGATAAAAAATAATCTAATTATACTTTAAAACCACTAAAATTTATATTTAACTCTATAAATTATTATGATTAAAAAATTTGTCTTCAATTAAAATTTAGTATTTTTCACTGTTCATCAAAATATGAAAGTTATCAGAAAAGTACCAAAAATTTGTCCAAACTAAATTTTTATATTTCGATTCTAAATAAGAATTTAATTTCACTAAATTAAATATTGAAAAGTTTCAAATATTGGATTTAAAAAGGGTTCTCCATTAAAAGGCAGAAAAACTGTATTTCTTGAAAAATACTTCTTTTATTTGAAAAAAAGAATTTGTCCTTTTATTATGTATAAGAAACAACAAATTTGAATTTTAAAATTATATAGTATATATATAAAAAATTTAAAATTTGGTTAATACTATTCATAACTACGTTTTGAATGGCTAGTTTGGTAAGTTGGGGTGCGCTTGAACTCAGTATTTCTTATAGCACAAGCTATTGAATTACATTAAAGAGGTAACGTACTATGAAATCTTGGGGTGTTACAAATGCCCCCAAACTATCAGTTTTTATAAGGTTTGTGAGATATATCCACCACTTGATAAATAAGAAATAATTTGTAAAATAGAAACACCATTCTAGGGTCCTCTATGTGTCTCTTCTAAGAGCCACCAAAGTGTATGATTATTTTTAAAATTTTATTTATTATTCATTGATAACATAAAAACTCCATCACATTTTCATCTAATAAATGATTCTAGAACTCCAATTATCATATATTTAAGTCACCTCCTCTCTTTATATCATTTTATAGTGATATATATCAATCTATATCTTCTATATAAAATAAAACAATTCATATATAGAATATTAATCTCTATGAGAATATAAATCTTTTCAATGTATTACTAATCCATTATAATTTAATATTGATAAAAATCCAACACAGAATGCATGGAATTCATCTTAACGATCTACATGTAAACATCAATATCCCTATTTATATTTTTTGAAAATATTACTATCATAAATATTCAAAATCAAAATCCTAAAATACTCATTGAAGCATCATGAAATAAATTGAAAATTTATTAGTAACTCAAATCAATCAAACCCACTTTTCACAAAAAAAATACATTTTAAATTAATAAAAATCCTATTTGGATTTATTTTTCTTATCTCCCCCTTTGATAACATAATTCAAAGGGTAAATATATAGTAAGTGATTTGTATTGTACATCACTCTATTAACCTTTATGGGTTATAAAGTTTTCTTCCACTTTGAATAAAGATGATTTTTTCAATTCCTTAAGTATCCAAGAAACTTTTCCCCCAATATATTTACTCCCAATTTGATAAATAAATATTATTTCCTTTATCCTTTTTATACCAATTAATGTATTTATAAAAGATACCTATGAAAGATAGAGTGGTATATAAAAAATTTGAGAAGTAATCTAACATATTACCATCCAAAAAAGTTTATCCAAATAAATGTTTTCAGTCCACAAGTTAGTGATTTTTAAAATAGAAATAGAATTTAATAAATTGAATTCTACAAGATAAAAGTTATTATAAGAAAAAATATTAATCTATCAATAAAATTATATTGTCTATAAATAACCCTCCGAAATAATATCTTATAAGACCCCCTCTTTGATTTTCTAAGATTATGTCCCATTTCATTCCATAACATCTAAACTAATCCAATAAAAAATAACAAAATAGTATTTAAAAAATCATACCTCAAAGTTTGAGAAGAGTAAATTTTCCTGTTTGGAATGGACTTGGATTCAAAAGATTTTTGTGTTTACCTTTAAGCTTGTGTTTATCACATGATATCCATAGTTTTGATAAAAGCCTATTCTTTGATTTATTAGGAATGTTAATAGAATATTGGTTTATTCCTTTATTCATTCTAGTAAATGCCTTGGTTTCATTAATCTCTTAAAACTTTTGAGAAGTTCCATTGTTTCTCTCTATGTATAGAGTATTATCATAATTCCCTTTTGAATTTAGATATTCACATCCATTTTTAACAGCTCCTCATTTCTTCTTAAAAGTGGATTATAATTTTTGAACCATAAAATAAGTTTCAAAATATTTTTTAGTGATCAGACTCTTATTCTCCTTGTGGTCCACCAAGCATTTTGAATGATCTTATTATGTTTCCTCAACCATATTTGTAAGAAATTATTATTCCTCTACTTTTTATAATAATTATAATCAATATTTAAATTCAATTACTCTAAATACAATGTGATATAATTTTTTTGGTGTGTCCTAATTGATTACACAACACATATGTACCCTCAAGTGCACCAAGGTTGATAATTACTTCATCCTTAGGGTTAGACAACTACAAATGTATTTTTCATTTATTTTTTTACTACTATAATATTATACTATATATTCATAACTTTATTTCCAAATAAACCATACAATGAGAAAAATCCTTTATTTTTATAATTATATATAAAATGAATGTTTCTATTATATTTTCAAGTGTTGTTATATGTTTTTCCTTTTGGTGGATAAAAAAATCCTTCATCTTTAATAAGGATTTCAGTGAAATCTTCTCATAATGGGTGAGTATTTACTCAGTCACTCTCCCAAGTTCATTTGGAAGATTTTCTTTCCCACCTTCATTCTGCTTCTCTAATAACTCATGATATAAATACGTGATTTTCTAAAAGAAAACAACTCCTTTTTGAAAACCCATTTACACTCGGGTTTCTTAAATTAAGATGTGTTTATATTAGAATCAATCATGCTTGACTTGATAATTTTTTTATACATTTTGAATCAAATATATTTCTTGAAAATTTCTCCTTTATAATTAAATTCAATATTCCTTATAGATATCATATTTATGTGAGAAAACAATGCAATTTTATCATTATTTTCATTTGATTTCTTAATAATTAATTACTATTATATAAAAATGAAAATTTTATGATATTATTCATTAAAAAATAAGAATATATACCATCAATCTTCATGGATTTATAGAGCTCAAAATTTTCAACATTTTAAAAATATTTGAAAAAAATCACTTGGAATACTGGAGTTTATATTTTAATCCTTCTATGATTTATTAGTTAGATATCATATTATATTAATAGGAATTGGGTTTATTTTACCTTGGTTTTTTCAGATCACTGAGAGGGGGGGTTAAATCAGTGATCCATTCTTATTTGATGAATATTCCTTTTTAATTGGTCCTCTATATTTAGTTAAAGTGTAAATCCACTCTTCTTATTGTATCTTATAATTTTTCTAGTGTGTATAATGTAAATGTCCCAAGGAACAAATATTTAAAATATTTGACCTTAAAACTTACCCCTTTTCAAATTCAGGTGATTTTTTGAAACCTGGTTTCCAAACTGTGAATCAATTAAGTGCAATATAAAATCTATCTCACAAAAATAGTGATGGGAAATGTTCTAAAATACCCAGAAGATAATATCCTAAAATATATATTATCTAATTGTTCACAACACTCGCCTCCTGGTTAGTTCATTACACTACCATCTATTCTATTAAATTCATCTCCCAAAAAGCTTCTATTCACCTCTCAATGGATCTTTATACTACCTCCTATAATTTCATCAAGTTACCTCCTAAAATCCTACATTAAATAGATTATTGGCTTATTATTAAATTGTAAAGAGTAAATCTTATTCTCCTTCAGGTATTCACATCTTTTATTCTTAATGAAAACTTCACCTTAATCACTTGATATCCTAATTAGATAATATCACTAGTAGGAGGAAAGTATTCCTTATTTTTTACTTATATATAAGAATAAAAAAAACTTAATATTTTACTTCTTAAGATCTATCTTTTATGCATATTCTTTATGTAATTCTATCTAGTTCATCTTTTTCAATAAACAATAAATATTCTCTTGGCTTTCATTATCAAGCTCTCTCTATTTTATCATCTCTCATAATGTTTTTTATATATATCACAATATTTTTCTTCTTTGTACCTTGACATATATATATTAATAGAATATTATAAGGGATAATTTTTCATAATTCAAATGGAAACCTTGTGATTATAGGAAGAAAGAAATCCTCTTCTTTGAAATCAATAAAAATCCTTTAAATTGAGACAAGGATTTCCATTTAAATTAACTTGAGACTCATAAATAATTATCATGTGATATTTGAATACACATTACCACAAATTCTCAAAAACTATTACAGATTCCACATATACATGAATCTATGAAACACTATGGTATAACCAACAATATAGAACTTTTCTTTTTGAGATTTTTCTATAAGGAATTATCAAAAAGGTTATCAAAAATAAGTTATGATGTAGTCTATTTTTTATTGCAACCCTATTATTCAATTTAGATACTATGGGAAATAAATCACCCTCTGAAACATCACTAAGGCATGGGGATCTTCTCAGTTTCATCTATACAGAATAAAATCTCAATATTTATGCACTAAAGGCTACTAATTTTATCTCATATTGAATCAAAATTATTCTCATTTAATGTGATATTAATTTTTTGAACATAAACACTAAATCACTGTCTAAATTAATTCACCTTTCATTCATAGGGACCCAACTTACCGTTATATTGAATTCTGATCTCTCTAAGTTACTTATACATAGCACCTCTAACATTTACATAGATCTGTATAATTTTGAAGTACCTTTATGTAGAATATTAAATTTCTCATTAAATTTATAGGGATCCCTAACCCCCATTATAGGTAATTCATTTCCCAAACTACCATTAAATAGAGTTTGAATAAATTTTAGGAAACTTAAATCATTTCCCATGTGCACAACCTGCATCACCTCACCATTACACATCCAAAATTAAGGGATAAACTATGATGATCATCCACTCAAAAAAATTGATCAACCACATGTACAAGATCAATAGATTGACTGTATTTAAAATTGACTGACTATGAGTATTGATTGTATATATAAATTATTAATCCTGAAGACTGGCCATGAGAACTAGAAAAGATACCAAACTTGATTGGTCATATGAACAAAGTATCAACTGTATCAGTGGATCTGTTGTGCACATCGACCATAGTCCGTAAATTACAAACATACATCACTTAAAATTAGGTCCACCTCAAACCATCTTTATATCTTCTCAAGAAACTCAAAAATCATTTCCAAATTTTTATATATAATGTCTCTACATCCAAAAATATATTCTTTTAACTTCATTGAAGATTAACACATAAATCAACATATTAAGGGATACTCCTTGAACTATTCTAGCCAATTTTTTCAAGTAGTGGCTTACACTTTTTACCTTTCAATTTATGATGGTAGCACCTCACCTTATTGGCAACACATATTAAAACATTCTCGTAAATTTGGAATCTTTCCTTATTGAAAAAAATAAAATCCATGTTTGGGAATAATAATTTCAACCTTAATTATTTTCAATACCACTACACATATCTAAAGTCAATATGTTTTCTCATTTGTTTCTCCCCATTATTCAAAATCAAATGAAAAGGTCATGTAGGGGTTATGCCTCACTTATATTCTTCTTATTCTTATTGAGAAAAGGTTCCTTCAAAATATCATTTTCTCCCTCTATAAATCTAGACTATATGCTAATTTTTTTGTAATTGGGTGATATAACTACACACACAACTTATCAAAGAACATTTCGTTAATATAATCTTATCCTACTTGGTAAAACAATAGATACTTTATCAAGACATAAAGAATGTTCATTAATATTTCAACATATGATACCATAATAAAAATCCTCAAAATATGGTTTTTAAATAGATATAGAGTGAAATACAGACCCTTCACATAACATAAAAAATCATCAATAAGTTGCAAGTGTAAGGAAATTTACTCCCCCTTTCACCTACCAAACACATCACCCAACACACCCCTTATAAATATATTTTTCATAATCAGAACAGGGATAAATGTGTTATTAGAATACCTCAAATTTCAATTCTTTTGGGCTGTATAAAATTATAGATTCCATCTATTTTGATATATTTGATAATTATTTTCATGTTGTACTCCTACTTAATGGATTGACTCACTTTCTTTATCATGGAATATTCTACTTCAATAGTACTCTATAAATGAAAATTCATTCCTACTATACCTAGAGATTATGGGACTCATCCTTCTCCCTCTATTTTGTTCCTTTAATTACATTCATTTTCATACACATAAAATGATAGGGAATAAAGAGAGGATATATTTCTCTTTTAATGAGAGTAGGAAGGTTGATATATTTCTCTCAACAATTATCTTCTATTATTCCTAGCGTCCTCATTGGGGATACTCTTCAAGCTTATTTTCCCAATTTTATTATTATTTACCTTTTCATACATCTTATTGATCTTACACATCTCAATAACCTTATTGTATGGGAAATCATTGATTTTAGGATAAATAAAAGAACATTCATCCTCAAATGCTAGAATATTTTTCTTTATGATTTCTTTTTATCTAGGTAGTAATGAAAAATAGTCATCTTCAATATGACTATTTCCCTCGGAATTCAGGGATGACCTCCTGGATGGGAGATTCAAACGTTCCGATCGGTTTCTAGCGGGTTTGTTCGTAGAACCGAAAACATCCAATGATTCCACATCCATTTGGACCTACTTTCCAAAGGTAGGCGCTCATTAGCTTGTGGACTGATGAGGCTTAGGAATTTGCATTGGTCGAGAGGATGGGAGGTCGGACTCATCACACCTTTTTTAGGGGAATTATTGTCTATTCCGGGACTCTCTTTATAGATTTAAGTTATGTTCGTGAATCCTTATTACATTACCAAGTATAAAATGCGCTTTCCATCAGTTTAACAATCAATGATTAAATATGTAAGAAATTTAGAGAATCTTTTATATGTATTCGAGGTTCTTCATCAATAGAGAATCATCTATATTTATTTAGAGGTTCTTGGTCAATGGTATCCTTCAAAACATTTATATAAAAGTCTCTTGGTTATTATGATGACTAGGCTGGTTTTAAAGCCACTCAGTGGGGCACTTGAAGTTTATTGTCATTCAGAAGGACTTGAATTATTTCAGAGTTGGGATCGAACCCATAAATGGGCTACCTACGTATCCTTTGTTTTGGAAAAGGAATCAGAACCCACGTAGTTCGAGTAAAGGATTATGATGTTTATGATTGATGGCTCAAAGAAGGATGTCACAATTACTTTTACACTCTAAGATCACGTGATTCATGCTCGGTGTGAGAAACAAGAGGTATTGGTAAAAATTAGACAATTGTGCCATGAAAGATGAAATCATAAGAAATGGTTTGGGGCTTATGTATCTATGACTTCCCAGATAAATAAAGGTTAGGATTTACTTTAGGGAGAAAATCCAGGAACATGGTCCATAAAGGTATATGTGCTTCATGGAGATTTGAATACTCTAACTTGGGACTTATTTCTGAAAAGGAAACCCAAATCAGGAGAGGATTGATAACGGGGTTTTACTCCTGAGAAGGAATCCCAGATCAAACAAAAATTAGGACTGGTTAAAGAGAATTTAAGGGACTTGGGGCTTATTCCTAAAAAGGAAACCCAAGATTATGACTGGGACTTACTCTTAAAAAGGAGGCCCAGGTTAAGGGATTTATGATTGGGACTTATTCCTGAAAGGTAAGCCCAGGTTAAGGATTAAGGTTTGGGGCTTACTCCTGAAAAGGAAGCCCAAATTAGAGACTGGGGCTTACTCCTGAAAAGGAAGCCCAAATTAGAGGATATGGGGCTTACTCCAAAAAAGGATGCCCAAGATTAGGACTGGGACTTATTCCTGAAAAGGAGACCCAGGTTAGGGGACTTGGGGATTACTCCTGAGAAGGAAGCCCAAAATTATGACTGGGACTTATTCCTGAAAAGGAGACCCAGGTTAAGGATTAAGGTTTGGGGCTTACTCTTGAAAAGGAAGACCATATTAGAGGATATGGGGCTTACTCCTAAGAAGGATGCCCAAGATTAGGACTTATGACTGGGGATTATTCCAGAAAAGGAGACCCAGGTTAAGGATTCTCTCATCTTAAAGGATGAGGTTGAATGAATGAACTCTCCATATTTAGTGACATAAGGATATTTAAATCACTAGGTTTTGAGAGATATTCCACAGAATTCCTTTCAGATAAGGAAGTCAAATCAAGAAATCATGCCATAGATGGCTTTGAAGAGTGTCTTGAAGACTGAATCTTGAAAAAGGAAGTATAATGGCTTAAGAGGGGTGAAATGGGCAAGAAAGGCACCCAAAAAGGAAGGGGCGCACAAGTCTTGGAAGACGTGCAAGTACTATGTGGGCGCGCAAGTATTGGTCGCACAGGTATACTTGCGCGACATGTGGTGTACTTGCGCAATGGTCAACCAGCATTGAAATACTTGAGAGACTCTTTATTAAAGCCTTTAGAATCCTCTTGAGGTACTTCCAGAAAAGGGACACGCAAGTTCTATCGAAGGAGTAAGGCGGCGCGCAAGTGTGACCACTTCCCTTAAGGGCTGGCCACTCAGGTGCGCAAGTGTTGATGAGTTTCTACACTTAGGCCTTTCTCCCTCTCTTTAGATCTTCCGTTCTAGGTAATAAATTACCTTAGAAGTGTTCCGGAAGCTTTGAGAAGAGACTTGGGCGTCGGGAGCTTCAATCCGAGTTTTTGGAAAAAGATCCTCTCAAATGGGGGGCCCACAGGGTCTATTTATAGGCAGGAGAAGAACCCAGGCGGTTACCGGGAGGTTATCAATTATGTCGCGCAAGTCACTTGTGCGACCATAAGGGCGTCGCGCAATTGTACTTGCACGACAGTGATATAACTTGCGCGGTGCAGTTGCTTTTGATCCTTTGTTCATGCCTTTGTCAATTTATGATATTTTCTTCAAAGGCTGAATCACTTTGAGCTCAGATATTCCCCTTTTCCGATCTTTAGATTCCGTGGCGAAAGGAGCGTCAACAAAAGTCCCCCCTCAAATTTGGAACCGGAGAGAAATAGAGGATTTGACTCTGAGGAAATTGAATAAATCCAAAGGCAAAGGGGGCGCGCAAGTCTTCAGGGAACAGAGGGCGGCGCGTAAGTTTGTGTCGTGCAGGCTTTGACCGCATTGTATACGGCACACAGATAGACCTCCTGGACTATAAATACATGGCCTCACCTCCGTACAAAGCATCTGAATTCCTGGACTTCAAACTTCTCGAGCTCTCATCGCGCAGGTTATCTTAGCCACGCAAGTTGCTCGGTTTTCTAATGTTTTCCTTGATGTCACGCTATTGTAAAGGTATTTGTACTTGCGCAGTTTACACTTGCGCGTCAAAAACTAGCGCGGAACATGAATACTTGCGCGCCATGTTTTTTTAGACTTGCTCGCCTTAATGCCTTAACCATTTTTTCAAAATTTCTTCATAAATTTTATGAAAAATAAACCCATTTAAGAGTTAGTTTATTCATCTTTTGTGCAGATTCCGTGGTTCCCAAGGGAATTGGAACGACTGATGAACTGGCTAGCAAGCGGATTGATGACATGATGAACATCATTGGCCATGATTACTATGATATTTGCAACATTACTCTCCCAGATTTTGATATGTACTTGAAGAAATATCATCCTAATTTTCCACAGAGCATCCATCTTCCTCTGTGTGGTCATGGTCATCTGCAAGGAGTCAATGTTCCAAATGCAAACAATTATACACCTGAGATGCAGCTGCACTGCTACTCCTCTATTTCAGTTATGCTGTGCATTAAGAGAAACAACAATGGTGTGAACTTTCAAGTTCTCCTTCCATGACATTTCCTTGCAGATATGAAAATGGAAAACCCATGGGATGAAATGTTTTCCACTTCCGGTTTGTGGAGAGAAGAAAAACATGGCATTAGAGCAATATCTGAAAAGAGTATTCTCTCCAAATGGATCTTTACTTCCAATGCTCCATTCTCAAATCCATGTATCCATCTTCCAAGTCTCTTGGATAGAAACAGAGTCACTGTTTGATCAGCAGAAAATTTTCTCAAACCGCACTCAAGAACATCCTTTTACAATTGTTCTGAGAAGAGCTAGTATCACTGCATCTCTTATTGTATCCAGTTGAATGAATGAATTCCAGGTGGTTGCTGATGAAGCTTGGGATTCCGTAAATCAAATGAAGTGTTATGTTGAAAGCCTCTTGTAATTCTTGAAAAAGAGAAGAGACTCCAGTCTGTGGATGTCCTTCTAACTCTTGTGCATCAATGAAAAACACTTTTACTTTCACTTATTTGTACCTACATTCTTTCACTACCTGCTTCAAATTTACTTAAGCCAATGGGCTTAGTAAGAATAGTTTGATTTTTACTAGGATTATTACAAATAACCCTACAAACTTTGAACCTTTTAATTGCTCAATATTACCTAAATCATACAAAAATGTATATTTAGTGAGATGGAACTTGACTTTTATTCAGAGTTTCTTTGTCTTTTGTGGGCAGTTTAAAGTCATGCATGCCGGACATAAATGGGATAATGTTTAAGGTCGAAATATCTTTGACCAAAATGGGTTAAAATTGATTCAATTCCTTGAAAATTTATCTGAAAACATATTACCATACTCAAGTATGAGGGAAAATATGTAAACTATGACTTAAGAATATTTGAATCTGAGGAATGATATGAAAAAGAGATAAAAGGCATTAGAAGAAGTAGTTTCCAATAATGAAGTTACTATTATTTAACAAAACCTGTTAGGGGGTTGAATTATGTAGGGCCACCTAAGGGAATTGGCTACATGGTCAAATAAATATCATCTTTCAGCTGACAAGTCTGTTATGTGGACTGTTTATGCAAGGCCACCTATGGGCACGTGCTGCATAGTCAGGCAAAAGAACTCTCAGAAATTTACTTTCCTAGTGCTAAAAGCCAGTGCAAGTTTATGGAGATTCAAATTTTCTAAAGTATAGAGTTTGTTGTACGGAAAGAGATACTTGAATATGGAGAAGATATTTTCAGACAAGATTATCTAAGAACTGGATGAATATCACTCCTACGAAGGTCTGACCCAAACGTAGGGAAGAAGAATAAACAATAGACTTGAATATTTTCAGATCATGAAAAAGGATATGGGACAAATATGTTAAGGATGGCTATTTTTTTTTGTGGATCCCTACATACTGTTGTTTAAGACAAATAAGGACAAAAGAGGCATTCTTCCCAAGAATGAAGTTACCATCATTTAACAAACCCATTAGGGGGTTGAATTATGCTGGGCCACCTAAGGGCATTGGCTGCATAGTTAAATAAAATAGTATCGTTTGGCTAATAAGTCTGTTATGTAGACTGTTTATGCAAGGCCACCTATGGGCACGTGCTGCATAGTCAGGCAAAAGAATTCTCAGAAGTTTGACATTTTTGTGACTAAAAGTCATGAAAAGGGTTATAAATATCTGAAAATATTTAAGGTTAGGATTATAACACATAAAGATGGGTATTTTCCAATGTATATAGAGATACATAGGTCAATGATAACCATAATCATGTCGTGGCTGGGTCCTGAATTGAAATTTTGGACTTCACTATGTATCTCATAAGAATGAGAATCAAGCCATACGTAGTTCTTGAAATGCAGTTTAACGTCGTGCAGGACGAAAGTATGAGAGATCTTAGTTTAGGGTCATAGATTTAGGACCATAATAATGAATACACAGTGTGTGTTTTCATGAGGACTTTTCATCCAAGGGATTGAAAGTGAAATTTGGGGTTAGGCCCAAAAGACTTAGGGCTGGATTCGAGGGATACTCGAACGTTCCTACGTATCCCATAAGGATGGGAATCAAGCCCACGTAGTTCTAGAACTACCCTTTGTACAAATTTGGTTCGTACATGTGAAGGGTGAAAGGGGACTTTAGTGCAATGATGGTTTATCCTGAGATAAAAAGTTTAAGTATTACCATGTATGCACATAGTCTTTTGAAATGAAACATGATTGAAAAATCAATGTCAATAATAGTTATCTCTCAAATGAGGAAATCAAAGAGTATTGTAGTTTATTTTCATATCGGACAAAAGTGTTGCATAGTTTAACGTCATATAACAAGGACGAAAGTGAATTAATGTAAAGATATTGATTCTAGGGGCGGTTTCACGAATCAACATCATATGAGATGGTGGTGAGCCGATGTGAAGAGATTGTTTTTGGGCTTGAACCCTGGGAGGTTGCCTACATACCCAGCCTGGAGGGCAAGGATCAAAGTCCATGTAGTTCAATTAAAGAATGAATTAATGATCAAGTTGTTCTTGGGGACAACGATCTAAATAAAAAAAATGTTGTTGGGACTTATACATGGTTAGCGTCCCAAAGAGAGTGTTACGGTTGAGGTTTTCTCTAAGATCACGTGAGTCATACTCGGTGTGAGAAACAAGAGGTAACAACAACCTTAACGATGCATAGTTTAATGTCATGTAGGACATATAAAGGGACTATGCAGTTTAAAGTCTTGCAGTTAGGACTATTGGTGTTGCGCAGTTTAGTGTCATGTAGCAGGGACAAAATGAAGGGACTATGCAGTTTAAAGTCTTGCAGTTAGGACTATTGGTGTTGCATAGTTTAGTGTCATGTAGCAGGGACAAAGTACGGTTTAATGCCATGTAGGACGTATCACGAACTTTCTGTACAGTTTAGCGTCATGTAGTTAGGACGATGGGGACAATAGAGTTTAACGTCATGTTGGACAAAAGGGGGACTGCGCAGTTTAATGTCATGCAGTAAGGACAAAATAACACACCATTTACGTCATGTTGGACACATTGGGGATTTTTTTCACAGTTTAACATCATGTTGGACGAAAGTGTGAATAGTTTAAGGTCATATGCATGGACCACGGATGGTGCAGTTTAATGTCATGCAGGACGGTGGTGTAGTTTAAGGTCATACAGGACCTTTGATGATTATATAGTTTAATGTCTTTCCGGACGTAAGGGACTTTTATACAGTTTAGCGTCATGTAGTTAGTATGTCACAGTTTAACGTCTTGCTGGACGTAAGGGACTTTTATACAGTTTAGCGTCTTGTAGTTAGGACATCACAGTTTAACGTCTTGCTGGACGTAAGGGACTTGCAAATAGTTTAGGGTCATATGAATGGACTATTGATGATGCAGTTTAAGGTTATACAGGACCTAGTTGCAGTCTAAGGTCATACTGGACCATTTAGAGAAATTTTTCACAGTTTAACGTCGTGTGGGACGAATTTGTAGTTTAAGGTCATACAGGACCATTGCTGTATAGTTTAACATCATATAGCAAGGACGAACTGGTGTTGCACAGTTTAGTGTCATGTTGCGGGGACATCTTGTGAATACTTTGTATTTTATACAAAATATTTCTTCAAAAATCTGGCATTAGTTGGAGTAGTAATGAGTTCTCCATCCATCGAGATTAATGAATAATCTCCATTGGAGTAGACCCTATGTATTGAATAAGGTCCTTCCCAGTTTGGCTCAAGCATGGGAGGTTTCTTTCCTGGTATCATTGGAGTTCTGAGAACTAAAACCAATTCTCCCTGAATGAATGAACGAAGACAAACTTTTTTGTTAAAAGCTCGTGCTATTCGATTCTGATAGATTTCCAAGTGGTGAAAAGTGCACAATCTTTTCTCATCTAACCGTTCCAATTCATTCAATTGTTTTTGGTATTTCTCATCTGTAGATAACTGATCACAAATGGCTACTCTGAGTGAGGTCAATTGAACTTCAATTGGCAAGACTGCTTCTGTTCCATATACCAACGAATATGGAGTTGACCACGTTGCATTGCGGGTGGTAGTCCGATAAGCCCATAAAGCATGAAAGAGTTTATCAGGCCATGACCTCTTATCTTTATCCACCATCTTTTGCAGTATATTTGAAAGAGTATTGTTAAAGGCTTCTATTTGGCCATTTTCTGCCGCATGATACCGAGATTAATGGTTGGATTAAATGTTGTATTCTTGATACAATTTCTTCACCTTAGAAGAACAGAAGTTGGTGTCGTTGTCCGTCAATATGGTATGACGGACACCAAATATAGTAATGATGTTTGACTTGATGAAGCTAACAATGCATTTAGAACTGACTTCTTTGAGAGGTACTACCTTTTCCCATTTGGAAAAGAAATCAGTAGCAGTAAGAATGTACTTAAACTGCTTGGCCATAGCTGAAGGGTAAGGTCCCACCACATCCATTCCCCATGTGGAAAATGGCCATGATTATTTAGCTGTATAAAGAAACTCTGGAGGTTGATGAATGAAGTTGGCATGTACTTGACATGAATGACACTTCTTTGTGAAATCAACACAATCTTGTATCATTGAAGGCCAAAAGTATCCAAGCCTTCGAATTTGATCAAACAATCTATGTCCAGACTGGTGGGCACCACAGACTCCGGCATGCACTTCTTTCATGACAGCCGTTGTCTCTTCACCATCAAGGCATCTGAAGAGAAATCCATCAAAACCACGTTTGTAGAGAATTTTCTCTAGGTGGTTTGGGCCATCATAAAGAGTAAAATTGACCACACGTCGCCGGATTTGTTCTTTCTTGGCTCTATCAGGTGGAAGTGTTCCTTTTTGAAGGTATTCCCTGATAGGTGACATTCATCCTATAGTATGACCATACGGTTCAGGAATGGGACTAATTTAATTAATTTCCTCTGTTCTGGCTTGAACATAAGGTGAAATTGCACGATGGTGGGCAATACTGATGGTTGTCTCGTCCCGATTTGGATCTGCTAGAGCTGTGGCTATATTAGCCAATGCATCAGCTTGAGCATTTTGTGATCTTGGGACATAAGAAAATGTCGGTTCTGAAGGGAATTCCACCATTAACTTTCTAACGTAATCATACAAAGGAATTAACTCTTCTTTTCTGATGGCATAATCCCCATTGACTTGTTTGATTACCAGGTCTGAATCACCTTTCACCTTTAAGTGATTCACTTGTGCTTTAAGTGCTAACTCCAAGCCTGTGATAAGAGCTTGGTATTCAGCTTCATTATTGGTACCACCTTCCCACAATAAAAAGGAATAAGGTAAAAATGCCTTATTTGGAGAAATGAGTACAATTCCTAAACCAACTTTGTTGAATTTACGATTTTCCATTTTCTTCCCTGTTGGACTTCTAGAAGCACCATCCAAATACATTTCCCATGTTTGAGGACACTCTTGAATAGAAAAAACCTCCTCATCAGGGATTTCAATATCTGAAGACGTTTCTTCCACTGAAGGATGTTCAGCCAGGAAATCAGCCAGAGCTTGGCCCTTTATTTCCTTTTGAGATACATATTGAATGTCGAACTGCTGCAAAATAACTGCCCACCTTGCTAGACGTCCTGTAAGCATTGGACGACTAAGGATGAATTTGAGAGGATTATTGTGAGATACCAATTGGACCTCGTGATGTTTCAGGTAGTGTCTCAGTTTCTGAACTGCAAAGATTAATGCCAGGCAGCACTTCTCAATACTTGAATACCAGGTTTCTGCTTCAAGCATAGTTCTACTGAGATAGTAGAGGCTATTTTCATTCCCAGCATCATTCTTTTGAGTGAGAAAGGCACCCAATGATCTCTCTAGACCTGTCACATAGAGGATAAGTGGTATACCTTCAACAGGTGGCATGAGTACCGGTGGACTCAAGAGGTATTTCTTGAGAACATCAAATGCTTCTTGACATTCTTCAGTCCACTCGTAAGTGACTCCTTTTTTCAATAATTTGGTAAAGGGTAAACTTTTTCCTGCCAAATTGGTGATGAAACGCCAAATATAGGCTAAGTGTCCTTGAAGTCCTCTTAATTCTTTGAAATTATGAGGAGGTGACATACCAAGGATTGATTTGGTCTTCTCAGGATCGACTTCAATACCACGATGGCGTACAACAAAGCTGAGAAATTTTCCTGAGGTTACCCCAAAAGCACAATTTAAGGGGTTCATCTTCAAATTATGTTGTCGAATCTTGTGGAATATGACTTCCAAATCAGACAAGTGATTAGAACATTGTTTGGATTTAACCACCAAATCGTCTACATAGCATTCAACAAAATTCCCTAAGAAAGGTTTGAAGATACGATGCATGGCGCGTTGATATGTTGCACCTACATTCTTTAAACCAAAGGGCATCACCCGGTAACAAGACACACCTTGAGGGGCTTTGAAGGCTGTAGATTCCTCATCTTCTGGGGCCATTCGGATCAGATTATATCCGGAATATCCATCCATGAAGGAAAGTACTTCATAGCCAGCGGTTGCATCAATTAAGGGTTCTGTAATTGGAACCGGGAAATCATCATTAGGACAATACCGATTAAGATCTTTGAAATCGATGAAAACCCTAATTTTTCCGTTCTTCTTCTATACAGGGACAATATTAGCCAACCACTTGGGATACTGAACTTCTCTGATGAAGTTAGCTTTGATCAGCTTATCCACTTCAGCTTCAATTTTGGAAGCATAAGTTGGGTGTGTTCTTCTCGCGGCTTTCTTAAATCCTCAATGTTCTTTTGGTAAACCCAAATGATGAGTAGCAATATCAGGATCAAGCCCAGGCATTTCTGTATAGTTCCAAGTGAAAATATCTTTATTTTTCTTTAGAAAAGAAATATACATCTCTTGCTCTTCAAGGGTCATGGCCGCACTAATTAAAGTGGGGCGTGGATCTTTCTCTGTACCCAGATTTATTTCTCTGATTTCATCCACAGTGGTAGAGATACCTTCATCAAATGCTGGAGGAGCATCTCTAAGATCTTCCTCTTCCTCTTCATCATGTGCTATTTCTTCCATTTCTACTTGCATAGTAGATGACAAAATGAAATTTTCATGATCAGAAGAGATGTCAAAATTTTCACATTTTGAAGAAGAAGCTTCCATTTCCGACCCTATTGATGATAAAGGGCCTTCTTTGGGAAATAAAGTGTAGATGATGGATTGAGAATTGACATCATTATTCACCTCCGATGTTGCTATAACTTCTTCTGGCCTGATTGGAGAAGTGTAGACCTGTTGGATTTCAACAGATGAAATAAAGACATCACCACTTGTGCTTTCATCACTGTTTGGTAGGTTACCAATTTCTCCCATGTTGTCTGGCTCAATTGTCGTAATTGACATTATGGATCTTTCCATAAGAGTATTTTGATTTGGGCCTATTTTTTCAATTTGACTGATAGGTAACACATAATCTGTACTCACATGTGTAAATGGATTTATTGGAATTTTCTCCAAACCATATGGAGCATTAACTTTGGTAATTTCCTTCATTGTAGATTTTTCTCTTCCCTTCATGTGATAAAATTCTGCCTCAATGTATTGAGACTCACATATCTTGAACGGGGTCTTATCACCATACAATGTTCCAACTTGACCATTGAAACTGTATTTGAGACATTGATGGTATGATGAAGGAATAGTTGCATGCTGATGTAGCCAGGGTCTTCCAAGCAAGACGTTGAAAGCTGAGTCTTGATCAACAATCATGAAATTTGAATTGGATACAAGATCTCCAAACTGAGTTCTGAGTGTAACTTCGCCCAGTGGTTCTTGTTCATTTTTATCATATCCTTGTAACATCATGGTAGAAGGAGATAAATCAGATTCCATGAGGCCCAATCGACGAAGTGTACGAATGGGCATGAGGTTGACCCCTGAACCATTGTCAATGAAAGCTCTTCGGATATCTACACCATTGACTTTTCCAGATAAGTACAAAGGTTTTATGTTCCCATGCACAACATTATCTTCATCTTTATCAGTAAAAGATATCACTGCATGGCATTCTGCAGGATTATTCTCTATGTGAGAGACTTCAACTGCAGCAATTTCAGCTTCAAACTCCTGAGGACTTGACAAAGCTTTGATGAGTGCTTCCCGAAGATCTTTTGACAGATTCAAAGCATCAAAAATTGATAACTTGGATGGTACTTGGGACAAGTGTTTCAATATATCATACTTTTGATCTAAAGGTCTGTGTTTCCCAACAGGAATATGCGGTTTAGAAGGTACCTTGGAAGCAGATGCTTTGGAAGCTGATGCATCTTGTATTGGGATAGAAGTTGGCAATATCCTTGGTTTTGGAAGATTAGACCGATTAGATCCATTTACTTGCTGAGATAAAGAAGATGGAACCTTCAATCGGTCTTCTAAAATAACTGTGCCAAGACTGAGTTGGCTATTAGCAGAAGAACCTGCTTGTTCTTTTTGAGCTCGCTGAAGGGCTCTACCACGAGTTTCTGCTGCATACACAGTGCTAGCAGGGGTAGAATTGGAGTAGTGGCTTCGGAAAAATCCACGTCTTCCCCTGTATCCTGAACCTCGGGAACTTCCTCGGATTTCCTTATTTGATACAGGGAATTTAGGCTCATCAAAATTGAAATTACGACTGGAATACGGATCTGTTAATTGAATCATATTAACAGAACCGAAGATTAACTCTTCGTCTAATAAAGACTCTTCCTGACTATCCTGTTTAGGCTGTGCCGTTTGAAGGGCCGGTGCCCGTTGTTTTGAAGTAGATGGCATAAAGTCTGCTAGAGTCAAAGATAATTTAGGCTTTGACAGATACTCATCTTCTTCTGATTCTTTTTCCTTCTTTGAATCAAACTGTTTCTTTGAGGACTTTCTCTCTGACAAAGAGGGTTTTACCGCAATATTCATGGCAGAAGACACAATTGGTTTTTTTAATTGTGTTCAAAAAATGGCATGAGTCCGATTGATTGTATTTTTGACCATCCAATCATCATATTTCTGTGCATTTTTTCTTTTGACTTCTTGCCATTCACCTTCCTCCTCTGGAATTGTAGCAGTAACACATGCTATTTGAGTCAAAGAACCTTTTAACTTGACTTGTCCCAAGTCGACCATATTTTGCATGAGGTCTTTAAAGACAAAACATTCCTGGATGGGATTCCCCAACATTTGATGAAAGGGACAATAATTGGGGCGGTCTTCATCTCCTTCCTTGTTTGGCCTCTTGGGCACTGGTAATTGAACCAAATTATTTTCCAGAGCTGAAATGAAGTAACCAGGAACTTGCTCACTTCAGAAAGAGTATGTTTTACTCTTAAAATCCTCAAATTGTTTTCGTCGTTGATCTCATTGATCATTTGGACAAAACGGACTTTGTTGTTGGCGTTCAGGAGGTGGAGCCCTTCGAGAAGATGAAGGTTTTGAAGTAGAAATAGGTACAGGTGCTTGTTTAAGCATAACTGTAGCAGTTTCTGCTTTACCCATTCTCCTTCCTCGAGCTAATGGAATTACATGAGATTTAACCTTAGCCTGTATAAGGGAACCTTCAATCTGCTGAGTGATTAAAGTAAGGTCTCGAAACCCTCCTATGTATTTCACAGGGATCAATGGCGTGCGTAATTCATCATGCAAATTTGCCACACAGATTGGCAACAGCTCTTCCTGAGGGAGTGCTAAACTCAGGGAATACGTTAATCCCTTCCAACGAGCAATGAAATCAGAGACTCTTTCATTCTCCCTTTGCTTGCAGTTTGTAAGATCGAAAACTGTCGTTTTTTGCAAAGTTGAGCTGAACTGAAGAAGGAATTTTTGACGAAGATCCTCCCATCCAATTATTGACCGGGATTGCAAGCTTGTATACCAGACAAAAGCTAGTCCTTACAAGGTTCGTAGGAAGCATCTGAGTTTCACTGCTTCTTACTGCTCTGGAGTTCCCATCATAGGATCACAACAAGACACGTAATGCATCAAATGTTGTTCAGGGTCGCCTGATCCATTGAAAGTAGGGAAAACAGGGTTTCCAAAACTAGATGGAGGAGAAATTGAATCTACCCATTCAGGGTAAACTTTCTTTTTCTGGTTGAACTTGCACCCGTTTCCCTTCCATATTTTCTAACTGAGCTGTTAATGACTCAATAGTAGTTATTAACTTTTGAGAAACATCAGGTTGAATTTGTTCTTGGGTAGGTGCAATGAATGGAGCTTGGACAGACGTGGTGATTGGTGCTACAACTGATGGTAGAACTGCCAACCGTTGTTGCGTTTGACCCGTAGGATTAGACCTCTGAGGGTGTACTGATAAAGGAGGATATTCATGATCCATCTCAGTAGTTACAAAAAATTCCTTCGGCTATCGTACTTTAGCATTCTTAAGAAGTATACTACTCTAAAGTAGTTCTGCATTCAACCTTCTTAATTCTTTCATTTCTTCCTCTTGTTGTGCAAACCTTTGCTCTAACGAGAGCGATTGACCTTCTCCAGAGGAAGGATATGTAACCTGATTCTTTCCCCTCCCTTTGTTGGATACTTTTTTGAGAGAAGGAAGTGGATTACCTAGGTTCTGAGTAATCCTTTGACTTCGTGTACGCACACCTTCTTCATTTGTATCGGTGCGTACATTTTCTTGAGCAGGACGCTCTTCATCTGATTCCCCTAAGTGAGTCTCCTCTGGTGGATTAGCAACAACGGCATTGATGACATTGATTGATGTATAATGCATCGCATCCCTTCTATCAACATTTCTATGATATTGTCTTCTTTCATGTCTTTGATGAGACATTGCCTTTTGTTGATTTAATCTTTTAGGAACTTCTTGACGAGCTATAACTTGGAGGGAATCTCCTGATAATTTGGCTCTTCATTCCTCTTAGGTCATCTTCCCCAATCGAGAAAAGACCAATATTATCTAAGAAGGGGATTGATGATTTGAAAGAGTCCCCAGTCTCAAGAACTGGGGATGTTCTTGCTGCTTCTGCTCAACTCCTCGAATCCCATTTGTTGACTCTGAGGGTTGGGTTAAAGGAGTCCCCAGTCTGACAAGCTGGGGTGGCTCTTGACATGCTATGTCTGAGACCTTCTTAAAAGCTCTCTTGATCTTGCAAATCTTAGTTCGGAAATTAGCTGGATGCATTAGCCTGTATCCACTTTTATCGCCTGGTTTAACAGACCGTTGGATGATTTCCGAAACTTCTGTCATTTGATGATGTGTTTTCTCCATACGAGAGGATTGTGCAATATTCTCGCCTACTTAATGTAGGAGCAATTCAACAACTTGTTCTCTATATGCTTGATTTTGAGAGGAACTAGTTGAAGCCTGTTCTTGAGCAAGCTTTTGATTATGAATAAAGCCCATTGACTGTGGTCGGCCATGGGCAATAACATTGCATGAGACCATTTTCGGCGGGCTTTACTGACTGGAAAGCACTGTGAAATGTAGTGCTCCGTGAACACCCCATCCTCTGATATGAACATCAGATGGATCATTGGCAATTAACTGATGCAATTTTCTTAGTGCGCCAAGGCATGAATTTTGATGGGTTCTCTGTTGCTTTTCAGCCTTCGGATACCGAGAGACTGATAGAGATGCTAAGTCAATCTGACTTTGTAGTCCTTCTATTATCTTAAGATGATTTTCATATTCATCATAAGATAATACTTTCTTCTTCAATTGACAAAGATTTTTCCATATGTTGAGACAAATATCATGGACTCCATCTTCTGTCAACATCTTTGGAATGTCATACTGGGAGTCAGCCAAAGGCCAAAACATGACTGGTACCTCACTTTTTGCCAGTTTTTTCCTCTTGTTCAGCATTTCCTCTTTATAATTAAATGAAGATTCTTCTACCTATTTTGACCAGAGTTTGTGTTTCCTTGTTGCTTCATCAGATTCAACAAGATTGGTAGAGAGATCATTGATCAAACTAGAAGATGCATGACTTAGGGGTGGTTTGGAGAATGACCTACACCCTGGGCTATCTTCTGATTGAGAAAGTATTTCACTTGCTAGCGATAAAGCATCAGACATGACTGGTTTCGCATTTTCAAGTGCCTCAAGATAAGAGGGCTTTCTCGGCACTACATTGTCCACTGGAGTATTTTCCAGGAAATGTGAATCACTACTATGGAGAGGACTTTTGTAGTGAAATTCATCATCATGGGGAGGACCACCATAATGGGTTACATAAAAAGATGAGATCTCTTGCTCCTTGGTCTTCTGACCACACAGAGGGTTCTTGTGGCTCTCATCTGAAGAAGAAACTTCAAGATTGACCAAATTTTCATGAAGCAAGCCTTCATTAGGAAGTGTCTGTTGAAGACTTTCGGAATTAATGTTCCCGTTATTGGGAACTGAGGGAGTAGAATCTTGAATTCCAACAGATAAATGTCTGAGGGCTTCAAGAACTCCAGCATCGAGCAAAGCCTTGTTGCAGATTGGCCTTTGATCTCCTGACTGTGCTGGTCGGATCTTTTTCTTAGATGCCTTCTTAATCGCTTTGGAAACCACTTGTTGACGAAAGTGGTTACTCTGAGCAGGTGTATGTGCCTGATCAGGAAAGATGGTCAGGTTAGGCTGACGTTCTCCACTCAAATCAGGTGTATGTGCCTGACTTGGTTGTCCGTATGATATGGGGGGTATGCCCCATAACCCTCTTGGACTGGAACAGATGTGTGTGTCTATTCCGGAGTGAATCATTGATGTGTCACTCCACTGCTAGGGATAGATTTATGTGTCTGTCCCTGAGATGATATTGAAGCTGTTATGATATCCTGGCAAGCATCCAGAATATGAGCAGGAATTTTCTTCTGCTCTTTCACCATTGACAAAATATGTTTGGTGACTTCAGTTGCTGGAACGTGGATATACGTCCATTCCGGGCTTGGAGTAGGTATATGTGCCTGCTCTTGTCCTCCTTTTCTTGTCAGTGAATCCTGACAGTACTCAAGTGTGGAGGCAGAGAGTTGATTCTTCCTCCTGTTTGTCGTTGGAGCTTTCTGACTGACTTCTTCGTGCGCTACCAAGCGAGACTGTTGGTAGGCTTGATTAGTACTAGCAGGTGTATGTGCTTGCTTATTACACTTCACCAAACGCGGTTGACGAGATCCATCATATGTAGTCTGGCGAGCCTTCTGACTAACTGATGATGTATAAGCAGGTGTATGTTCCTCCCTATAGTACTCTATCGGAATTGTCTGGCGGGATTGGCGTGATGCTGCCAAACGAGTCTGCTGGACAGCAGAATTAAAACGGACAGGTGTGTGTGCCTGCTCGTTGTTCACCACCAAGTTATGTTGGTGGACTTCTCCGGAGATTGCAGGGATGAAAACCTGCCCATTGTTAACTAGATTCCATCTCTGGCAGTTCGTCTTGCCTGCTCGGGTTCGAGGAACCTGAGCTGAATGCCTGGAGTCGGTACCCTCATCATGTTGAGGGCGCACTGCCGCACGAGTCTGGCGGCGATTGTTGATGGGGGCCCTCAGGAAGGACTCCTTTCTTTTTGAATTAAGGCCCTGAGGGACCTTCTCATTCACTTCCTCAGAGTAAGGGAGCGAATGGAAATTGCGTTCCAGGGATAACGACCCGAAATGGTTGGAGACGGTAGTCAGCACCGCCTGCCTCTTGATCACTGGTCGTCATTGTCTGGATGACCTGTGTGAGTTGTTCACTTGGAGGGCCTATCGGGAAGCCTCCAAAGTTGGGATGGTACCATGTTGACGGTACTCCATAACCAGTGAATTTGATACCCAACGTTGAAGATGCTGAGTAGGTGATGTCATCCTCAGAGCGGATGACGATCCAGTAGGAATAGCAGCAGTGGTATTTGCAGCAGCAGTATTCACAGATGTGAATTTGAGAGCAGCCATTATGGAAATACAGAAGATCTTGGAAAAGGGTGGTTGTTTGATATAACAGACATAATCAAGATAAAATTCAGCCACTTCATCCTTTGGATGAGCACACATGTCAATGATTGTTTTTGTTAGCCCTCTTATTGAGTTTTAAATAGGGTCTTAACAAATAGGTAAAACATCATTTTAACTTGGTTAAGGATTCATGTCGGGTTCACCATTTTTTGTTTCCCTCGGAATTCGGGGATGACCTCCTGGATGGGAGATTCAAACGTTCCGATCGGTTTCTAGCAGGTTTGTTCGTAGAACCGGAAACATCCAATGATTCCACATCCATTTGGACCTACTTTCCAAAGGTAGGCGCTCATTAGCTTGTGGACTGATGAGGCTTAGGAATTTGCATTGGTCGAGAGGATGGGAGGTCGGACTCATCACACCTTTTTGAGGGGAATTATTGTCTATTCTGGGACTCTCTTTATAGATTTAAGTTATGTTTGTGAATCCTTATTACATTACCAAGTATAAAATGAGCTTTCCTTCAGTTTAACAATCAATGATTAAATATGTAAGAAATTTAGAGAATCTTTTATATGTATTCGAGGATCTTCATCAATAGAGAATCATCTATATTTATTTAGAGGTTCTTGGTCAATGGTATCCTTCAAAACATTTATATAAAAGTCTCTTGGTCATTATGATGACTAGGCTGGTTTTAAAGCCACTCAGTGGGGCACTTGAAGTTTATTGTCATTCAGAAGGACATGAATTATTTCAGAGTTGGGATCGAACCCATAAATGGGCTACCTATGTATCCTTTGTTTTGGAAAAGGAATCAGAACCCACGTAGTTCGAGTAAAGGAGTATGATGTTTATGATTGATGGATCAAAGAAGGATGTCACAATTACTTTTACACTCTAAGATCACGTGAGTCATGCTCGGTGTGAGAAACAAGAGGTATTGGTAAAAATTAGACAATTTTCCCATGAAAGATGCAATCATAAGAAATGGTTTGTGGATTATGTATCTATGACTGCCCAGATAAATGAAGGTTAAGATTTACTTTAGGGAGAAAATCCAGGAACAGGGTCCATAAAGGTATATGTGCTTCATGGAGATTTGAATACTCTAACTTGGGACTTATTCCTGAAAAGGAAACCCAAATCAGGAGAGGATAGATAACGGGGTTTTACTCCTGAGAAGGAATCCCAGATCAAACGAAAATTAGGACTGGTTAAAGAGAATTTAAGGGACTTGGGGCTTATTCCTGAAAAGGAAACCCAAGATTATGACTGGGACTTACTCTTAAAAAGGAGTCCTAGGTTAAGGGATTTATGACTGGGACTTATTTCTGAAAGGGAATCCCAGGTTAAGGATTAAGGTTTGGGGCATACTCCTGAAAAGGAAGCCCAAATTAGAGACTGGGGCTTACTCTTGAAAAGGAAGCCCAAATTAGAGGATATGGGGCTTACTCCTAAGAAGGATGCCCAAGATTAGGACTGGGACTTATTCTTGAAAAAGAGACCCAGGTTAGGGGACTTGGGGCTTACTCCTGAGAAGGAAGCCCAAAATTATGACTGGGACTTATTCCTAAAAAGGAGACCCAGGTTAAGGATTAAGGTTTGGGGCTTACTCCTGAAAAGGAAGCCCATATTAGAGGATATGGGGCTTACTCCTAAGAAGGATGCCCAGGATTAGGACTTATGACTGGGGATTATTCCAAAAAAGGAGACCCAGGTTAAGGATTCTCTCATCTTAAAGGATGAGGTTTAATGAATGAACTCTCTATATTTAGTGACATAAGGATATTTAAATCACTAGGTTTTGAGAGATATTCCACAGAATTCCTTTCAGATAAGGAAGTCAAATCAAGAAATCGTGCCATAAATGGCTTTGAAGAGTGTCTTGAAGACTGAATCTTGAAAAATGAAGTATAATGGCTTAAGAGGGGTGAAATGGGCAAGAAAGGCACCCAAAAAGGAAGGGGCGCGCAAGTCTTGGAAGATGCGCAAGTACTGCATGGGCGCGCAAGTATTGGTCGCACAGGTATACCTGTGCGACACGTGGTGTACTTGCGCAATGGTCAACCAGCATTGAAATACTTGAGTGACTCTTTATTAAAGCCTTTAGAATCCTCTTGAGGTTCTTCTAGAAAAGGGACGCGCAAGTTCTATCGAAGGAGTAAGGTGGAACACAAGTGTGACCACTTCCCTTAAGGGCTGGCCACTCAGGCGCGCAAGTGTTGATGAGTTTCAACACTTAGGCCTTCCTCCCTCTCTTTAGATCTTCCGTTCTAGGTAAGAAATTACCTTAAAAGTGTTCCGGAAGCTTTGAGAAGAGACTTGGGTGTCGAGAGCTTCAATCCGAGTTTTTGGAAAAAGATCCTCCCAAATGGGGGGCCCACAGTGTCTATTTATAGACAGGAGAAGACCCCAGGCGGTTACCGGGAGGTTATCAATTAGGTCGCGCAAGTGGACTTGCACGACAGTGATATAACTTGCGCGGTGCAGTTGCTTTTGATCCTTTGTTCATGTCTTTGTTGATTTTTGATATTTTCTTCAAAGGCCGAATCACTTTGAGCTCAGATATTCCCCTTTTCCGATCTTTAGATTCTATGACGAAAGGAGCGTCAACAATGACCAATGGCCTTATATCTCCCACACAACTTCTTTAGAACTTTATTATTTAAATCCATATAAGATTAAATTTATTCTTCCATCACCTACCCAATTTTTATGGTTCCGTTTTAACTACATTTTATATTTTTTCTATGATTATTCTCATCTTTATTAGTATGTGAGATTTATTCATTAGATTTTTTAGCCACAAAATTTCCTCTTTAAAGAGTTTTTATTTTTATAATAGAATAGGTAATTTTATTCTTAGATCCATTCATCCTTAATTCATTATAGTTTCTTAAGAATGAAATTTTATTTCAGTAGTCATACTCTTTGTGCCCAAAACATCCATAACAATAGTAACATCCTCTAAAATCTTATCCTTTAATATATTTATGAGTTTTTTGTTCTTATTTTCCATGCATCTTCCACCCTTTATTGAAAATATATCTTGGGGATTTTTCCATTATTAGTTCCACTTTACCTATCCTTACTATATGATGAAACTTTTTATAACTTTCATGAGACCGAAAATATTCATATTGAGTTTTAGAAACTATAAAACCGATATAAATTGATTTAGTATCACTAGAGCATTTAGAAAAACTTATACATTTTTAGTTTCATTTTATCAAAAGTCTTGGATGATTCAACTTGAATCTCGAATCCTCTCTCATAATATTATCCATTGTACTTCATGGTGTTTTCATATTTAATGAATTTGTACTAATCCTCAACTGGTTCCCCATTATTGATAACCATCTTTTCATTAATCTCTTCTGTTATTTTTGTATTATTATTTAATATTCACACTAAAAATTTTAATTTGTTCTATCGTATTGTTAATTTTCTTATCTTAATTTTTTTATCCTTCATAAAAAATATCATTTTCTTGAGTTTGGTATTTTTCTCAAGGATGTATCTAGTTATGACCTTAGAATATACTTAGTATAACCTTCTTCTTCATTTTCTCCAATTCTTGATATTACTTTATACATGTTAAACTTTGAAATGAGGTTCATGATACATTTAGAGGTAACATAATCTAACTCACTTGAGGATGATGTATCTTTACTATCTTATTTACTCATTAAATTCCTCCTGATTTTTCTTGGAAGATTTTTTATCATAAGGTTAAAATTTTATAATTTTCCAGAATTCATTCTAGAATGATCTTCATATTCCATATCACTCTTAGTTTCATCATATTCATTATTTGAGAAATTAATTGAAAATTTCCCAATACCAAAACAATTGAATAACATAAGAGGGATATTACATTTATACATTCCACTTTTGATTCTCATTTTTTTTAAATAAGAGACATGATTCTCTTGTATTCTTTAACAACATAATATTTTTCTTCTAAGATTGGTTCATTTTTTAGCTTGATACCTTTCATGGATATAAATTTTATTTATTATTTCATATTATTTTTGAACATTAGGGGTTTTCTCATATCATAATTGAAAAGAGTATTGTTCAAATAATCAAGAGTAATATTTCTATTCTATTACAGTACAGATATATTTAAATCATATATTTTAGTGAAATTTATCATTGGTTTCTTCAAAAAAAACTAATATTCAGATGTATCATTAAATACTATAATTTTACTCAATATATAATTAACCTAGGAATACTAATCATCAATAACCTAATCATATATCACCTAAATTTTTTCTACTTTTGACTTCCAAATGTAATTCTTGGATTTATTGTTATTCAGATTTCGTTCATCCATATTATAATGTTTCCCTCTATCTTCATGGAATTTCAGATCCCATGAATTTGGTGTAGACTTTCTCAGATAAGGATGATAGGATGGAATTAATGTTTTCCCATCCACTTCTATATTTATCTTTTTTGAATGATCTATGAGATAATCTCTTTCTAGGGGAGTAAAACCCACTATAACAATATCACCTCAGGATCTTGGGATTATAGATATGGAATAATTTAGTTCTTAGGTATATAAAAGTGTATTCTATTGAATAAAGTAACTCCTATAATTTTGAATGAATTTGAACCCTTCATCATAAATTTTTAGAAATAGATGTATCTTTTCAAAGGAAGTTATACTCGGATGCCACTTATTATAACCAGGTTTACTGAGATCATTTAGAGGGAGAGGGTGAATTAGTAATGCCTTTTTAAATTATTAATATTACTCATTAACTAATCTTATATAACTATTAAAATATTTTATCCTCTCATATTTTTGTCTCTATTACTTACTCATTAATTCAGATTGAAAAGACACATGACAAAAATATTTACAAGGTTCAACCATCAAATCATACTACTTGCCTGGTTTGGGTGATGTTTTGAGGCATGGTTTCTCTACTATAAATTAAATGAGTATAATATACAAAATATATCCAAAACAATCATGAATATTGGTATCCCTAAATACCCATTATATGATCTCTAAAAATATTTGGTCTTCATGTGTACATATTAGTTACCTCTCAAGGGGTTCATTATGATGGAATCCTTCTAGTATAATTCATCTCCTAAAAATCTTATTTTCTCCTCAAGGTGGATCATTTTAATACCTATTGATAGTTATTTAAGGTTCCTCATGAACTCCTCCATTGAATATGTATTCAAATTCTTCTTTGGTGATAGAGAGTCAAAAAATGTCTTCTTCAAGTCTGCACATCCTCTCTTCTTGATAAACACTTAAAATTTCTCACTTGATCTCCTAATGATACAATATCATTGGTTTCACTAATTGGTTCCTTCTTCTAACTAACTTATTAGTATTAATATAATAACATTCATTTTTTCCTTAGTATCCTCCCTCTTCGAGTTAAAGGATCTCCTGACTACTATCATGATCTTTATATTCGATGCACAAAAAATATTATCTAGGGTTTCAGTATCATGATCACTCTATTTAATTATATGAAAAAAAAATTAGTTATCAATTTTTTTTCTTCTTTTGTGACTATAAATATATATTCATAGAATAATATTATGAATACAATTTGCATAATTCATATAGAAACTCTTTGATTACTAGTAAAAATAAATCCTCTTATTCAAACTCATTCACTCTTCTTTAAAGATATTCAATGAAATCCATTTAAATATCCTTATGAATCATCAATAAATGCCATGTGATATTTGAATATCTTTAACCTCATCTTCTTTATAAATATCTTGTCTTCAAAAATTATATGAATGCATACAGCACCATGGTATAGATTGTGGTACAATAATCCATGTGTTGGAATTGTAGTATCAATGACTTATCAAAATAACCACCATGAATAATCTATGGCATGGCTCATTAAAATTTGATCATGATTTCTTCTTTCACTTGAGACACCACATGCACCAAAACTCACACTAGAATATCATGAAATTATAATGAAATATTTGGCTTTATCCTTACACAACAATTGATCAATATACATGTTTAGAAGGCTCCTCATTTGGAATCATCTTGAATATAAATAATTCTCATTTAATGTGATATTAATTCATTGAAGATCAGTACTAAAGAACAATTTTATTTAATTCACTATTCATCATAAATAATTCCTATAAAATCAACTTACCCTTAAATATCATTCTGATCTCTTATAGTTACCTACATACAGAACCCCCAACCTTTACATATCTTAGTGTAATTATGAGGTGCCTCTATATAGTGAAATGAATTTATCATTAACTTTATATAGTTCCTAAACTAACTTTATAAAGTAAATGATTTTTTAAATCTACCTTTATATAGGGTGAAAATGATCTCCACACAACCTTCATCATTTCACCATTTTAAGAACTACATCATCTCACCATTATGCAGCTCAAATAAATGGATAGATTATAAAGATTGACTGATAAACTATATGAATCGACTATAATGATTGACTACATATAAAACTCAAGATATTAACTTCATGTATAATCAAATAACTATGAGGATCAACCACATGTACAATGTTTCAACCAATAATGTTTTGTAGTTGAAAAATATAGTTGACCATATTAGATCAATCAAATGAACAAATTTTCAACCATATCAATGTATTGACCAAGAAAATTGACGTTAGTATAAAAAATCCCTGATTTATTCACCACAAACCAATTCCTCCTCAAACTGTCTCCATACCATCCCAAGTAACTCAAAATCACCTCTAAATTTTTATAGATAGTTTATCTATATCTACTAACACATGAATTTGGTTTCTTTGAAGATCAACACATCAATGAATACGTTAAGGGTTTCTCCTTGAACCCATACAATGATTTTTCTAAGTTGCGGCTTGTACTACATTCCTTTCCATATAGGATGTTAGAACATCAACTTATCTAAAATACATATTGACATCTTCTTATTATTTTGGAGAATTTCTTTATTGATAAAAAATATAATCCATACTTAGTAAAAATAGGTTCATCTTCAACTTGTGTGGCATATCTACCAATACAACTAGTGTCTCCTTGACCCAAATAAATATTCCATTTATGTATAAGAATCATAGTTTGAAACTTATTGCCACCTTTCTCAAGCCCTATATAATATTATGAAGTAAGTAATTTATAATTCTCATCAACTTCTAACAATTTTTTTTAATTTTCCTACCTTTTTTATTACTTTATGTGTTTCTATATATACCCTATAATTTTCCATCAGAAACATTCACTATAAATCTAGAAGAAATATCATTAAAATTTAAATTCATTATGATTATAAAAAATTATAAAATCGTTAGTTGTGAAGATTTATAACCTTAAACACAATATAAATCAAGAAAATAATATATAAAAAAACCTCTGTATAATATCTAATTGATCCTTCAAAAAATTTACAACTCTTCGAGTGAAAGAAAATACCAAATATTATTTTTAACAATAAGATAATAGATCCAAATATAAAATATTATGTCAACTTTTCTTAAAAAAATACTCTATGAGGTTTTACCTAGAACCATCACTTTGATGTTTTCATTGATTCCACCTATTAGGCTTAGTTGATAGAATCCTATCCACAAAGAGAGAGGTGGATTAATAGTCAGAGCTTTATGTAAACATTTCTCCCTTATGAAATTCATTTCACACATTACTAGTTAGTGCAGACATCACATGATGAACAATGTGATGGAGGTAATGATGATGAAAGATATACAAATTAATAAATCAAAACAAATGACCCATGGAATTATAATTTTCACATAATCTTGCTATTGAGTGGATACATTATCAGTGTCTAATGGTTTTTTATCATACTATACATTTCAAAATATTTTTATAAAATATTAAAAAATATATGTATAGAGTAAGAAGATAGTCTTAAACTCATATAAGTATGTCGAAGACAATACAAGGTAGATTAAAAATCCACTGAGAATAAACTTCCTCCACCTTCCTAAAATTCATCCCTTTTAATGAATGTTGTGTTCCATTTTCTTCCCTCAAGAATTTCCAAATTAGAAGGGTCTCTCCTTCTTAATGATCTCACAATTATTTAATCATCTCTCAACCACTCTATTTCTGTAAAATATCTTGGATAATATAATTATGTATATTTTTCATATATGTATAACTTCATCAATGGTTATGATCAATCAAAGAAACTCATATTGACTCAAATTTCTATATGTGTCAAGACCACTAAATACTATATCAATGTCATGAAATAAGATTCTATAAGATCTTATTTAAAGTCCCTCAATAAACTATAGAAATCTAGGACATTTAATTTTAGATATACTAGATTTTCCAAATCACGTCTTACTGATATTCTTTATGGATAAATTGTAACGCCCCAACCCCAGCTACCCAGAGTCGGTGCATTACTTCGTAACATTGGCATGATCACAAAAGATCAAGTCTCGAAAGACCGATTAGTTTAGTAGCCTTGGAAACACTAGATACATTCATAAATGTTACATTACAACATAAGGTAAAAAACTACAATAACAAAGTCTTCATAGTCCACATTCATATCCTCTTCTGACTATCCCTGCAGTTCATTCCTAAAATACTTCTTCACATCCTAGAAAATATTAAAACATTGAAAGGGGTGAGCTCAGATGCTCAGTAAGGATAACAATATAGCGGAAGCTTTCATCAATAAACATAAACATTTAAGGCAATGTATAACTAAAACAAAAGCCTTTTAAACATTAACTTCAACATAATATGGAAAAAGTAAAATGAGATAATGCCATTCACATCTTCACATGGATATTCTACTGGTCTAATAATCACATTCAATATCAATAACCACTTTCATAATGATGGAATTCATAATTCCAGACTATCATAACCACGCAGCCAAGGCCTCGTGCCAAGACCACAAATAAGATTTTGTCAAGGCCTCGTGCCAAGACACTAGTTTGTCTCATGAGACCTGCCGATGCATCGAGGAGCTATAGCGGGCTCCACCCGTCACTTACTAAGTCCAATTCATTCCTCATATGAATGGGTTTAAACATATCATAAACCATAACATAATCGTATCACATAAAACATGCATAAAGGAAACATAACATTTCCACATTTCAATCACAAGATTTCAATACAAAACATTGATATAATAAAAACGCTTTCAAAACCATTTTCAATACCAAAATAAAAGAAAGGTAAAACACGGTATTTATTTTTCTTTTAAAAAAATGTATGGCTTGTAAAGGAAGCCGAAACTCAAATAATGGTCACGGCGGCGGAGAAGTCATTGTCGCCGCATATGTACGGAAAGAAAAACATTCCCTTTTTGTCTTTTAGTAAAACGCTTCGTATAAAAAATATTCCTTTTGAATAAACGTAAAATTCAAAGTGGTTTATACACCGTATAAAAGAAAATTGTGTATAAAACCAAATATTCCTCAATGAAAGGAGATTGAGACAAAGTCCTTAAAAAGATCATTTTTAAAATAAAATAGATCTATTATGTGTATTCACTATAGGTACACATAAAGAATGTAAAAAATACAAAATAGGACATAATAATATCATGAAATAATTTTAAAGTATGAGATTAACCCAAAGAATGGAAGTTGGGTTAAGAAATTCTCTTACCTCGTGTCTGGTTTGACTCAACCATTCTTTAACCTCCTCAAAATCGGGTAACTCTTTTTGATTTGATCCAAAGGCTTCCTTGGGAAGCGTTCTTCCCAAAGTGAGGCTTCTAGGAGTAAGAGGGGGAAGTTGGGAGAGTATTTGGGCAATGTTTGGCCGAGCCAAATGGCTTGAAAGTGTGAATGAGGTGGTAGAGGTGGAGGCCTTTTATAAGAGGAGAGGAGGGGCACTCTTGGAAAGTAAGGAAATTTTACATTATTATACAATGCTTTTCGGATTATAAAGGTCCCACACTTATATAATTCATGGATAAGGTGATAAGGGTTCGAAATCTACCCATCCAATAGTCTTTGGACAAGTGTAAGCCTTGGATTTTACATTATCGTTTCATTTTATTAAAATCGTTAAATAATGAGGTCATTGCTGCATCATAATGATGTCATAAATAATTTAATTCATTTAATGTCTAAAAATTATAAAAAAAATACTATGATGTAGGAAATATTTTTAGCTTTCCAATGACTATTTATAGTAAAAAAATATGACTTGTATAACCCCATGTAAAAATTGTTTTAGTAAAACATTTCATGTTTGTGTCATTTTTTACTTTAACATTAAATAAAAGGTATTTATGTCATTTTCTAACTAAAGTGGCTCCATGGGGTCACCAAGTTGACCCATGGATTTTCTTGGTCTGCCATGGCACATCCAATGAGGGTAGTAAATGTGTCAAGCTCATCTCATATTATTAAAATATTATTTTTACCTTAAACTACACTAATTACCTCTAATCGCGATTAAGAACTTAAAAGTTACTATTCACCAAAAATTATTTTAATCTCATTGAACCACATTTTACTTATTAATGAAAACCATGTATGTTTGATTTTTGAAAATCAAATCACAGAAGTGGTAATATTTCATTTAAACGAAAAATCAGTTATTTAACTACCACTTAGTGGTTTCACTATTCACCAAAAATTGGAGTTTTTCAGAACAATGCCAAAATTTCACCCTAAGTTATAATTGATATTCCGAATTCAAAAATTATGTCTATTTTACAAAATTCAAAACATATAAGTTGCATTAATTAATTTTATAATTAATACCCGTTGTCGCAACAAATAGCGTGTTTTTAAGAAACAATTTATATCAAAAGATTGGCAATTGTTTATATCCAATTTCAATGTTAAATTAATTCTAATGAGCACCATTGGATAAAATGGTAAAAATATATTCTAATTATACTTTAAACCACTAAATAGTATAATTTATCACTATAAATTATTTTGATTAAAAAAGTTGTTTTTAAGTATTTTTCACTATTCATAAAAATTAGAAGTTCTCAGAAAAATACCAGAAATTCAACATAGGCTAATTTCGATATTCCGAATCCAAAAATGAAGTCCATTTTGAAATATAAAATTTCTATAATTTTAAAAAGTGGTTATTACTATTCATAACTGCTACTTTGATTAGTCGCGATGTTTTAGAACTTGAAGTTGCGTACAATGCAAGCTATTGCATTATTGAATGAGAAGCGTATTGTGGAAGCTCGGGGTGTTACATTCTCCCCTCCTTCAATAAATTGCATCCTCGCAATTTGAAATTTTTCTTGGAAAATAAAAGGTTGAAAATAGAAAATACCTTTGTGGAAAACCCACATCGGAAATAAGATTAATAAAATTTAGCCTTAATAAGAGGGAAAGGGAAATGAAAAAGTCACCACCCAATTATGATCTCGATTAGGAGAACATTGGTGGCAATTAGAGACATATAATTGGAGGAAAACGTAAATATTTGTAGGGAGTGATTGAGGTCATAAATCACAATCAACTGTCAAATTGAGGGCCTCAAAGCCTTCAATCTATGTTGATTTAAAATATCATCAGTTCAACAAGACATAAGGTATTAGGATAACACATTTTTTTGTTTTAATATCCCTTTAATAATGTTTAAGAATTAATTTATTCATTGAATAAGTGATATGTATATATATATTTATGCTTGACAATTAGAGTTTTAACCTTCAACTCATCTTTCACTCAAAAAGATAATAGAACTCAAAAATATTATACTTATCCTAATTGTATAAGGTTCCAAATGTTAACACATACCATTTAGATTAGTAAAATTGTTTTTTAAAAACCAGGGACTTCCTGTAGGCTAGTGGTAGGAAATAAAGTCATGTCGCACTATGGTTGTGGGTTCGATTCCTGCAGCTTTGTCCGACGCGACGGGTTATGCCCCACCCTGCAGGTTGTCCTTTTCCTAAAACTATAGTATTATAATATTCCAAAAATAATCTTCATAAATTTTTTAACCTTAAACAATACTATCCAAAGATCAACTTAATCCACTCCAACCTTTATAGTTATCCAAAATACCTCTGTCCAGACTTTCTCTAAATGGTCTCTTAATTCCAAAATCAATTTATTAGATTCCCCAAACAAAGTAAAGTTTCTCTTATTGTCACATACTAAAAATATAATTACCTTCATCATATTAAAACCTTACTGAAATCAACAAGTACTGTAGTACAATCCTTATATATATATCACATTATTCTAATAACCAGAATATAATCCATGAGTCCAAAAGCACCAATACATTAGTTATTCTGCTTCAACTATAGTAACAGCATAAGATTGTCCTTGATCCCTTGGCCTTTTCTAAGGTAAGTTTCCCTGATGCTTAGGAAATTCATTTGCATAATTCCCCATTTCCCTACAATTGTAGCATTCAACATTGATAGCCTCTTTCTTTCCCTTGCAATCACGCGCCTGGTGACCTTTTTCCCCACATTTATAACAAACTCCCATTCCTTTTAGGAAAGTACCAGGGTGATTCTTCCCACAATTATCACATAATAGAAAATCCTTCTTTCCCTTTTTCCATTTATCTATCTCTTGTTCCACCGTTCTCTTCTTCTCTTGCTTTACTTTGTTGTCATAAGATTTAGAGAATTCCTTTTCTGTCTTCATAGAACATGAGACAATATCTTCGTATGATGAGAAGGTTTGTGAGACTAATTCTCGACGGAGAAATGGTTTTAACCCATCAAAGAAACGATCAATCTTACTTCTTGGGTTACGTATATAATATGCAGTATGCCTCACTAACCTTGTAATGTTGGCCTCATACTTTGCGACATTCTCATCCTCCTTTTGTCTCAGACTCAAAAATTGTCTTTCCATATCTGCTCGATGGTCACGAGGATAGTATTTTTCTAGGAAAAGCTCTTTGAACTCCCTCCATTCCATATTCGATACGTCATCATCTTCCTTTGTGTTTTGAATCAATGACCACCATTGATCAGCATCTCCAGTGAGGCGGTAAACTGCCATGATAACCTTCTCCCTTTCGCTACTCCCCAAGGCGTGGAATATTTTCTCTAAGGTGTTTATCCATTGCTCAGCTACTAATGGATTTGTACCCCCATTAAATGTTGGCGGTTGTTGCCTCATGAAGCGGTCTAACATTGATCCTCCACAGTGTGGATCAGGGTGATCCATACGAGTAAGGTTATTATTCATAACTTGAGTGAGTTGTCCCAGTATGGTAATAAGTTGATCAGCACCAGTTGTATATCCATATCCACAATAATTATCTTGAGCAGGAGGGCAATCCCTACACGGAGTTCATGCATTGATACGGTTTCCATTCCTTTCATTAGGCGCCATTTCTATACAATGGCATAAACTAGATTAGTTTATGAATCAAAATACATAATTCCATACTTATAAAATACTTAACATAAATTGAACTATTTATGGATATAATCCATAATCATAAAAAGGTTTTCTTTGAGGAAGTATATACTCATAACCGTTCATAGTGGTTTGTAAAGAAAATGAGAATTATCCTAAGCATATCCCCCGGGAGTGTCGTAACCAAGAGTGCAGCAAGGCCCGTTGTCGTGCACCAGTTCTCGTTCGAGTCTAGCTCAAAGCGGTGTTTTCGGGTTTTACCCCTAGGTACATCTGTTCCAGAGCCGCCTCTACCTACTCGTATCTAGAAAGGGATGTATTGCTCAGAAAACTCACAATATCTCTACAATACCAAAATTCTAGGAAGTTCTTCTATACTAACCCTCAAAGTCTATCTTCGGGATATGTGCTCTAATCAGAGTTTATCTAAATCTAGCTTCCAAGGTTAGTACTAAATTGCCTCTGATACCAACTGTAACGCCCCAACCCCAGCTACCTAGAGTCGGTGCATTACTTCGTAACATTGGCATGATCACAAAAGATCAAGTCTCGAAAGACCGATTAGTTTAGTAGCCTTGGAAACACTAGATACATTCATAAATGTTACATTACAACATAAGGTAAAAAACTACAATAACAAAGTCTTCATAGTCCACACTCATATCCTCTTCTGACTATCCCTGCAGGTCATTCCTAAAATACTTCTTCACATCCTGGAAAATATTAAAACATTGAAAGGGGTGAGCTCAGATGCTCAGTAAGGATAACAATATAGTGGAAGCTTTCCTCAATAAACATAAACATTTAAGGAAATGTATAACTAAAACAAAAGCCTTTTAAACATGAACTTCAACATAATATGGCAAAAGTAAAATGAGATAATTCCATTCACATCTTCACATGGATATTCTACTGGTCGAATAATCATATGCAATATCAATAACCACTTTCATAATGATGGAATGCATAATGCCAGACTATCATAACCACGTAGCCAAGGCCTCGTGCCAAGACCACAAATAAGATTTTGTCAAGGCCTCGTGCCAAGACACTAGTTTGTCTCATGAGACCTGCCGATGCATCGAGGATCTATAGCAGGCTCCACTCGTCACTTACTAAGTCCAATGCATTCCTCATATGAATGGGTTTAAACATATCATAAACCATAACATAATCGTATCACATAAAACATGCATAAAGGAAACATAACATTTCCACATTTCAATCACAAGATTTCAATACAAAACATTGATATAATAAAAACACTTTCAAAAACATTTTCAATACCAAAATAAAAGAAAGGTAAAACATGGTATTTATTTTTCTTTTAAAAAAAGGTATGGCTTGTAAAGGAAGCCGAAACTCAAATAATGGTCACGACGGCGGAGAAGTCATTGCCGCCGCATATGTACGGAAAGAAAAACATTCCCTTTTTCTCGTTTAGTAAAATGCTTCGTATAAAAAAGATTCCTTTTGAATAAACATAAAAGTCAAAGTGGTTTATACACCGCATAAAAGAAAATTGTGTATAAAACCAAATATGCCTCAATGAAAGGAGATTGAGATGAAGTCCTTAAAAAGATCATTTTTAAAATAAAATAGATCTATTATGTGTATTCACTATAGGTACACATAAAGAACATAAAAAATACAAAATAGGACATAATAATATCATGACATAATTTGAAAGTAGGATATTAACCCAAAGAATGGAAGTTGGGTTAAGAAATTCCCTTACCTCGTGTCTGACTTGACTCAACCGTTCTTTAACCTCCTCAAAATCGGGTAACTCTTTTTGATTTGAGCCAAAGGCTTCCTTGGGAAGAGTTCTGCCCAAAGTGAGGCTTCTAGGAGTAAGAGGGGGAAGTTGGGAGAGTATTTGGGCAGAGGTTGGCCGAGCCAAATGGCTTGAAAGTGTCAATGAGGTGGTAGAGGTGGGGGCCTTTTATAAGAGGAGAGGAGGGGCACTCTTGGAATGTAAGGAAATTTTACATTATTATACAATGCTTTTTGGATTCTAAAGGTCCCACACTTATATAATTCGTGGATAAGGTGATAAGGGTTCTAAATCTACCCATCCAATAGTATTTGGACAAGTTTAAGCCTTGGATTGTACATTATCTTTTCATTTTATTAAAATCGTTAAATAATGAGGTCATCGCTGCATCATAATGATGTCATAAATAATTTAATTTATTTTATGTATAAAAATTATTACAAAAATACTATGATGTAGGAAATATTTTTAGCTTTCCAATTACTATTTATAGTAAAAAATATGACTTGTATAACCCCATGTAAAAATTGTTTTAGTAAAACATTTCATGTTTGTGTCATTTTTTTACTTTAACATTAAATAAAAGGTATTTATGTCATTTTCTAACTAAAGTGGCTCCATGGGGTCCCCAAGTTGACCCATGGATTTTCTTGGTCGGCCATGGCACATCCAATGAGGGTAGGACATGTTTCAAGCTCATCTCATATTATTAAAACATTATTTTTACCTTAAACTACACTAATTACCTCTAATCGCGATTAAGAACATAAAAGTTACTATTCACCAAAAATTATTTTAATCTCATTGAACCACATTTTACTTATTAATGACAACCATGTATGTCGGATTTTTGAAAATCAAATCACAGAAGTGGTAATATTTCATTTAAACGAAAAATCAGTTATTTAACTACCACTTAGTGGTTTCACTATTCATCAAAAATTGAAGTTTTTCAAAACAATGCCAAAATTTCACCCTAAGCTATAATTGATATTCCGAATTCAAAAATGATGTCTATTTTAAAAAATTCCAAACATATAAGTTTCATTAATTAATTTTATAATTAATTCCCACTGTCACAACAAATAGCGTGTTTTTAAGAAATAATTTATATCAAAAGATTGGCAATTGTTTATGTCCAATTTCAATGTTAAATTAATTATAATGACCACCATTGGATAAAATGGTAAAAATATATTCTAATTATACTTTAAAACCACTAAATAGTATAATTTATCACTATAAATTATTTTGATTAAAAAAGTTTTTTTTAAGTATTTTTCACTATTCATAAAAATTAGAAGTTCTCAGAAAAATACCAAAAATTCAACATAGGCTAATTTCGATATTCCGAATCCAAAAATGAAGTCCATTTTGAAATATAAATTTTCTAAATTTCAAAAAGTTATTATTACTATTCATAACGGCTACTTTGATTAGTCGCGGTGTTTTAGAACTCGAAGTTGCGTACAATGCAAGCTATTGCATTATTGAATGAGAAGTGTATTGTGGAAGCTCAGGGTGTTACATAAATCATTAGTCAGACCCACATAAAAAAATCTTCAAAATCTATTTCTTTACTCTTCAAATTTATTAATAGGACCCTTTAAATATTCATAGATATCACAAAAATTGTAATGTGATTAATTTTAACATGGTGTAATAATTTTTTCTACAAATTTTTTATATAATCCAAGAAATATATTATAGTTTGATAGATAATTACTGCAATGTGAATCATTAGATTTTAAATCTAATAGCACCATCAAATTTCTATATCTTGGATTTAGTGGTGTGAAATCTAACATTATATTATAGCCTATCATTTTTTGGCATGGAAATAGCCCATAATGGATATCCATGTACACTTTTTTGAATTCATTAGTCTTCTTAAATCATAGACAACTACTGTAGCTTAATACCTATGTAAGATTAAATCCATATTATCATTCACTTCATGACGTGAGACTTTATGAATAAATCATAGTGAAACTAGAATATATGGTAGCATAAAATTTTTCATACATTATATATTTAACCCTTATTATAGTGTTACACTATTCATATTGAATCATGATATATTAGTGAATATTATTTCAATCAACTCATCTAGAAAAAAATCACAATTTGATATTGGATCATTGTGTTAAGGATTTCCCAAACATGTATTTTTACAAAACTTCCGTAAAGTAAAAGTATATAAACCTTTTCATTTCTTTTATAACACTCATTAAACATTATAATTTTCATCATGATTGATTTAAATCAACTAAAAATGAACATTAAATCATGAAAATAAATATTCATCTCTTATTCAATACCATTAAAGTGATGTGAATACAATATATAATACCCTATGTCAATCACAAGGATATTTAATCTGGAATACCTAAAAGAAACAAATACAAATCATATGTATTTGAATCATGTTAATGTTTTATAAACTTACCATCAATAGTAATATCCATAACTGACTCATTTTATATTTTAATGACACACTATCATTTTGGATAGTTTTTATAATAGATTTCTATCCCTCAATAAACATTAAATCATATTTCTGAGAGAAAATCACTTCAAGATTCCACCATAAGTCTCTTTTGAGATCCAATAAATCATATTATGATTCATAAATATTCAATTTTCACTATGGATAACTTAGAAACTTAATCTATAGTTTCTATTACATGTAACTATAACTCCAATAAGCTTATATATAAGGAATATCCTCACTTGATCTCATCTTATTATGGTATCCTTAAATATACACCTCATATCTCTCTCATACCATGCATGGAATATAAATCTCACTTGAATGCATCAATGTTCTTAATTTATTCCAAATCTTTCATACTTGAACATTAATAATAAATATAAAATTTCATGCATAGACTTTATCTTTAGGGTGGCATGGGAACAACACTTGAATATTGAGAGGATATGGAACTAGTGAATAGGGTATATAGATATGTTATTCTATAAATATATTAATTTTTTCAAATATTATAGTTACACTATTAGAAGTGAGTAAAGGAAACTTAATTTTGGTTTTTGTTTCCTATTATACAAAATCCTTGTATATTTAAACAGATGATGTAGTTAAATAAGACATTTGAATGTGCATTTTTTCTCATATCATGGTATAATTAGTAGTTGCTTTTATCACATTATAATAATATAACAATAATGGAATGGTTCTTCCCAAAATCATGGATCATACCAACAAATAAGGTATATAATTTTGAAGTATCATCTCTTGGGGGATTTTACTCAAAGATATGAAGTAAATTACCATAATAGATGTAGAAAATAATGTGGAAGATCCATTATCTAAATCTATTTATAAATAGAAGTATGAGTATCATGTGAGAAATGTAAGGTTGAATATTTTTAGCAGTTATCTCTAGTGAAATTGGGAGGATTATGAAGTTGGTTCCCTATAACCATCTTCATTTATGAATTTTTATTAGTAGGTAACATTTATTAGTCTTATGTATGTATATTTTACTCTTATTACACACTGTTTACTTTTCTGCAAAACATTTTTAATAATTCCACAAAATATTTATCACACTAATAGGTTATAATAGATCTTTTCATAATAAGAACCATGGAATGTAATGAAAATATTATTAATGTATGTCCTATGTTTAAAATATACATGTTTATAAAGGTAAAAATTATTTCTAAGTATAATGTTGTTGGGGATCATAAGAATTATCATAATGTTCTCACTTTGTGATCTATATAAATATTAGATCATTATGATTAACCTTCTAGTAAAAATTCAATGTGCTATATTACATTGTAAATTTTTATCAACATTTTTTTATAAAATTCCTTATACTTTAGATCATTACTAATGTCTATCATGAATTACATAATCATTTGGATGATGAAAATATTGATGTATATTCCCATGTAAAATTATCTTCTATTAGGTGAATCATAAGTTGAATTATGGTAATTAAATGATAAATAAATGATTTACCCCTTTTGAATTGTAAAATATGATATTTATAGACCTTTTATTAGGATAAAAGTGTGTGAATTAAATCTATGGACATGGTGATCACAGTAATGTTACACTATGTAAGTTAATGAAAGATATAATAGTCATTAATGGAATATGACATGTGTATAGATCATTTTATGATGAGATATCAGATTGGTAAATGGATTATACCAGAGAGGCTCAGCCAAGGGATAACCCCTTGACCGTTTATTACAATAAAATAAAAGGACAGTAGAAAGAAACACAATTCAAAAGAAAAAAGTTACATGTCATCAAAAGCATACCCATCCACAAACCCCTGGTAGCAAGCTCCATCCGCAGTAGCCGACTCCCATTCAGAGCTGTCATAATGCTTCAGGAACTTAGCATATTTCCTTTATAGGTTCATCCATTCCAAGGCTAAGAGTTCAGTGTTACCACCAGAGGACCTAGTGGCCAACGACTTTGGTAGGTGGGAGTAGTCCTTTCTTGACCTGCGTCGCAGAGGGGCAGTCAATACTTCATGAGGCTTCGTCATCTTCATCCTCCAGACTTGAACCACATCACTAAAAGAGGGCTTGATCATGCCACCATAGTTCTCTTTTTCTATCTCACAGCAATCCCCCCATTTCCCATTGATGATCACATTCTGAAAAATATCTTCTTCTCTGCTACCCTTATGTAATTGGCCATTGGTGTCAACAACGATACACCATGGCTACTCCACAGGATCATAAATAATCAGAGTCCCATGTTTCACATCTTTGGATCCACTGCCACCCTCCTGTATCAAAGACCCATTTTTCATTTCATTCAATGGATAGCCATCCTCCACATTTTGTTTCTCTAACTCCCAGAGACAATCTCTAGCAGCAGTTGTGAATCCCACACCCTCATCATTCACATCCTTCCCTTGTGCCCCACTTGCAACATCCAACACCTCCAAATGACCACTCACACAGCCAACATCATCCATCACTCTTTCGTCCACATTCTCCACTCCCTTGCACCAGTTCTCCTTCTTTCCATTAGATGTAGTTACACACACCTCATTTTGTAAGTCCCACATGAATGCATTAGCACCTACTGAGCAATCCGGTTCACCATTACCAGCAGCATCCTCTACACTGGCTTGCAACACCCCCTTACCCAAATGTAGATCATGGAGAAGCCTGCTGAATACTGTAGACACATCAGGATTTGTAGGTGCCTCTACATAGATCCTCGAAAGAACTCTAATCCGGTTCTCCACACTATCAGCAACTCCAGATACCGCACCTTCAGCAGGCATCAACCTCGGCCCTTGATACTTGCCTACTCTCTCCCTCGGATTGGAACTTCTTTAGTTCATTACCTCAACATGACACTTTGAGGCCGTATACCCCAATCGGCAAAAAGCATTTTAATAATCTACCCAAGATTCGAAGACCACAGACTACCTCCATATGAACTCTTCACCTATGGTAAGCCATATCCAGTTGACCGATGGCCTTGCAACATCTACCTCCACACAGATATGAGGATTGACTAGATGGCATACAGTGGATGTTCGGACATCGGAGCATAGATAACGCCCCACCCCACAATTCATTTCCCCCATGATTTCTATTTGACTACCTCTTCACACTATCTACTGGTTTCCTCCAATCCATCATCACTCACCACCTGAGTCCTAATATTCACTCCCCTATCCCTAAACCCCCATACCCATTATCTAATTCCTCCAACTCCTCCCATAACACTAACACTTATCTATTGGATATCTAAATCCCTAAATTTATATAGTTGTGGTCACCTCCCATAGAAATGGTTTGCCACCCACATCCTACTGCACCAAATATTTTATATCTGACTTCCCTGTTTGTTTTATGTCGCAACATATTTGCAATAATTTAAAATTTATATTACATCTCAAATTTTTAATGTATTTTTTATCTATTATGAAATTGATGTTGTTTGATTAATATTTTTCGATTATTATTTACTTACTATTCAATTTTTATTTTTCCATAATTTTCTAATATGGTTATTATAAAATTATTATTCTTTAATTTATCTAAAATTATTCAAAAATTGGTTTGCAATTTATTTTAAATTGGTCTATAATTTTTCTATTGTTTTTATTTGGACTTGCCATAACATTTTTTTCTCAGTTTATTTATTTTTCAACTATTCTAAAATTATATTTTCTCTAACATTATCAATACATTAGTGATATTGATTTTAGTTTTAAATATGTATTTTTTGTTTATTTACATTTATATATAAATTTATTCATAATTGTGATGTAATTTTTTTTATTTTATATTGTTAAGTCTTTAAGAAATTATCTTTATTGTAGATTGTTTGGATACTGTCTTTAACAATCATTATGTTATTAGGAAAGTTATCTACATTTAGCTCATTGTGGGTTCTTATGTGCATCAAGTTTACAATTTTTTACTAAAATTAATTATTATTATTTTTATGTCGTTGTTCTAGGTTCAGGACCATATATATACAATTTTCTATCTAATGCAGAAAGACATATTTTTTAGTTTATTGCACAAGATTTACACATTCACTATTGATTGTATATTTTTTCTTTTAAAAATTTTTCTCATAGGTTGTGTAGTTTTTAAGAGACTCCAACCAACAATATTGTTGAAAGCTGGAAACATGTTTGTGTGTGTTTTAATTACTCCTTTACTATTTCTACTGGTTATTGATGTGTTACTACGTTTGTTTCTTTTCATAAATAACATGTTATATGGTTGTCTAAAATTCATTATATTTTTTTATGGGATCCTTTAAAACATGAAAATTTGGTACATGTGGACATCAATAACATTATGTGTAGTGGGAAAATGAGTATTGTTATGGATTAAACTCTAGGTATTTTCCTCATGATACTACTTTATAGTACTTCATTTATTAGTCTATCCTTTCAAAAATAGAAGAAAGGAAAATATTGAAGTTATTATCGATAAATTATATGTTTTTAATTTAAATTATGATTGTATTTCTTTCTTTTTTAGGATCTTTTTGTGATTTATACTTTTCATCATTCCAATACAATTATTTAATTGAAATATGTTCTATGAAATGGGATAGGGACTAGAAATTGATTATCCCCATTATTTATTCCCTTCACAGCATTCATCCTAAAAAACAATTTTATTTAAAAAATAGTGGTATTTGTTTCTCTCAATGTTATTATAATTATCAAGAACCAACTTGGGTCACCCCATAGCTGGGAACCCAAGAAAACACATGGAAATCCCTAAAGGGAATTTTCAATCCCCACATACTAGAAACTATTTCATGGGAATCAAGAATTTCCTTTGGTGAAAGTAAAAATGGACCATGTATACACATTTAAGAGGGGATGGATCATGTGTTGTATGATTTCTACCAGTTCCTATTTCATCTTCAGACCCTTAAATTACTTTTAGACTTGAACCTTTGTTTTCAGTTATGAATGTTAGATATTTTTATATTTAATCTATCAGACACCTATATTTAATGAAATACAGGAAATTAAATCAGTATATATGTTCTTACAAAGTTCTACCCCTACCAAAAATCCTTCTCTTAGTCATGATTAGTATTCCCATGTCTTGTATTTTCCACTATAAATGTTTTATCAATATAAGTGGATTTAGATAAGTATTATCCTGAAACCATCACCCCAAATTAAAATAGTGTGACATAACCATATTAGACAGCTATTCACTAAAAATTCCCACTGAAATTGTTTATATTTTTATCCCACAATATTCTCTTCATCACTTCCTTCTCCTCTTGAAGTATATCACAATCTGACTAGGGATGTCATTGACCCTAGAATACCAATCTACTCCCTCAACTTAGGTTGACTTAGACTGAATTCATGTCTTCAATCAAATAACATTAAAATTGTCCAATTTTCAAATCACAATATAAAGAACCCTTCATGGGCCTTCTTCTATTCTTGTCTCAACACTATAAGATTACTAAAAAAATTAACATCTCAATCAACCATAAATTTGAGAAATTTTCATTATATTTTCTTCTTCCTCAACTATAATTATCCAACATAAATAAGTTGGATCACTCGCCTTATTATTATTTCTTATTTCACATAAAAAACTAGTGGGTTTCTAGAGCATGGTTCTTTATTTTTCTTTACCATCTATACAGGTGGAAGTATATCCTTGTTTTAGTTCTCCTTTGAGATCCCTTGTTCTCTTGGATACTCCAAACACTCAAAACTTTTTACCATAACAATTCCAACAACTTATTCTTTTTCAATTTCATACTCCTTGAATTTAGCATCATCTAACATGTATCGGATGGGACATTAAATAGATCCATTCATTTTCAATTTTCATAAATGGAGTATTGAGGGGATAAGTTATCCACCTATGAAAAATAATAATTTTAAAGTAACCATTTTTGGATTCCCACAATTTTCCTCATACTACATTTCCAAATCAAGGGATATTCCATGCATCCCCTCATTTAATGCCTCTAATTTTTGAAACAGGGATGAATATATGTTTCCTTTTATTATACAACTGTCTCAACTTCATCTTCTTCTTTAACTCAAAATATTTCCAATAAAACCCATACTTTAATATTCAAAACAATATAAAAATATAAAACTAACATATCTATAGAATGGAAAACTCATTTATAGAATGATAACATTCATAATATATTTTTTATAGAGCTCATCTAGAGTTTTTATATAGGAGTAACAACTCAATAATCTACCTTGTTCCATTTTCCCTCCCTCATTCATTTTTTCCAAATATATCACTTCATGAATTATATAATAACTAATGAATAGATCTATATTCAATGTGAATTAATCTATTTTATTCTTTAAAAAAAGATAAATTCATTTTATCTCTTTGAATATTGTATACATATATCATTCTTTAATCTTCTTCTCCTTTTCCCAAAATATCATAATCTCATTTACTCATATCTTGTATAATATTTAATTTTTTTTGTATTTTAAGATCATACCACGAATCATATCAATCCAAATATTTGTAATTTTGGAATTATGGGATCTCAATTTTCTATATAGTAGAATATCATTTTTTTTATAATTTAATACAGGCCTCAAAAGAGTATATATAGCTTAGAAATATCGTATGAGCTTAGAATATTTTGTAAGAGCTTTTAAATATCATATGAGGCTTAAAATATTCTAATCATAGATAAAATATCTTATGGGATCAATATTTGGAAAATTAAGAAAACCAAAATATCATATGATCTATTGAAACTATCATACAACCTATTGAAACATTATGTGGCATATGAATTTTTCATTTGAAACATTTTTCCAACTCAAATAACGTACAAGACAATAAATATTATTCACCATATAAATATTGTCTTTATCATATTGAAAATATCTAATTTTTAGATAAAATATAGTATGGGAATCCCAAAATATTGTTTCATATGACTTTTCCCTTTTTCAAATATTATCTTTTACAAAATATCATACACACTTCACAAAATTTCACAAAGTCATCTTTTGATCTCAAATTACATATGCGTAAGACAATTTCTTTTACAATTTCTCAAATTTCCTATACATAGGACAATTTTATCTTCCAATTTTTAGTTCCCCCTCCACCAGATTATTTTTAATCAAAAAATCATACATGCTTGGCTCATAGGATAATTCACTTTATCATTTATTCTAATTCTAATAAAGGAAATCCATATTACTTTAAATCATATTAGGGAGACTTCAACTGTTCTCAATTCTTCTCAAACCACTTCTAATAAGATAAAAATATATTAAAATAATTATAGTAAATTTTAAAATAGTTAGAAACACCATAAATAAAATTTATAGGTTTTTTTGGCATATAAAATACTCAAAAAAAGTCATTTCAATGAACACTACTTTTAGATTAGGCTATATATAAAACCATATCTTTAATACACCTTAATTCATTATTTGTTATATAATGGTACACATAATAAAATACAATAAGATCATTAGGCCTAGTGTCTTTGTGAAATTAGGTACATAATATAATAACTTGAATATGGATACAATGACATTATGTAAAACTCCTTTAACATGCTCTTAAAATTCATTTACCTTTTAATGCTGCATGAGATAACCTGAGGACATACATAACAAAGGAATGAGTTATAAAGACTATTAATAGAATAGTCAAATCATCTCTTAAGTTAATGTAGTAATTGTGATTCAAGAGGCATATCAAGGTAACATAAGAGGAGTGGGAATAATAAACTCGAACATCGAATCATGATATAAGACTATAATGTAAAGGCAGTAAGGGAATGTGGAAAAAACCTAAAACATGACATCATAAGAATAACTCAAAGCTAACCACTAAGAAATCATAACACAATGTTTGTAACATCCCAAGTAAATAATGAATAAAACATTTTCATATTTATTAATATTTACGAATTAAATATTAATTTTAATTAAAAGGGGTTTCTACGTTCGATAGCGTACTCGATACGCAACGATGATTTTCTTTGAAAACTTACGTTGTACACTAGTAATAAAATAATATTATTTTAAATGGTAGTTAACACATAGTCGTTGTATTGGCGGGAATGGATATAAATAACTAAAATATGATTATATATGTTTTTTAAATGTTTTTACTTTTATCAAATAAAATATAAAGGCTTAAAATACGGAAAGAATTCAATTTTAGGCATATATTCCTTACTTTTCACTAAAGGTTCACTTATCACCTTTTGATGGTGAACCGTCATTAAATATAGTTTTGTTCACTCTTATACATTCTATTGGACCAAATAAAACTCTTCTTTAGAATCGGGACATCAAAATTTACTTTGGGTAAATTTTTGGTATCTTTCTGATAAAGTTCATTTTTTAATGAATAGTGTAAAATGTTGTATTTTAATTCAAAACCTCTTTTTAATCTATTTTATTTATATGATTAGATTATATTTTGAATTGGTTTTAAAGTGAAATTAGAATATATTTTTACCATTTAATCCAATGGTGGTCATTGGAATCTATTTCACTTTGAAATTGGACTTAAACTAGTGTCAATCTTTTGATACTTATTGTTTCATAAAAACACACTATTTGTCATGACAGCGGGAATTAATTATTAAATTAATTAATGTGACTTATATGATTTGAATTTTGTAAAATAGACATCATTTTTTAATTCAGAATATCAAATATAGCTTAGGGTGAAGTTTCGGTATTTTTCTGAAAAACTTCAATTTTTGATGAATAGTGAAACCACTAAGTGGTAGTTAAAGAAACTGATTTTTTGTTTAAATGAAACTTTGTCACTTCTGTGATTTGATTTTCAAAAATCTTACATACATGGGTGTAATTAAGAAGTAAAATGTGGTTCAATGAGATTAAAATAATTTTTTTGGTGAATAGTAACTTTTAAGTTTTTAATCGCGATTAGAGGTAATTAGTGCAATTTAAGGAAAAATGATATTATAATAAAATGAAAATACATAGACACATGTCCTACCCTTATTGGATGTGTCATGGACGACCCATACAAGCCATGGGTCAACTTGGGGACCCCATGGAGCCACTTTGGTTGGGAAATGACATAAATAACTTTTTATTTAATGTTAAAGTAAAAAATAACACAAACATGAGATGTTTTACTAAAACAATTTTTACATGGGGTTATATAAGTCATATTTTTGATTATAAATAGTCATTGGAAATATAAAAAACTTTCCTACATCATGATAGTTTTTTTATAATTTTTAGACTTTAAATAAATTAAATTATTTATGACATCATGATGATGCAGCGATGACCTCATTAATAAAGGATTTAAATAAAATGAAATGATAATGTAAAATCTATGACCTAAACATGTCCAAAACCTATTGTATGGGTGGATTTAGAACCCTTATCACCTTATCATAGAATTATATCAATGTGGGACCTCTTAAATCCGAATACCATTTTAAAATAAAGTGACTTTTCTTTACCATCCAAGAGTGCCCCTCCTCTCCTCTTATAAAAGGCCCCCACCTCTACCACCTTACCCACACTCCCAAAGCCTTTGTCTCGGCAAACCCCTGCCCATTTTGTCTCTCCACTTCCCTCTATTACTCCTTGAATCCTCACTTTGGGCAGAAGTCTTCCCAAGGAATCCTTTGAGCTCAAACCAAAGGGAGTTACCCGATTTTAAGGTAATGTCTTCACTTGAGTCCTTTTGTTTTATTTTTCTTCTCCAACCCCCTAAACTCTTTTTATTCATTTCTTTTGTAACAACACCAGTATCTTCCATATACTAGGATGTTGTTATAAGATTTATTCGAGCTACACTTACACACACCTACATCTAATGGTTAAAGAACATTATGTTTCTGTGGATGGCGAATTTCTGCCTCACGAAACGATGATTGTTCAACACTCATATAACACCTTTAAAGGTGTCCATTAAGATGTCACTATATTTATATATAATATATAATATTTTTATTCTTTCCTTAAGCTTCTGTATTTTTTATTTATGGCATACCTTTATGGCTTCCATTATGGGTATACGTGATATCTTCATTTTAGGAAGTGCGGACTACCACCCCCTCAAAGTGATGTGATTCGTTAATGCCATATGTGGGACGTATAAAGGATGCATTTAAAGTTATTATATATGATGTTATACTGGAATTATAATATACCTCTCTATAATTATTATTTCTTTCCATTAATGAATGAGATAGAAATGAAAGTAGCGTTCTTGCGTACGTACGGCTTACCGTCTCCATGAACGGTGCATTTCATTTATTATCCCCAAATGTAATGTACTATTATAAGTACATATATATAATGGATATATATGATGTATGTTACATCTAAATGATTAATATAATTCTGGAATTAAAATATACATACCTCTCATTTAGTTTTAATTCAATTAATATGACAAAGAAATGAAAGTAGCGTTCATGCGTACGTACGACTTACCGTCTCCATGAACGGTGCATTTCATTTATTACCTCTAAATGATTATGTGATATTATAAATGCATGTATATACTGTATATATATGATATATATGATATATACATCATGATTATAATTCTGGATATAATGGATACATGGAAACTTGTAATTATAAAGGGTTTATTTTTGACTCAAGTACCAATGACCGTTATTAACTTAAATAATTACAGTGTTCATGACATGGAAATAAGTGATATAAAAGGAATGATGAACTTTAAAAAGGTTCTTAAACAAGTATAAATTAACTCAAGTTTATTATTCAGGAGATTAAAGAACGACCAATTCAAGTCGGACCCGAGGTAAGGGAACTTCTTAACCCAATTTCCGTTCATTGGGTTAATCTCCTACTTTCAAATTATGTCATGATATTATTATGTCCTATATTGTATTTTTACTTTCTTTATGTGTACTTATAGTGAATACACATAATATATCTATTTTATTTAAAAAATGATCTTTACAAGGGACTTCGTCTCAATCTCCTTTCATTGAGGCATATTTCGTTTTATACACAACTTTCTTTTATACGGTGTATAAACCCCTTTGACTTTTACTTTTATACAAAAGGAATCTTTTTATACGAAGCGTTTTACTAAACGACAAAAGGGAATGTTTTTTTCGTACGTATGCAGTGACAACTACTTCTCCGCCGCCACGAGTATTATTTGGTCTTTGGCTTCCTCAACAAGCCGTAATGTTTTTAAAATAAAAAAAATACCATATACTATTTTATGTATTTTGGTATTGAAAATGGTTTTGATAAAGGATTCTATTATGTCAATATATTTAAATGATATATTGTGATTGAAATGTTGAAATTTTATCATTCCTTTATATTGGTTTTATGTTTTATGATTTTATATTGGTACTTGGACATTTGACGGGTGGTTACGTGATAAACCATATGACGGGTGGTGCCGTGAATACCAGGATGGGTGGTTACATTATAACCTCCAATGCATTGGGTATGGAAGTCGGCCGTATGGCTATTCCATTAAGTATGTATGGAAGTTGGCCGTATGTCTATTCCATTAAGTGATAGGTGTCTAAGTCGACCGTATGGTTATTCCACTTAAGTATGTTTATGTCCCAAGTTACCTTTATATGTTATGTGTTATTTATATGGGTTTTATGGTAATACTTTGGTTACAAAAAGGTAAGTAATGATATTTTATTCAGTGAATATTTTTTACTACTTCATGAAGGTGAAGGTATTACTTTGATAAAGTTATACATGGTTTACTTGATGTCTGAAAAACTAACAGTTTTCATTCTTTGTGTATCCCTTATTGAGCTTTTTATGCTCACCCCAAGTTTTTTTGAAATGTTTTTCACAGGACTTAATGTGGAATAGGGTCAAGGATGGGATCAAGGGAAAGTCATGCTATATAAAACATGGAACTAGACATGTTTCTTTTTAAGAGTATTTATTTTATGGAATCTTAGTAGAAGTGTCTACTTTGTAATCTTTTGAGATGTAATAGTTATGTCCTAATTATCTAAAACTCTAAACCTAAAAATATCATCAATGTGAATTATTCATTTAATTCAATATTAAGTAATGTTTAAGGCCGGGGCCTTATAGTTAGTATCAGAGGATGGTTTAGACAACTTTAGGTGGTAGAAAAGTGTAAAATTGTAAGTTAATTTATGGTATGATTGAAATTATATAGAATTTAAAGATTACCATGTTGCTTCGCCAAAGATATTTCTGTGTTCAGAATGGTTTTCCGTAGATGAAACATGTTAGCTATGTTAGGAAGGCATACAGAGGGAAATGACCTTCTAAATAAGCAACCTGAGATGGTCAGAATCAGAATTGAAGAGTTTGTTGTAGTGTTGGCTCAGTTAAATCAGGTGATAAATTGTGGGTGTGTTTATTGATGATATTTTAGTGTTTTATAAAAGTAAAGAGGGGCATGAAAGTCATTTAAGAGTTATCTTGCAAACCTTAAAAGAAAAGAAACTATATGGAAAATTCAGCAAGTGTGAGTTTTGGTTACAACAAATTTCTTTCCTGGGTCACTTTGTTTCAAAAGATGGCATAACTATTGATACTGCTAAAACAAAAGTTGTTGAAGAATGGCCAAGACCCACAAATGTAACCGAGATCTGTAGTTTTCTTGGTTTGGCAGGTTACTACCGTAGGTTTGTTGAAAATTTTTAACAGTTATCCAGTCCAATGACTAAGCTAACTCGGAAGGGTGTTATGTTTATCTGGACAAAATAATGTCATGATTGTTTTCAGGAGTTTAAAAGAAGATTGGTGAATGCTCCAGTTTTGGCACTTCCTTCCAGGAATGGTGAGTTTGTTATATACAGTTATGGTTTGTTGAAGGGACTTGGCTGTGTCCTTATGCAGAATGATCAGGTAATTGCTTATGCTTCACGTCAGTTGAAAACTCATGAGGTAAATTACCCTACACATGATTTGGAATTAGCTGTTGTTTTTGCTTTAAAAATTTGGAGGCATCATTTGTATGGAGTAAAGTGTGAAATATATACTGATCACAAAAGTTTAAAGTATATATTCACTCAGAAAGAATTGAACATGAGACAGAGGAGATGGCTGGAATTAATCAAGGATTATGAGTTTACAATTCACTACCATCCGGGAAAAGCAAATAAAGTGGCCGATGCTTTGAGTCGAAAAAGTAATGCTTCATTAACCATGCTACGTTTGGAACGAGATCCTTTGGTTTTTTATTTGATGAAATTTGGCATAGAAGTTGTTGGTGCAGGAATTTATTCTGTTTTGTTTCAGGTATCAGTGAAATATTCTCTATCAGATAGAATCAAGCAAGCACAGAAGCAAGACATTGAGTTGCAGAAAAAGGTAGAGTTGGTACAGAAGGGTAAGTTGCCTGAATTCAACATTGATAATGATTGTGTTTTGAGGTTTGGGAAGAGATTATGTGTGCCTTGTGATTCACAATTGAAGAATGAGTTGTTATGTGAGGCTCATTGTTCCCCGTTTTCAGTTCATCCTGGCAATACTAAGATGTACAGAGATCTGCGGGAGTATTACTAGTGGGATGGAATGAAAAAGGGATATTGCTGATTTTACTGTGAAGTGTTTGACTTGTCAGCAGGTTAAAGTAGAGCGGTAGTTACCGAAAGGGATGCTTCAGCCTTTACCAGTGCCAGAGTGGAAATAGGAGAATATATCCATAGACTTTGTCGTGGGATTACTGAAGACATCTAGAGGTAATAATGCAATATGGGTTATTGTTGATCGCTTGACTAAATCTGATCATTTCCTTACTATACGAGATACTTTTTCCCTAGATCAACTTTCCTGTTTGTATCTTAAAGAGATAGTCAGGTTACATGGAGTTCCTCTCTCCATTGTGTCCGATCGTGGTCCTATGTTCACTTCTAACTTTTGGAAAGGCCTTCAGAAGTCATTGGGTAATGAATTAAATTTTAGTACAGCTTTTTATCCGTAATCAGATGGGCAGTCAGAATGAAGAATTCAGACCTTGGAGGATATGCTACGAGCTTGTTCGATGGATTATCAGGGAATTTGGGACCAACATCTTTCTTTGGTTGAGTTTTCTTATAATAACAGTTTTCATTCCAGTATACAAATGGCACCATTTGAGGCATTATATGGGAAGCGGTGTCGAACTCCAGCATTTTGGGATGAAGTGGGTGAAAGGAAACAGATGGGACCAGAATTGGTAGAAGAGATGGCAGAAAAAGTTCAGTTGATTTAGAAACACATGAGAACAGCTCAAAGCAGTCAGAAGAGTTATGCAGATAACCGGAGGAAGGGTCTATCTTTCAAGGTAGGTGATCATGTTTTTCTCAAGGTTTCTACATGGAAAAGTGTGATGAGATTTGGTAAGAAAGGAAAGCTGAGTCCAAGGTTCATTAGACCATATGAAATTCTGGAGAGAGTCGGATCAGTTGCTTACCGAGTGGCTTTACCTCCGAGTTTATCTCTGGTACACAATGTCATTCATGTTTTGATGTTGAGGAAGTATATGCCAGATCCATCTCATGTTTTGAGTCCAGAGGTAGTTCAGCTGGAAGAGAACCTATCTTATGAAGAACAACCAGTCCAGATTCTTGACCGAAGAGAGCAAGTGTTGCGAAATAAGGTAATTCACCAGGTAAAGGTTTTGTGGAAAAACCATATGGTTGAAGAGGCAATGTGGGAATCTGAAAATGCTATGAGAGATAAATACCCCCACTTATTTTGATAAGTGAATAAAATTGCGAGAATGCAATTCCCAAAAGGGGGGAAGGATGTAATATCCCAGGTAAATAATGAATAAAACGTTTTCATATTTATTAATATTTACAAATTAAATATTAATTTTAATTAAAAGGGGTTTCTACGTTCGATAGCGTACTTGATACACAACAATGAGTTTCTTTGAAAACTTATGTTGTACACTAGTAATAAAATAATATTATTTTAAATGGTAGTTAACACATAGCCGTTGTATTGGCGTTAATGGATAGAAATAACAAAAATATGATTATATATGTTTTTTAAATGTTTTTACTTTTATCTAATAAAAGATAAAGGCTTAAAATACGGAAAGAATTCAATTTTAGGCATATATGCCCTAATTTTCACTAAAGGTTCACTTATCACCTTTTGATGGTGAACTGTCATTAAATATAGTTTTTTCACTCTTATAAATTCTATTGGACCAAATAAAACTCTTCTTTAGAATCGGGACATCAAAATTTACTTTGTGTAAATTTTTGGTATCTTTCCGATAAAGTTCATTTTTTAATGAATAGTGTAAAATGTTGTATTTTAAATCAAAACCTCTTTTTAATCTATTTTATTTATATGATTAGATTATCTTTTTAATTGGTTTTAAAGTGAAATTAGAATATATTTTTACCATTTAATCCAATGGTGGTCATTGGAATCAATTTCACTTTGAAATTGGACTTAAACTAGTGTCAATGTTTTGATACTTATTGTTTCATAAAAACATGCTATTTGTCATGACAGTGGGAATTAATTATTAAATTAATTAATGTGACTTATATGATTTGAATTTTTTAAAATAGACATCATTTTTGAATTCAGAATATCAAATATAGCTTAGGGTGAAGTTTCGGTATTTTTCTGAAAAACTTCAATTTTTGATGAATAGTGAAACCACTAAGTGGTAGTTAAAGAAACTGATTTTTTGTTTAAATGAAACTTTGTCACTTCTGTGATTTGATTTTCAAAAATCTTACATACATGGGTGTCATTAAGAAGTAAAATGTGGTTCAATGAGATTAAAATAATTTTTTTGGTGAATAGTAACTTTTAAGTTTTTAATCGCGATTAGAGGTAATTTGTGCAATTTAAGGAAAAAATGATATTATAATAAAATGAAAATACCTAGACACATGTCCTACCATTATTTTATGTGTCATGGCCGACCAAGACAATCCATGGGTCAACTTGGGGACCCCATGGAGCCACTTTGGTTGGGAAATGACATAAATAACTTTTTATTTAATGTTAAAGTAAAAATAACACAAACATGAGATGTTTTACTAAAACAATTTTTACATGGGGTTATACAAGTAATATTTTTTATTATAAATATTAATTGGAAAGATAAAAAGATTTCCTACATCATGATAGTTTTTTTATAATTTTTAGACTTTAAATAAATTAAATTATTTATGACATCATGATGATGCAGCGATCACCTCATTAATAAAGGATTTAAATAAAATGAAATGATAATGTAAAATCTATGACCTAAACATGTCCAAAACCTATTTGATGGGTGGATTTCTAACCCTTATCACCTTATCCTAGAATTATATCAATTTGGGACCTCTTAAATCTGAATAAAATTTTAAAATAAAGTGACTTTTCTTTACCTTCCAAGAGTGCCCCTCCTCTCCTCTTATAAAAGGCCGCCACCTCTACCACATTACCCACACTCCCAAAGCCTTTGGCTCGGCCAACCCCTTCCCATTTTGTCTCTCCACTTCCCTCTCTTACTCCTTGAAGCCTCACTGTGGGCAGAAGTCTTCCAAAGGAATCCTTTGAGCTCAAACCAAAGGGAGTTACCCGATTTTAAGGTAATGTCTTCACTTGAGTCCTTTTGTTTTATTTTTCTTCTCCAACCCCCTAAACTCTTTTTATTCATTTATTTTGTAACAAAACCAGTATATTACATATACTAGTATGTTTTTATAAGAATTATTCTAGCTACACTTACACACACCTACATCTAATGGTTAAAGAACATACTGTTTCTGTGGATGGCGAATTTCTGCCTCACGAAACGATGATTGTTCAACACTCATAAAACACCTTTAAAGGTGGCCATTAAGATGTCACTATATTTATATATGATATATAATATTTTTATGCTTTCCTTAAGCTTCTGTATTTTTTATTTATGGCATACCTTTATGGCTTCCATTATGGGTATACGCGATATCTTCATTTTAGGAAGTGCGGACTACCGCCCCCTCAAAGTGATGTGATTCGTTAATGCCATATGTGGGACGTATAAAGGATGGATTTAAAGTTATTATCTATGATGTTATACTGTAATTATAATATACCTATATATCATTATTATTTCTTTCCATTAATATATGAGATATAAATGAAAGTAGCATTCATGCGTACGTACGGCTTACCGTCTCCATGAACGGTGCATTTCATTTCTTATCCCCAAATGTAATGTACTATTATAAGTACATATATATAATGGATATATATTATGTATGTTACATATAAATGATTAATACAATTATGGAATTAAAATATACATACCTCTCATTTAGTTTTAATTCAATTAATATGACAACGAAATGAAAGTAGCGTTCATGCGTACGTACGACTTACCGTCTCCACGAACAGTGCATTTCATTTATTACCTCTAAATGATTATGTAATATTATAAATGCATGTATATACTGGATATATATGATATATATGATATATACATCACGATTATAATTCTGGATATAATGGATACATGGACAACTTGTAATTATAAAGGGTTTATTTTTTACTCAAGTACCAATGATCGTTATTGACTTAAATAATTACAGTGTTCATGACATGGAAATAAGTGATATAAAAGGAATAATGAACTTTAAAAAGGTTCTTAAACAAGTAGAAATTAACTCAAGTTTATTATTCAGGAGATTAAAGAACGACCGAGTCAAGTCAGACCCGAGGTAACGGAACTTCTTAACCCAATTTCCGTTCATTGGGTTAATCTCCTACTTTCAAATTATGTCATGATATTATTATGTCCTATCTTGTATTTTTACTTTCTTTATGTGTACTTATAGTGAATACACATAATATATATATTTTATTTAAAAAATGATCTTTGCAAGAGACTTCGTCTCAATCTACTTTCATTGAGGCATATTTCATTTTATACACAACTTTATTTTATACGGTGTATAAACCCCTTTGACTTTTACTTTTATACAAAAGGAATATTTTGATACGAAGCGTTTTACTAAACGACAAAAGGGAATGTTTTTGTCGTACGTATGCGGCGACAACGACTTCTCTGCCGCCGTGAGTATTATTTGTTCTTTGGCTTCCTCAACAAGCCGTAATATTTTTAAAATAAAATAAATACCATATACTCTTTTATGTATTTTGGTATTGAAAATGGTTTTGATAAAGGATTATATTATGTAAATATATTTAAATTATATATTGTGATTGAAATGTGGAAATTTTATCATTCCTTTATATTGGTTTTATGTTTTATGATTTTATATTGGTACTTGGACATTTGACGGGTGGTTACGTGATAAACCATATGACGGGTGGTGTCGTGAATACCAGGACAGGTGGTTACGTTATAACCTCCAATGCATTGGGTATGGAAGTCGGCTGTATGGCTATTCCATTAAGTATGTATAGAAGTTGGCCGTATGGCTATTCCATTAAGTGATATGTGTAGAAGTCGGCCGTATGGTTATTCCACTTAAGTATGTTTATGTCCCAAGTTACCTTTATATGTTATGTGTTCTTTATATGGGTTTTATGGTAATCCTTTGGTTACAAAGAGGTAAGTAATGATATTTTATTCAGTGAGGAGTTTTTACTACTTCATGAAGGTGAAGGTATTACTTTGATAAAGTTATACATGGTTTACTTGATGTTTAAAAAACTAACAGTTTTCATTCTTTGTGTATCCCTTACTGAGCTTTTTATGCTCACCCCAAGTTTTTTTGAAATGTTTTTCACAAGACTTAATGTGGAATAGGGTCAAGGATGGAATCAAGGGAAAGTCATGCTATATAAAACATGGAACTACACATGTTTATTTTTAAGAGTTTTTATTTTATGGAATCTTAGTAGAAGTGTCTACTTTGTAATCTTTTGAGATGTAATAGTTATGTCCTAATTTTCTAAAACTCTAAACCTGAAAAGATCCTCAATGTGAATTATTCATTTAATTCGATATTATGTAATTTTTAAGGCCGGGGACTTATAATGTTCTTAGGAAAAAATCTCATGAACCATACATGGTGTCTCATGAAATAAAAACATTACCAAAATCATTGTAGAGATATATAATTTCCGGCCCATCGGCCACATTCATATCATGTAAATGCATAAGTCTGCCACATAGATTATACAACATAAGGATATTGTTCATCACTTTTAATCCCAATATTAAGGAATGTGGGTTAAAAACATGTAATTATCCAATAAATGAAGGATAGTTACATCTAATGGAATACCATTGAGTGGAAATGTTGATGGGAATTCACTACACAAATGTTTGGCCTAGAAAATTAACGGATGACTTTTGCAGCATAATGGGGGTATATAAATATTAATAAAAGTTTTTAAGAGAGGTAAAGTGATATATAATCACATGGAAATAATATGGATCACATAAGGTTTGTTTAGAAACATATCTCATCTTGAAAAAATTGAAATTAAAAGGCATAATATAAAGAAGGTGTTTGAGTAAAGAGGAGAAGGAGACAATCCCTTACCTTGGGAGGGTGCCTCTAAAAGATTGGGAGGAGATTATTAAGAGTTTGGGAGAACCATACGGGGGATATATAGAGGTAAAGACAGATTAAATTTATGATCAAATGGTTTTTAGTTAAGAGTAATGGTAAGTTGATTGGTTTTTTATAGCAGAATTGAAGGGAATTCTTTATTAATTTATAAACTTAGGTTTTAGACTCTATATGATAAAATAATCAAAACTGGAAACCTTCCTAGGGTTTTTAACATGGTTTCTACTAAAAAGTAGTGGTTTAAAATATTTTATAATTCTAATAACCTAACCACCTAAAAAAATACCCTTAGTGATATGGAAGTGACTCATGTTTATAAAGAAGTGATTTTAAATCCTTTAAATATAATATAGGTTATTGATATTCATTAAGGGTTTATAAAATTAATAAAATAACTTCAAAACACATTATTTTAAAGGTAATACATAATTTCTATAGTTTATACTTTTCATAGTATTTATTACATCACTTTTAGTATTTTATGATGTCATAATACATACAGTATATTTATACCATATTTATTTTTTACACCAATATTATACTATCTCAAAAAATTATGAAAAATTACCCATTGGATAATTTCAATGTACTAATTTCTAAAATAATATTTATTTTACCCAAATAATTATCTAAATATTAAAATTTACACTTTTAATTCAAAATCTCCATTTTTTGCGAAAAATATTGGTTTTTTTAGGATAGCTATTTTCAGAGCCTTATAAAAATTATATTTGACTTCATAAAAATATATTGTAATTTATATTTAAATATATATAATTTAATAAGAATAATTATTAAAATAAAATTTATTTTAAAAAATATTTAATCCATCAAAAACTGTGTCTTTATTGAAATTATATCGTTCCTAAAAATACTATTTGAGTTCATCATATCAAAAATCAAAATTTATAAAACTCATTATTTATTCATATATAAGGTAATTAAAAATGGATAAATATAATAATTATTTTAATAAAAAAATAAAAAAAAAATCATACTATTAGGGTCTCTATACATAACCCCTTTTTACACCAGTGTATTCCCAAAAGGTAAGGTGTGTGGTAGTGGCACTCTCTTAGGGTCGTTCGGAAAACATGGTTTGGGTTGTGATCTCAATAATATTGAACTTATCCCATAAATGGTTTCAATCATGATTTAGTTATTTAATCTAAACTTGGTCTTGGTCACGGGAAACCCCTAGTGATTCCATCTCCCTTAGATGCTCCAATAAATGTAATTTATAAGGTATGATCCTATTAGTCGAGGTTATCTCTTCATTTATCTGTGTCAATTGGATTTATCAACCCTTAACATATACTAATCATAATTGGAATAGTGAAATGGATATATTAAAAAATTATTATTCTTAATGGTATTTTAAATATGACATGATATAACTTATAATGGTTCAAACTAACCAAAGTAGTGCATGTGTTTTCTAAGACTTCATTACTTAATAAAGAACTTATTAAGAGGAAATTTGATTTATAAATGTTCAAGTTGTTACATTCTTCCACCCTTCAAAAATTTTACCCTAAAAATTTCATTTTGTAAAATATAATAGATCGGAGTAATTATTTTTCATCACCACTTCTGTTTCCCATAATGATACATCAAACCTGTGGTCCTTACACAACACTATAACTAGATGATTTGTCTTTTTATGTAGAACATTTTCTATATGATCTAAGATCATCAACATCTTCTCATAATATAAAATATAATCCCCTAAGGGTATCACCTCTATATTCAATACATGCGAAGATCATATTATGTACTTATTGAATAGGTATACATGGAACGCATCATGTACTTGAGATATGTTAGGTGATGGTGAAAGTGGATAGGCCACCGCTTTGATGTGATCAAGGATATCAAAGGGGGTGATGTATCTAGAACTATGTATTAATTTCTTCCCAAACCTCATAACATTATTCCACATCGATATATAAATAAAGACCTTATCTCTACCCTCAAACTATAGGTGTCTTCGATGATTGTATTCATAGATTTTCAATTGATTTTTTTTGGAATTAATATGATACTGAATGATATGAACCTTCTATATCACCTCTTGGATAAGATTAGGTCCCATAAGCTTACACTCTCTAACTTCATCCTAACATTTCATATTTGGAAACTGATTCCCACACGGAGCCTCATAAGGTTCCATTTAAAATCTATAATGAGAACTATTAATATATGAGAAGTCTACTTAGTGAAGTTTTCTATCCCAACATCCTTGGAAATCCATTGAACATATCTCAAAATATTCTATAGAGTTTGGACGGTTCTCTTAGTCTGACCATGTATTTGAGGGTGATAATAAGTAATGAAACTCATCACTATGTCCATTTTTTGATGAAGGATTCTCCAAAACCTCAAAGTAAACAATGTATCTTGACCAGATAAAATGGAGAGTTTCACCCCATCTTGTCTGACCACATTCCTTATTTATATCATGTAAAGATGGTTGAGATAGAAATATTTCATGATATAAATGAAATATGATGAATGTTTCAAGTCATAAACTACCACCCAGATAGAAATATTTCCTTTAAATGTCTTGGGGAGTCATATAATGAAATCCATGGTTATGTTTTCCTATTTCTATAATGGTATAGAAAAATATTTCACCTTACCCTTAGACTTCTCCCATTCATCCTTGAATTTTTTGAATACCAAGCCTCAAGATAAAAAAAAATTAATCCCCCTATTCAATTTATCCGACTATATTTTTGGCTTCAAATCTCTATATATATCAAAGATTCTTGGATAAATAGAGAATGGTGAACTATGCACATCATCCAAAAGTTCCATCTTCAGTTCTGGTTTTAATGGGACATATATCTAAGTTACAAATCTTATAACTCCATCTTTAGAAAATTTTAACTCGAGAATAATTTCTATCTTTTTCTGTATCACCTCATCATCTTTTTGGCCTTCCTTTCTACTCTCAAGAATGTATAGTTGAGAAGTTATTTTAGAAATGTAATATAAATTTACTTTCATTATTCCCATGTCCATTCTCATCATATCCATGAATATTTGATCCCTTTCAATCCTCGACATGGATTGGGTTGCAGGATCCTTTCTATTCAGATCATCTTCCATTTTTTCACCTTCCCAAGATGTTAATGGATTGAAAAATCATAATCAATGCTCTTTTATAACATCCTTAATTAGTCAATATTGAGATCATTTTTTTGTGAGTATATACTTCAGGATTTAATGATCCATATATATGTCACACTTATCTCATTAGAGATACTGCTTCCAAATATTCAACACGATGATCACTACAACTAATTATAGATCATGTGTTAGGTAGTTATATCCATGGTTCTTTAATTATAATGAAGTATAATATATAAATTTTTCATCTTCCATGAGTACACAACTAAATCCTTTTTTAAATTCATCAATATAGATTATAAATCCTTCCCTAATGGTGGGTAATGTGAGAAAAGGTGCAGTGATCAGCATCTTATTTAATTCTTTAAACCTTTATTCATATTCATTATTCTATGAAAACTTTACTCTCTTCCATGTTTTCTTGGTTAGTGGGCTTGAAAATCTTAAGAATGTTGGATCTGAATCTACGGATTACACACAAGAGGGGGGGTGAATTGTGTCTTTTCAAAATTATTGCAATCTTTTCAATTTAGACAAATTCTGTCCACTATGCTTTAGCACGATTAAATATGCAGCGGAAAAAGTAAAAGCATGAACACACGGATGTATAGTGGTTCGGGGAACAGAAGGCCCCTAGTCCACTCCACCAACGCTCAAATCCACGAGCTTGGCGATTTTCACTATCTGGTCCTCGTTTCCACAGACCTGTTCACAACTGAGTACAGGCAGTTGACACCTTTACAAGTTTCCGGCAAACACAGCCTTCCTGGTTCAAACACGAACCCACACAGCTTAGAACGAGAAGCTGATCACTCAAAAATAAAAGGGGTTTTTGATAAAGAAAACACTTCTCCAGTTGTTCTTCACAATTGCAACAGAATGCAATTGACAGTAGATAGATCGTCGTCTTCAGAAAATAAAGATCTGTAATCAAAACAGTTCTGAGTCGATCCAGTTGTAATAGATATTACAAGAAACTTCACAACTTCAGCAGCAGTAGATTCACAATAGATAGTCGATGTAGAACACGTGAATCTGCTATCAAGATCTTCCTTCGGTAATAAAGGTTTTACACTTCTTCTCGATCACCAGAAAAGAACGCCTTCACACATTCTCTGTTTCTTGCTCGTTAAAAGATCAATCTATATATTTCATATACTTTCCTGTGTATATATATATCCGAAGTTTCCAAGATAGAACATATATATTCAAATCTGAGAAAATCTTCCGCATAAATAGATCCATCAAAATCTCCTTTAGATTCGCGATATTAAACAACAGAGTCGTTGTAACTCCCTTGAAGAATCGGCATAAAAAGCTCCGTTTTAAATCAATCATTAATCCGTTGAAAATCGTCTTTAATTCAGTCAAAGTCGTACTTAAGAATCGGCTCGAAATCCGCTTAATAATCCGCCTGTTTGACCAATGCAAAAGGAAATATCGTCTGTCAAAAATATCCCGACGCCAAACGTAGGGTTGATGACGTGGCTCCAAACGTAGAGTTCACAAACGTAAGGTTCACAAACGTAAGGTTCAGAACGTAAGGTTCAGAACATACATACTTTCTCTTCAGCATTCAAACGTAGGGTTGATCATCCATACTTTGTCTTGCTTCAACTCTCCAAAGAACGTACGGTTGATTATAAAAGTAAGGTTGATGATCCATACTTTTGAGAAACAAACTCAACACTGAAAACTAACGTACGGTTTCTCTTCCATACTTGTCCAACAACAAAAACGTAAGGTTCCTTCCAAACGTAATGTTCTTCTTCCATACTTTTCAACAACGTAAGGTTCATTAACCATACGTTTCAAAATAACGTAAGGTTCCTTAACCATACGTTTCTTTTAACATAAAAAGTAAACTTTTCATCCATACGTTATGTTCATCAACGTAGGGTATGAATAGTGATTCCAGTACGCGCTAAAACTGATCTCGCGCTACAGTGATTCCAGAACGCGCTAAAATTGATCTCGCGCTACAGTGATTCCAGAACGCGCTAAAATTGATCTCGGAATAAATGAAGTATGAAATCTCGTTGTATAAAATAAATAAATAAAATAAATTCCTGCAAAATACTCAACGAAATAATTAGTAAATAATTAAGGGTATTTGTGAGCATCAAAATCATCATAAAGAGACAGAGTATTATTTAAAATAATCTCCCTCTTTAAAAAACATTATTTTGAATTGTTTGAAAACAATACATTGCTCAACAATCTCCCCCTTTTGATGATCACAAAACCCATAAAAATAATAGAACTAATTTAATTGCAATCTTTATTGAAAAATTAGTTTTATAAAATTTTAGAATTTTGAAAGGATTAGAACAATATTTAACTATAATAAAATTTCTCCCCCATAAAAATAAATTTTCAGCTAAAAATAGATAAAAGATAAATGTCGTATATATATATCTAAATTCTCCCATATATCCAAATTTCTTCATAGGAAACAAATGAATTTAAATGTTGTGTTTATCCAAATTCTCCCCCTTTTTGTGATATCAAAAAGAATGAAAAATTACGGATTTGAACACATTCAATATTGCACTGAACTGTAAGTAAATGCTATAATTAACTGTGTTTGAATAAGTGAATTTGTTATACTGGCTAACTCAATCATAAATCAATAAACAACAAAACAAAAAAGAAGTAAGAAAAGAATTTTCATTCACAAGCTGTTATATATAAACGATTGTGATATACAGAGGAATCAAGGTTCATAGATAAGACAGGGAAAAAGGTGTCTATTTCCTTTGAATCGCGGTCTTTATCTCTGTAAACTGTTCTCTGAGCCTCTTCATCATCCCATCTCCTAACTTGATGATAAGATCTCTGTTCTCTTGAGTCATATGAATATCTTCAATCAAATTAACTCTGAAAAACTCATGCATTCTTTCTTCTTTTTCAACAAAAAGAGCCAGTTTTTCTGATAACTGATTCAAAAGAATCCTAATCGGTTGCTCTCCAGATGTCAACTGATCCACTAAAAATCTCTGATTATCTAGAAAAACTGACAAAGGGGCATTATTACACTGAAGATCGTGTAATCTGTCACTCATATTGCTCATTTCTCCAGTAATTGCTTGAAATCTCCGAATCAAATCAGGTGAATAGCCTGATCCACTCACAGCACTGTTTGCAACAGACTCAAATTTATTCTCCATGTAAATCTTCAACTCAGACAAATCATCTTTCTTTACCATCTCTGATTTTAACTGATCAACAGCATGTAGCATATCAGTCTTAAACAAATCTACTTCCTGTCTTGAAATAGTACATTCTTTCAGCTTCTGAAACTTCAACTGCTCTAAGTTCAGAGAATTTCTGAGACTAACATTCTCAGATTCTAACTGAGAGATACGCTTGTACAACTCAACAACTTCTTCTTTTCTCGAATCAGAGGCACCCTGTGCTCGATTCTCATGTCCAGAATTAGGTTGATGAAGCAGGGCAAGTGGTAAGGAATCTGCATCTGACTGTTCTTTGTCCTTATCCTGACAAGGTTGACCCACTGAACTATCTTTTGAAGCCTAAAACTCTTCCACTGAAAAATCTTCCTGAAGTACCTCTGTATTAGCTTCAGAAGTATGTTCATCACGAACAGTAGTCTCTCTGACTTCTATTGATTGGTCAAGAACAATATTTTCATGTAAATCTTGAGGTCCGGCCACTTCTTCATCAGGCACTGCCTCCATAAGTTGTTCTTGTTGAATTACTTTTTCAACAGCCACAGCAGCAGATTGAGGTTCTTCTTGAGTTTCTGTTTGAGCTGTTGGTTCCTCTATCGGTGCAGTCTGCTCCACAACAGCTTCTCTCACAAATGAATAAGAAAGTACCAGTTCAGAGGATTTCAAGGCAGGAGAGATAATTTCTTCATCAATTGACCTCTTCCTTCTAGATTGAAGTCCTTCTTGACTTCTCTCTTCATCAACTTCCTCCATCTCAAAACGAATTCTCCTTACCACTGTACTAACTCTTGATTCTGCTTGTCCCTCCTTGGATTTAGCCGGTTGAGACTGAGCACTCTCCGAGTTTTCCTCAGCTCCAACAGGTAAGATTTTTCCTTTAATTGTGCTCCAGAAGTATCCTACTTTCCTCAAAGTTCCAGCATTAAAAACATTACTGTGGTGACATTTCACCCCAGCATCTACCAATCTGATCATTCCTCTTTTAAACAAAAACAATGAAATGAACCTTCCATAAGGGAAAAAGGTCATTCTTGCTTCACTCTGACAGCAGTAACTCAGATATCTTATCATAAACCGAGGAAAATTAAACTTAATATCACACATCAGAAGATACATTATGTACATGTCAGGGTATAGGATTTTCTCCATCTCAGCCATTCTTGGTGCTAAACCAGTCTAAACAAATTTTACCAAAATTTTCTGATCGGGCTCCAAATCCTTAATAAACATCTTCTTTATCACTCTGGTTCCAAACAGAAAAGACATAATGTCTTCAGACTTATGTACAGAATCTCCAATATTCCGTAAATCGAAATGAAAAACTCCTTCATGAGGGCAGTTAAGAATTTGACTTATCTCTACAGATGATATTGAAAAGTCCTTATCCTCTATTTGAGCCAATAAACTATCCTCTGTATCTCCAAGGCTAAACTGAACAGTTCTAAAGAAATGTCTCATTTCTGCCTCATATAGAAACTCAGAATTTGCACTATTAAAAGCTTGCTCAAGGCTTTGAAATGACAACGCTTGCTTCAACAGTAAATTAGTTTCAAACAGCCACTCTAAATCTATGACTTTACCTTGCAGTATTTTCTGACCAACTACATTAGGTTTCTTTGCAGCACTGCTCTCGGCTTCATCTGGACGCTTAGTCTTTGCCATTCCAACAACGATTTCTGAAGGTTCGTAAGTTTAGGGTTTGAAGATTCAGAAAAGGGTTTTGGATCAGATGTGCGGTTTTAGGTTTTCGAAAGGGTTTCCGAAAAAGGTGAAGCAGTTTAGAAGGTGAAACGGTTCTGACTGCCTTGATTCCCGTGTAATCACTAATCATTACTTTTATTTAAAACAAAATAAAATTACTTATAGCGGGAAACAGAAATTAAGCAGAATTCGAAAACAGAATAAGATTTTAAAAAAAAAACTATTCAAAATTAAATAAACCTAACTCCCCCTTAATAAATTCAAACCTTGTCGTGGGAAGTGGTTTAGTAAAAATATCTGCTAATTGATTTTCTGTATTTACAAATTCTAAAAATATATCCTTTTTAAACACATGATCTCTTAAAAAGTGATGTCTTATATCAATGTGCTTAGTTCTAGAATGACTAATAGGATTTTTTGAAATATTAATTGCACTAGTATTATCACATAAAATAGGTGTATTATTGAAATTTAATCCAAAGTCCATAAGAGTGTTTTTCATCCACAACACCTGTGCACAGCAACTACCTGCAGACACATATTCTGCCTCGGCTGTTGACAGGGCAACTGAGTGTTGTTTCTTACTAGACCATGATACTAAAGACTTCCCTAAAAAGTGACATGTTCCTGAAGTACTCTTCCTATCTAATCTACAGCTTCCAAAGTCAGCATCTGAATATGAAATTAAATTAAAATCATAGGTTTTTGGATAAAGCAGAGATTGATAAATAGTACCTTTTAAATATCTAAAAATTCTTTTAACAGCAGTTAAATGGGATTCTTTGGGATTTGATTGAAATCGAGCACAAAGACATACTGAATACATTATATCTGGTCTACTAGCAGTAAGATATAACAAACTACCAATCATACCTCTATATAACTTGTTGTCCACTGATTTTCCAGTTTCATCCAAATCAAGTTTTATATTAGTACACATAGGAGTTGTAAATGGCTTGCTGTTTTCAAGTCCAAATTTCTTAAGTAAATCAGTAATGTATTTTCATTGATTTAAAACATTTCCAAAATCTTTTTGAAATATTTGAAGACCCAAAAAGAAATTTAATTCTCCCATCATACTCATTTAAAATTCTTTTTGCATTAATTCTGAAAATTCATGACAAAGTATTTTATTGGTTGATCCAAAAATTACATCATCAACATAAATTTGAACCAACAAAACAGTATTTTTCACAGTTTTCTTAAAGAGTGTTGGATCTGCCAGTCCAACAGTAAAATCATTTTTCAAAAGAAAAGAACTTAGTCTTTCATACCAAGCTCTAGGTGCTTGTTTAAGGCCATAAAGAGCTTTAGTAAGTTTGAAAACAGAATCTGGTTTTTGAGAATTTTCAAAACCAGGAGGTTGCTCAACATAAACTTCCTCCATTAAATAACCATTTAAAAAGGCATATTTAACATCCATCTGAAATAATTTAAAATTCATATAAGATGCATAGGCTAAAAGGATTCTAATGGCTTCTAACCTGGCTACAGGTGAAAAGGTCTCATCATAATCTATTCCTTCTTCTTGATTATATCCTTTAGCTACTAATCTTGCTTTATTTCTAGTTATTATCCCTTGATCATCCTGTTTATTCCTAAAGACCCATTTAGTTCCTATTACTGGATAATCATGTGGTCTTTCAACTAATTCCCAAACCTTATTTCTCTTGAACTGGTTCAATTCATCCTGCATTGCTATTACCTAGATCTCATCATCTAAGGCTTCTTCTATGGTCTTAGGTTCTTGTTGGGATAGGAAAGCAGAGAATTCAACTATGTTTCCAAGGTTTCTTCTAGTTTGAATACCAGTCTCTAAGTCACCTATCACAGATTCTAAAGGGTGATTCTTTAAGGTTATAGACTGTCTAGGCATTACATTCAAAGGTTATTCAGTGTTATGTTCTTCTGAACTGGACTGAATTTCTTTTATATCATTTTCAAAATCATTCTTTAAATTCTCAAGTCTCATGTTTTCATTAGAATCAGGTTCATCTATTTGTTCTATCCTTTTCTCAAAAGGATCAGATTCATCAAATTTCACATGAACTGATTCTTCAACAATCCTTGACTTTTTATTATAGACTCTATAAGCTTTGGAGGTTGCAGAATATCCTAAGAAAATACCTTTATCAGATTTTGGATCAAATTTACCAAGATTATCTTTGGTATTCAAGATGTAAACCTTGCATCCAAAAACTTTAAAGTAATTTACTTTAGGTTTTCTGTTATTCCATAGTTCATAGGGTGTCTTTTTCAAAATAGGTCTTATTAAAATTCTATTCATTATATAACAAGCTGTATTAACAGCTTCTGCCCAGAAATATATAGGTAGGCTATATTCATTTAACATAGTTCTAGCCATTTCTTGAATAGTTCTATTTCTTCTTTCTACAATCCCATTCTGTTGAGGTGTTCTTGGAGCAGAGAAGCTGTGTTTAATACCCATGTTTGAGCAAAAGGAATTAAATTCCTGGTTCTCAAATTCTCCACCATGATCACTTCTCAATGAGATTATATTAAAACCTTTTTCATTTTGAATAGATTTACAAAAAACCTTCAAATAAACTAAAAGCTTCACTTTTAAATTTCAAAAAGAAAATCCAAGTAAATCTAGAATAATCATCAACTAATACATAAACATATAATTTACCAGCTAAACTTGCTACTCTTGAAGGTCCAAACAAATCCATATGGATAAGTTCTAGAGGTTTAGTTGTAGAAACTTTATTAACAGATTTGAATGATGATTTGTGTTGCTTGCCAAGCTGACATGCATCACAGAATCTGTCATTTTCAAATTTGAGACTAGGAAAATCAGAAACTAGATGTTTCTTAGATAATTTATGTAAAGCATATATATTGCAATGACCAAGTCTTCTATGCCAGATCCAGGATTCACTTATATTAGCAGTTAAGCAGTTTACTTGTTGTTTACACAAGGAATACAAATCCAAAGTATAAACATTATCAGTTCTGGGTGCTCTAAACTTAAACAGTTTATCTTTAGAAACAGTACAACTATTGTTAGTAAAATCAATAGTGTATTCATCATCACAGAGTTGAGAGATACTTATCAGATTGTGTTTTAACCCTTGTACATAAAGTACTTTGTTGATTGAGACTGTCTCTGGATCTCCAACTGTTCCAATACCAATAATCTTTCCTTTGGCATTGTCACCAAAGGTGACAAGTCCTCCTTCCTTTCGATTAAGAGAAGAGAAATTAGCTGAAGTTCCACTCATGTGTCTTGAGCAGCCACTGTCCATATACCATATTTCTTTCTTTCTTTGGTGACCTGCTACCTGCAAAGACATTCAAACAAATTGCTTTGGTACCCATATTTTTTTGGGTCCAGGAGTGTTAGCAAGCAGTGATCTGGGTATCCAGATTTGCTTTGTTTTCTTAAAATTGATTGAATCATATAGATCATTGGAAATATAAGCTTTCTTAATTCCACATATTTGAGGTTGTCTTAGAAAACAGTTTTTAGCTATATGGCCTTTTGTTCCACAGAAGTTACAAATAACCTGTTTAGTGCTAGGAACAAAATAATTTTTGTATAACTTAGGTTTTTCTCCTTTACTTCCAATTCCAAACCTTTACTTTTTAATTATAGTTTTTCCAAGTATCTCATTTAAGGCGTTTTCTCCTTTTGTAAAAACTAATGCAGCCTTTTTATAAGATTCTACTTCATCCTGTAGAGTTTTTATTTTTGATTCAAAATTAATTTTATTTGAGTCAGCAGAGTTGTATTTGTCAATTAATTCCTTATGTTGTTTTAGCAAAGTATTTCTCTCATCTGAAATAGCTTTATGCAAGTTCTTTATAGATTTATTTTTTTTAAATAATGAGTCATACCTTTCTTCAAGCATATTGCAGTAAGCTGCAAGTTTTTTATTTGAGAAGCTTGTTTCAGAGTTTGATTCATTATTTGAGTCAGAGGAGTAGTATGAGTGTACCTCATCAGTTTCAGCCATGAAAAACATATTTGCTTTTAAATTGGCTTCCTCCTTCTCTGAGCTTGATTCAGAATAATTACTTGAGTCTTTAGAAACACTCCAAGTAGCTTTCATAGCTTTCTTGTCTTTATGCTCATAATCATCTCTTTTGAAGAATTTCTTCTTCTTTGCATCTTTCAATTTTGGGCAATCCGGTCTGATATGTCCCATCTTTTTTCATTCATAACATCTCACTTCCTTACTATCCTTCTTGAAGGATTTCTTGAAGTCTTTCTTCTTACTGTAGAACTTTCTGAATTTTATGGCTAGCTGAGCCAGTTCTTCATCTGAATTTGAAGAATCAGAGCTTTCTGATTTAGCACTTACTTCTTTGTTCTTCATATTTCTATTCTTTTGTTGAGAAGTCACTTTCAAAGCAGTATTTTCCCTTTTTATGTAGACTTTATGCTCATTTACCTCATCTTGCATTTCAGCCTCGTACATCATCAATGTACCAATCAGCTCTCTCATAGTTAGATCTTTAACAGAAGTTGATTGTCTGATTGCTGCAGAGATTCCATTCCATCGAGTAGGAAGTACTCTCAGTACCTTTAACGCTTGATCAGCCTGCTTGATTGGTTCTCCTAGAGCTGTTATATTATTGACAATTTCTTTCAATCTTCCATTCATCTGAGTGATGCTCTCTCCTTCAATCATTCTGAAAGTATCGAATTTTAATTTAGCATTTGCATATCTCATCTGTCTTACATTATCTGTTCCTTCATAAGCAACAGCTATTGTTTGCCACATTTCATATGCAGTCGGGCATTGAGATACTCTGTTAAATTCATCCGGTCCTAGACCACAGATGATTGCATTCATAACTTTTGAATTCATGTCATACTCAGCCTCTGTAGCAGCACTCCATGTATCGGGATTTTCAGGAATTTCATAGGGAGTCAGAATCTTTGAATAGACTCTGTAACCAAGATTTTTCAGATAAATAATCATACGTGATTTCCAGCAGCCATAATTATCTCCATTAAAGTAAGGTGCTCTGATCATTGACATTCCCTCTCTCGTATCAGCCATGATACACTATGTATAATCTTTAAATACTTCTAGCTTGATAAGACTTTAAAAATAAGAAGCTCCTCCTCTGATACCAATTGTTGGATCTGAATCTACGGATTACACACAAGAGGGGGGGTGAATTGTGTCTTTTCAAAATTATTGCAATCTTTTCAATTTAGACAAATTCTGTCCACTATGCTTTAGCACGATTAAATATGCAGCGGAAAAAGTAAAAGCATGAACACACGGATGTATAGTGGTTCGGGGAACAGAAGGCCCCTAGTCCACTCCACCAACGCTCAAATCCACGAGCTTGGCGATTTTCACTATCTGGTCCTCGTTTCCACAGACCTGTTCACAACTGAGTACAGGCAGTTGACACCTTTACAAGTTTCAGGCAAACACAGCCTTCCTGGTTCAAACACGAACCCACACAGCTTAGAACGAGAAGCTGATCACTCAAAAATAAAAGGGGTTTTGATAAAGAAAACACTTCTCCAGTTGTTCTTCACAATTGCAACAGAATGCAATTGACAGTAGATAGATCGTCGTCTTCAGAAAATAAAGATCTGTAATCAAAACAGTTCTGAGTCTATCCAGTTGTAATAGATATTACAAGAAACTTCACAACTTCAGCAGCAGTAGATTCACAACAGAGAGTCGATGTAGAACACGTGAATCTGCTATCAAGATCTTCCTTCGGTAATAAAGGTTTTACACTTCTTCTCGATCACCAGAAAAGAACGCCTTCACACAGTCTCTGTTTCTTGCTCGTTAAAAGATCAATCTATATATTTCATATACTTTCCTGTGTATATATATATCCGAAGTTTCCAAGATAGAACATATATATTCAAATCTGAGAAAATCTTCCGCATATATAGATCCATCAAAATCTCCTTTAGATTCGCGATATTAAACAACAGAGCCGTTGTAACTCCCCTGAAGAATCGGCATAAAAAGCTCCGTTTTAAATCAATCATTAATCCGTTGAAAATCGTCTTTAATTCAGTCAAAGTCGTACTTAATAATCGGCTCGAAATCCGCTTAATAATCCGCCTGTTTGACCAATGCAAAAGGAAATATCGTCTGTCAAAAATATCCCGACGCCAAACGTAGGGTTGATGACGTGGCTCCAAACGTAGAGTTCACAAACGTAAGGTTCACAAACGTAAGGTTCAGAACGTAAGGTTCAGAACATACATACTTTCTCTTCAGCATTCAAACGTAGGGTTGATCATCCATACTTTGTCTTGCTTCAACTCTCCAAAGAACGTACGGTTGATTATAAAAGTAAGGTTGATGATCCATACTTTTGAGAAACAAACTCAACACTGAAAACTAACGTACGGTTTCTCTTCCATACTTGTCCAACAACAAAAACGTAAGGTTCCTTCCAAACGTAATGTTCTTCTTCCATACTTTTCAACAACGTAAGGTTCATTAACCATACGTTTCAAAATAACGTAAGGTTCTATAACCATACGTTTCTTTTAACATAAAAAGTAAACTTTTCATCCATACGTTACGTTCATCAACGTAGGGTATGAATAGTGATTCCAGTACGCGCTAAAACTGATCTCGCGCTACAGTGATTCTAGAACGCGCTAAAATTGATCTCGCGCTATAGTGATTCCAGAACGCGCTAAAATTGATCTCGGAATAAATGAAGTATGAAATTTCGTTGTATGAAATAAATAAATAAAATAAATTCCTTCAAAATACTCAACGAAATAATTAGTAAATAATTAAGGGTATTTGTGAGCATCAAAATCATCATAAAGAGACAGAGTATTATTTAAAATAATCTCCCCCTTTAAAAAACATTATTTTGAATTGTTTGAAAACAATACATTTCTCAACAAAGAATCCCCTAAAAAATTAAATATAGTACCCAGATTATACACAAAAAATATGGATATCTATCACAAATATTGGGTTGGTCCATCCTTAAATTACCTCTATTTTTTAAGGTACCATATTTTACCCTTTATTGGTGACAACATTCCCCAATAATGATAATTTATCTATCAAAAATTAAAATTTAATCTACTTCACAAATAACTTTCATTTTTCAAAGTATGTAATGAAAAATTAAATTTCACTTCATCTTCCTTATTACTTTTTGAGTATATAAGAATATCGTTGATAATGACTACCACAAATTTTTCAAGGTAATCCCAAATGAATCTATTCAATAATTCCATGATTGTTTTTGAGAATTACTGATTCCAAATGTAATCACTATGAACAAATAGTGTTTATACCTTATACGAAAATTATTCTATGGGATATCATCCTTCTTCACATTTACATGATAATATCCTAACCAAAGTTATACCTTGGAGAAGTATTGGGATTAATGTAGCAGATCAAACAAGTCATCAATCCATGGAAGAGGATACTTTTTATTTATTGTGATCTTGTTGAGAACATAATAACCAATTTAGAGGTTTCTTTTCCCATCCTTATTCTTAGAAAAAAGGACATGTGTGCCACTGGGTGAAGCACATGGGTTTATAATCCCTTTAAACTGATTCTCCTATAGTTTCTTCTTCCACTATTAAATCATATAATTTGAAATTCAATATGTATTCTTGGAAATTGGAAATTTTCTAGGTATAAGTTCCATTGATAACTCAACTTCACGACTATGAGTAAGAATAAGAAATTCTTCAGGAAACACATAAGTGAATTCCATTACCATGGGAATGTCATCATGGATGATCTTTCCCATAGTATCAATAATTTGAGAAAGATATTCTTTCTCATAAGGTGACAATATCAATGCCTGAGATAATGACACCAAAGAAGATTCATCCTCCTCCTTAAACTTGTATAGAATCAGAGGGCAATTTCCAATATAGAGGGTTATTTCCTTCCCTCAAAAATTTATGTTTTCTCTATGAAAATAAAGTTATTATATACCTATAATAGCATTGAATTGCACTAAATGTATTATTAAATGTTTTATAGGAAGTTCAAACCACAAATACGGATAGGGGAGTAGTTATATACTTATGATACAAAAATTTCCCCAATTATCATTTTCACTCATAGATCTATTTCCATTATTTGTGGTGGTTTTAGAATAGTTCTTCTATACTTGTGTGATATAAAATAATTCATAGAATCATAATTAAATAGTACATTCAATATCCTTGAATGAAGAAATTTAATAAATTTCACCATGTCATTATAAGGATCCCCCCATTTTCTTTATTGGAATAAACTCACCCTTTCTCTATAGTCCTTAGAGTTTTTTCATCATTTATCATAGAAAACCCTTATATTAGTGAATTGATTCACATAGTTTCCTTGTTCCTTTTAGTTGAAACAATAGACAACAGGATGAGGGTTAACTAGAACATTATTTTCTTCCATAACATTGGTGGGTTTCTCCTGTTGACATTCGCTGGATTGGTTTCCTACCTTCTTACACCTAAAACATTTCCTTAACCCCTTCAATAAATTTCTTGGATTATTCTTCCCAAACTTTTTATAACTTAGGTGTTCGACATTCTGTCACCTGATATATTTCTCCATCATTCCACCTAAATTAAAATCTATCCACCGCTTCCTATCTCTAGACCCATAAAACCCATGAGATTATTTGATCTCTATTTAAATTTTGAGGGAACATAATACAATTTCTTCATTGTAGTCAAAGTCTCAAACCACCAAGAATTTTTGTAGATTCAACTTTATCCCACCAAATAAGTTCTCAACACTACTTTTTGGGGAGACGAAAAATCCAAAGGATTATAATGAAATCATTTTGAGGTTTACCTCATATGGCCTGATTTATTCATATTCCTTTTTCATGAGGTCGAGGAAGTCCCTCTATATTTTAAGTCATAAAGTGTGAATAAAGTATTTTTTTTAAAACATTTTCTATTATTATTTCTACTCTATTACTTTAATATCTTCCTTAAAATTTATATTTCTGATAAATGTACAGTATTGATCTATTGATCCCTCTATAAGATAGATATGCATCTCAACCTTCACTTTCATAGAGAATTGAATAATAGAGAATATTCTTTTGATGGATTTGATTTATTGTGCCACAATTATGGGATTATAGGATCTACTAAAATTTGGAGGCCTTTGTTGCAAAATGTTCTCAATTGAAATGTGATATTTATTAGGGGGTGTGGATTTTTTCAATTATTATTGTTTCTATTTATAACAAAAGTTAATTATAAAAGTATTATCATGATTATTTTGAATCCTACACCTGTATGGTTGGGAATCTCGTTTGGGAAGCCATTACATTACTTATCGCATTGTTTATTGACTCAGTTCCTCCTATTCCCATCCATTAACTAAAATAAAGGCAAAATTAGGGATGTAATTTTTAAATCTACTAAATACATAAAATTGAAACTACAAAAATAAAAGGTTTAACTCAAAATGATATGTATTCCTTAACCTATGGATTTATAGGTTTTAATTTAAGTTATCCATTATCTATTTCCTAATATAAAATTTTTTAGTCATTTTTGTTCCCTTAATAGTGGTTCATAATGATATTGTGAATTTTAAAAATAATATCCCCCATTAGTATCAAACCAGGTGTGCAATAAGGCATTTTCTCATACACCAGGTGGCAATTGAGTCAAATCCCAATGTACCTTTTCCAGGGTTATTCTCCCTAGGTTCAATTTTTCCAGATCCATATCCACTTCTAGTATCCAGATAGTAATGTTTTTTCTTAAAAAAACTTTCTCTACAAATTACCAAAATTCACTGATATTTTACTAGGTTTATTATTATCCCTAATTCTTTAACTAGGGTTTCTTAATCTATTTACCAAAAATAACTATACTTTACTTTGATACCAACTATGACAAAAAATATCTTTAATACACCTTAATTTAGGATTTATTACCTAAAGGTACAAATAATACAATACCACATTATCAGGAGGCCAAGTGTATTTTTAAAATTAAGTACATAAAATATTAACTTTAACCATGATATAATGAAATTATTTAAAACTCTTTTAAAATGCTTCTAAAATCCATTAACCTTATAATATTTCACAGGATAACCTGGGGACATACATAAAAAGGGGTGAGATATCAATCCTAGATATGTAATATTCAAATAATATCATAAGATATAGTAGTAAATTCGAGTCAATATGAACATAAATATAATATATGATGGGTGAGAATAAAAAAAAGTGAACATCAAAGAATTATATAAGATTGAAACATAATGGTTACATGGGAATGTGGAAACAATATAAAATATGACATCATAATCATATGTCAAGGTTAATAACTAAAACATCATAACATAGTGTTCTTAGTATAACCTCCCATGTACTATACATGGTGTATCATGAGATAATAACATTATCCAATGCATTGGAGGGAAATTTAATTCTATCCCCACCTATCACATTCATATGAGGTATATGAAAAAGTGTGCCACATAGATTATACATCATAAGGATATATTTCATCAATTTTAGTCCCTAAATTAAGGAGTTTGGGTTACATAAAATGAATTAAAAAATAAATTAAGGATTGTTACATCTAGGTGAATAGCCTTGAGTTGAAATGGGGATGAGTTATTACAACAAAAATGTTTGGCACGGTAAATAGAAGGATAATTTCAATAGCATAATGAGGGTAGATAAATATTCAGGAAAATGTTTAATAAGAATTTAAGGGGCATATCATCACTTGGAAATTACATGTGTTGTAATAGGGATGTGTAAATACATATACCAAAACGAAAAATTGTAAATTAAAAGGCATAATATAAAGGAGGTTATTTAATAAAGAGCATAATGATAGGTCACTTAACTTGAGACAACACTTCTAAAAGATTGGGAGGAAATTATTAAGAGATTGGGAACACATTGGTAGGAATATTGAGAGGTAAAATAAGAGTAAATTAATGATCAAAGGGTTTTTAGTGAATAATCAGGGAGTTTTGTGGGTTTTGTACCAAAAGAGAGGGGAATTATTTATTAGTTTCTAAACCTATGTTCCATACTCTATATGATAAAATAAGCAAAACCACAAACCTTAACACGGGTTTTCCCATGATTTCTCCCAAATATGAGTGGTTTTTAATATTATAAGTACAATAACCTAAATCATTAAAATAATACCCTTGGTGATGTTGAAGTGAGTCATATTTATAAATAATTATTTTAAAATAATAAAAATATAATTTATGTTTTTAGGATTCATTAAGGGTTTATAAAATTAATAAATAACTTTAGAAACAATTATTTTAAAAGAAAAATATAATTTTGGTCATGTATACTCTTTATAATAATTATTATATCACTTTTGGCATTTTACGATGTCATAATACAAACCATATATTTACATCATATTAAATTTTTACCCCAAAATTATATTATCTCTGAAAATTATGAGATATTCACCACTAGATAATTTCAATTTTATTATTTAGAAAATAATATTTATTTTTTCTAAATATTTCTCTTAATATTATAATTTACACTTTTAAATCAAAATCCACTTTTATTGAAAAATACTTGTTTTTAAGATGATAATAGTTTTCATACCTTTATAAAAATTACATATGACTTCATAAAATTATATTGTCATTTATATTGAAATAAATATTATTTAATAAGAATATTTTATTAAAATAACATTTATTTCAAAAATTATTGAATTCATTAAAAATAGTGTCTTGAATGAATCAATATATTTCCCAAAAATAAATTTTGAGTTTCATCATACCAAAAATCTAATTTTTATCAAACTCGATATATAATCATTTATAAGTTAATTAAAAAATGACAAATAAAATAATTATTTTATTAAAAATAAAAATATAGAAATTAGTAATGTTATGGTACAGATACATAACCCATTATTACACTGACATATTCCCTAATGGTAAGGTGTGCGATGGTTATACTTTCTTTGTGTGGTTCAGTGAAAAGGGTTTGGTTCATGATATCAAAAATATTGGAATTCTCCCATGAATGGTTTTTATCATGGTTTAGTTATTGAAACATGGATTGGGATTTTTCTAGGTAAAATCTCAGTAATGTCATCTCCCTCAGAAGATCTAATAAATTGGCTTCATAGGGTATGATCCTACTGGTTGTGGACATTGGTTCTTTCATCTGTGTCAATTAGATTTATAATGTTCCTTAATATATACCCATCATAATAGTAATTGTAAAATGGATATATTATCAATAATTATGATTACTAATGGTAATATAAATTTGAAAGGATATAACTTATAGTGGTCCAAAATATAAAAAGAAATTCATATTTTTTCTATAACATCATTACTTAATAATGAATTTATTCATTTAAAAGGAAATTTTATTTATAAATGTCTGGGTTATTGCAGGTTCATCCTTTTTCAAATCAATCTTGGGGAATTTTAATTCAATTCAGACTTGATCCAATAGTTTTTCTCACTAAATTCAGTAAACAAAATGAAATTTTCTCTAAATATGGATTCTCCAACTGTAGCAAGATCTTATTCTAAAACATTGAATCAGTTTTATAATTTTTATTCCTAGTTTTACTATATTTCTACTCCGTTTAATATTTTTAACATCATAACTAGTGGTTGAAGATTGTTCTTCTTTACTCATACATCAAATGAAAGATATAACAATCTAAAAACTCTTCATGTTAACTCCTAGTTTACTTTTATAGGGTCAATTATCTATGTGAAAAATGGAATTATTTCTATATGATACTTTATTCATAGTTGGATTAGGATTCTCAACGTTATAAAATAGAATTGTGTAATTATTTTCATCATACTGCAACTTCCTATATTCCTCTAACTAATCTTTCCATATGATTAACAGATTTATAGTCTCATGCATTACTCTCTCATTGAGTGTAAATTATTTTGTAGAAGAAATACCATTAACACTTGAAGGAACTAGTGATTTCCCTCTGTTTCTCATATTTATAGGAAATACGGTCATATATATGATAACCATATGAACTTCATGTTGGATCCTTCCATATACATCTTCCTTAGTCATTAGGATACCCTTTTTGGGAATCCTTTCAATCTCTTCATCATAGATATTTGTAGCCATTCAAATCTAGTCATGTCTTTCCTAAATTGATTCTATTTTGGACTTTATATCGATCTATTATTTCTTGAGTTTCATGACCATCTTGAAATGGTTCGTGATGTGGTGTCACATTATATAATATAAATCACTACCTCTTTATAGTTTGAACAACCTTGTTATATTTACGTATTTATTTCTTGGTTATATTTCTCTCCACAAATTTCTTATGGTTATCTCCCAAGGTAGCCTTTATTTCTTTACTAAACTACTTCCCAGAATATAGTTATTCTATTTCCCCTTTGACGAATCTTTGATACTTGTAAAGATTATATCATCATTCATGGTAATAGTGACCACCTGTCTTATTTATTCAAATTTATTACAAGTGGATGGATTATTCCATTTCTGTGTGGCCTATCTTGAATCATAACATCTCCTTGTAACTTCCTATTTTATCCCCCTATTTTTAATTCTACTTTTAATTCATCTAGTTTACATATTATTCTAACAATCAATATCTCTATTCACGAATTTCCAGAATCACCTATGTATCTCAATCAACCTTGTTGTTTTGTTTATGGGTGTAGTCTATCAAAAAATTTATTATTATAAATTTTAGTCTAGAACACCACCCTTTCGGGTTCATTGGGGGGTTATTAGATACGATCACTTAAACCCTTGACTTATTGTTGAGTTTCCTTTAATTTTTTATCTTCTTTATTTGTAGATTTTTTTTTCTTTTATCTCGTATTTCTATAAAAAACAGATTGTGTATTAATAGATTCAATTTTAAAGGTGGTTACCACTTTTTATGAATTGGATTTATACACTTATATTGATGATATATATATCTTATTTCCAACATCATGAGCCATTCATGAAGCTAGAATCTATATTTAGGTTTTTTTGTGGTAGCTCATTTCTCAATTGTTTGTGAAATTCTAGATTGTATGGATTCTAGATTTTTAAACTTTCCTTCAAACTCATGGAACTTAAAAAATGATTATTATTTTCATCCATAATTAAGCTCAATATTTCATCATACTCCTAATTCATCTTTATAGACTAATATTAATGCATTTTCCTTGTCTTAACTATACAAGTGTCTAAATATTTCACTCTTTTTTTTCTTTAGCTTTTAACTGGGAATACATGGCATCCATGGAGACTTTATAAATTCTCTCCAACGCATGATTCACCACTTTAACGATATTATCTCATACCTATTTCTCAAAAATAACTCTTTCCAATTATTTATTGGATAAATAATCTATTTTATTAAAATGTTTGAAATATTTTTCCTAATCTTTTACATGATTTTTGAGAGTATTATAGGAACTCATTTTCATTCTCAATGATTCTTCCTTTGCATCACCTTACAACTCTAGGTATGACATTTTATGAATAATTACCTTGATATTTTAAAATTTTAATATAAAACAACAATAGAAACTTTATTTTAATATTATTTAACCTAAAGGTAGAGTTATTTACAAGATTCAATTAATAAACTATCATAGGTTGAATTTAACTCAATAGAGGCATGAGAATAAATAGACTTATCAATATGTTAACCACTACAAACACATCTATTTTGTGGTTGTTCCTATTCATTATTTGAAATGTTTCTAATATTCTTGGCCTCTTTCTTCTTCTTGTTTAGTATCAGGAGATACTTCCTAGTCAATTTTAATAGGAATGGAATTCAAATTTTCTATCTATAATGATTCATTAAAAATATAAAATATGCACTTAATATATATTAGATAAAAATAAATAGTAAAAAATTTAAAAGTATAATTAGAGTTACCCTTTTATATGATATGAAATGTAATGATCCATAAGATTTAATTATAGGGAAACCTTACAGTAATTGCAATTATAATCCCAATGTATCATATAGACACACCTAAGAGGGTGAGAATTAGTCATTGTCCCATTTTTACCAATTCAAATTTATTCTTTAAACCCTTTTTTACTAGAACTTTTATTATCAGTTATGATAAATGGATATTTTTATATTTAAACTAGTAAACACATATATACAATGTGTTATAGGATTGTGAATCAGTGCATGTGTTTTTATATGGTTCGACCCCTCTAGGGAATCTAAATCATTAACATGTATGGTATGTCTAAGTCATGGAGTCTATATGATAAATATTTTTATGAATACAATGGTAGTTATCTAAGTAGAATCCTAAAACCAAGCATGCCATATTACATAAGTGTGATATCTCTATATAACACAAGTGATCATTGCAATATCCCACTAGATTTTTTATAACATAATCCCACTAGTTCCTCTTCAAATATTCATTCTCCCCTTGAAGTAGATTATAATCTATTTAGGTATGTCATTGAACCAAGAATATTGATATTCTTCTTAAACTTAGAGAGACTTTGACTTCCTTCAATTCTTCAAGAAAATCATTTACAACTCAGCCTCTATTCATCTAATTGTATGGAGAACTCTCAATGATTGATTTCTATTATTATCTCACCAAAGTAATATTAGTAAAATAAATATACATCATTCCTTTCTCAACATAGTAATTAGGAAATCATCCTTTTCTTATCTTATTCCTTTACTATAACTTTCCAGCATTAATAAATCAGATCACTCAACTTCTTATACATTATTCTTTCCCTTAAAAACCTAAAAGGTTGCATGGGCTCACTTCTCTCTTCATATTCTCTTCTTACTATAGGTAGTAGTGTATTATTGTTCTTCTTATTTAGGATATAATTTTCTCATAGATTCTCCAAATACTCCAAACTATTTACTGCGACAGCAATGACTACTTCTTTTTTTAATCCTCTTTGAACTACTCAACATCTCTCATTCATGGGTGATGAAATTAAATTGATCCTTTCATTTTCACTTTCTATAAATGGGGTAATAAGGGGGGAAAATATCCAACTTCCCAAAATAATTATTATAAAATAACCATTTGTGTATTCCAACAATTAACCTCATATTGTTATTTCAACTCAAGGATCATTCCATGAATACCCTCATTTAATGCCTCTAATTTTTAAAACATATCCAATTATATATTTTCATTAATTTTTACAAATATATCAGCTACATATTCTTCTTTAACACAAAATATCTCCACTCAAATATGCACTTAAATATTCATAGCTATATGAAACTATAAAAACCAACATATCTACAGTGTCAAACTCTCTATTATTTCTTGAGAGCATTCACAAGAAATACTATAAAGAAATAAACTTCTACTTATACACAACAACAGTAACACATAACTCTTCCTTCTTCAATATTCTCAAATATATATCTTAAAAAATTATATAACCATCAAATAAAATCTCAATATTTTATGTTAATTCATCTATATTATTCATGAAAATACAATAAATTCATTTCAACTTATATAAATGTTTCATAAATTATTCATTATTTTATATTCTTTTTATTTATCTAGAATATCAACATCTTAATCTATAATAACGTGTCTCACATTTAATATATGGTGGTTTGGTATTTGAATAATATCCCAAGAATCATCGCAAACCAATTATTCAAAATGTTAGAATTCAAGAAAATCAATTTTCTACTTAGTGGAATCTCATAATTTTCCGAAGTCAATTATCATGAGAACCTAAGAAATTTTTAAAAAGATTGGAAATATTTTATGGGATTCACATATGTTGAATGATCATAAAAATAACATATGTGACTACAAATATTCTTTAAATAGATAAAATATATTATGGTATCACCTATTTCCAAATGAGGCAAACACAAATATCATATAAGTCATAGAAAATATCATGTGATCCATTTAAATTTTAGGTGTTGTATAAAATTTCCCTTTGAAATGTTTAAAAAACTCAAATATCATAGATGGTGGAAATTTTTCTTCATCATAATAATTTTTTCTTTATCATGTCAAAAATATTTTCTACATAGATGAAATATCACACGACTAGTGTAAAACATTTCTCTGTATAAATTTTAACTTTTAAAAATATCACCTTTAACAACATATAATACGTGTTTCAAAAAATATCATATAGGAAGCTCATTAACTCAGATCACTTACACATATGATAATTTCCTTTTAAATTTCTCAAACATCTTATGTGTAGGATAATTTCCTTTACCGATTTTCAATTCCCTCAACAATAAATTATTTTAAAAAATATATCATATACCCTTAGTTCAAAGGGTAATTCCATTTATCATTTATTCAAACTCAAGCCTTAGAAATCAATATTTATTTAAACGAGATTATAGAAACTTAAAATATTCTCATACCTTCTCAAATATATTTAAATCATCTCAAAACATCTCCAAATTATTATATGAATTATTAAAATAATTTCAAACTCCTTTACAAACATTTACAAGGTTTTTCACTATATAAGATACTCAGAATAGAGCATTTAAATGAAATATTTTTTCATGATTAAGTTAATAATTTCTCAAATAAATCATTATCCATCTCAATTGAAATCATCCTTTATCTAGGAGTATTCTTCACTAAATACAACAACCAAAATACAAGGTACAGAAAGGATGAATTCATTAAATATAGCTGGATCTTATTAGAAAAAATTTAAACTATCTGATACATGTTATTCATGGATATAATAGAATTCTACTTGAGGTAATTTTTTCATCTTCAGAAGTGATTGTTAGAGACCATGATTGTCTACCCATGTTGTACTTGTCTTAGATATTCTAAACAGCTCTAAAATCATCTAACATTTTATTTTACATTTTCTATATTGGTCAATCCACATTTTATGTATCATGTGGTTTAAAATTAATCCTTCTCCAATAACACATGTCACTTTACTCCTTGAATATTAGTAATGTAATCATCATATGTGGGGGATACCTAGTTTCCCACCTGAATATGTTCAACAAATAATTCAAGGGAATATAACTCCTTTACTAATTTACACATGGGTTGCTTCACTTACTTGGGGTGGATACTACAATCCATCACCAAATATATCTCATTTTAATTAATTACATTGACAGTAACTTGAAAAAAAATATTATTGACAATAAATACAACAAAAAACTTTTGAGAACTCCAATTGGGAATTTTTTACATAATTAATTCATCAACATAACATATATGATGTCTCAAAGAGGCAAAAACCCAACATGAAATATAAATATCCAAACATGGATAAAGAAATTCAAGTCCAGAAACAAAACAAATGATATAGAGATCTACAATACTATATGAAATCTAAATTATGTTATTACAACTAATACCCCAATATAAAAAACGTCTACTCATCTCCATAGTAAATGAGTTTTAACCTTTCACCATGTCACCTCTATCACCCAAGCTCTAAAAATACGAGTACCCACCACCTATGACTAATGGATTCCTTTAACTGTTACTAATAAAACAATGTCTACACATACTCATTAGGTGTATGTAGTGGGTGAGCACATTGATCCTAGTTGGATCCCACCAAGTGTTCCATGAATGACCAATGATAGAGAAAAATATACATGTTAGTTTAACAACAATAATAAAAAATATTATTTAAGTATTTTAAATTAAATATAATAAGATTAATGTTTATTAAAAGATAATAACCATGGGATAGCCTAAAATATCTATGGTTTGAACTTATTCTAGGATCCCTATACTCTCAATGACGGAACTATTTCCAATAGATCCCATAAACAATCCACTCCATTTAAAAAGTCTAAATGAACAATAGTAACCATATCCATGTCATCATTTTTATAGTCATTTTTTTATAATAGTCTAAAATTCTAGGGAGGTAGTGTGTTTCCTAATGTTACTTTTCCAAGTAATACCACCAAGTTACTAAAAAATACCATGTTCTATCCCCTAACAATTATACTTTATTTTCCCTTTTTAATTCATTTTATAAACATGTCATGATGCTTGAATCCAATCTCATCTTAATAAAAAAGGAAAACATTTTTTAATCAACCAAATGCATATAAATTTATCTTAAATCACTCATTTATACTTCAACACTATGATTGTATTTGTTATCAGTTTGTATTTTTTTCATTATCAACGTCATTCTATAATGGTGATGAGCTACCCACATGGTTTGGTAAATGATAAAGATAAAATTGGATTCCAATGTTGTTGCACAACAATTATAATAATTGAGAAATGGATGAGAATAAGAAGAAGATATGGATGAAAGTTTAAAATCCATCAATTTGGTTATTTTTATGAATCAAGGGGAAGTCATACAAATGTATTGAGGAATTAATTATGTAAAGTTTCCTTGTAACTTTGAATTATTTTAGTATACCTTTTTGTTTTAGTGATATTTTTTAGGAATTGTAATTGTTTTAGTATAATAAAAATATGGGTCAGGCTAACCTAATCTGGTATCCCAAATAGCTCAAGACAATCTTGGACTAAGATTGGTGTTAGACATATAGTTTTAAATATCCCATTTGGTCCTATGGAGGAGAACTAGTAAGGCATAACACACACATAGATCAATCATGGTGCATATAGTGCATGCAGAGTGTATATATGAGGCATGTGGTGTGTGGGGTGATGCAATTCATGGGAATGTGTGTGTGAGCATATAGATGATTATGTAAGTTTGTGCATTATTAAGTTACATGGGCCCAAATTGAAAGGTGATGTGGTACTTTGTTATTATAGGAGACTATTTCTCCATTAATAAAAACATAGACATAAAGCATGGCCAAGTGGTTTGATTCCAAATAGTCATCCTCAACCTTGGGTTCTTAACACTATAAATTCATGAGAGATTTTTCGCTGATAAATTGGTGTTTAAATATAACTATAGATCCATGTTACTCATGGTTAATCTATCAAGTGATCATGTGAATTGAAACTCCATGATCGATGTATCGACCTCATTAAGAACCAGAAACTACCACATGAAGGGATGTACTCATGCTAGATAAAGCTACCGTATGGAAAAAAAATTCAAGCTAGCACAAGATGATATTTCTGTGCACAAACTATATAACCAACAATAAGAACAAATATTAATCTACCAAACACACAAAATTCAAAGATATCGTATGATGAAACCTAATTTAATGCATGAATAAAATGAAGTGGTTATATGCCTTACTTTATAGTCAATCCAAAATTAGTACACAATTGATCCATCAAATGCATAATTTTTGGTTGATCGGCTTTCATTTGATCCTTCAAATCATGTTAGATTAATTTCATGACTGATATAGTGATCATTTGATGACTTGAATTCCATATATGCATTTGTTGATATGTTGTATATCTAGATTTGGATTTCAGTGAGTGTTATCTTCTTCCCAAGAAAAATATGAGATAGAGATTAACTATGATATGTAATATCTCTTGAACTAAGTTTGAAGATAATGATAGGTTGATATATGTTTAAATTTAATTTCAAGACATGTATTCAGACGATGAAATATCTTTTTTCATGGATGAGGTGAGTTTTTAATATTGGTGCATGCATGAAACTCAACTTCCATTCTTCTAAATCAATATAGATAAATGAAAATTTTGTGTGCTATAAACTATATTGTACTTCATGTGGATATAGATTTTTGAATTAGTTATGAGAATACATAACTTTCACTTTGAATAATTAAATAATAATCTTGAGTTTGGAGAAGGTATCATAATAGAATAATTGAGAATAAGATTATATGATGGCTAGTGTGAAATTCTCAAATAGAAAAAAAATACCATGATTATTATCATGAGTCGAGTATATTTTTTATATAAGGATGAATCCATGATCATAAAAATATATGTATGAAGGGTTATTCAAGATTGAATATAGGTTATTATTCATGGATAGAGAAAATAATATGATAATAAGTTCAAAGAAGAAATATATTCCTGATGCAGTGAATTTATTTTGAGTAGAAGAAGTGAGTAATTTATATATATTATAGAAGTTAATAAAAACAAAGAGTGATGAAAAATAATACCAAAACTGAAGTTTGTAAATAAATTTCATTATCTAGTGGAAATTGAGCAATTAGTGAGATTATTTTAATCTGAGTAGAGAGGAAGTATTGAGGCCAAATAGAAAAACATTGATTCATCTATAATAATTCTTGCAGTGGAGAGAAAATTGATAATGAAAATTAAAAGGAAATAAAATGTGGTCACCCTTGTAAATGAAAAGGATTTTTTCATTGGAGGAAAAAATAATATGAGGATCTTGGGGGAACCCTCATATGAAAAAGGTGAGAAATTAATTGAGTACTTTGAGAATTAAATTATTTAGGAATATATATTCAAAAAATGGTTGACCTAATTCAAGGTGAACTTCATATAAAAATAAAATTATATTGATAGAAAACAATTTGAAGCCATATAAACATAGAGATATGTTGTGTGATGTTTTAGAAGAACTATTGAACAAGATAAACAATAATAATGAGGATCTGATCCTATTATGAAGCTTAATATCATATAGGTTTTGAATAAGAAAAAGAATAATGATTAGATTTTTCTATGATTTCCATTATTTTATAATCTTTAGAATAAGAAAAATAGAGAAACTGCAACCTGATATGTATGGTTTTACTTTAGGTTTTGAAGTAGTCAATGATATATGAGGAGCATTTGGTTTTGAATAACACGAAATATTAGTTAGTGAGGAATACAATGAAGCTAAGATTCAAGTAGTTATTAAGTTTTATTATTTCTTAAATATCTTATAGAATTAAAATATGACACTTGTTAATTAATGTAAATCTATTATCTTATTATGGAATAATTCGGTACAGAACTAGAGATCTATTTCAAAGGATAACTTCAAATAAATACATATATATATGTATAGATTCCATAGAACCTGTGAGAGTCAATGTATATAGGGAGATTATAGTGATACATTTAGGACATAGTGTAATGTTTTAGAAAAATTGTTATGTCAGAAATGCATTTAAAGTTCTGTGAGATTTTGGAATTTAAGGTTATAGAAGCACCACCCAATGTCTTCAAATTAGTTATAGTAGATAATCATTGATTGGTGTGAACAAAAAATAAAAAAAATGAGTATGTATTTATACTAAAATTTGTTAAAATATTATGCTCCTATTTATTTATTTACTTTAATTGAATTCATTTGATGATTTATAGGCTAAAAATATATTTATATGCACTAATTGGAAACAGTGTTTATATTTCAAAGGTGATTCATGATGGTATGAAATTTGCTAAAAATAGGAAACACTTGATTCACCCAACCTCCCAAGTGTCTCCACTAGTCCTTTTAGGAATTTTATTTAGTATCATAGGCAAGGATACCTCTAATTAGATCAATTATTAAGACATGAAATTTAATTTTCTTTGATGAATTGCATATTTGATATATTTGAGTCTCTACAGATGGATAATTGTAGTTCCAATCCTATTGATATAAATTTTAAATCATCTTTAAAGAATATGGAAGACATGATAAATAAATAGGAAATGAGGAAAAGTATAATTTTAAAAAAACAAAGGGACCAAACTCTAATTAGAGAGGGAAAAGTGGTAAATTCTCATTCATTGAATCTACTTATAAAAATCCTTTTTGTGGATCTAGTTCAAGATGTGAAAAGAATTAATAGATCAAAATAGTTAATGACTTTTACACTAATGTAAAAGGAAATTTAAAGGATGTTAGTGATTGATTTATATCATATATAATTGGTTTTATCACATATCTATATGATGAAATTTCATTAGTATCATAATAATCTAATGCCATAGATAATGAATTGGATTAGTAGGTTGTAATATTAAACACCCTCTCAAAACTGGTAAAAGACAAGAGTAAAAATAACTCACTATGTAATGAAAATTTATCTCTGATTGATGAAAATTTTAATTGAATATTTTTTGCTAAGGAACTTTTCAATGTTTTTATTGATAAAATATTCCTTTTATCAAATAATGTAAACATGTTAATTGTGAGTTTCAAGGATGCACACTTGAATGTGAAAGCTAAAACATTTAAATAAATTTTTACTTAACTATAAAAACATACTAAGAGGAATGAGGATAAAGATAAAAAATTTGTAAATTTATTATTAAGAAAAGACAAGATCTATGAAGGATGGAAGTACACCTTGAACATGAAGTTCCATGGTATGGAAGTCTTGTTGAAAAATATTGAAGATTTGAAATTGAAAACTTTCTCATTAGTTGATAAAATATATGCTACCACATATACCTTAAAATTGATTCCTTCAAAGGATGCTAAAAATTTTGGCTCAAATAGATTGATATAATATAGAAAATAATCCACCTCTTTCTCTTTTAGAAGGGTATCACACTATGTAGATAAATTTTCTTTCACTAAATATGAAATTTTTGGAAGTGATGGATAAAATAAAAAAATTACAAACATTGAAGAGAAAAAAATGTTGGGAACCCCCCTCCCCATTTTATCATTGATGTAGTTGAGTATTTATTAGAATATAATCCCCCCAAACAAAGATCAAACATATATTCAAACTTCTCTTAAATAACAAGCTTGTAAATATGAAAAATTTAGACAACCTTCTTTAAAAATGTAAAAATTTTGTTTATATCCTACTGTTGGTGATAACACAGGTTTGATCATATTGACATAGATTTTTTGCACAACAAGTCGTCATATGAATATTAGATAATTCCAAGATATATGGGGAGAAAATATTATGGTTATAACAAACCTACTTTAAATAAGAAATATGTTTTATTAAACAAGAAAATTTTCTCATTGACGAATATATCTAAAAAGTGGGAACAATTTCTTTACTCTTTCAAAATTAATGTACACACATATAAAGAATATTGGTTTACATAAAACCAATATATCTTCTATGTTCAGGAGAAGAGAAGGCCACAATAGCATATGAAGATTAAATACAAAATTAAGTCTTCCATAAGGAGTGAAAATTTGATGAAAGTTATTACCACCACACCCAAAAAGTCATTCAAGATAATTGATAAGTTATCCAATATTGGTAAATCAATAAAGAATAAAATTTTTTGTATAAAGTGTAATAGATTTGGACACACATCAAATAATTCTATGACTACACTACCAAAATATATGGAGATATTGAAGAAAAGGGGGGAAACACCATTGATCATTAGTTTTAAATATAATATCATGTGTTATTCCACACCTATTATAGATTCCATATCTATATAAGGTGTTTAATTTTAGAAACCTAAATAGAATGCAAGAATTAATAAAATTAAGAATTTCATAACTTAAAAAAATTAAAATGGGTTGGAAATTTTGTCCCATCCATCCTGCACAAGCCGAGGTGTTATTCAAAGAACCAAATTATTCTTTAATCAATATGAATGTTCTTGAATGTTAATTTATTTAAGGTTAATCTATATGGGGAAACATCCCTTGAGGGATAGCTAATAGAAGAATCCAATCTACCAGACGTATGTTCATTTCTACTAATACTATATTTGTGGATAAAATTGAATAAAATTCAAGTTTGAGTTATGAACATCACTCTCCTAACCTTATATTGATTTATATTTTATCAAAGGGGTGGTAATCTAAAAAATTAGGATCATAACGTACTTTCACTTTAGTTTTATGGTGTGTTTTTTAATATTAGTCCATGTTCATATAAAATTTTGAAAATCTATTCATAAAACTCCAAAGAAATGAAATTTTGATTTGGTATCACATAAAAAGTAATTATGGATAAAATTGTTGTCTAAATTTATCACTCTGTTTTCTAAACCAGTTTTTACCATATATATTTTGAGTTTTTTGATTTATTACACAATTCTATGAAACATGTGATTCCTCATCATTTGTGATGATTATTATACCAATATCTAGTTCCAATAGTCATTTAAAATCAGTTATCTATGATCCAAGATGAATTCCTAATCTAATGTAATTATTTGAGATGTTTAAAAATAGAATAATGGAATAAAATGTTATGTTAATGTTATTTTATTAACATATGATATGATTTTATATAAATTTTACATAGTGTTTAGATAATGTCATCTATTTCCAAGTAGAACATTTTAGGAGTCGTAATGAGAGAAGATGTTATATTTCAAGTGGATATGAGAGAAACATTACATTAAGTGGGATATATAGTTTTTCTCCCTTTGAACTCATTTTCAATTATGAGTGAATAATTACATTTGATTAGAGTTTAAATTTTGAATTTACAATAAATAAAAAGGAAGAGATTGAAGTTCCCTTGGGTTGATAATTATATTTGTTGCGATTTTTTCTTTTTTCCAATTTAAATGTCATTTTGTAAGGTGATGAGATACCTATATGGTTTGGGAAATGATAATGATAACTTTGATGAAACTATTGTTTCATAGTAATAATAATATATTGGAAATTCATGAGGATTTAAAGAATATGGGAATAACAGTTGATAATCCATATATATGTGTATTTTCAGTAATTAAGGATAAAACCTACACATAGATTGAGGAATTAAATGATGTAATTTTTACTTGTAACTAGTAAGTATTTGAGGTTTAATTATTGTTTTGGTGATATTTTGATAATTTATTAAAATTGTGTTATTATAAAAAAATATGGGTTGGTCCAACCTTATATGGCCACCCAAGTATCCCTGGATAAGCTCAAACCAAGCCTAAGGGTATCCAGATAACTCTAGTCTTCACATCTAGCCATGTAGAGGACAATTTGTGAGTTGTAGAAGATTAATAGGTCAATAATGGAGAAAATAGATCCATAAAGGTATATTAAGGATGCATAGTGAATACGGGGAGGCATGCACCATGGGAAGGTGTGTGAGATTGTTTCTGGGAACCAACCCTAGTTTCATAATCAAGAGACTGATGCGAGGTTGGGTATTATTATGTGGTGAGGAAATGAAGTGAAAAGTTGTGTGGGGTTTTGAATTTTTGGGAAGATATTACTCTTAATAAAAATATAGAAATAATGTGTGTCCAAATGGTCTGATTTCATATAGTCATCCTCAACCTTGGGCCTTAGACATTATGTATTTGTGGTTGAATTTTCATAGAACAATTGGATTTCACATCTCATTATCGATCCATATCACTAATAATAAATCAATTAGGTGATCACAAAAAGTGTGAAACCATAATAAATGTATCGATCTAATGAATAACTATGACCTAGCACATGAATGGATTTCCTCAAGGTAGATAAAGCTGCCACATGTCCAAATAAAAGCTATCACAAGATGAGATGTATACATTAAAACTATTCAAACTACAACATGAAAAAATATGAAGTTACCACATTAAAAAAAATTGTGATACTTAATGATGAAGTCCAAGATACCAAATTAGTAAAATGAATCAATGGAATTACTTAATTTTTTATCAATCCAAAATCAATGCAGAGACGATCCATATCTCACATTCCTTATTATCGATCATCTTATGGTTGATCTATCTAATTATGGTACCTTAACTGTGTGATCAATACAATGACTATGTGATTCCTTGAGGTCTATATATTCATTATTTGATCTAATGTATATCTGGATGCATATTTTAGTGAGTGTTATCATCATCTTGAGAAAAATAAGATATTGAGTTCAATCATGGTGAGTAATGTACAATATATCTTGATCCAAGTTTTAATATAGAGATAAATAGATATATGTTTAACATTAAGATCAAGTGAATTATTTATATGATTATAGATCATATTTCATGCATGAAGTGAGTTTGAAATATTGGTATATGCACACTGATCCACTTTAATGCATATAGCCAATATAGATGAGAGAAAACATAATATGTCGCATATTGGATTTTTTTATTTGTAGATAGTGATGTTTCATGAGGTATAACAATAAAAAATATTCACCTAATAACTATATGATAATCTGGAGTTTAAAGAAGGTGTAGTTGAATAAAAATGAGTATAAAATCAGTTTATTCCTAGTGTGATGTTCTCAAATGGAAATAAATATCATGATTCTTATCGAACTTCTGATAGGTTATTGATTAAATTATAAAGCAATGATCATCAGACTATAGGCATAAAAATGTATGAAATATTGAATATACATGATTATCATTCATAGAGAAAAGAATATGGTGAAGTGTTAAAATAATAAAGATATTCATGATGTATTGAATATATTTTTAGCATAATAAGTGAGTAAAACCTATATATTATTAAATTTAAGAAAAATAGATATTTTTGAAGAATGTTCCTGAAGGAAAAGATCATGAATCAATTTAATTATCTAGTTGATCTCAAGAATTCATTAAGATCATTTGAGTCTAAGTAGCTACGAAGTATCAAGGGAAACAAAAATAATTTGTAATACTCTATAATAGTACATTTTTCCAAGATAATATTTAAAAAGAAAAAGGGAAATATAAAAGTGAGTGAAATCATGTAAATGAATAGAATAGTTTTTGAAGGAAAAATTAATATGAGGATCATGGAAGCCCTTATATAAAAAATATGAGAAATAAATTGATGATCATGGGAATATAATTTTCTAGGAATATTTTATATTGAAAAAAGGGTTGACATAAATCCTAGTGACTAATGTATAAAAAGAAAAATAAGTTGATAGACATTATAAAGAGGGGTAGTATCGGTAGTTTTTAATGGACTAGATGCGGTTTCAACCGTCGTCAATTAATATCATGGCAGTTTCAAAAACAGTCGTGTATTAGACGGTCTCTAGTCATTTATCGATAGTTTCAATAATTTCATGGTTGTTTTACTATGTGTCATTTTTTGCGTATTTAGTATTGGTTTCTGTTTTATTTAGTGGAATTTTTTTATAAATAAAAAACACTGATAAAAATTTAAAAGATTTAAAGAATCTCTATTGATATGTACAATGGATGTTTTTTTAGTTTGGATTAATCCTAACCACCACTATAAATATTTTATTTAATGTATTTAGGGGTGGTTTCTAAAAACCACCAATAAATCATTTTATTAAAAAAATATCTAAAAAGCTGTAAATATAAAAAAAGTGACATCAAATAAACTAAGACATTAATATATGATAAACAATAATACATAACTCATATATCCATGAAAAATATACAAACATCCAAAGTCATCATAACCTCAATCTCATTCAACACATACATCTTTCAACCAACACATCTCTTTGCCTCCATTGCATCCATGCCACAACCAATATACATCCACGTTATAACCTCCACTACATCTGTCTCCCTCCACTACATCTCATCAATTGAAACTAACCAATTCATCTCATCTACTGTAATAAAAAAAGAAAACAAAAGTTAAAACTAAACAAAATAAATCATAATTACACTAAAATTATTGATAAAATTTTAACATACCATGGAAACTAAGAATCATCATGACTGTCTTATGAAGAATTTCATAGATCATAACAGTCAACTTCATACCTAGTATTGGCATCTACTACCTATATAAAAACAAAAATATTTAAAAAAATTTGTGAAAAAGAAGAGACACAGAATATATTCAGAATTCTATACATAAAATTTATTTCTTTGGTAATGATGTGTTTCCACCTCCTACTTTTCAAAAGTAAATTTATGGTCATTCTACCTTGATTTAAAGGAAATATGACATTGTATTCCTAATTTTGACCATCGACACTAGTTTTTAAAGGTTTTTATACCTTTAAGAAGTGATTACTAAGTCATTCCGACCACACCACATGTCAAATTTATGTTTTTCCTCTGTGTACAAATAAAAAATAACTTATTAGTGGTTTTCCAAAGATTTTATGTCAGTATGAGGTCTTTTTCTATGGTTTTGATCATTCCACGTAAGCTTTATTATTTTAAAGCACTACAAACATATTGATGGACATAATGGAAAAAATATCATTCAGAATGATGAGTCATTAATTCCTAAATTTCACAATTAAATATATGGTTGTTTCCCCTGATATTAGCGAAATCCTACACCGTTTTCTTAGTTTTGACCCCCCCCCCCCCACACACGTATTTTTAAAAGTTATGTACCTTTAAAAAGTGGTTACTGAGTCATTATGGCCACACCATACATAAACTTGAGGTGTTTTACACCTGTACACATTAAAAATAAATTAATAGTGGTTTCCCAATGATTTGAAATCAATATTTGGTCATTTTCTATGGTTTTGACCATTCCATACATGTTTTAGTGTTTTAAAACACTAAAAACACATTTTCAGCCCTAAAGGAAAAATATTTATTCAGAATGATCTATTTTTAGTTCCTATATTTCAAAACTAAACATGCAGTTGTTTTTCCTTGATTTTAGGTCAATCAAACATTATTTTCCTGGTTTTGACCCCCCCCCCCCCAAATACTTATTTTTAAAGATTTTTTATACCTTTAAAGGAGGTTATTGAGTCATTCTGACCACACTACACATCAGATTTAAGTTTTGTCTACGTGTACGCATCAAAAATAACTCAGTGGTGGTTTTAAAATTATTTTACATTAATATGAGGTCGTTTTCTTTGGCTCTGACTGTTCTACGCATGTTTTAGTGTCTTAAAACACTAAAATGTATTTATGGACATATTGGTAAAACTGTCATTCAGAAAGATGTTTCATCAGTTCCTAAATTCCAAAATTAAATATATAGTCATTTTACCTTGATTTTAGTGGAATATGACATCATTTTCCATGTTTTGATCCCCTAACACTTATTTTTAAAGGTTTTTGTACATTTAAGAAGTGGTTACTGAGTCATTCCCACCACACCGCACATCATATTGATGTCTTGTCTACATGTACACATATAAAAAAACTAAAAGTTTGTTTTCTAATGATTTTACTTCAATATGACGTTGTTTTATGTGTTTTTTACTATTCCACACATGTTTTAGTGTTTTAAAACACTAAAAATGTGTTTACGGCCATAATGGGGAGATACTCATTCGGGATGACATTCTGTCAGTTCCTATATTTAAAAATTAAATATATGGTAGTTTTACCCTGATTTTAGGGAAATATGACATTGTTTTTCTTGGTTTTGACCCCCCGTCACTTTTTTATAAATGTTTTTTACCTTTAAGAAGTGGTTACTAAGTCATTATGACCACACCACACGTTAAATTGATGTGTTTTCTATGCATAAAAATTAAAAATAAATAAAATGTGGTTTTACAATGATTTCACATCAATATGAGATCATTTTCTATGGTTTTGACCATTCCATACATGTTTTGGTGTTTTAAACCACTAAAAATGTCTTTACGGACATAATAGGAAAATTGTTATTCAAAATTGTGTTCCATTGATTCCTAAATTTCAAAATAAAATATGCAGTTATTCTCCCATGATTTTAGGAAAATCTGACCTTATTTTCTTAGTTTTGACCTTCTGACGCATGTTTCTAAAATAATGGTATCTTTTAAAATTTCTTATTGAGTCATTTTGAGCACACGACATGTTGAATGAATGTGTGGTTTGGTTGCACATGTCACAAAAAATTAAATGGAGTTTATCCCATGATTTCACATTAATAAGATATTTTTTGTTATTTTTTTATCATTAAATGTTTTTTTAGTATTTTAAAACACTAAAAACGTATTTATGGGCATCAGTGGTAAACGGTAACTCATATTTATATGGCATTGATTCCTAAATTTCACAAATCAATTTTTGATTGTTGTCTTATAATAAATTTTGTAATCATTAAATATTTTTTTAAAATTATAATTATATTATTATTATATTATTAATAAAATTAATGATTTTGAACACCCTACCTAGTGTTGTAGTTTTCCACACCCAATCTAGTCACACCACCTATTGTGCCCTATCTAGCCACACCACACCTCATGCCTAGTCCACCTCGCACTTGTACCATTTTCTCTTCTTAAAGGAACTAGGTTCTTGAAGCTATTACAAGAGGTTCACTACAAACAAATATGGTATATGTGGTGTGTTTTTTACTACAGGTGGTGGTTTAAACATCCAATACATTATTTAGTGGATGTTAAGTAAACCTAAAATTATTTAATGGTCAATAATCATTTAGCAGGTATTCTTATAGTTGATCGATATTTTTTATATGTGTAGTTTTCTGGGTACTAAGCGGTGAGTTTTTATTCAGTAGGCGATAGTGTTTTAACAAAAAACAATAAAAAAATAACAAGGGTGAAGTTATTGGGAAAGCTCACTATCTCACAAGAAAGCTACCCAATAATATGTCCATAGATTCTGGAAGAATCATTGTATCACTAGAAGTCTTAGGTATAATAGAATGACTAGGATCCATAGAAGATGATGGTAGTGGTGGCGTGCTATGAGATGCTGATAGTCTAGGATACTAATTTTTTTCTTGGCATTTCTATGTTTCAAATGGTTATAGTATATTAAATGTATAAAAAAATCAAAACTAAATGTTTTTAAAAAAAATAAAACTAGATCGATTTATATATGTATACAACACTTATCAATGAGAAATTGTAATATATTTTCATTACCAATTTATATGTTCAATTATTTTCTACTTCATTATCTTCATTATTGTCTACCTCCATTATGATTATTACTTCATTTTCACCCTCTCTTACAAGTTCTATTATTTATATATTTTCAAGAAAAAATTGTTCAATGTTTTTTGGTTGATGAGGTTCTCTATCACAAAGCACTAGTTGATATTCCTCTCCCATATCATGTAAGTATCTCCAATTTAAGTGTAAAACATCACTATAACCTTCATTTATTTCATCATCCACATAATTAACCCTCTTCTCTTGTGAATCCAAAATAAATGGATCATGTTCTGCATGTTCACTGGTATCCATCAAATGAGAGAAGTTCAAATAACTAAAATGTAATGAATATTTCATTATACCCCTATCAATGTTGACCCACTTATATTTGAATAAGACAAATGAAAACTAGCCATGATAGTTTAATTCAATTATATCATTCATCTTCTATAGTATCCCACCTCTACAAATGTAAATACAATAATATTTTGAGTTCTCAAGACTTCTTCATGATAAATTTTATGAAACCTGAATCCATGAATATTGTAGGAATTGAATCTTCTAGCCTACCTTAGATTACCTCGATCCAAAAACATCAAATCATTCGATACTTTAGCTCTATTTTCTGCATTCATTATCTAGAAAAAAGATATAAGCTATTACTTTTAACATATACAATATAACTACATGTCAATAATATGAATATGAGTATATAATTATATAATAGGCGAACCATTCAAAAATATCCTTATTAACAACTTTTGTTAATTTTAGCTCATTTCAAGCTCGACCCCTTAGTCATCTCTTTGTTTATAGTTTCAATTCTTCCATAAATTAATTTGAAATAACACTATTGATTATCACATATCTATGTGCTTTTAGAAACTCTAATTTAGTCAGAGTAAAATTTGAACCCATTCTAATTGGTCATCCAATATTTGGAAATACCAATGAATGATTTTTCGAATGATAATTAGTGGATATGTCGTCATCACATCTATTACGATTGAATCTAGTCTTAATCCCATCCAAATACCTAGAACATAAGGGAAAGAACTCTTTTTTTGAAACCTTTAGTAATATATCCTTCTTTTTTATCTTTATTCCTAACATATGATTTCAAATAACAAAAGAACCCGAAGGAAAAAAATAAGAAACATATTAAAAAATTACCTAATGATTTGATAAAATCTAATTCACCAATGAAAATTAAAAATATGCCAACATACCTCTCTATTGGATATATCCATCAATAGTGTATTCTTCCACTAATTTTAGCTTATTCAACCAAATTAACAGTCAAATGAATCATGACTCTAAATAATGAAAGGGGAAATATAATCTCTAAATGAAATAGTTTCTAAAAAATTGTTTTTTATGTTTATCAAGCTTGCTTAGATTTAGAGATTTTCAACAAATCTCTCTGATAAAAGGTTCACAACTCAACTATAACCAAGGTTACTTTTTCATGTAATGTATTATGAAAAGACAATAGAAACAACTAATCCACCAAAATATGTGATTCATGGCTTTCCAATCCATGTAACTTTTCATGTTTTAAGTCAACGCACCTTTATATGTTACTTGAATATACATCTATCACTTTTATATTCTTTAATGTTTGAAGTAATATGTATTTATCGTGATTTTTCTTTGTAAAAATATGTTAAGGATACTCATAATTTTTATTTTCCAACAAACAATGATTTATATTCCTTGACTCCAAATCCTTACAAGAATTAAGGTGATCCTTTGATTTAACCTTCTCATTAAGAACTGTAAAAATTACATTGTCAGAGACATTCTTCTCAATATAAATTACGTCAAGATTAACACATATCAAAATTAAACTCCCAATAAGGAAGTTTAAAAAATCTACTCTTTTTCTTCTATTATTTTGTTCCAGCTTCTTTGTATATTATACCTCATACCCTCCCCCGCTTCTTTAAACTGATGATATTTTCCAATTATTCCATGGAATTCATTAATTTTCCCACGATTTTCGAACCAAATAACACCTTTGATGAATTTATAATTTCAATATCTCCATTGAATCATGTCTTCTAAAACTTAAATTTATGATAAGAATCAATAAATATATGATGATAAAAAAATTCCATTTTCTACAATGAGGTAATCATTGAGGTTCAAAATTAAAATATAAAACTAGACAAGATGAACCAGTATGAGTGTTCCAAATAAAAAAACATCCTATTGCAATAAGTCACTAATTTTCCGCATTTAAGTAGCTAGAATTTTAAATAGTTGTCTTGTTGAAGCATCATATGTTTCCATGCCATCATCCCATAATTCTCACAATTCTTTGATTAGAGGTTGAAGGTATACATAAATGTCATTTATAGGTATTTCTTTTCCATGAATAATCATAAAAATAATGAAATAAGTCTTCTTCATACACATATATGGAGGTAGATTATAGGGGATCAAAACAACCATCCAAATGCTATAATTACTACTTAAAGTACCAAAATGGTAAAAACTATCAGAAGCCAATCCAAAAATTATATTATTAGGATACGAAGAAAAATATGGATATATTGAATCAAACATCATCCATGATTTTGAATCTTTTTTATGTCTCTTCATTTCGTCATTATTATCCTAAGTAAGACACATCATTTCGTATGCATTCTTAGATGACAAGTATAATATTTTCAAGTGTAGTTTTAGAGGAAAATAGAGAAATACCTTTATATGAGTTTTCTTCTTCTATTTCTTCCTGAGGTTTCATTGATTTATACTCTCATTGTTATGAATTGACTTCTATATTCTTGTATTAAATCTTGTGCACTCTTATTTATTAGACCCTTCTCCCCAATAAATCATGAAATCATTTGGGCATTCATGTATCTTTGTATAATCAAGTCCATTTTTTGATGAATTTATTAATATCATAGAATGATGTTGGGATCTTAGCATCACTAAATGTGTTATTAATAAACTCTAAAATCATGTATATTTATTATTTACTAATTCAACAAAGATTATTTTTATGATATAACTTCATTAAAAAGGAAAACTTCGAATACTTGACACACCCTTCATACAGTTCTTCTTTTATGTCTTTAAAAAATTCATAAAAATCATTTTTTTACTGATGTTCTAAGCAAGATTAACCTTATATGAATAAACTGAAGGTTCTATTGATCTATTAAAATCTTCTACATTGTATTTTGGAAAACCAAACACTTCATTTAACAATTTTCAAACAGAATTATCCTCTGTTGGGTCACATTGTATTTCTTTGCTAGTATTTTCATTATTTTAAATTTCCATAACATTTGATTAATCCTGAAAAATTGAATATACATATCAAGAATGAAACTGTTTCAATATCAAATTCTCATATTCTTTGTTTCTATTTAGCAATATTTTTGAATTTACAATCAGTACATGGACATTTTATTCTAGCATCCACTGATTGGTTTGTAATTGAATAATCTAAAAAATATTCCAATACCTTGGCATATCGATGTGTGTTTTGAGGTGAATTAATCCAAGTTTAATACATAGGTTTTGGATTTTATTCTACCAATACATTTAATTATAAATATATAAATTTTAATCAAAATTTTATAATCAAAATTAAATAACAATCTATACAGGATAGAATAAGAATCGAGAGCATGGTATTTGAATTTAGATACATTCTTGAAATAATTAATATTTAATTATGGAAGTGTGGAAAAAAACTCTACATTATGGATGATAAATTTTTATATATTTTTGATATTTTTTATGTATATGATATTATTTTTATTGGAGAAAAAGATAGCAGTGTATTCTACCCTAGTGTTGTAAATAAAGAGGGCTCATTCCATTTAAAAATTACTTACATTGATCAATGTCAGAACCATTTCCCATGGTCTACCTAAGACTAATAGAACCCATTTAAAAAATATGAATTAAAAGTATACTTTATTTGGATGTCACACACTATTGGGTGGCTAAAACTAAAAAACATAGAAGTTTTAAGTTTTTATATGTTCTTATACTCCATTCTACCATTTAAGGTCATTGTATATGTGCACATGTATTTCCCAAAAAAACTATCCATTACTTCCAATTTTGTAAGATAAGGGCCACACATAAATTATCTCACAATAATATAGTTAAACATTCAATATATAATCTCAACCCCACATTGATAAATCCATTCAGAAACACCCCCTTATCTTTTATTGTGAAAAAAATAAATATGAAAGCCCCCTATGGGAAATCAATTTTCCATATCATTTTAATATCCAAAAATATATCGAGGGGCATGATATATTGTTAAAGTTTAAGACTATTTATGAAATATTCCAACCGTAAAGTCTAATACACTTTGATAAACCTATTTATAAAATTTACTTTGAAAACTCAAATACTCAATCCTCAGAAAGTCACTATATTCAAGGTAACCCAACATTTGATCTAAAAAATCCATGCACACACTTGGAATTCATAAATTTCCATTAAAAATTATTTTAAGTACCAAAAAAATTTAAATTCTTGAAATTTCATAATAAAATACATTCTATTATTTTATCAAATCTTAAGTGTGCATGGTAGTAGAAAATAAAATTAAAATACATGTTTTCAAATAAAAAACCTTCACATTCAGTAGAAAATAAGTGAAACATGGTTTTCCATTAAAATAAATTTATATATACATATAATAATTTCATTAGGTATATAAAAAATAGCATAAAGAGGAAAGAAATAAGTTTTTATTAATTTAATTAACTATACAATAGAGAAAACCAAACTCTAGTCTGCCACTTCCACAAAGTGTGACACTAAATATTAAAAATAAGTCCAAATAATCATTAAGAGGATAAGAGGAGGGTAAATGAGCCTCAAAGAGGGAGATCAGAGGGGTTTCCACATCACCACCAAGGATGGGAACCATCAATTATAGAGAGATCAGTGTTGGGATTCTGTTTCACCTCCAGGAAGAGGGAGGTTGGAGGGGGGTCGTAGGGGTTGGGTTCTCTACTGATGATGGAGGATGGATGTTGAAGGGGGGTTCTACATCATCTTTGTGGAGAGGGATGTCATAGGTAGGGGTTGTAGGGTTGTGTCAACTTGGGATAGGTGAGAGGAGGAGGTTGGGGAGGAGTAGGATAGGGGTTAGGGCCGCGTATAGGGAATGAGGAATTGGAGGAAATACAGTTTTTTTAAACAGTTCACATTGCTTTAATAGAAACTACTACTATTTATTAAGAAAAATTTTGGCAGTTTGACTAAACCATTGCTATATTATTATTATTTTTTAACCATATTTATTTCATGGTGGTCAATATAACCACCGCTAATAAATAGCCACTAACTAGTTCTTTTTTATAGAGAGATGAGTAATTTGAAACTAGATAACTGAGTGTTATGAAATTTTTTGAAAGAACTATATTGAAGAAGAACAATAAAAAGGGATATATGATCTTATGGAAAATCTTAAGATCATATAGGTTTAAAATATGAAGAATAATGACAGGTTCCTGTGATATTCGTTTTTGGAGAAGCATGATAAGAAAAAAAAATAGAGCATGGTCAACCTATTGTGTATAGATTCACTTTTGGTTTCAAATAAATCGAAAATATATGAGGAGCTTCTGGGTTTGAAGAAAATATAATATTAGTGAGTTAGGAGTCCATTAAATCTATGTTTCATGTAGTTAATAGGTTTTATAGTTTCTTAAACATCTTCTAAAATTATAATAATATTCTTATGAGTTGAAAGAGGTTGATTATCTTAGTATAGAAGCATCATATGTGTAACAAGAAATATATATCCTAGAATAACTTCAAATAAACACTTTTATATATATATATGGTCAGAATCTATAGAACCTATGTGACTCAGGTTTTTCAAGGAGATCATAGTATGACTCTATGAATATAGTGTGAAGATATATAAGGAAGACATATGTGAGATAGGAATTTATAAGTCTAGTGATATTCTGGTAGTGAATGTCTGAGAAGCACTACCCATTATAGTATCATATATTATAGTGGATAATCCTTGATTGTGGAAAACCAAAAATCAAGTAAATTAATAGGAATTTTTATTGAACCTTGTTAAAATACCGTGTTCCTCTTTATTGATTTACTTTCATTACATGTAGTTGACAATTTCTAGGTTAAATTAAAAATAGATCCTTAAAAACAAATTTATTATAAGGGTTAGATTCAAAAGAGGTTTTAGGATGGTTTAGAATTTGGTAAAAATATCCAACACCTGATTCATATCCTCCCTAAGGTATCTACATTAATCTTATTAGGAAGTTCAAGAACAATCAAAAAACTATTTAAAATTTAGGTGATCATATTAATTTAATTAAACAATGGAAACCCATTAAACCACAATCCTTGAATCAACACAACCATTGAAAATTGGGTGGAATCCCCTATTAAAGGATGAGGATGACCTTCAAGAAGAATATGAGACACAAATCACTAAAACCCACACCATTCGATTAATATTATACAAAACCTAGGATTTCATATCCATAGTGAAGAAGATAAATTGTGAGGGAAGGTAGAAGAGTACCATGTGGAAGGAGACGAATGCATTACTTAATTATTTCTTGAAGTTCCAATGAGTAAAACCCACAAAAATATATTTCAAGAGTGAATGGGAGAGGGATATCAAGCTCATAGGGATAGAGAAATCACATGGGAGAATAAATAGGGGAGAAAGAGGGTTAAATCATGTAAGGTTATTTTAGGTATCTCAGATTTTTAAAGTCTTGCATGACCTTAGGGTTTGGACACATAGTTTTATAAAACTTACAAATCACTAATTATTCACTCTAGCACCTACAAGGTTTGAATTCATAGTTAGATAAAACGTAAACCAAATATACAAAACCACTATAAAAATATATAATTGGAGAATTATTGTTGGATGGTTACTCATAACTGTGATATAATAGCCCCAAACCCACACTCCCAGATCTGATGCAAAAAAATACTTTACATTTATGAAGTTGATATTGATAAATGTTACCAAATATAAACAATATAAATTCACAACATAAAAAGTAATTTCTGGATCACTTACTTACCCAGGGACCTTTTAGGTTTATAGTTTTATAGAATTAGGAAAAACTCTAACATTACATCTTAGAAACATAAACTATTGGTTCATAAATTTCTACATAATCTTTCCTGAAGATCTTCGCATCTTGTAATATTTTTAGGCATAACATACTTAAAACATTTCTTCATAACCTAGGGAAAAGGAAATATAATAAGGGTGATCTTAAATTCTCTATAAGGGTAAACATAAGTGTTAAAAAATTAATTTCGTTAATAATTTTAGTATAAGGTAATGATGAAATAATAAAATTTCATGGGCATAATATAAGAGAATTCATACACATAAATACCCAGATCATAAATCATTTCATAAGGATTTAACATAAGATATTTTTCAAATGTATAAAATGGTTTCATAAAAGAAAAAGCTCGTGAGTAGTCAAATAGGATCAGGACATAAATAATATTTTATTATAAGATCGTAGCATCATAAGAAATTTTGAAATAACACAAAACACATTATTTAAGGATAACCACCAAGACACCATCACATGGTGGATAGAGTCCCATAATGGATTACGCTAACTCCACAATCTCATAGAAGACATCTCATGAGAATAAATCATTACTCAATACATTGGAGTGCTATATGGGTGCATTAATCATAAAATTTTCATGAATATATTTAACACATAATAAAATCAATCATAATTCATAAACATAAGAATCTGCCATGGAAAGAAATGGGTTTCATAATCTTTCATCTAATCGTAATCAAAGGATATTTCATAAAAAAAGCATTTGATAAATGAACTTAAAAAATTTATTACCCCATTAATGTAATGTATAATAATCTAGGTATATGTTTAAGAGGCACATATATAGAATTTATAATAAATACATAACATAAAATGTTGTTTTCATTGATGAATGTAAGTACTATAAAAATATTAAAAATATTATTGAGAAAAATAACCTTTCAACTTTAAAAATAAATTTTGAGAAAATAACGAAACAAAAAATATTATAGAAAAAAAATTATTTAAAAATAAAAATATAAACCTATAAAGGAATATTAAAATAAAATAATGTTCATGATATTATAAAATTAAATTCATGTCATACAATTTAATATAACACTTTCCTTTCACACTTTGGTAAACAATCAAAAAGTACCTCATTTAGAAAATAAATAGAATATTCCTTTTAATCAATTTTAAAAAAAATAAAAAAGGGCTGATTTTGGCTATTAAGTGGAAAACTTTGGGTTGATTTTAGGTAGTTTTAAGTGAACACTGAAAGACTTAAGTGAATTCAAATTAATATAATGAGTTGATCATGGGTTATCAATTGGGGTGGATTTGATGCATTCATTTTTCAACTATTTCAATTTCTTATATTTGAGATGGGTTCATTTAATAAGATAAAACAACATCATCTATAAGGCCCCAGCCTTAAACCTTAATAAAACTTGAGTTATTACAAGATTACACATTGAGGATCTTTTCAGGTTTAGAGTTTTAGAGAATTAGATCATGAAACTCGCATTACATTCCACATTTAAACAAGGTGGTTACATAAAAGACAATATTCATTCTTCCCATCAATGGAAACCTATTTAAAATAAAACACGGATTCTTTCTTGACACATCCTTGACACTATCGTCACATCATGTATTTTTCCCTTGACCTGTGAAAAGCATTTCAAAAACTTGGGATGAGCATAAAAAGCTCAGTAAGGGTTATAAAAATATGGAAAGGAAACATGAGTTCATATATACATAAGAATGAAATCATACTTTACCCATAAAACATAGGCATATCAAATCATTAATAAATCATAGAAAACATAAGACATAAAGGTAACTTGAGGCATTCATAACATTCTTACATAGGGAGTAACCCTCTTGGTTACGTTTGGAATACCCATCACAGTATATTCCCTAAATCTCTTCGGAGAAACCTTAACGTTTCACTCCTTCGCGTTACCCAATGCATTGGATAGCTATAACGGGCTCACCCGCCCTTAGTTTATCACGGAACCACCCGTTCTTCATAAAAATGCCCAAGGACCATAACATAATCGTATCACATAAAACATGCATAAAGGAAACATAGCATTTCCACATTTCAATCACAATATAACATTTTAGTATATTGAAATAATGAATCCATTCAAAAAGAAACCATTTCCAAAACCATTTAAAACATTTAATAAAGAGATTTTTGAATCAAAGTGTCCCATACCACCTTGAAGCTTAAAACTTTAAACCATTAATATCCATATAAATAAATCCTTAAAACCATTTTGAAAACATGTATATTAATAAGAACAAATAATTAAAACATTTAAAACGATATTTTGGTTAAAGTGGTTTTACCAAAATTAGAGACACTTGAATACAACAATTGAGGAATAACATTTAGTCAGAACTTTATAATATCATGAGAATAAATGGATTCATGATATAATACTCCAAAGGACAGTATATACACCATATAAGTGTGAATTGGTGCATAACAACAATGAACCCTCAATAGAAATGTCAAATGTGATGAAATCCCTTATAAAGAAGGTATCCTTAAATTAAGGACAAATAAATCTCAAAAATATGTGTGAAAAATATAAATACACCCAATATAAGTGGATATTAAGTGTAAAACAATAAAAGGTCATTCACACATATTCAATGGATGACATATTCAATGACTACATGTTGAACCCAAAGAAATCGAAATTGGGTTAAAAAGTTCCCTTGACAGCCTAACGGCATCACATCAAAATGAGTTGATGAGAGATAAAAAGTGTACCTCATCACTTGGACATAAAATTTACATCAATAAGGATATATGATAACATATCCCAACATAAAAATATGTAAATTAAAAGACCCAACAAAAGAAGTCTTTTAAAAAAAGGAGGGTGAAAGGTTCCCTTACCGACTTGGGTATCTTTCCAAACATACACCCCATGAAAGAAGGACAATAGATCATTGATGTAAATACGCATAAACGAAGTTATATTACACAAAGAGTAGAATAATGGGCAGTACATACACCACTCAATGGAATTTGTGGAAAATGTAGCATAAATCTCACGAGAATAAAAGTGAGATGAAAAATCCCTTACGAAAACTCAGCAGCCTAACGGCGCCACTTAAAACTTCCAAAATGGATTGATGAGATCAAATAGAGTATCCCATCATATTACAATAGAATTTAAATCAAGAGGAATATAAAATAAAATCCCCCAACATAACAAATAGAAGCTTAAAAGAAGTGACACAAAGGAGAGTACTTAAAAAGAAAGAGAGAGGTTAGATCTCTTACGAAAGTTCGGCAGCCTAACGGCGCCACTCAAAACTTCCAAAATGGATTGATGAGAGAGAATAGGGTCTCTCATCACATGAACATAAAAATTACAGTAAATGTAATATAAAATATCATCCCAATAACAAGAAAGATGATCTTTAAAAGGAATGACATAAAAGTGTGTACTTAAAAAGAAAGAGAGGAGTAGGATCCCTTACCTCGGGTCCGACTTGACTCGATTGTTCTTTAACGTCCTGAATAATAAACTTGAGTTAATTTCTAATTCCTTAAGAACATTTTTAAAGTTCATTATTACTTTTATACCACTTATTACCATGTCATAAACATTATGTAATCATTTAAGTTAATAATATTTGTTTTGCCGATATTTGGTTCTTAAGTCGAAAGTGGACTTCTTACAATTACATGTTGTTCGTGTGGAAAAATGTTTATTATATCCAGAATTGTATTCATTATGTAGATATCATATATGTCATATATATCCAGTACATGCATTCATTTATAACTTTACATAATCATTTAGAGGTAAGAAATGAAATGCACTGTTCATGGAGACGGTAAGCCGTACGTACGCATGAACGATACTTTCATTTCTATTTCGTATTTTATAGAATGGAATAATAATGATATAAAGGTATATTATAAATCCAGTATAATATCATATATAATATCATATTTCCATCCTTTATACATCCCAAATATGGTATTTAACGAATCAAATCACTTTGAGGGGGCGGTAGTCCGCCCTTCCTTAAATGAAGATATCGCGTATACCCATAATGGAAGCCATAAAGGTAAGACAAAAATGAAAAATACAGAAGCATAAATAAAACATAAACATATTATATATCATATATAAAAATAGTGACATCATAATGTCCACCTTTGAAGGTGTTAAATGAGTGTTGAACAATCATCGTTTCGGGAGGCAGAATTTCACCATCCACGGAAACCGTATGTTCTTTAACCATTTGATGTAGTTGTGTGAGAGTGTAGCTCGAATAAATCTTATAAAAACATCCTAGTATATTGAAGATACTGGTGTTTTTACAAAAGAAGTAAATAAAAAGAGTTTAGGGGGTTGGAGAAGCAAAATAAAACAAATGAACATGAGAGAGTGAATTACCTTTAAAAGTGTATCTCCTTTTGATTTGAGCCTAAAGGCTTCCTTTGAAAGGATTCTGCCCAAAGGGAATCCTCTAGGATGAGGAGAGGGATGTGGAGAGAGTAAATGGGCAGGGGTTGGCCGAGCCAAAGGCTTGATGAGTGTGTTAAATGAGGTAGAGGTGGGGGCCTTTTATAAGAGGAGAGGAGGGGTACTTTTGGAAAGTAAAGAAATATTACTTTATTTGAAAATGTGTTTTGGTTTCAAAAGGTCCCAAATTTATATAATTAGTGTATAAGGTTATAAGGCTTCGAAATCCACTCATCCAATAAGTTTTTGACATGTGTAGTTCATAGATTTTACATTATCTTTCCATTTTATTTAAATCGTCAAATAATGATGTCATCGCTGCATCATTATTATGTCATAAATACTTTAATTTATATAATGTCTAAAAATTATAAAAAAACTACTATGATGTAGGAAATCTTTTTATATTTCCAATTAATATTTATAATCAAAAATATGACTTGTATAACCCCACTTAAAAATTGTTTTAGTAAAACATATCATGTTTGTGTCAATTTTACTTTTACATTAAATAAAATGTTATTTATGACATTTCCCAACCAAAGTGGATCCATGGGGTCCCCAAGTTGACTCATGGCTTGTATTGGTCGGCCATGATACAACCAATTAGGGTAAGACATGTTTCAAGCTCATCTCATTTTATTAAAGCATTATTTTTACCTTAAACTACACTAATTACCACTAATCGTGATTAAAAACTTAATAAGTTACTATTCACCAAAAAATTATTTTAATCTCATTGAACCACATTTTACTTCTTAATTAAAACCATGTAGGTCGGATTTTTTAAAATCAAAACACAATGATGGAAAAATTTCATTTAAACGGAAAATCAGTTTTTATAAGTACCACTTTGTGGTTTCACTATTCATAAAAAATTGAAGTTTTTCAGAAAAATCCCAAAAATTCACTCTAAGCTATATTTGATATTCTGAATTCAAAAATGAAGTCCGTTTTAAAAAATTCAAAACATATAAGTCACATTAATTAATTTAATAATTAATTCCCGCTGTCATGACAAATAGCGTGTTTTATGAAACAATAAGTATCAAAAGATTGACACTAGTTTAAGTCTGATTTCAAAGTGAAATTGATTCCAACGACCACTATTGGATTTAATGGTAAAAATATTTTCTAATTTCACTTTAAAACCAATTCAAAATATAATCTAATCATATAAATAAATTAGATTAAAAGGTGGTTTTGAATTAAAATACAACATTTTACACTATTCATTAAAAAAATGAACTTTATCGGAAAGATACCAAAAATTTACACAAAGTAAATTTTGATATCCTGATTCTTAATAAGAGTTTTATTTGGTACAAAAGAATGTTTAAGAGTGAACAAAACTATATTTAATGACGGTTCTCCATCAAAAGGTGATAAGTGAACATTTAGTGAAAACTAGGGCATATACGCCTAAAATTGAATTCTTTCCGTATTTTAAGCCTTTATCTTTTATTGTATAAATGTAAAAATATTTAAGAACATATATAATCATATTTTAGTTATTTCTATCCATTCCCGCCATTACAACGGCTACATGTTAACTACCATTTAAAATAATATTATTTTATTATTAGAGTGCAACGTAAGATTCCCAAGAAACTCGTTGTTGCGTGTTGGGTACGCCATCGAGCATAGCATCCCCTTTAAAGTCATATTAATATTTTATTCACAAATATGGATAAATATGAAAATGTCATATTCCTTATTTACCTGGGGTGTTACATCCTTCCCCCCTTTTGGGAATTGCGTCCTCGCAATTTTAAAATTGCGCTTGGAAACATCCTTGAACGTCCCACATCGGAACAAGAGTCGGTAAAACAATCACTTTAAAATAAAGATAGATAAGCACAGAGGTCACCCGAGTTAACCCATAATAGGATTCTATGTATGAAAATATGGACATGGAGGAGAAAACATAGGGTCATGTTCCGATTGAGAGTGATGGAAAACATGTTTAGGAGAAAGTTAACAATAAGAAAATCACAAACTTGTGATGGGTTAAACGGTGTTGGGTTCCCCAGTAGGAAAAGTTAATAGACAACATTTTTGTTTTAAGTTACTTTTTATTGAGGAATTTATTCATAAGTAATCATAATCACTTATCATGTTGACTTTCAACTTTTACTAGATTCCTTAGTCAAACTCATATTTTTTCCAAAAGACGAGTATTTAGGGAGACTTGTTCGCATTAAGAGTACTATAATCAACTTCTAGAGAATCACCTAATCCCCAAAAGAGAACTATATACATCCCATGTATTTAGGCTTTAACCAAAACCAAAACCAAAAAGGTTAGTACAAGATCAGATAATCCAGAAAAGGATAACCCCTTATAAAAAGAAAATCTATTCTTAATCTCCAAAATTTGTCCAACAAAACCCAAAGTTCAACGAGGAACATCCGATAAAAAATTTGTCCATAAAATTCTTCAAAGTAAACCAATATAAGATTGAAACCCAAATATTTTAAGGATTTAGTCACATAGTCTTCCAAGTTAAATCGTAACATTTATCTCCAAACAACATCAGTTGCTCCTAAAGTCTCACATTGAAAAGTAATTATCCTAATCACATATCCTCCAAAATCAACTTACTCTTAATTCATAAAATCATATAACTAAAAAGAATCAGTCAAACTAACTAGGTACTTCACGTAGTCCAGTGGTAGGCGATAAATACCAGTCGCACTTTGGTTGTGGGTTCGATTCCCGCAGCATTGTCCGACGTGACGGGTTGTCACACGGTCTGCGTGTTGTCCTTTTTCCAAAACTATATAATTATCAAATCATTACCCAAAAAGGGATAAAATCATCAAAAATAACCATAACATAATTTAACCTCAATTTTATCTCATGCCTTTCACTTCAATCATAACATATGGTAACCCATAATTACCTCAAAAGTAAGGATCATATAAACCCAAATGGTTCTTTATAACTATGTCCACAAAAAAAAAGATAACTATTACTTGAATAAAATTTTCCTATATTAAACATCAGGGTTACACATAATATAAAAAGTCTTCTAATGTAACCCCATCACCAAAAGAGACTTAATACTCTTAAGAATTTCACCCTAACTCTTGAAGCCCTTATATGTTGACATCTTACTCATTCAACATTCTTCATGATCCATTATCCATTCCTTTCCAACTTATTCCAAAATACCTCTTTCCTACAAACAAAATCATGAATCATATCCTAAGATTCCAAAATAAGAAAACAATAGTCATGAAATAGTACATACCTTTGATTGGTCATTGTCAGTTTCTTCATCCTCAATCGGAATGGCATTAGGTATTGGTAAATGAATATTGGTACGCTCTTGGTGACCCCATTCACGAAACTTCTTCATAGGACATGTGTTTGCATAATGACCATGCACACCACATTTTAAACATTCAATTGATCCCTCAGAAAGAACTTCTTTCCCTTTCCTCGAGTCAACTGGATGCTTCCTTTTTCCATGGCAGGTTCTTGCTTTATGACCTTAATTTCCACATCTATAGCATATTTATGTCCCTTTGAAACATTTTCCTAGGTGTTTCTTTCCACATCTTTGACACATAGGTTTTTGAACACACTTACCTTTATGATTATTACTTGTACTTCCGTAGGGATTTGTTTCTTGCATATATGATGCCTTAGAGAAATCTACAAGGTTTAAGTGGTCAATCATGACTCCAGATAGTTGGTTGAGGATAATCAAAAGAGTTCTCATTGCAGCTCCCATATCATTCAGTTGCTTTCTCAAAAAACTATCACAGTTTCCTTCACATCCACTGTTACTTTGGTGCCTGCTAGATCCATCCATTTACTAAAACCAAAAAGGTCAGTGTGAGTATATCAACAAAACTATCATGTACTAATGAGTAAGATAAACACTAAGATATACTTACTCATTCAATTTATCTAAAAGTGGGACTCTTTCTGAAATCCTAACCATTATGGTAATGTCACTTATGCTTAAAAAATACCCTAACCTCTAAAGTTATCTAAACCGACCTTTGATACCAACTATAAGGCCCCAGCCTTAAACCTTAATTAAACTTGAGTTATTACAAGATTACACATTGAGGATCCTTTCAGGTTTAGAGTTTTAGAGAATTAGATCATGAAACTTGCATTACATTCCACATTTAAACAATGTGGTTACATAAAAGACAATATTCATTCTTCCCATCAATGGAAACCTATTTAAAATAAAACACGGATTCTTTCTTGACACATCCTTGACACTATCGTCACATCATGTACCTTTCCCTTGACCTGTGAAAAGCATATCAAAAACTTGGGATGATCATAAAAAGCTAAGTAAGGGTTATAAAAATATGGAAAGGAAACATGAGTTCATATATACATAAGAATGAAATCATACTTTACCCATAAAACATAGGCATATCAAATCATGAATAAATCATAGAAAACATAAGACATAAAGGTAACTTGACGCATTCATAACATTCTTACGTAGGGAGTAACCCTCTTGGTTACGTTTGGAATACCCATCACAGTATATTCCCTAAATCTCTTCGGAGAAACCGTAACGTTTCACTCCTTCACGTTACCCAATGCATTAGAGAGCTATAACGGGCTCACCCTCCCTTAGTTTATCACGGAACCACCCGTTCTTCATAACAATGCCCAAGGACCATAACATAATCGTATCACATAAAACATGCATAAAGGAAACATAGCATTTCCACATTTCAATCACAATATAACATTTTAGTATATTGAAATAATGAATCCATTCAAAAAGAAACCATTTCCAAAACCATTTAAAACATTTAATAAAGAGATTTTTGAATCAAAGTGTCCCATACCACCTTGAAGCTTACAACTTTAAACCATTAATATCCATATAAATAAATCCTTAAAACCATTTTGAAAACATGGATATTAATAAGAACAAATAATTAAAACATTTAAAACGATATTTTGGTTAAAGTGGTTTTACCAAAATTAGAGACACTTGAATACAACAATTGAGGAATAACATTTAGTCAGAACTTTATAATATCATGAGAATAAATGGATTCATGATATAATACTCCAAAGGACAGTATATACACCATATAAGTGTGAATCGGTGCATAACAACAATGAACCCTCAATAGAAATGTCAAATGTGATGAAATCCCTTATAAAGAAGGTATCCTTAAATTAAGGACAAATAAATCTCAAAAATATGTGTGAAAAATATAAATACACCCAATATAAGTGGATATTAAGTGTAAAACAATAAAAGGTCATTCACACATATTCAATGGATGACATATTCAATGACTACATGTTGAACCCAAAGAAATCGAAATTGGGTTAAAAAGTTCCCTTGACAGCCTAACGTCATCACATCAAAATGAGTTGATGAGAGATAAAAAGTGTATCTCATCACTTGGACATAAAATTTACATCAATAAGGATATATGATAACATATCCCAACATAACAATATGTAAATTAAAAGACCCAACAAAATAAGTCTTTTAAAAAAAAGGAGGGTGAAAGGTTCCCTTACCGACTTGGGTATCTTTCCAAACATACACCCCATGAAAGAAGGACAATAGATCATTGATGTAAATACGCATAAACGAAGGTATATTACACAAAGAGTAGAATAATTGGCAGTACATACACCACTCAATGGAATTTGTGGCAAATTTAGCATAAATCTCACGGGAATAAAAGTGAGATGAAAAATCCCTTACGAAAACACAGCAGCCTAACGGCGCCACTTAAAACTTCTAAAATGGATTGATGAGATCAAATAGAGTATCCCATCATATTAAAATATAATTTAAAGCAAGAGGAATATAAAAGAAAATCCCCCAACATAACAAATAGGAGCTTAAAAGAAGTGACACAAAGGAGAGTACTTAAAAAGAAAGAGAGAGGTTAGATCTCTTACGAAAGTTCGGCAGCCTAACGGCGCCACTCAAAACATCCAAAATGGATTCATGAGAGAGAATAGGGTCTATCATCACATGAACATAAAAATTACATTAAATGTAATATAAAATATCATCCCAATAACAAGAAATATGAGCTTTAAAAGGAATGACATAAAAGTGTGTACTTAAAAAGAAAGAGAGGAGTAGGATCCCTTACCTCGGGTCCGACTTGACTCGATCGTTCTTTAACGTCCTGAATAATACACTTGAGTTAATTTCTAATTTCTTAAGAACCTTTTTCAAGTTCATTATTACTTTTATACCACTTATTACCATGTCATAAACATTATGTAATCATTTAAGTTAATAATATTTGTTTTGCCGATATTTGGTTCTTAAGTCGAAAGTGGACTTCTTACAATTACATGTTGTTTGTGTGGACAAATGTTTATTATATCCAGAATTGTATTCATTATGTAGATATCATATATGTCATATATATCCAGTACATGCATGCATTTATAACATTACATAATCATTTAGAGGTAAGAAATGAAATGCACCGTTCATGGAGACGGTAAGCCGTACGTACGCGTGAACGCTACTTTCATTTCTATTTCGTATTTTCTAGAATGGAATAATAATGATATAAAGGTATATTATAAATCCAGTATAATATCATATATAATATCATATTTCCATCCTTTATACATCCCACATATGGTATTTAACGAATCAAATCACTTTGAGGGGGCGGTAGTCCGCCCTTCCTTAAATGAAGATATCGCGTATACCCATAATGGAAGCCATAAAGGTAAGACAAAAATGAAAAATACAGAAGCATAAATAAAACATAAACATATTATATATCATATATAAAAATAGTGACATTATAATGGCCACCTTTGAAGGTGTTAAATGAGTATTGAACAATCATCGTTTCGGGAGGCAGAATTTCACCATCCACGGAAACCGTATGTTCTTTAACCATTTGATGTAGTTGTGTGAGAGTGTAGCTTGAATAAATCTTATAACAACATCCTAGTATATTGAAGATACTGGTGTTGTTACAAAAGAAGTAAATAAAAAGAGTTTAGGGGGTTGGAGAAGCAAAATAAAACAAATGAACATGAGAGAGTGAATTACCTTTAAAAGTGTATATCCTTTTGATTTGAGCCTAAAAGCTTCCTTTGAAAGGATTCTGCCCAAAGGAAATCCTCTAGAATGAGGAGAGGGATGTGTAGAGAGCAAATGGGCAGGGTTTGGCCGAGACAAAGGCTTGAGGAGTGTGTTAAATGAGGTAGAGGTGGGGGCCTTTTATAAGAGGAGAGGAGGGGTACTTTTGGAAAGTAAAGAAATATTACTTTATTTGAAAATGTTTTTCGGTTTCAAAAGGTCCCACATTGATATAATTAGTTTATAAGGTGATAAGGCTTCTAAATACACTCATAAAATAAGTTTTGGACATGTGTAGTTCATAGATTTTACATTATCTTTCCATTTTATTTAAATCGTCAAATAATGATGTCATCGCTGCATCATTATTATGTCATAAATAATAAAATTTATTTAATGTCTAAAAATTATAAAAAAAAATACTATGATGTAGGAAATCTTTTTATATTTCCAATTAATATTTATAATCAAAAATATGACTTGTATAACCCCATTTAAAAAGTGTTTTAGTAAAACATATCATGTTTGTGTCAATTTTACTTTTACATTAAATAAAATGTTATTTATGTCATTTCCCAACCAAAGTGGATCCATGGGGTCCCCAAGTTGACCCATGGCTTGTCTTGGTCGGCCATGATACAACCAATGAGGGTAAGACATGTGTCAAGCTCATCTCATTTTATTAAAGCATTATTTTTACCTTAAACTACACTAATTACCACTAATCGCGAATAAAAACTTAATAAGTTACTATTCGCCAAAAAATTATTTTAATCTCATTGAACCACATTTTACTTCTTAATGACAACCATGTATGTCGGATTTTTGAAAATCAAAACACAATGATGGCAAAATTTCATTTAAATGGAAAATCAGTTTTTATAAGTACCACTTAGTGGTTTCACTATTCATCAAAAATTGAAGTTTTTCAGAAAAATCCCAAAAATTCACCCTAAGCTATATTTGATATTCTGAATTCAAAAATGAAGTCCGTTTTACAAAATTCAAAACATATAAGTCACATTAATTAATTTAATAATTAATTCCCGCTGTCATGACAAATAGCGTGTTTTATGAAACAATAAGTATCAAAAGATTGACACTAGTTTAAGTCTGATTTCAAAGTGAAATTGATTCCAACGACCACTATTGGATTTAATGGTAAAAATATTTTCTAATTTCACTTTAAAACCAATTCAAAATATAATCTAATCATATAAATAAATTAGATTAAAAAGTGGTTTTGAATTAAAATACAACATTTTACACTATTCATTAAAAAAATGAACTTTATCGGAAAGATACCAAAAATTTACACAAAGTAAATTTTGATGTCCTGATTCTTAATAAGAGTTTTATTTGATCCAAAAGAATGTTTAAGAGTGAACAAAACTATATTTAATTACGGTTCTCCATCAAAAGGTGATAAGTGAACCTTTAGTGAAAACTAGGGCATATAGGCCTAAAATTGAATTCTTTCCGTATTTTAAGCCTTTATATTTTATTGTATAAATGTAAAAATATTTAAGAACATATATAATCATATTTTAGTTATTTCTATCCATTCCCGCCATTACAACGGCTACATGTTAACTACCATTTAAAATAATATTATTTTATTATTAGAGTGCAACGTAAGATTCCCAAGAAACTCGTTGTTGCGTGTTGGGTACGCCATCGAGCATAGCGTCCCCTTTAAAGTCATATTAATATTTTATTCACAAATATGGATAAATATGAAAATTTCATATTCCTTATTTACCTGGGGTGTTACATCATCACTTTCTAGTTTAATACCTACACATCCTAATACTAGTCACCTATACACTTCGAGTATCAATGTTTTGATAACTCCAAGGTAAAGGTTCTTATTAGCACTTTAAGTGTGCGGCCTTAAAATACAAAAAGGACAAAGAATTTTTAAAATCATGAAATGAAATTATCATTTAAAAGAATTGATTATAAATTAATATAGTGAGAAATAACATCCATTATATCCCCTTGATACTCCCTTGGATCAACCCATAAGTGGGTTATCCCTCTATTGATCCTATGATCTTTGTGGAAGCGGGAAGTAGACTAATGAAGGAGGAATTAAAGGGAAAAAACAAAGTAACAAACACTCTACCATTGTGTGATAAATCTAACAAGGTTTGGTGTGAATAAATTCACACCATGAAGAAACAGTATCAATGTGTTAATAATAAGAATATAAATGAGAAGAATAATATGTTTTTTGAGAAAACTAAGGTGATTTGAATAACTTGCAATTGAGGAAGAACATTATAAAGGAAAAGTGGAAACATAACATTACAATGAAAGAGATCACCCAAGATGATCAACTCCTCCACCACCACTACCTTAAATATGAATTAAGGAAGCCTTTATTCTAGCCACCAATAGTCCAAGTCTCCACAATTAATGTTGGTAGGCCAAGGTGGTTGGAAAGTCGAGGTCGAGTGGGCTTTTCCACCCTTGACAAAAAATCCGAGCCAACTTAAATTCCTTTGATAGGTGTGTCCAAATGAGCATAAAAATGACTAAATTATCGTGGGACATAGAATACAAATATTAATATATAAGTATATATTCGGATTTTATGTAAAATTTAATCCAAATTGGATATTTTTTGCGATATATATGTAAAATGGTGGGCTATTTTTCTTGGCTGTAAAATTTGGCCCAGAATTTTACCTCCAAATTGGCCTGCATGAAACTCCCATTAAAACTCCGAATTAGATCTTTTAATTGTTGGATTAAATGTTTCCCTTTATTTACCTTATATTTAGTTTAATTTTAATAATTATTGGGCTTGGATCGTGGTCGATATAGTCTCTTTATTTGGTTTTTGCCCAGTTTACATTGCCCAGAATGTGTTGGCATGAAATCCCATTTTGGTGGTCTTCCAATGTGAACCCTCAAGTCCTCTAAAAGCATGAAGTGTTACTTATATCTTGAGATACCTAAAAATTAAATATTAAAATAAAATCAAGACCATTTTTTATTTTAGTAGGTGTTAAAAAATGTACCATGTAATAGTGCATTTTAAGAAGGAATTAAAAACATAATGTGAATTAATGTTCAAAGTATAAAATGCACTAAATGGTATTTATGAATAATAAAGCATGTGAATAATATAAATATCAATAATGAATATTAGCCTAATTTATTGGCTAATAAAAAACAATTATTCTCCATAAATAAACATAATATAATAAATTTAATGGTTATACATAGAAATATATCATAATATTTCATTATCATAAGCATAATTATAAATAATCCTGATAAAATGAGATTTTGAAATAAACCCTTACCACTTGGGTAACTTTTGAATTATAATACCCTTGAAATAATAACTTCAAATAAAACTTAAAATATCATAAAAATATGTAATAATGATATAAAATTTCAAAATGGTCATTATATACTCCTCATAAAATAATATAGGTTCATAACATAACGTATGTCCCAAACAAGACCATTAGAGATTATAAACTCTTACCGGTATAGTAATATCTTAATTAAAACATAATAAAAGATAAAAAAATATATATTTCTAATTAAAAATAATTTTTTTGTAAATAATCATAAAATTAATTCATGTATAGTATATATACCACATAATAAAATCAAGTGGGGAATATGGAATATGTCTCACCAAAATAAAAGTGAGATGAGAAACCCTTACTGGTTTGGAAACTTTTGAATCATAACCACCATAGATGAAATAAATTAAAATAAAAAATTAAATTCCATTATATAAATAGATTCATGATATAAAATTTAAAAGGGTTAGTAGATACACCTCATAAAAATAAATAGGTATAAAATACCAAATATGTATCAATGGAATAGAAATTAAGGTGAAATATTTTATAACTATCATAACATTAAAGTGAGGATTAATCAATGAATTGATTATTAATATAAAATATAAATAATCATAAAATAAGTGTAATTAAAATATAAAATAATCAAAATAAATTACACACATAATACCAGAATATCAAAGACAATAAAGAAGTAAGATAACATAATTAAAAGAAATATAGTTATGAAATACTTACCACTTGGTAACATTCAATTCAAATCCCCTTGATTAAAAAAATAGGAATTAAAACATAAGATAGTATTAATTATGAGGGATTTATGATATAACATGTAAATGAAATTATATACACCATATAAAATAAATTAGGTGCATAACATTAAAATATTACTTAATGAAAGGAAATTTATATGGAATCCCTTACCCCAACTCTCACTCGTCACATTCTCTATTTATATTCATGAATAGTAAACTTATGTTAATTATTTAATTTATTAAGATATTTTTTCATGATTATTATTCATTTTATTTTATTTTTTACCAATTTATATTTAATTACATAATTAATTAATTTCATGGCAGATATTTTGATGATATTTATATTGTATATCAAAAATGAAATTGGTAGGTTGAATATGGACAAAAACGTAACTATTAAATCATATCCTGAATAATAATTGATAAAATAATTATTATTATAATAAATTAAAAATAATTTTAAAAACAATCATGAATTTTCCTAATTAATAATGAACTATGTTACTGTTATGGAGACGATAGGTTGTATGTACGCATGAGTAACGTTTCAAATTTTCAATGCTCATTATAGAAAGAGTGTAATTACTATTTTAACATTAAATAATTATAATAATATTATAAATATAATATTATCTCTTTAAATAAACTTATATATATCATCTATTTGATGTGTTGATGAAAAAAATCGCATCGGTTCATGGATTCGGCAGTTCACTCATACGCATAAATGATGACACATTTTTTAGTGAATAGAAATGTAAGAAAGTAAATGATATGTTATTTTCATAGAATCATATATATTTAATTAATATATATATATATATATATATATTAAATTAATAATTAAAACCAACCATAAAATGAGGTGATTTAAAATAAATTACATTGGTTCGTAAGGCGGTAGTCCGTTGTACACGCGAATTATGGTTTCATTTCTCATTTTATGGAAGAGGATATTGATGTAGGTTATTATATTAAAATAATAACATATTATTATCGAGGAGATAATTATTTTTTTATATCATCATATTTTGTGAATATTTGAAGTTAGTGCAATAATAAATAAAACAAAACACTCAGTTAAGAATGATACCTCTTCTTAAGATGACCTATTTAGGTTTGCACCAAAATCCTTCCTATGAGAGTTTTTAAATAAAAAAGGATTATAGGACATGTTTAGGTAAGTAAGCAATGTATTTTTTCATGAATTTTATGATCTAAAATTGTATTTAAGTGTGTATATGATAGGATATTGGGTGTCCTTTTATAAGTGGGGGATAAGACACATAAGAAATTATTGGAAAGAATAAAATATATCAACCTTTTCTACACACCAAATGTCTCAAAAATAGACCATTATAAAAAATAATATGTTATAATTTTAAAATACGTCCATCCAATATAAATTAGATATGGTTTTAGTTCATTTTAAAAATTATATTTTTAGTTTACCCCCCCCCCCTCGATAAACCGATTTTAACCTTAGTTGTGGTAATTAATTTCTACTGTTTTACTATTAATTATGATCAAAAATTAAGTTGAACATATTTAAAAATATTATTTATTCTGATTAAAAATATGGCATCTATTCAATAAAATTATTTTCGTAAAAGTGGCATAATTTAATTTAAAAATGAACCCTCAAAATGTGTCAAAAAACATTTTTTCATGAATTGTTTTTTCAATCATAAGATGATCTTATATTAAATCTATGACTTGTAATAACCATTATATGTTTTAAAAATAATATTTATATATATATATAATTCCTAAATTTAATTTAAATAATTTCTCATTTGGGGTTATTTTAATTAATTAAAATGGATAAATGTTCTGCAGTTTAAATTTGTTTTCATGAAAATGCATTTTTAAGACTAAAAATAAAATTATACTAAAATCCTATATAAAGATGATTTAAATGAAATTATTTAGATTAAATATAACTAAATAATAATTATGTCACTTATAAATTAAATTAAATTAATAATTTTAAATTTATATAACTTAATTTATCAATAATAAATGATTGTTTTACAAAAAACTGTATTTTTTATTATTCACTAAAAAAACAATATTTTCCAAAACAATCCCAAATTTTCACACTATATTAATATTTATATGTTCAATTAAAAAATTAAGTTCATTTAAAAAAATTAATTTTCTAAAATTTATAGAAATTAATTATTATATTTTCTCATAAAATGAAATAAAATTACTATTGGAGAAAATGTTTTTTTTAAAGAATAATAAGTCTTTACTAAAAATTGAATGATTTCTTACCAAGAATTTATCAATAAATTTATATTGAGTATGAAATTTATATATATTTCAAAAATTAGTTATTCTTATTCATACCCATGAATTTAATGGCTATTTTATAATGATCTTATTTAAATAATAATATTTCATGGTGTGTTTAGGATCGTTGTTGCATGTCATATACGGAATAGAACATAGTTTTATTTTATATTTAAAATCTTGGGGAGTTGATTTGTGAAAAAAAATTAATAAACCCAATTTTAAAAGGAAAACAACTGTAAGGGATATTGAATAATAGTATAAAAATAAAGTAAAATCGTGCTTGAAAGTAACTTATTGGGTGTGAAAATTCTCCCCACTATAACACATTATACCCCAAAAATAAACTTAAAGAAGTTTGGCCTACAAAATTTTGAGGCCACTAATCTATTATAAGGTACCCTCACTCCCAATTCTATGAGAATAATTATCAGGTATCTATAAAACTCATACTAAAGGAGTTTATTTCCCATATAAATCTTTTTCTTGGGAGTTGGTAATCCAAGACATCTTCTTGATAATATAATCGTCAAACCCTAATTTGTGTTCTTCCCAATTTAGTTCATGAGATGGATTTGGGTTATACTAATTGAGTTGTTAGACATAGAACATGTTATGGATCAAAATCAACTAAGGAATTAACAATAATCAATATGAAACCTTTATGAACCTCTTGATAATCTCAAAACATCACACATAACTAATGGAAAGCTTCCCCAAAATAATTAGTCTTTAGTGACCAAACCAACATGACCCATTCAGAAAAACCTAGTCCCAACTGAAAACTCCAAAGGGTAGCTCCAAAAATATGAATACGACTGGTGAAAACTATAAGTTATCGCTAATTAATCCCTAATTTCCCAAATCTTTATTATCTATTTATAGTAACCCAAGCCTTTCAAACATATTTTTTTATGATTTTTAACATAAAAATATAATAAGCCCAACCCAAAGGATAAAGTGTCCTATGGTATTTATAAAACTAGGTATATAAAACTAGAACAAAAAACTAAAACAACACTTCTTTATTTTAAACTCCATAACGAGATCCTAAATTTGTTTAACCTCCAGATGCCACATATGATAACCTATAGAATAGATAGATAAAATGGGTGATCTATAAATTCTATTAAGTTAATAAATATGATAATGAAGCATTACGTATGAGTCAGAAGGAATAACATGACATCATGAATGAAAATGATCATGAATAATCATATGGGAGCATAATATATTGAACATGGAATCATAAGATCATGGAGACATGAGAAATTGGAAGAAAAATATGACATGACATAATCATAATTCAATGATAATCACTAATAAAAATCACATATTGGATAAAGTCCCATCAAGAATTAGGTTCAGTCCTTAATATCGTACACAACATCTCATGAGATAGAAAAATTACCTAATGCGCTGGACTTCTATCTGAGAAGACCCATTATAACATGTTCATGATTATGTGTTCCACAAAATTTAATTAAGAATATTTAATAATCTTAATAATTACCCATCGATGGAAATGGGTTGCACAATATTTCCTCATATCATAACCAAAGTTGATTTCATAAAGAAGGAATTTGAGAAATGAACATAAGGCATGTTTTATCCCCATAAACGTAAGGGATAATAAGATAGGTATATATTTGATATACATATATACATAATTTATAATCATTATATAACATTAAAGTGAGAGAAAAATTTAGTTGGAGAGAGAAAGTTCATAACCCCAAGAAAAAGGGTGGTTCGGAGAGATCCCTTACCTTATGTTCAAAAATCATTCTAAAAATTCACTTGATGTCCTGAATAATCAGATAAAATTAATTAATTACTTAATTAAGATCCTTTTACATATATATATTATTTATCGTAGTTTTTTATGTTCATTTATAACCATTTTAATGAGATATAAATATTAGTTTCACTCTTCTGAGGATATTCGTTTCATGGTTCCATGGTCGGATCACTTATGGATAATTATTGAAGTAATTTTAAAATGGGTATAAAACTATATAATTTAAATGAAATGGTATGAATATACTTCTAGAAATTTAAATGATCCCAAATATACTTTTTTTCTAACATATGGATGATTCTTTTAGTAAAAATGTTAACATTATTTGGTTAGATCGTTTCAGTGGTTTTACCAACTATCACAAAAATGTTTTGTTTTATTTAATATTATGACTATATATTAATTAAAAACAAGAAATGATTTATAATATAATTATTATTATCATATTTAACAATAATATTATTTATATAACTAACATTGAAGGTGGTGGAGAAAACGTGTGTTTTTCATGGAGGTGTTGAACCAACCATATTCTAAACGACATTTTCATTTTAAGAACGAATAAGGGAATGTATAAGATAAAAATTACACTATAATACTAACATATAAGTATATTTAGGATACTTATTTTACAATTTTTATGTGGATGTGCATCATATGGGGTGGTAGAATATGAATAAAATTTAAAGAGATGAGTCAAGAATCTTGCACGTTTCTTTGGTTATCTCCTCTTAGGATACCCTATAAGGATTCTTGAAATGGTATATGGATGAGACCATAAGCACAAAGACATGGGGAGAGGATTTATAGGGGAATTTTAATTAAATTTGTTAAAATCAAAGGCTTAGAAGTTTTGAGGAGAATGGGCGGTGAGGGGTGGAATTTATAAGGGGAGGGGTGTTTTGAATATTATATTCATTAGTTTGTTATTTTGGCTGAAGGCCACCAATATAATTTATTCTTGTGAATACATACATTAAATGGTTAATTTTATTTTTAAATAATGGTTTATTATATCATTTATGACTCAAATATTAATGTATTTAGCTTATAATGTTCAATACCGTATTTTATTATATTTCACTGTAAAAAAAATCAACTATTTTAGAAAAATAAAACAAAATAACATGACAATTTCTATATGATTATATTTAAAAATTAAAATCCATTTTTTGAAAATAATTTTCAAAATATTAGGAATTAAATTTTTAAATAAAATCCTCATTTAATTGAAAATATCAATTTTAATATTATGACAAATTTTTGGATGCTTTGAAAAATCACTTATAGTCACAAAACATTATCTTACCATTATAATAAAACCTAATATTAATTTATAATTAAATTATATGAAAATTAATTTTCTTTTAAATCATTATATCTAATATAAAATCGTAATTAGAAAATTTGTGTTTTCTCAATATACAAACACTTAATTTATCATTGTTAAAATATCCATTTACCAGTACCATGATATAAATATATCATATTTTCAATTTATAAGATAACTAACTATTATTTTACACTTCCATGGGTAATAATACTATTCTAAAGGTCAGAATACTATTCCCAATAGTCATATTACTATTCCAATGATAAGATTACTATTCAAATAGTGAGATTAATATTCCAACAATCTGATTAGTAACAGTCATATGGGTTCACTACTTCTTATAAACACCTCATTTTTAATTTATTATTTCTCAATTATATTTTCTTATCAAGGTTATATATAATTTTATTTTAAAAATTCATATCTCATTTCTAATATTATGCTTCATTTATTTAGTGTTTTTCATGAGTGTGATTTTTTGGGTGGATCGAGAAGATCCAAATTTTCCTGTTATTATTATCTTATTTTCTATTTTTTGTCCCATTGTATTATTTTCAATTATTATTACCATTTTTATTCTATAAATTTAATTTAAAAATTATTATAATATAATAGTGTTGGTTCTATCAATTTATTCATGTACATTATATGATATTATATTACTAAATATGACAAAAATTATATATTTAGATTCCATTGAAATTTTTTTGGTTTATTACATACTTCCCCATTAAGAAATTTGACCCTTTAAATTTATTTTTATATATTAAGGTGAAAACATGTGGGGGTACTCCTGCTTCATTGCTTCCTATAGTTCCCATGTCATCTCCCCATACTTATGGTTTCACCATAATACTTTGACTAGATGATTTATCTTGGTATGTATACCTTTATCTCTATGGTCCAAGATCTTCATTGGATTCTCCTCAAAGGAGAGATTGTTTTCTAGCTACACTACCTATGAATTCATTAAAATTGAAGGATCTGGTAAGTAATTCCTCAAGATGGATATGTGTGATACATCATGTACTTGAGAAATGTTTTGTGGGAGTTCTATTCAATAGGTTGCAACTCTAATGAGATCAAGAATCTCAAAGAGGGGATGTACCTGGGACTTGGTTCTCCCTTATTCACAAATATCATGACTCTATTATGTGGGGATATGTAGAGGAAAACCTTATATCCAACCTCAAACTCCAAGACTCTTTAATGAACATCAACATAGATCTTTTTTTTACATTAATCGGCCTTAATGTTTAGATAAATGGTATTGACCTTTTATACCATTTCCTTAACCATTTTGGGACCTAGAAACCTGAGTTCACCAACTTTATCCAAACATGCAGTTATTTTTAATACCTTTCTATAAAGGGGTTTATATGGAGCCATTTGGATTCTTGAGTCAAAAATATTATTTTATTAGAACTCGGTCAGTGGGAGATGTTTATCTCTTCTACCTTTGAAGTCCATCAAACATAATCTCAACATATCTTCTAGTGTTTGGATATTCTTCTTAGATTTTCCATTGGTTTAGGGATGATAATCCATACATAAGTTCAACTTAGTGTTTAGATAATGTTGGAGACTCTTCCAAAACATAAAGGAAAATATCATATCTTGATCAGATAAAATTTATAGTGTTGTTTCATGCAACCTCACCATTTATTTGATGTATATACCTGAAATTTAATCAAGTGATAAGTCCCCAAAAATTTAAATTAAGTGGGAAATATTGTTAAGTTGGTACTCCACAACCCATATATCATTATTTCCTATTTATGTATTCTGAAGACCAGTGAAAAAGTCAACAGTGATGTTTTCCCATTTCTATGTAGGTATTGGTAATGTTTTTATCATCCCCTTATAATTTTTCCTTTATCATTCGATAGATAACATACTAAACACTTAATTGTATATTTTATGTTCTCTTTCTTCATATTTTTTCAAAAATAACACTCTCAGAGATATTTATATATCTTCATTCTCCCTGGGTAGATGGAGAAGGTCAGGAATTGTGAATCATTCAATAAATCCTTTATCTAAATATTTTTATGGTATACATAGTTATGACCCAAATCTTAAAAATCCAGCTTTATCAATTTTTAACTCCAAGTATTTTTATTTTCATATATCTTTCACCTTATTTTGAATTTTTTAATCATATTTTTTTGCATCCTTTATCTTCACCAGAATGGATGATTAAGGAATCATTAAATAATGATGATATTCCTTTATTAATTATTATTGTGTCTATTTTTTGAAGTTTAAGAATATTGGATATTTATCAGTTCTTATCATTGATAAGGTTTCTAGATCATTTCTACTTATAGAATTTTCCTCTTTATTTTCTTTCCTAGGATAGTAGTGTATTGAGTTTTTAGAGTCCTTAATTAACTCTAGTCATCTTTCTTGGAACATATTAAGCTCCTTTTATATGAATATATATTTAAGTCTATTCTAATCTATATATATTTCATAATTCTAACCAGAAAGATAATTCCTCTATATTTTCAATGTGAAGATAATTTCATCCAACTCTAGATCATATGTTGGATAATTATTCTCATGAACTTTCAAATTCTTTGAAGTATAAGCTATCACTTTTTCATTTTTCATCCATAAAAAAACCTATGACCTTCTTTTAATTATCATTGTATCCCATTAAAATTTCCCCACTTTTGGGTAGCATATGGACTGGTGTTGTGATAAACCTCGTTTTCAATTCCTTGAATCTCTATTTACATTCATCAATACAAAAAAACTTTACTCCCTTTTAAGTCATTTTGGTTATAAGTTTTGACAATAATGAGAAGTTTATCTCAAATATTGGGTAATACCCGACTAGTACAAGAAAACTATAAATATCCATTATAGGAACTATTCTGAGCCACTCCCCAATTTCCATTATCATAGAAGGTTTCATAAATATCTCATTACTGGTGATAACATGCCCCAAAAATGATACTTCCTCCAAAACTCACACTTACTATAATTTTTATATAGTTTATCCTATCATAAGGACTTTATCATAGTATTCAAATACTCCATATGCTCCTTCTAGCTTTTGAAGTATATCATAATATCATCCATAAAGACTACCATAAATTTATCAAGGTAATATCCAGTATTTATTCATTAAGTCCATAAATATTTTTGGAAGATTTTTGAGTCCAAAAGGCATCACTATGAACTCATGGTGTCCATACCTTTTTTGAAATGCAGTCTTGGAAATATCTTCCTCCATCGCCTATAATTGGGGATATCCTGGTTGAAGGTTCAACTTGGAGATGTATTGGGATCTACATAGTAGAACGAATAAGTCATATATCTATGTAATGGGATAATTTTTCTTTATTATGATTTTTTTACCTCACTGTAATCAATGTAGAGGTGCATTATCCCATCCTATACTTGAAAAAGAGGATCGAAACACCCCATTGTGAATCACTTGGGCTTATGAAACCCTTTTCCAGATTCTCTTGTAACTACTTATTTAGTTATTCCAACTCAATAATATTCATTATATTGGGAGTCTTGAATATGGGTAGAGATCTAGGTATAAGTTTGATCAGAAACTCAACCTCTCAATCAATAGGAAGACCAAACAACTATTTAGGGAATTCATTAATATATTCCCTCACAATGGTCATGTTTTCAAGCATGATTCTCTCCGTTGTCTCAATCATTTATGTTATTTATCTTTACTAATAATGTAATAATATCCACACATGAAATAAATATTCTCAAATTATATTCATCATATTCCTTAAAATTATACATAATTAAAGGGTGACTTAAGAAGTGGCGAGTGATCTCCATTTCCCAAGAGTTGATGTTGTCTTTATACAGGGATAATAAATCTTGGCCCAATACAGAATCAAACTCTACTAAAGGAAGTATGGAAAGATTTTATATAGTTATATTCCCATAAAAATAAACTTTTGATATAATATTTATAGAATTGTTACTCAATGAAATCAAATCATTTTAGGGGTGACACAAATCTCCTCAAAATCATCCTATACTAGACTATAATAAATTGAAATACAATAAGATATACATAACTCTAGAGTGGAGGATAAGTGCTCCTTTATTATCAGGATTCATATCATCAATCATCTTAGTGTAGTCACTTCCCACCAATATTGTTTTGGAGATTTATAGTGTTTATCATCTTTATTATCCCCTATATTAGGACGTTGACTAGCATAATTATCAAATTTTCCCACATCCATGACATTGAATTATTAGTGGTACCGTAAGTTTAACTTTATTTTCCTTCATATTGGTAACTAGACTCTTTATTTTTCTTCAAAAATCGGATGCTCTATGCACTCATTTCCCACACATAATTCATATTCTAGTTCCATTAATACATTTACCTTGGTTACTCTTCCCACATTTTTGACACATAGAAAATTGAATCTTCTTTTATTTATTATATTTATCACCTATACTTCAATGATACATCATCCTTATCTTCATTGATTTGTTTGGATACTAAACTATGTTACAGATGTTAATCATAATTTTTAATAACTATTTTGGTATCATCACAATATTCCTTACTTCTGCTCCCATTAGGTTAGTCATCTCGTTAAAGAAATCATCACATTGAATTTCAGCATAATTCATTTTATTTCCCACCATTAGCTAAAATAAACAAAAGGATGAGAATACTCAAACTAAAAATTATGTAAAAATGGAAACTAAGAACATTGAAGTAATAAATTATAAATGAAAATTATGTCCTAAATTATGAATCTCTAGGTTTAAATCTAGTTTATACATTGTAATTTCCCTATTAAATATTTTTAACCTATAAATTTTTTCAAGTCCTTTATAGTGGTTCATAAAGAGTTTGTAAATTTTCAATGAATATCCCATGATAGTGTCAAACCCGGTGCACAGTAAGGCCTTTTTCATACACTATTTGATGATCGAGTTAATACCCAATGCGCCATTTTTAGGGTTATCACCCCTAGGTACAACTATTCTAGATCCACATCCACTTGTTGTATCTTGAAATATATGTAATTTCTTAGAAAAACCATACTATATACCTACAAAAAATTTATTATATTTTCCTATACTTAGACATATCTCTATGGTTCTCACTAAATTATTATAGTCCTAATACCCAAAAATAATAGTAACATCCTATGATCCCAACTATAGTGAATAGAGACTTTTACAAATATTATTATATGATTTTTAACATAATTATCCAATAAATACAATCCAAAGGATCGAGAGGCCTAGTGTTTTTGGAAGACTAGGAACATAAAACAATAGAAATAAACTAAAACAAAAATTATTTATTTTAATATCCATAACAAGTTCCTAAATCCCTTTGAGATCCTACTATTTTATAGGATAACATAGGGAATACATACACAAAATGGGTGATCTATAAATCCTAATAAGGGAATGAACATGATAATGGTTCATAACGTATGAGAAAAAAGGCATAACATAACATTATAAAATAAAAGGATCATGAATAATCATATGGATGAATAACATAAAGAACATAGAATAATAAGATCTAGTAAACATAGGAAATTGGAAAAACTATGTGACATGACATAATAATAATTCAATGCTAGCCACCAAGACCAAATCACATGGTTGTTAGAGTCTCATCATGGATTAGGTTCACTCCCTAATCCCATACATAATGTCTCGTGAGAAAAAAAATACAAAATTCATTGAAGCACTATCTAGGTTCACCCATCATAACACATTAATTCTTATGTTTTCCATAAAAGGAAATTAACCATATTAAATAAACATATGAATTACCCAAGGAAGGAAATGGGTTTCACAATCTTGCTTCGTATCATAATTAAAGGAAATTTTATAAAAATGCATTTGATAAATGAACATAAGGCATGTATTTGCAAATAAAAGGAAGGGATAATAATTTTGATATATATTTTATATACATATATGAAAAATTAATAATCATTCAATGATATTAAATATACCGAGAATGTGAGTTAGAGAGATAAAGTTTATAACTATAAGAAAAAGGGTGGTTTAAAGAGATCCCTTACTATATGTTCCAGAATCATTCTGCACTTTCACTTAATGTACCAAAAAGATAAAATTAAAAACAATAATTAATTAATATAGAACCTTTTACATCTATATTTAATTTATTATAATTTTATTATGTCTATTTATAACAATTTCAAAGAGTTGTGCTGCTTAATTTCACTCTTCTAAGGGTGGTCATTTCATGTTTCTAAGGTCATATCACTTGTGGATAATTATTTATGTTCTTGTAAAATGGGGATAAAACTATTTAAGTGAAATGAAATGGTATTAATATAATTCTATAAAATTTAATGGTCCCAAATATCATTTTTTCTAAAATAGGGATGATTCGTTTAGTAAAAATGTTAACTTTATTTGTTTAGTTCATTTAGGTGGTTTTACTGACCATCATGAAATAGTTTTATTTTATTTAATATTTTGTACATTTATTTAATTAAATAAAATTAAATATGTTATAATATAATTATTAAAATAATATTTAAACATAATATTGTTTCTATAACCATCCATGAAGGTGGGGAAAACATAATATGTTTTTCATAAAGGCGTTGAACCAACCATATTGTAAACAACATTTTAGTTTTTGGAACAAAATAAATGAGGTTATAAGATGGTTATTTTACATAATAATAACATATCATTATATTTATAATACTTATGTTACTATGTTTATTTGTATGGGGATCATAGAGGGTGGTATAAGAAGAATAAAATTGAAAGAGATGAGACAAGAATCTTACATCTTTATTTGGTTGTATCCTCTTAGGCTTCCATTAAGGATCCTTGAAATAGTATTTTGATGAGAAAAACAGCACTAGGATGTGTTTGAGTGGATTGATAATAAAATTGGGAAGAAATTTGGAAAGCTCCAAGGCTTTGAAGTTGTGAGGAGAAGGGGTGGTATTTATAATGGGGGATATGATTTATTTTAATATTATATTCATTAGTTTATTATTTAGGATAAAGACTATCAATATAATTTATTTTTATGGATATAAACAAAAAAAATCATGTGAGTTATAAATAATGGGTAATTAAATCATCAATTACCTAATAATTCATGTATTTAACTTATAATGTTAAATATAGTATTTTACTTTATTTTTTATTCACCAAAAAATAAACTATTTTAGAAAAATAACAAAAAATAACCCAACCCATTTTTTGATATTTAAATTTCAAAAAATGATATCCATTTTATGATAATAATTTTCTAAATTTGAGAAAATTAATTTATAAATAAAATCATCATTTAATTTAAAAATACACATTTTAATATTACGAGTAATTTTTTGACCCTTTGAAAAATTACTTATGGTATCATAAAATTATTTTAAAATTATTATAAAAAATAACTTAATTTAGAAATACATTTAGTGAAAATTATTTTCCATTTAAATTATTGTATTTATTATAAAATTATAATTAAAACATTTATGTTTTATAAAAAAACAAATACTTAATTTATCATTTTTTAAACATTTATTTACCTATACCATGATATAAATATATATAAATTTTCTTTTATAAGATAAATAAATTTTATTTTACACTTACATATTTGACTATAATATACTAACAGTTAGGTTACTTTTTCTAATGATAATATTATTATTACAACAATCAGGTTACTATTAAAATGGTATGATTACTATTCTAATAGTTATATTTTTAATAGTCATAGGGGTTCTTTACATACTATAAATACCTCATATTTCATTCATTATTCATGAAATTATATTTTAATCTCATATTTATATATATATTCATTTTCAAAATTCATATTTCATTACTAATATTCCACTTCATTTCTATAGTGTTGTTTGTGAATGAAATTATTCTAGAGGATCGTGTATACCCAAATTTTCTTATTATTGTTATCTCATTTTCCATTTTTTATCACATTGTAATACTCTATATTATTTTTTCCATTTTTACTATCTAAATGTAATGTTTAAATTATTATAATAGAAAAAAAAATTGTTCTATCATGTGGTGTGCGTGTGTGTGTTATATATTATTATATAACTAAATATGAAAAAATTATATATTTGGAAGGGAAATTCAATTTATAAAATTCTAGGTTGTTACACATCACTTAAATAATGATTGAACCTACTAGGGAAGTCTCTTCCACCTTCATCCTACATAGGGCATACTGACATGCAAAACTATATAGATCCTTGAAGGGAGTCATTTGGATCAATGACTACTAAATGTTATTATAAGAAAATTCAATCAGTGACATGCGTGCACCTCATATCCTCAAAAATACAAGACACAAACTCATGACATACCCTATATAATCTGGGTTTCCCGCTCCATTTGACATTTGGTCAAGGGATGGTAGGTCACGCTCAACATAACATAGGATCCCATTTCCTCTTGGTGGTATTTCCAAAAATGATACATGAACTGAGGGTAACTATCTTAGATGATAGTAGACCACACCCCATTAAATATCACAATGTCTTAGACATAAAATCTCTCAAAATCATCTAATTTATTGTTATCCTTAATAAAAAATGAAATGGGGAAACTTGGTAGGTCGATAAATCATGACCCACATAGAATTCTTAACCCGATTAGAATGAGGTAACTCAATGATAAAGTCCACGGATATCATGTCCCACTTCCATGTATATATGGGAAATGGATGGATGAGACCAGATGGATTCTGATGTTTGGAATTAATTTATGGGAATGTAAAACCCAAATAAAAAAATTCTCATATATCACATCTCGTATGTGACCACCAAAAGTAGTTCTTTAAATAATAATACATCCTAGTGGTACTTGGGTGAATTTACCAATGGGGATGATGAAATTCTTATATTACCACCTTCTTCATAGACAAAGGTACCACATGCTAATTTTGAAAATAGATAACATAGTTAAGAGAAAGGACCACTCATTAATGGCCTCCCCACTATATAAGATCCTCCTAATAGGACATCATTCCTCATCCTTTTCCTACTCACGCCAAATAAGCTCCAAAATAGAGGGATTTAGTGAGATGATAGAAGGAAAAAAATATTCCTTCTCTTCCTTTTCTTACAAATTTATCTGATCTAAGATTATCCTGAGTTTCCACTCATCATTGGACTCCTTCAAGGCTCAAGAGGTAATGTTTTTACTAAGAGAATCAGCGGATAAATTCCCCTTTCAAGGTGTATAAGAAAACTAAAAATTGAACTTATAAAGTTATTAAAATAGCCACCTCTTCCTGAGGTTCATATCATTCTATGATAAAAAATTTCATAAACACTTATCATCAGAGTAAGCATTGAATTTCTCCCCAAATAGGTAGTGTCACTAATACTTAAGGGAATGCATCACTATAGAGAATTACTGATCATGGGTCATGTATTTATTTTCATGTAGTCATAGTTGGATTGATCCATATGAAATGATATGATCCCTCTATATAAGATCACACCCTAGAATCATCTCATATGCATCTTAGTAAACCAAATAACCTTGAACATCCTTGGGTAAAATCAAAATTGGTGATGATTCCAATTGTTTTTTAACTCATCAAAAGATTCCTGACAATTTAGACTCAACAATAACTTCACCCCTTACCATGGGAGAGCTTCATGGGTTATATAATCTTGAATAAATCCTTTATGAACAACCTGTAGAATTATAAAACCCCAAGGATGATTCCAATTTTGAAAACATTCATGGTATCCTCCTAAGATATCATGGCCAAGAACTTCTAAGTACTGATGTGATTCCATGTTATGATAAAACATAACCAAGAAACTTGAACTCTTTGATATAGAAACTACACATGGATAATTTATCAAAGAGGCATTGATCAGACAGGGTTCCCAAAACAATTCTCAAGTGACTCACATTCTCCTCCTATGATTTAGAGTAAACCAATATGTCATCCACAAATAATATGCTAAAGGTGTGAAGGCACTGATGTAATTTATGGTTCATGAGTGACATGAAGATAAAATGAGCATTATATAACATGAATGGAATCATATAGTACTCAAAATGGACATAAATTTATTGAAAAGTGGTCTTAGGAACATCAACCACTCTCACCCTAAGCTATAATAGACAAAGATAAATTTTGGAAAACCACGTTGCTATGTTTAACTGGTCTAAAAGGATATAAATATAGGGAAAGGGGTAAATATTCTTGATTTTGTCCCCATTAAACTTCTACTAGTCAAAATAAAAATAGAGTTTCTTATCCAATTTTTTAGAAAAAAGTATCAAGGTGGCCCATGAGGAAATACTGGGGTTAATAAAGCCTCCATCTTCTAAGTCGGCCAATAGAATATTTAATTATTTTAACTATGTTGAATCCATGAAGTATGAAGGGATGGATATAGACTAAATCATTAATACTAGATCAAGAACAAGTTCCAATTCCCTATCTATGGGTAAGCCAAAGAAATTTCTTGGGATCACCTCAGATAATTCCTCAACGACTTGTGACAACTCACTCCTGGAATTTTCCTCACTATATTTCATCAAAACTATAGACACCTGACTAATGAGCCTACCTAGTTCTAGAATAAGAGGTCACACCTGACTAAACCATGAGCCCTAATCTCTTGGGAATACTATAGGTCTCTCATCAAATATAATAAGAATCACATTTCAATAATAAATATAATTTTAATATTCGTAGTCCACCATCCAGTATATCCCAAGAATTACATTGAAAATGTCCATTTTAAAGATGACGAATCCACATACTAGCTCAACTTCTGATATAGATATGACACACAAAGAGAACCAAAAACCTTACCCTTTCTTTCTTCCAATAGGTGTGACTATATACATAACTTTAGGCATGATACTGTTATGGAATTTTAGTAATTCCATAATACATGTAGGTATAAAAGAGTCAGAAGAACCTATATCCAATAAATAGGTTTACATAGATGAAGCAATAAGAATAGTACCTATCATTATCACAGGACCTACCTAAGATCCCACTAATTCTTGATCCATTTCATGAAACTACTTCACCTCTAAATGAAACCAAGTTTTACCAATTACATAGGGGTCGGCCCTGGTCTTACTCTACCCATACGAAGAACCATTTCTACAACCACACCCTGAGAATAGGGTCCCACTTCATAGGAATCATTGGCCTAGATCATGGATACCCTAGGGGATAAATATTTCTCACTACTCTGAGGGGGAAAAGTGGATTAGAAAAATCTCTAAAGTTGTCCTAGTAATCTACATGAATGAAATTACTTGGGTTCCACCTGACATGAATATCACATATGATCCACTTTACTATGTTGGTGGAAGAAATCCAACCCACAACCTAAAACTATTGATAATTAACTCAAATCATCCCAAACATCCCTTCCTAGTCGACATCCACCATTAATGCTAGATAAAGAACATCATCATAGGTATTAAGCTTTAATAAGAAGAATTGGGACCAAAAATTATGTTACAAGACTATCTCAAAGCTCAAAGATTTTATCTCTCTATTACAAATTATTTCAGGATAAAAGGGAACCAATTTAGTAAAATTGAATACATAATTCATGAATAACCAATTTACTTATTTATGGAACACAAATTATCAATATTTATCCATTAGCAAGGTGTTAGGAAAAACTATCGAGTGAATATCACCTTAAAGTCCTTCCACTATAGATTATCATGTTTATTTACTTAAACAACTGATTCCCACTACTTCTAAATAAATCCTTCATGCATAAAGGTAGAACACTTTGATTTAACTAAATATGGATTTCTAAGGAATATGAATATTCATTAAGTCTTCTATTACCAATCATTGATATTATAAGGATCATTTCTTCCCTAGAATGAGGTAGGGTTATACTTGATAAATTCTTGTGATTGGTCCTTATCAACATTTGAATTAGCTTCATTAACTAGAGTGGTACCAAAACATGCCTTTTGGTAAATTGCTCAAATAGAATAGACCACTATCTCAACAAGGTTCTGATCAACTGGTGGATAATCTCACAAAATGTTTTATATTACCTCCTTTAGTGGGTTGACAAGTCGTATTTTGGGGGTATAGTACTATATGATTCAATAAAATAGAAAACCCCTAAAAACTAATGGTAAATAATTATTCAAAAGCCATAAAAAATTAACAAGTGACCCAATAAATCATGATAAGTGGAATATAACAAATAATAACCTTATATGAAACATTTTATGCATGTATAGTCTGTAGATCATGAACCCTACCCAACAAGGAAGGGTAAAGAAAATCTAAAATCATGAACACATGTTTTTTCAACATCCCCAGGAAACTTAATGAAGGATATTAAGAGTGTTGTACAGAAACTCATTCACAACTCTTACTTGATCCTTGTAAAATTGATATATAGTTTATCTTAGATTTTAAAATAATATAGATCCATAACCAATGGGTTCCCCCTCAACTGAGCTCCTAACCAATCCTATGGAAAGGATTTAAGGGTGTTTCCAATACCCATGGGGAAGAAATTATTTCCTAGGCATTGAGAATTTCCTTTGGGAAGGTTTTTCCCAATAAATTCATCAACATAATATAAATGATGTAGAAAAATACCATAACAACCCATATTAAATATATACAACCAAACATAAAAAGAAATTTAATTCCATAAACAAAATGAATTTTATGGGGATCTACAAGAATGTAAAAAATGGGATGTAAGTTACTACAGATAAAATCCAAAGTAAATAAAAGTTATACCGATATCTACGTGGCATAAGGGTTAACCTTAAACCATGTCACCTCCATCAAAAATTCTCCACTAACATGAGTACCCACCACTTCCAAGATACCCCTTATTTTACGTATTTCTAAAAAAGGTATACATACATCCATTGGGTGTATATAAGTTGTGAGAACATTGCGCCCAGTAGGATCCCTCCAAGTGTTTAATGAATAGCTATTTTTATACAAAAATAAACATTTTTGTTTAAAAACACTTTAAATAAGACATTATATTAGAATTTTAAAATAAATAGAGGAAGATAAATGTATAAGAAAAATCCAAGAACCATGAGACATACCTAGGGTAACTAAGTTTGGGCCTCATCCTTGGATCCCCATACACTCAGTGATCAATCCATTCACAAACATTCCTATGCACGAGCCACTAGGGAGGACCTTGACAATGTCCCATTGGTAACCATATTTGTATCATTGTTTTTTAGTTAGTTTTTCCTCATATCATAATATCATTAGAGGGTGTTTCTTTGATTTTTATACCTTTCCTAGTCATCCCACCTTGGCACATGGGGTTCCTGTGTGGCATCCCCTTTCTATTCATATAAATTTCTACTTTTCAATTTATTTCATAAAAAAAAATCATGAAACATGAATCCAATTCCATCTCAATACAAAATTAAAAATAATTAATCAACCAAACACACACCAATATTTCTCTGAGAACCATATTATACCTCAAAAATATTGAGAAATTATTTAGAAATTTAATTGATCATATTAGTTTCATCAAATACACGCTATTAAATTTATATTACACAAACTCTAGGATTTTACAGCCATGAGGAAGAATAATAACCATGAGGTAAGGGAGAAGAGTACCAAGATGAAGGAGAGTAAGACCTTAATTGATGATTTTATAAAGTTATAAGGAGTAAATCTCACCAAAATTGAACCCAAGTGTGAAAGGAATGTGGAGATAGTGAGACTAGGACTATAGAAATAATGAGAGGGGATAAACGGGGGGTAAGATGGTTAAATTGATTAAAATTATTTTAGGTATTTCATATTTTTGAATGTTCTTGGCAGACCACATGGTTTGGCCATTGGGTTTTCTGAAACATGAACCAAACATGTAGATCACCACTACATCAGCTAGGAATTTTTATGGTTGGGTCACATGGTTAGATAAACTATGAAAATAATTATAAAAAAACTACACTATCAAAAACTATAGTCATATTGAATGTTTTCTACATTACTTATTATAATAGTGATCTAACCATGATGTAGCCCAATTTTTACAAAACATTATAATCTCAATGGAAAATGAATTGAAATGATGAAGAATTAAAAAAAAATTAAAGGGAATTCATACCCAAAAGTGAGATTTTTGGTGTGGCTATAATTGTGAAATGTTATTATAATTTTAATAACCAGTTTGAAAAAATATGTGGTGTTATTTTATTTCAAAAATAAATTCATTTTCTAAAAAATTTAGTGGTTCTTATTTTGGTTTTTAATGTTACTATTATGTAGTTTTAATTATCATTAAACAATTTATTTAGGATAATTATTTATTGAATAATGAAAACCCTTTTATTTTTTTGTACACTTTGGGACTAAACAAGCTAATTTTATTTTTTCATTAGTGTATGTTATATTTTTTATAAATTTTTCATTTCATTAGGCTTTTAAATATTTTTTTAGGGATGTTTCTAAACATTATAGTGGATGAAAAATATTTATAATTTGATATGAAGTACTAATTCTTTTTAAATTCTAAAAATTCATTCAAACTATTCATGGTTTTGTTAGATTTAAAATTTTCTATCTAATTATTATAAATTTATTTTATTTAACATATATTATATTTATTTATTATCTATTTATTATGAATTATATTAGATTTAAAATTTTATTTTTTCAAATGTATAAAGTAATTTAAGAAAAACATGATGTGTTTAATGATTTTTTATCTTAGTTAAATTTTTTCTTTCTTTTAAAAGTATGGAGTTAATGTAATGAAATGTTTTTTCAATGTAAGAATTTTGAAATATTTATTTAAGGGAGAATAAAATTTATATGATCCCTAAGATCATTTTTTGATAGGAATTAAATATATTCTTGGTTTTAAAAAAAATCTAGTTCCTTATACTGCTAGTGTAGTGAGGGCTTCTAAATATACCAACTTTATCTTTTCATGAAAGTGAATGTTTAAGACTTATGCATTGAATTTTTAACTTATGATGTGTTTAGAGACCATGAATGCTATAAAGGTTCATATATCTACTCTTTGGTGAATTGAAGGTGTCTGGAGAGGTGATCTGTTTGGTTATATATATTTGTTGAGGTTGTTAGAGTATTTTTTCAATAAGATTTATTATTTAAGACAAATTATGAGTATGTTTTTGGATATTATAATTTATTATTTTGATAATTTTTGGGTTATAATGTAATATAAAATATTATTTATTTATTTTTGAGAACTAATATATATATAATTCATTTTCAAAAAATTATTTGATAAAGATATATATATATAATATAAAAATAAAAATATATCATCCAAAATTGGTGGTCGCTAAATGTGTGTGAAAAATACCCATGGAGACCACTTTGAGCAGTCACCAATTAATAGTTACTACCATTAGAAGATGTAAAATGTGCATTTGAGACCCCATCTACTATGTCCACTAAAATAGTCATGAAGTGGATTCCCCTATCATAGAATCCCATTTCCTAACTACCTTTGGCATGTGAGAATACCTATTTCTCTAATAGTGTTAGGTCTGGTCAATGGTATCCCACCACCAATTCTGCCTCCTCATATTCTTCTTTTATACTTTGAATGACTAAAAAAATAGTGATATGGTGAAATATTTATAGGTAAAGGTTAGTGTAGGATAATTCCAATAACTTCGATGATTCTAACTTCCCCTTCTTTGATCTAAGATTCAATTGATTCAAACATGGTCTGACCGACCTGGCATACCTCAACTCTATTTGATTTTTTTCATAGAAGGAACTTTCCCCCACTTTTTCAAAGTGTGTAGGCTAGGATATATTGATAATTGGTCAACCCCCACTAAACCCAAGTAGAATATAAGAATTAAGGGGGTGATGTTTTCCCATAAAATAAGGCACCCCTTAGTGTAAATAATCATTTATTTCATCACATTATTCCTTTTGGGTATTATACGTGTCGTGTTTTTGAGGTTTGTTTCTCTTTTATTCAATAGAAAAAATTAAAAAAGTTTTCTCCTTCTAATATTGAGATAGTTTTTGAACCTACATTCTACCATAGTGTTATCCTTTTTTTCATGGATTTTACACCTTTTTATTTGGGGGGGGGGGGTTTCACATTGCATCTGCTATCCATATTTTTCACATTTTTGACTTTATTTTTATCTTAAAATTATCACTATATCGAAGGGAAAATAATTTATAGTTACAAAACATGGTATCAAATCCATGTTATATCCTAGGTGTGACATGGGTGGTAGCTCCCAAAATTAGTTTGAGAATGATAATGATTTCTCAGGTTGGAGTATGTGGATCCATGGTGGTTCCTTGTATTGAAATTCTTCCTCATAACAGTATCCAAGAGGTGCGTCTTGGGGAAGAGATAAATGGTAGTGAAGGTGTAAGAGGGTTGGATTTAATGGATTATTATTTAAGGGGAGGCCCAAATTTGTGGTCTTTGGATTAAGGGGAGACTTTTAGATGAAAATACAATCCCATAATGGTTTCTACAATGAGTGGTGTCTATCATATATGTTTGGATAGGCTACTCCTCATATCATCTAATTTGTTTTATAAAGGAACCCTAGAAGGGATTATTTGTTTGTCCTAAAATTTATAGGATGGGAGGAAAGGATCCTAACATAATATAAGTTGAAATCATCATCCAATAACTTCCATTGGTTTAATGGTGATAGATTTCTAATTTGGCAGAATCATAAGAGGATAATTTTCCTAGGCAGCTTGATGAGATAGAACTAGACCCAGTAGCTGGATTAAATTATCTAGGTAGGGTTCCTCTAATATGGATATGAGATAATAAAGGAAAGCATCATCAGTAGAATAATATCAAGGGACATGCGATGAGGAAAATCCTGTATGAAACTGCCTACATAGTATACATGGTGTGGTGGAAAATGATGGTTACATTGTTAATACTCAACTCCATCATCCAGGGACATGTGTGGTTCAACATTGATGTTATTTTATTTCAAATGGTGAATCATTGATTCCAAAAATGAACTTCACAACCATGTAAATACATCAATGGAATAACTATTATAGATACATGAACCACCTAGTATCCTTCTACATGATTCTCATCACCCAGGATTAATGGGTTAATATGAACATAAACCCCTACAAGAATCACATATTCTTATAGAGGTCTCCCCCAAAAATTATATAGGTAATGAATATATCCTCCCATTAGATTCATTATAGGCATATCATGAATCAATTTTAACATCTTGGGGTTTTTATTGGATCAAAAATCCTCAAGCTTTTTGAATTTTTGAGTTTAGTTAGTGTGCAACTCATTTTGTGATCTTCATATCCAAATTCTAGGCGTTTTATTGACCCAATGTATTTTCTTTATATGGGTTTTAAGTCTTGTCAAATTAATTGTGGTTTTGGGTGATTTTTGGGTGCATCGAACATGGAAAACTTGATTTTGGGAAAGCGCAAAAAAGGTGCATGGTTTAAAAAAACCATGTGGCCTCTTAGGAGTAACCTTGTAGACCTCCAGTGTCACTATAAATGGTTTGAAAAACTATTTAGGTGAGGGTTCATGACCATGAGAGGCCTCTACAGTTTTTGATTGAGGGATTTTTCACATTCTACACATGGTTTGTAAAACTGTGTGCCTAGACTATGCATGTGTGGGGTATAGGCAGAGAGCATTGTATGGTTGGTTCACAGTTGGCCAAACTGTAAGGCTCATTTATTTGGGTGAAGTTATAATTTTTTACCTCCCTATATTTATGATTTATCCTCCTTCATTCTTACCATTTCAACCACATGTAGTAGGACTCTACTCCCATCCCCTTCCTCCTTAGGCATTGAGGGATATTTTTCATCCAAGATTTGATCTTTGATCTGTTGGTGGCTAAGGATTCATCTTGGTAAGGCCTTCAATACACTGGGTTCTATTTTCTATTTATCTCAATATATAGAATGCTAAATCTATGCAATCTATTTTTTCTTATTTTCAGGTAATTCATCTAAAACATTTATTTCTCTCAACCCGGTTCGATTTAGAGTCTAATATAAGACAAAAGAGCACCCACTAACCTAAGGTAGGTGGTTTATATCTTTCTCATTGATTTTGAAGGTGTTTTTGGGGTGTGTTCTATATATTCCCATGAGGTTACTCTAAGAGATACACCTAATTAATTAATTCTTGTCTTTAAATTAATAAATTGATGATATGAGATGCCTATGGGCATGATCCTGGTATACTATAAATGGTGAAGTCAGGTTAGGGGCTAAGACCAACCTGGGTAGTTTTGGTCAGGTGGGAAATTTGAATTATTTAAATATTTTACATTGATTCCTTGGTTCTGTGGGAAAATGATGGGATTGGCCTGAGGATTGAGGTGATGTTGATCACCTAGCCTAAGGCGACGTGGTTTATTAGGTTGAGGGTGTGACTCATGATACATGGGTTGATGATGATCACTAGGTTGAGGTGACATGGTTGTCGGATTTAGGTGACAAGGTCACCAGGTTGAGGTACTATCTCTCAAGACTTGAGATGGTTTTGACCATCAGGATTTAGAAACATGGTCATAAGGGCACAAGGTTCCATATTATTTTTCTTAGTTATTTTGGTGATTTCCACTCATTGTTTGTTAGTAAACGTGCAATTGGAGTCGTGTGAACATAGATAGGACTTGGATGAGGTTATGTTGACCAATCATTATTGGTGGAGGACCCTATAAATTATGTGGAATAGGTGATGGTGTGGACCATTAGATGTGTTGGGGGTGCTCACCATAGAAAGCCACATGGATAGTGATGGACCATTGATTGACGGTGTTGAGACCATCAATAGGGGGATGAGGCGTGACATTATACTTGAGGATGTTGGGCTAGGATATTGGGAGGAAAATATATCATCGTGCCACAGAACATGGGTTTTTAAGATGATGGTGACTTTATATCAGGGGAAAAATATTATTATGCATCAGGGCATTGGGATTAAAGACAATGGTGATTTACTGATATGAGTTTCAAGGGACCTCGGATGTGATTAGGTGTGTATTTTGGATGCTAGGTTTAATGATTAATGGCATAAGGTGTTGATGACATGATTGTGGGTGGAACCCAAGTGTTCACCTAGGTGTATATTCATCAGGGGATTCCTTGGGTGATAAGAAATGGATCATGGACACTATATATATATATATTTATTTATTTATTTATATATATATATATATACAGACGTGATCTATATGCCATATATATTTGGGGCATGTATTTAAATACCAATGATGACTGAAGTAGGTAAAACTCTTCCATGTGGTTGTTGAACACAAGGTAAGTAGTTATTTTATTAAATAGGTTTGTAATTCTATTTCATTTATATTTAGTATACAACAGCATAATTATGGATGTAATATAATAACACATTGGTGTTGTATTACTAAGATTTATTCTCACACCTAACATGGCCCCTTGGTACTCATGTAGATTTTATGTCTCTGAGGTCAGGTAAGGGATCGGGCTTGAGAGGTGGACCATAGTGATTGAGTTATACCTTCTTCATGGAAAGGATGATGGAAGACCATGGTGGTTCTTCTGTATCATCTAGAGTTTTATTTTTGTTTCATAATGCTTTTTATATGTATGTAATGATGGTCAGCCATGGGTGACCCTGGTTTTCTATTGTTATGTATGACCTATTATGGCATGTTTCATCTATAAGTGGTATGTTTTGGAATCATTTATTTTGCTTCTTTTTCATGCTTCCACTAAATTCCATATGTTACCTCCATTGACTTATGGTATTTTCCCTCTATGTATATACATATAGACCATTTTTATTATCATAAAATATGTGTATAGTCTCCCCCACTATCACCTCATAGACCCTCTCTGCTAATCGGTAGCCTTTTTCATTTGGGGAGGCACACCTAAGGAATAGTGACCAACCAACCTAGAGCATCATTCGGGTGGAAAACTGGTTTGGGGTGATAAAAATTGTATCAGAGCTATTTTTCTTTAATTTTGTTATTTATATTTGGGAAATGGAAGACTAAATACTAGGGTGTTTTCGGAACTGGGGAAAGATCTTGTGTTTAAGTATCTACAGCCTCATGCACGAGGGACATGCCAAGTTTCTAGGGGTGGTAATTTTATGCTCTATTTATTTATTTTTATAGTTGATTGATTAACACCTCAAGGGCACACTTGGGTGTGATATTTATCTATTATATGGTATTGATCATTGGCAAGATATGGAGAGGGAGATTTTATTATGCATCATAACAGCCACTTACGCTAATATGATGTGATTTTTTTGTGATTATCATTGGGAACCTAGAGTGCACTATGAGGGGTTGGGTAGTTTAAACTGTCAATAAAAAAGCTAAATGGTATTTTCCTTCTTAGCCTCTTCTGGTGTAATTTTAATCATCCAACCCAGCCATGTGCTTCCAATGAGATCTTTATATTATGTTATGTGATTATATATGAACGTGATATATGGGCCTTGCCCTAATAAAGGTTGGTATGGGTGATAATAGGGGGTGGGATGTTTAAAGTGTCAAAAAAGAATCTAAATAGTGTTTTATTGCTTAGCCTATTTGGTGGCATTCTACTCAGCTACCCTAGATTGATATATGATATGTGATGCCTGACTATGATATAGGTAGGAAAGGTTCCATGAAGCCAGATTATATGTGATGCATGACTCCAATGTGGGTAGGAAGGGGGTCATGAGGCTAGATGATACTTGATACCCAACCCTATTTTGGGTAAGAAAGGGGCCTTAAGTCTAAATGTCATGTGATAGAATGTGGTAGGGGTGTAAGGGTGGTGAGATGCACTACCTATTACATATTTCCATTTATGAGTCATATATATCTATATACTATTTTGTATTTTTAACCATTGTATTAGTATTCTATAGTATGCCACCTAGACAACTTCTAGTGGATCATTAGGAGGGTAGTGATATGTTGTCGTATGAGCATGCATGGGATGAGGCCCCTGAGGGTCAAGATGAGGCCTTAGAGGGTCAGGATAATCATAAACCATATATACAAGCTCATGTATAAGTAGTATGGCTATAGATGGAAGGATTTTTTAAATGGATCTAAAATAATCTTAGGGTGAGTTTGGTATGACTCATATAGGGTATTGACTGAAGAGCTCAGGGAGGTGATCCTTCTATGGAGTACTTGACTCAAGAGTTCCAGTATCAGCATCTACCATTATTTAGGGTGAGGGTGTACCACAGGATGCAAAGAATAGGATCAAGTTGGTCCAAACTATCTTCCACCAGTTTGAGACACTCCCAGTTCAGTGGGTGAAGCTGGTGATGTACATGCTCATAGTATCAGAAAAGTACTGGTAGGATGTATATGTTCACACTATAAAACACAAGGGACTATCTTGGAAGTATTTCAAAGACATATTCTTCAAGAACATATTTCTGGATACATTGAGGGTGGATCGAGACTATGAGTTCATGAATATACTATAGGGGGATACATCTATCATGGACTATGAAACAAATTTCACAGAACTATCTCATTTTGAACCTTGTATGGTGGGCGATGGCATCTCTAGGGTGAAGTGTTTTGAGCATAGATTTCATCATGTCATCAAGGTTTAGGTGAACATATTTTGAATGAAATCATTCTTAGAGGTTGTTAATCAGGTGATGAGAGTCGAGGGGAACTTAACGGACCAGTTTTATTCGATCTATGTTATGGAATCAAGTGAGCTTAGTGGTTATGATTCATGTACTAGGAAGTAAGTACGTGAGGAATCTTAGTGGGAAAATCAGACCAGAGATTCTGGTAGACCACTGAGGAGTGTATCTTCAGTAGTGTGATTCTATTATGGGTACCTAGGAAACATTAGAACCTTGTGTTATTGGTTTCTTAAGGATTGTTGATTGTGCGGCTAGATTGGTCATTTGGAGAGGTTCTACAAGAATCCTTCTCAAATAACTGGGGTATAGGGAGTGGGGTAGACTCAGGGATATGAGGTCGGGCCAAGAGTGTCACTTGTGTAATACATGATGTTTTACAAGAAAAATATGACAAATAAATATATAGTCCACTAAAAACCCATGGAATAGTGAAGATGAAACAACATCATGGTGCAAAGCATATATAGTTTTCAAAAGAATTAAATAGTGATATTTCCACAAATTTTTGATAATTGAAGAATAATTATCATATTTGAATAGTTTACCAAAAAAATACTTCATGTTTTGGTGAACCACGTCATATATTATAGAAATTTTATATAATTTTTATATTTTTATATATTTTCTAATATGGAAACATTCATATTGGGATTTGGTTGGTTGAACCATTGTGCTTAAATGCTTTTGAGAACACATAAATGTGCGTAACACTTTTCATGATTACAAATAATTGAGATAATTAAAATTGATACAATCCATTGACTAGAGATCTTGGAGGTAGAGGAAAATTCAATATATTATTCTATAGTAGAACTAGAGAAGATTATGAATAGAAGAGATCCATCAAAATATAGGTTATTGATAGATCTGGTAGGTGAGAGGGTAGGATCATCATACATGAAGTAACATTGATATATCTGATTGATTAAAAGTTAATATTATAAATAATATTAAATAATTTTTACTTAATAAGGAATTTCTCCAATTTGGAATTGTGATAAATAAAGTATTTATTGGTTTGGTGGTAATTTATGTACATCGTAGCAACTACCTTAACAGGGGGTTTTCTTTATTTAGCCATTAAAGGTAGAGACAACCGTGAACTACATCAACACATCATATCTAGTCTTTTTGGTGAAATCATGTAGGTTTTATTATGTTAATATTTGGGTGACCTACATGTCTATAAATTGATCTAGTCCCACTTTGAATAAGTTAATAGAAAATTAGTAAGATAAATTGTACCTTGGGAGGTAGTGATCTATCTCTAAACATCTTATTAAAATAATGATCCTTGGTGATAAGTTATATTTCTTAAAAACATTTGTATCCATCAAACCAATGCATTATAGTGGAATATTCATAACATGAAAAATCAAATTTTGTATACTCCTATTATATATCCTAGTAAAAATAATATATTTAAATATTCTTATGACATTTTAAACTTTACTTTGGAAATATTCATTATATTTGGTGAAGATATTCTTGAAGTAACGATAAATAAAAATGTCTTCCTACTAACTTAGTGTGAATATATTATGATGGGTGAGGGTTAAAATAAAAAATTTAATTTGGTTATCACCTTGAGTTACTCCCTCCCCCCACCAACACACCCTCAAGGTGCCTTGTTTATCAGATTATAACTCGGTGGTCCCAAAATTATCACATTCATCGTGGATAATCTTATCTTTATTGACTATACCCATCTATTTAGATGGTTTAATTATCATTTCTTTAATATTTAAACACATATAATTTGTTTCCCAATTATTTTATAGATCTTTAAGAGATAAATCTAAAAAAAAATTATTCTTTCAACACTAATTTTTTTGTGTTGTATAGTGGTGGAAGCATCTATAATATTTTTTCATGATTTCCATAGACTTTATTTTATCTCCAAGTCGTCCTATGGATTCATAAACCATAGTTATTTTTTTTGAATAATCCATCAATATTTTTATTGGAATACATATTCAAGTAATTATATTTTTTATACAAGACTTGAAGTTTTTCTCCCTTCACATTAATTTCTCCATCATAAATATTTGATAATTTATCCCATATCACTTTCGTAGATTTTAATATCATTAAATTCATTTATTTATTATCTAAAATTTCTTTAGATAAAGTGTTTTTTACTTGGCATCCACATTTACTAACTTCATACAAATTTTATTCAATGGAATATTCATGAGATCACTTTCTTTAATTTTAAGTATTACAGAAAAACAAACATCCATCCCAATAGATTAAAATTATATCTGAGGTTATTCTTCCATTTATTATAGTTTCATCCATTAAATAATTGAACTCCTTTAATATTGATAGTGTTATCCATGTAAAATAATTTATCATAACATAGTTTCTAGATGATAACCTTTCAACTCTGATACAACTTTTTGAAACCACCAATTTCTCAATCACCGTATAAAGGGGTGAATTGGGGTGAGTATCTTTTCTAAATTATTGTATATTTTTTTCATGTTAAAAATAACTCTCTAATATATTAAATCAAAACATCTAAGAAAAACATTCAAATAATGGAAACTAAATCACATAAAGATAGATATTTTACTTATTTTACCCAAAAGGGATATGTTTAAGGATAAAACATTAGAGAATAGTCAATGTAACAAAAATAAACTAATACACTATTGAGTAAATCCATGTTTTAGGATTTTATAACTTCTAATTTCAAGTATTTCTATCTCTTATTGTCAAGATAAGGATACTAATAAATAAAACAGAATTAAATTACAATGAAAGAATCATTATAAATTAATACTATAAACTATCATAGGTTTGTTTATTTTGATATACTTATATGATTTAATATGGTTCTTCAATAAAGTGAAGTTCTGTTAACCTTGATCCAACCCACCTTCACAAAATTCTATATACGTAGTAAATACATTATTCTTTTTTTCTATCTTAATTATATTACCCACTCTCAATTTCTCTAATATTTCCATTTATAAATCTAAAATATGTTATAACACATTTATCTTTCTAATATATCCCTAAAAATTTCTAAAATGATTGGGTCGAATCTCTCGTTAAAAAAATCAAGTATTCCCATATTTGAAAAGTTTCACATACTTATGATTTTCCAATATCATTTATATCATGGTGTAATATAGTGTAATATAACATAATCTTCCTTGAATAAAAAATCCATCAAAAAAATAATGGATGGTAAAAAATATTATCCTAAAAATAATTTCATAAAAGGTATTATGAAATACAATAGTTAAAATCATTATGATATAATAAATAACATTATAGTGTAATACCTTGTTCTATTCATAATTATGGATTCTATTTATGGACTAAACTCTTAAGTATATTTTTTATCCTAGTTTCCTAATCACAAAATACACCTTATCCATGAATAATATCTTTTGATTATGGGATAATCCTCAATTCTTGTTATAAATCTTAAACTCATTCCTCATTATGACTTCCCAATACACCATGATTTTTTTTGTGCTATTAAATGACCCTACATTACTTCTTAAACTTTCAACCTTACCTCTCAAATCAATTTATATTGATATATTACTATGATATAGTATTTACTTTTACATATAAAATAATTATCCAAAAACATTATACACAAAAACATGCAATAATACTAATCATTATGATAGGTTTTTCCCTTCCTTCATCAATTAGCTCACAAAAACCTCAAAACGTCTCCAAACATATTATAGTCTTTATCGTAGTGATAGTTTATCTATTAATACAAATTAAAAACAAACAAAACCATATGGAAATAATTTTTATCATTATCATTTTATGATAAACCTATATTTTAATAGAATACATTTGAATATAGTTGATTGGAAAGGTTGAATTTAAGAATTACCTATTTTAATGATATTAGAGAAGAAAATATTAAGTAATCAATTCCTATTTTTAAATCTATTGATGAGTAAATAATTTAAAAACTACATAGATTTTAGGTTAAAAAATAATTTTTTTTATTTTTAATAATGATATTATAAAAATTTTAGTTGACTATGTATTACCTATTATGGAATATTTGGATGTTACACTACCTTTACATATTGATCTTATGTATATGGAATTGATACATAGTGATATTTATATATATTAAGTGATAGAGTAAAAGTAATGTTAGTTTTTAAGTCACTCATTTAAGTAAAAATGATATGATGGGTTTTGAAACTATTATTTTTTCCTAATAAAGGAAATGTTAACCAATTCCATTTAGTCACTCAAAATGATATATATTTATTTAATCAAATACTTTGTGTTGTTTTGTGTAATCAATTTAAAAATTTTATTAAAAAATGATGTAACAAGTTATAAATGCCTTTTTGTTGCAAAATTATTCATTGTAAAGCATATGAAAACTCCTATTTTTAAATATATTAATCTTATATCCATGAGGTTTTGTGATGTTCAAAGGGAAATTACATCAATTAGAAGGAAAATGAAATAAATAAGGATATGTATAGTTGATATTTCACCACCTTAAATGAAAAATATTTTGATCTCAGTTTCACATCCATATGTGTTTGATCTTACCTTAGATACTAAGGAACATAAAGGATGGATTTTATAGATAGTCACTAACTAGGTAGGTTTAGTGAGAGATTCCCAAAACATAGAAAATGTTTTTAATAAAATATTCAATATTTGGTGAAAATATTTTTGACCATTCAAATTTTGATTTAATAAATCAATCAATCTATATCTAAGGAATTATTAGTGATAATATGAATATAATATATTAAATCTTATTATTTAATATACTGAGATTGAGAATATGTGAACAATTTTTTAGGAAATAATATCTTGGTTTTATATTAGAAATAATATATAGAATAATTTTAAGATAGTTCTATAAGAATTTATGATCTCAAAGAAACAAAATATTTTATAGATCACATATCCCCAATGGATTTTTTATAGAAAAACTACGATAATTTTTTTGTAAATGAGGATATATTTTATCTTCTCATGGATAATGGTATAGTTTGTTTTAAAAAATTTGAAAATATATTAATTATGTGTAGTGAATAAATAAATAATAGGTATACTACCATATCCCTATATTATATTACATTATCACTTGCATCTTTATCTACACCTTGGTCTACTGCTTTTATTCGTCCTATTTCTATTGATCCCACTACCAATGAAAAAAATTGGTTTTTATTCATATTATGGATATCCCACTATTGAGGTTTAAAGAGTGGATGATTCTTATTGGTAGAACCATGTTTAGTTATTTTAGAAATATATTTCTATTATTTATTTCATTAAAGATTAATGTGACTTCATTTTCCTCTATTTAATTAATAAAGATAATATCCTTTTGGTTTAATTTAACTAGGTATTATTTTACTTTATTTTCACTTTCTAGGATATAATATAATTTTTAATTCTATTATATTAGTTATAATATATATAGAATCTTAATTATAGATTAATTACATATTATTATGTTATATTCCTTAATATCTTATGCTTTGTGATCCAAGTATAGATTTTATGTGCTCTGGTGAGATATAAGTACCACTAATAGAGGTGTGAATTAGTGCTCACAAAATTTTTTATTTTTTAAAACAATTTTCTATCATTTCCAATTAGTATATAGGATCATCTATTAATCTATTAAATCATAAGAAATGAGAAAATGTTAAATAAACCTTACAAACACTATGATTTTTAAAAGGATCATTGTCTCTTATGAGTGGATATTCCTAAGTGATCAGTGCGTATTATCTCATGTCTCATGGTCTTTTTCTTTATATAAAAGGATGACCTTAAACCTTTATAAATAATTTATCATGAAAATAAATGTATAACACTTACACATTACAAAATGTATTAATTATAAAAAATCATGAATAGTTTTATAAATAATTATATATTTCATAATGAATTATCTTATTCCACATGTACATGGGATTTTGATCCACTAATAAAGTGTATATTTGTTATTTTTTTAAAATTGTACATTTCCTCTAAATAAATTTCTATATTAAGTGTGGTTGGATATATATATTCCTTATCAACAAAAATATATTTATTAAATAGAATTGCACAAACCATGGTGTGATTTCCTACATCATAATATGGTCTTTCTCATTGATCCCAATATTTGAAAAACCACAGTTGATATTTATAATCTCCATAAAATTAATAATTTATTTCTATAATATATCATTAATATTTTATTGAAACCATGATATGTTTTTAATACAAGAATTGAATGGTATAATATCAATAATTTGTATAGTTATTTCTAATAAAACGACAAATAAATCATGAGGAATTTCTCTTCCTTGGCTATATTAAACAAAAACTCATGAAAATATATGTTGAATCATGCTTAATGTAAATAGATTTTTTTAATATCCTATCAGATGACAAAAAAAATTATTTGAAACATCTCATTTAACCATGGTTTATTTCTTATGAATCATGGAATGAATAAGAAAACCATTATGTGATTATTATCATCATGGTGTCTCATGGTTGTTTATGTCTCCTTAAGTAGATCAACGTTTGAACTGTGATCATTTTCTCATGATTCTTATTTATTTATTTTCTCATCATCTAAGATAAATCATAGTAACTTTATAAAAATGGTTTTATTTTCTTATTTACTTTAATTTTTCAATATTTTTCATCTTTTATTGACTTAATTTAGGTTTGATATGTCACAGCAATAGGGGTGGATTAAAGTAAAAAATAATCTATAATTTTTCATCAAAGTCAAAATGTTAAAAGATCATAAATTATAAATCTCAATTAATCAAAGTAAATCAGAGTAAAAAATAAATAAGTAGTACATGAATAATAAGAATTAAAACTATCATAAATTAGATAATATCCTATAATAATAGTATATATAATGGAAAATAAAACAATGTAGATTTGATTATAAAAGTATCAAATGATAATCTATATCCTCCCCAAATGATATTATAACCAATGTGATTCCAATAAAAGGAACCCTTTTCTTTTATCCAAAGAGACAAGTGGATTTGTAGACTTGGTCCTAGGTATTCCAGTTCCTCACCCATAAGTTCTCTAACTATAGTTCATCTGTAGAAATAGATATTGTACCAGGAATCATTTTGATAAAAATGTTTGGAATAGGATGATCTAGCTCTGAGTACCTCCTTAGCCTATCAATCATAAGTAAGTCTAGACCATAACTTCATCAAATCCAATGTTTTGAACAATACATTTTTCATTAGAATAATCTCATTGATCTTGATGGATCAAAATCATTATTGAATCCAATACTGAAACCTCCTCGATCTCATAGGATTGGAAAATAAACTATTACAAGTGAAAAGGACTAATATATTTACAAGAATACTTCATAAAATAGTAGATCTTAGGAAAAAATCACTTAAATAAAAAGTTTCAATCAGAATCTCTCAAAGAATTGATACGATACAAACTTTAAAATGGTTTTTCTCTCACAAAATCTTGAAAAATTTCATCTTATTCTCCATGAATCCCCCCAATTTATATCCTTAATTATAACAAACTCCAATAGTCAAATTACAAGATCTTCAGGAAAGGTAAAAATTGCATGAGACACCACACTACATATTCTAATGGTTTTAGTATTTTTCACTATCATCCTTTCAGCATGACAATATAGTTCTCTATAAGTTTTGAGAATTATTTTTTCTTCTCAGCATAATTTTAGTATAAGTGTGAAAGTTATAAACTACACATAAAAATAATAAAAAATTTAAGATAAATCAAACTCATATAATATTTGTGTTGATTTTCAAAACAAATGATACAAAATTGATATTTGACCAATCAATATCCCACTTTTTTATAATCATAATACATGAAATGATAATATATTTTTAGCTAAATAATTTAAATATTGGACTCTATACAACTTTTGATGAGAATTCCCTTTGATATAATGATTCCTTCTGAGTCTATCATCAAAATAATTTAATATTTATAAGTTTTTAAAGTCTCCCCCTTAAAAAAATTCAATAAATAAATTAGATAAAAAAACTTTTTATTCTCAAATTTATCCCCTTTGTGATTTAAAAAAACATAAATCGAGAAATTTTGATAAATATGAAGTCCTAAGAATAACTTAAATGATATGTAAGAGTAAGAAAGTAATTAGATTTATTTTTTTATTTCTCCCATATGGTAGACATATATTCCTTTTGATATTGAAAATATGATAAATTGGTAAGAATTATTCATTATAATTTTCACTAATCTTCTCTATCTAAAATAATAAAATAAAATAAAAAATCTTTTTAAGATAATTGGTAACATAGAAAATTATGCAGCAATGAAATCATTAATTAAAATAAACAAAATTATTCTATCAATAAATATTCATTTATCAATAATAATCATAACATTCAATAATATGAGTTTCTAAAAAATAGTGTTTATAAAATTTGGAAAATTTTTGGAGTTGGTGTCCTAGAAAAACTGTTTGTACTTTGATTACATGAATATTCAAGGTTTCTTTAACAGAAAATCCACCTATGAGGGAGGAGGAACAATCATATATTGGGAGATCTAACTCAGAGGATAGTGTCATTGAAAGGATTTTACAATAAGTAAGTACTTGCAATAGAGTCTTTCATCATATAGTTCTAGGTTGCGGGCAAGGACGTTTCAATTGGAATGTTAATAGTGATGAAGAATGTGAGTTTAGATATAATATTAGGAAAAAAATATTGCTTTAAAGAGTTTTATGATGGTAGTTTATCCATATCTGACCCTATCGTCCTTTTTGTCTTGACTTTTTTTATTCCTTCAATAAAAGTGATTCATCCCTTCCTTTTCTAAAAAACTTATTATTACATATTGTTCATTATTATACATGACTCAAATGTAATAATGTATTAAAGTATACGTCTCATTGATAAGTTTTTATTAGTTCCCTTTTATTATGAGAACCTTGAAGTGTTATGACTATATTCTTAAATATAGTTTTGTGGTCAGATAACATACTATAAAGGGACATATAGTATATAGACTATTAGGTGTGAGTACTCATAAGTGGATTAGGGTTATTCTCATCATGTTTGAACTTGGTGACATCCAATATTGGAGATTATGATAGAAAACCCACCATTATGAATTTTTTATGTTTTGGTGTCATCGGATATTCCTATGAGTGAGTGTGTGTAATAGTCCTTTGACTTTAAGATTATCCTTAATATATTTCATGACTTTTGCAGTTATATTTGCTAACAAAGACTATGAATACATATATTCATGGATAGGTAGGGTGTGTTGGGTCCATCATGATTGATGTGTCATTAATGGATAAGTCTAAGAAGGATTTTTTTCCCTTCCATCTTTATGGAATTTGATATCTCATCCATTTGATTAAAATAGAACCATCGCATTAAATTCCATGGCCATAGTGAAACAACATGTTTATTTCAAATAGTTAAAGAAATATGTATCAAGAAAAATAGGTTGGAGACAAAAAATTTGAAACATTCTTGATGAGATACAGTGAAAATGGGATTATACTATATAGTGATCATTCATATGTGGTTTTCATCATTGTGACATTAAGTTTTTTACTTAGGTTCCTTGGACCATTTATAGGTAGTAATCTTGGACTTTAGACTAGACTGCCAAATGCTAATGAAAAAAAAATTAGAGGGCCACACACTAAGTGTTTCCAATGATCTCTATTAAATTCTAATGGAATTTAATTTATTGAATAAATATTATTATCAAGACCGAGAGATAATTTTTTTCATGTTTTATTGATCGAAAATATTTATTGATGAATGAAATATTTAAATTAAACATTTATTTGGGTGTTAAATAAATACTGGAGGACTTAAAATAGACAAAGACCATTTCTGGTGAATTCTTTTTAAAAAAGGGAATTAAATAATATCTTTTATTGTGTAAGTTGATGTGCACCACAAAATAATATTATTATTATTAGTATTATTATTATTATTATTATTATGTTTCATGGGGTTCGTTAAAGTTTATAATATTATTTAATGTCCAACATGCAATTAAATAATTATTTTAACCTAAGGGAATGATTTATAAATAGATGGTTATCTCTATTGTATAGGGTTTGTAATGAAAGATATAGAATTGTTTCACACAAACAATTCTATCTTGGCTCCTCATTTTCTCTCCTTATAAAGAATGATAAACACAAGAGCGATTCCTTCAAGACTAAAGGGTGAGAAATCAATAGCAACAATGCAAGAAAATCAATTTTTTGTGCTATCACCGTGAGATTGATTTGAGTTTCTTGGAGATTAAAGAAGCATGTGTGGATCACCTCTAGAAGGATTATATCCTTGGATCCTCATAGTGAAATGAAGGAAATTCAAAAAGGGTCTTGTTGGATGATCAACATTCACATTGAAGAAAGATCCTAATCCCAATTAATCATTACTTCTGATTTTAAATAAATTAATTATAAATTTAAAATTCAAGATCCTATCTTATGGTTTTGGGAATAGAAATATTAAAATAAATTTTAACATAACTCCCACCACCGGATAGTTCCACTGCACCTATAACCAATTGTTAGTATAAGAGAAATCGCATTTAAATTTATAATTATTTATTTGATTATTGATTCATATGCAATCATGGTTGAAACTTTATTTCATATTATTAATCATTTAATATGATTTAAATTGAAATGTTATCAACATATTAATCATTTTATTTCAATGTTTCTTTTTCTTTATGGTCTAGGAACATATGAAGAATGACCAAAGATGCCATCAGGAACTGCCAAATTTTTTGACGTTAAGATAGGGTTACACTGTGTGTAGTCATAGTAAACATCATGTACCTTGGTATGTTGAACCTATACATGCCATAGGATAAATGGCACGCTAAGTACTTATTACACGTGGTGAACTTCATGTATTTACCGACAAACCTGTAACACATTTTTCTGATTACACGACGTGTATATGGTGCACACATCGTGTAGCTTTAATGGGTTAGTGGTGTAAATTGTGCAATCTGTGTGGTCATAATAAATGGTTAAACTATGTGATACTAACAACCTGGAGAATTTACGATATAGATAAAGTGTATGCAATGTACACGATGTGTAGTTTATCAATTCCCACATCTGATATACATGTCGAGTTATCTATACCAGAGGAATTAGAGATACATGGAATGTGGTTGGTAGTAAACGTCATGTAGTATATCACTCGATAACATGTAGATTCTTTCAGTGTGTTGCATGGCTATGCGGAATTCAGACCACATGTTTTGTAGTTGTCTTGTACACACTGTGTAATCCACTAATATACATGCTGAACACCCATACCAATATCTCGATGACATGGATCATAGATACATGGAATGTAACTGGCATGTACATGCAATGTAGTATGGCCAATTCAACACAGCAAAGCCCTATGGGTGTGACCTAGATACATAGAAGTAGAGGTACATGAAATGTAACTCGATAGTACAATATGTATAGTCTCCTAATTACTAGAATAACAAAATTAAATTAAATTTATAGTTTCGGAATTAAATCCATATTGTTTTGATTTTCACATTAAGTGTTTTTTTATTTAATAAGGGTTTTAAATAATTTTAAATGCTCAATTAATTTATTGTAATAAATCTATAACTATTGATTTTGGCATTTATTTTCCATTAATTACTTAATGATGTTTATCTATAAATTAATTTGGATGGCCATTAAGATGAAAGGTAATTTATTAATTGATTACTTGATTAATTAATTAATGAAAGTTTATTTATCTTAATAATAAATAATTTATAAAGAAGTGAATTTTAGACATTTAATTTTGTGTATGAATTTCTTTTATGACCATTCATGAGCTATACTTAGACCATCATATATGTTGGAATTAATTTAATTTAATTTATTATATGGGTTTTCATTTATTTATTATTAAATTAAATTTGATAGTTAGTGAGTCATCCCTCCCTCCATGTTTATATAGGACCTACATGTCCAGGTATGTTTATGTAATCCCCCTTTAACAAATACTTTGGTTCCCCTCACCTGTGTGTAAGTTATAAATGCATGCAATTAATGGAATATCATAATGCATGTGGAGTTAGTTCATGATAGAACTATTATGATGCCAACTTAGGTGATACACAAGTGGATAGGTGGAATTCTATAACTCATTCCAAGACTAGAAATATGAGTTAATTTCCCTAGGTCAAAGGTTGATTTGACATCCTCTTATTTAATAAACCATTAGATAATCTTGTGATCAGGTTATTTAATTATTTATTTATTTCCCTCTATGCAATTATTTATTTTATGGATGCAAGAATATGAAAATAAATTAATTAATTAATATTCAAAGATAGAATTTAAATAAATGGATTATGCATAAATGTTTTATCCATCATATTTAATTAATTAAGTAACATCCACATAATATTAAGAATACATGTAAAGGATAAAGCAAGAAAAAATTTATGCATGATAAATTGAAATCTCTCAATTAAATATTATGTCATACTTGGCCTTCTATTACTTGGTTAGTAATAAAATCCTTATATCTAAGTGTTTTACGAACCCTTTTTGGGACACTTACTTTTAAAATGGAGTTATTAAGAAGGTTATGTGTTGAATTAACCATCTTATATCAAGAGGAGTATCCCTCTCTATACTTGATGAAACTTTGAGGAAAGTGTTATGAAAATCCAAATCAGAATTTCAGGATAAGGGAGTCCACTCAATGGATCAAGGGGCAAAAAGCACATAGTTTTCAAAGACCAACCTGCCTAAATACCTTCAAGTAGCTTGACCAACCCTCATTGGGGTTATGTAATGGGGAATATGGATCTTTTCTACTATAATTTCCTAGAAAATAGAAATCCTAAGTTCAATGGTGAGGGATATTAGAAATTGATAAAATGTGGGTTGATTTAATGGAAGTCAATTAATTTATTATTTCTCACATAATTTGTAATAAAGAAAAGTAATAATAAGTTTTATCTTGTAATTATATAAAAGATTGAAAAGTTCATAATCCACACTATACCTAGGATCAATATTGTAGAAATACAACCTCATCACTAATAGTGTCTTCCATTAGTGGTTTGGATACATTCAAATCGTGTTACACCCTGAAGTGAAATATTACATTCTAGAATACACAATTATTTATCCACCTACCATGGAAGTGAGTAATGAAGATATCCTTGTCTATGAAAAACATTTTATTTATATGGTTAACATTCATTATTTGATGCTTTCATAAATTTCTCATGAGCTCATGAAGTCTCATGAAAACATGGATTCATATAGAATGCTTGGTCACCTTCATGGTCTTTACAAGGTGAGATATAGATAGGAACAATTTCAGATTTACAAGGTAATCCTTCAAAGAAATCTTGGAGAGGACTCCCCATATAGTCCTCACATAGTCAAGCTCAATGGCTATATTTAGAACCTAGAAGTTTTAGGGTTTAAATTCCCTGATGAACTAAGCATTGATCTCATTCTTGCATCACTCCCTTACAGATTTTCTAGCATTTTTTTAAATTTTAATATGAATATCATTGAGAGGTATCTTCCAAATATTCTCACTCTTATTCACCAAGTGGATAAGGATACAAAGATTGAAAATCCTTCCATCCTTATGGTGAATAAATGAAAAGGGAACTAAATAGCTCTAAGTCCAAATCTATATCACGCCCTTACAAGAAGAGGAATATCAAGTGGAAATCAAGGTAATAAGATGTTGTTTGTTTCGTATGTTGAAATAAGGGACAGTAGAAGAAAAACAATACCCAATCAAAGAAGAAAGGGGAATCTTCAAGTTTATTTTTTATTGAGTTTGGTTTATCTATTTTTACAAAATTTGGTGTTAGATATAGATTTCAGTGATCACATATGTATTAAAATATGGGAACCAAGTAGATTCCAAACAATTGATCGAGGGGAGGTGGATCTATGAAATCCATCTGAGCTAAACATAGAACTATAGCAATCAGGGGATTCCACCATACATTGTATAATGGAATGATCTTGGTTTTAAAGGGTTGTTATTATGTTCATTTGGTTACCAAAAAACATTATATTTCTATCTAGACTTGATACAGATGGATTAATTTTCAAGTTCATAAATAATTTTTTCTTATCTTATAAAGATAGAATTTGTTAAAGGTAAATTTAAATAATGGTCTCTATGTGTTGGATTACACAAACCAAGTAATAGAAATAGATAATGAAAATTCTTCACCCGACTCAAACCACACCCAACCATGGAATCGCCATCTAGGTCATGAAATTGATAATTTATTCACTAAATTATACCAAGATGGATATTTAGATTCTTTTGAACTAAAACCACTTGATCTTTGTCACACATGTTTACAAGGTAAAATGAAAAAATCCTCATTTAGTGGAAAAGGTGAAAGGGTCAAATAGCTTCTTGAATTAGTTCATACATATGTGTGTGTTCCATTTCCTATTGAGGAAATGGGTGGGTACTCATACTTCATAAATTTTGTTGATGGTTTTATTATATGTATATATATCTACTTAATATGGCATAAGTCAGATTCTTTTGATAAATTCAAGGAATACTAGAATGAAGTTGAGAACCGTCTTGGTTCTAAGACCATTGTGTAGAATATCATAATCAAGAATTCGTTGAATGCTTATGGGAGTTTGGTATCCTATATTAACTCAATCCTTCTTATACGCCTTAGTGGAATTGTGTAAGTGAAAAGATAAATTTCACCTTGTTGGACATGGTGAGATCAATGATGAGCCATATGAGTCTTCCATTATCCTTTTAGGGATACACGTTACAAAAAAAGCATAAATACGATACCAAGTTCCAAATAAAGTGGAATATGTTATACCATACCATTTATGGAATGGAAAGAAGCCTATGTGCCATACTTACATGTGTGGGGTTACAGATCATTTGTTAAGGCCTCTTCGGGTAACAAACTTGCACCCCAAGGAAACAAGTGCACCATTAAGTATACCCCAATGAAATAAGGGGATATTACCTATATAACCCCTAAAATAAAAATGTAATAGTGGAAAGACATTCCATATTCCTTGAGAGGGAGAATATATATAAAAGAGATAGTGGGAGTGAGATAGACTTCGATGAAGTTGAGGCTCAATGTATACAAGAGTTGGCATCAGAATAGATTCCAAAAATCCATATGGAAGAAGAAACTATTCCATAGACACAAGTACTGTGAAGGAGTATAAGAGAGGTTTGATAACCAAAATGGTATGTTTTTTGAGTCATTGAGAATGATGAATCATTGTTGGTTGATAATCACGATCCTATAACCTATAAAGAAGTATTAATTGGAACAGATGTTATCAAATAGAAATAATCCCTGAATTTTTAAATGGATTCCATACACCAAAACCAAGCTTGGATTCTGGTAGATCCTCCAATGGATGTAAATACTGTGGGTTAAAAAATTTTATTCATGAGAAAACTAGATATAGAAGTAAAATTCAGTACCTATAAGGCATGACTGGTTGAAATAGAGTTTAAACAGTGTCAAGGCATTGACTTTGATGAAAACTTTTCATTAGTTTCAGTGCTAAAATCCATTGAAATTCTACTTTCCATTATGGATTACCATGAATATGAGATTTGTAAAAAATATTTCAAAATATCCTTCCTTAACAAGAACCTTCAGAAATATTTCTATATGACACAACCTAAAGGGTTTGTGGTTCTATAGGATGTCAAAAATATATGAAAATTAAAAAAAACAATTATGGGTTAAATCTAGCATCTAGGATATTGAACATTCATTTTTGGGAATCCATTGTAGAATTTGGTTTCATAATGCATGAGTGTGAGCCTTGTGTCTACAAACGGTTTAGTGGGAGTGTAGTTTTTTTATTAATAGTATATGTTGATGACATATTACTCATTGGAAATTAAATACCAGTCATACAGTATATTAAGACGTGAAATGATTCTCTATGAAGGACTTTGGAGAGGCGGTATATATTCATGGGATCAAGATGCATCATGATAGACCCAAAAGACTACTTAGCCTAAGTCAAGATACATACATTGATAAGATACTGATGATATTTAAGATGGAATAATATAATAGGGTATCGTTTTCAATGTAACATGGAAATCATATTTCTAGAAAAATGTGTCCTTATACACATGAGGAAATAAATAAAATGGAAAGGATTCTATACAAATTAGATATTGGGTTAGTCATGTATGATATTATTTGTAATAATATAGATTTTTTCTATTCATTAAGTACAGTATGAAGATATCAAGCAGACTGAGGAGACTGTCATTGGATGGAATTCAATACTATCTTTAAGTATCTAAGCCACACTAATGATCTTTTCCTTGTTTATAGTGGTGATGAAGAACTATTCATTAGAATGTATGAATATTCTAGTTTACAAACTTATAAAGATGATATAATGTCACAAACAGGATACATATTCACTTTGAATGGAGGTGTTTTGAGCTACAAGAGCTCAAAGAAGGTTGTGGCCACAGATTCCACAGTAGAGTCTAATTATTTTGTGGCTTAAGAGGTGGCTAAAGAAGCAGTACGGATTTGAAAATTCATCTAAGAGATTTATGTGGTACCTAGTAGTAAATATCATATCACACTCTATTGTGATAATACTATAGTGGTGGATCTTGCAAAAGATCCAAGGTCACATCAGTGAATGAATCAAATACTTCAGAAGTATAATCTCTTTAGAGATTTTTCTTAGAGAGGTGATGTTTCAATGAGTATTATTTCCATGGAAGACAGTGTGGTAAACCCCTTTACTAAATCCTTGACTCGGTAGAAATAGGATTATCATGTGAGGTCTAGAGGAATAAAATTTATAGGCAGTTGTCTCTAGTACAAGTGGGATTTTGTTGGATTTTTTGTCCTATTACCAACTAGTTTTACTTTAATACATGTATATTTGATGTATTTAATATTAATAAAACTTATTAATGCATATTTTTCATTATTCTTCCTAACTCTAATGTAATAATTTCCTAGATTATACATCACATTGATAAGGTCATAGCAGTTTTCTAATATGATGAGAACCTTTAAGTTCTATGATGAAAATATTAAATATAGTTTTGTGGTTAGATAACATACTATGATGGGACACATAGTATATATACTTTTAGGTGTGATTACTCATAATCATATGAAGATTCATCTCATGAATATTCCACTAGGTAATCTCTATGATGGTAGATTATGAGAACAGACCAGTCGGTAAGAATTCCACATGTTTTGGTGTCATCAGATATTCCTTTCTATGAGTGTGTGTAATTGTTTCCTTACAATTTGAACATGATATTAGTAATAAAAGTTTTTAAATTTTGAAATATCTTTATTGAAATACCACATCGTAAAATTACTCTTGAAAATAGGGAAAGAAAAGTATGAGAACATTAGTGGTAAGAGAAAATATGAACATAGAGTAAAAATGAAATTTCCAAATAATGATCAATATTGAAAGAGATCATTGATTATAATAAAGTGAATTATCATGAGAAATTTAATGACCAAAAAATCATAAAACAAAGAGGTGTGAAAAAGACCATAAATTTATCAGAAATAAAGTTAATAGGATATAAATTTTGTTTCATCAACCTTTTCCTAAAGTTTAGTAATTATTTTACCATATAGACTAAGGAAATGAGGAAATATACTTACTGTGAAGGTATAATTTCATCATTTAATCAATTTACACTACAATATCATCTTTTTCTCTAAATAATGAGTATTCGAGATAAATTTTTAATGCCTGAAGTAATAAAATAACCTTCTATTAGAACATATAATTCCAAAAAAGGATAAAAATATAATCTTTCTATATTTATACATTAACCAAAACCAAAAAGGTTAGCACAAGATAAGATAAATACCTGAATGAATAAAACATCATATTAATCTACAAACCCTCAACAATAACACCCAGAATTCAACTTAGATCATTTGATGAATTACTAACCTAAAAAATATTCAAAATACTCTATACCAAGTTTGAAACCCAAAAATTAGAAGTATTTTACCACATATTCTTAAAAGATTAATTTAACATTTATACCCCTTTAAAATTAGTCACACATAAATTCATACACCAACAAATGTATATTACCTAATCATATAATATCCAAAATATGCTAATAATTTCCATAAATAACCAGAATCATCATAAAGACACATTAAAACCCTATATGATTTCTAATAGATAATTCAATATTTATTCCACAAATAAAATCCAAAATATTTTTATTAACTTGATCATATAATGTTCTCTAAAATTATGGTGATATTCTTCTGAAATAACATTAATAACCTAATAACCAAATCACTTTTCAATACCATGGTTATCTATATAATAACAAATATCTGAATAATAAACATAATATTTATCATCTAAATCATTTAAGTAAAAATATAATGTCATACTGACCAAAAAAACAAATAGGTTAGTGGAAGTATTTGAACCCTTATTTCCCTTAGATTGTGGTCTCAAGCCCCACGACCTTACTAGATATGATGGGTTATTGCTCAGCCTATGGGTTTTCCTTTTACTAAAATATATTAATATAATTCGTATAATGTTCCCAAGAATATGACGAATATCCTCAATAATAACCTTAATAACTTCAACATTAAATATTTTTTTAACCTCAAAGGTTATCTCATACCTTTCAGCTTTCATTCCCAAAAATTTAAGAGTTTTATTCTAAAATAATCCTTCACATTAAATATAAGCGTTACATATACCTTAACTCAATAAAATTTCTCCCAAAATATCATTAGTCACCTTAAAATCCCATCAATTAAAAAATCAAAAGGGGTGTCTATTTCATTAAATTGATGATCAACCTTAAACTTATAAACCCATAATAATATCTATAACTCTTAATTTAACCTCAAATGAAAACATTCAAATATATAAATTTATCTAAACCTTTACTCTAATACCAATTATAAGTACTTGGCCTTAAATACTACATAATCTTATGTTTTAAATAATGAATTAATTTTCTTAAATTTGAGTATCTTTATGGTTTATATTTTTAGAGGATTATTCCACACTCATACATAAATAAATATTACAACACAAAGTAGACACTTCCAATAAGTATCTATTTTTTCCATAAAACAAAACTTTTATATTATAATAAGTTTTCTTTTCAGGAAATATATTCAAAAAAAATTATATTGATCCCATCCTTCTCCCTAATCATCCTTAAAACCATGTGAAAAACATTTGAAAACATGGTATGAGAACAAAATTCTTTACAATATATATAAAAATAAATAAATAAACTTTTTATTCCATGTGTACTTAAAAAAATTCACCTTTTTAAAAATTTACTTTTAGGTTCAAAATGAACATTTTCATACCCAATAAAACAAATTTTCTACCCAAATATTTTCATAAAAAATCTCATAATAAATCTTAAATACAAAATAAAACTCATAAATATTAATTTACAATTAAAAACTCATGAAATTTTTTTTCACAAAGTTATACTTTTCACCCTTAAGAAGTATAAAAATTTTACATTAAACATAATATCAATAACATACACTATAAAATCATGAGATTTATATAAAAACCATATAAAGGATAAATAAAATATGTAATTTGGGTCACTGTTTTCCTCATAATTATTTGAAGAACATAATCATTACCTAATGCATTGGAGGGATATAATAGACCCACTCGTCCTTGGTTTATAACATAACCACTAATCGTTGGTTTATAATGGAACCAATCTTCCTTGGTTTATAATAGAACCACCCATACTTGTTTTATAATGGAACCACACATCATCAAAAACAAGTCCCAAGAACCATAACATTATCATATCACCTGAAAGTTGGAATAATTATGAAAACGCTCCTTGCACCCATAAGTAAAACATTTCAAGATATCGAAATATCCATTCCATTTAGAACCTTTTTTGAAAATACCAAGAACATAGGGAATGAGGTTTTTTTAATAAAAATTTGATATTGTACATCAATCCAAAAAATCAAATAACTGTTACGAAAATGGGAAAAAATGTTGACATCGTATACATTAAAATAAAACATTCCTCTTTTATTCTGTAAATAAATTTAAGAAGTTGCATAAAAATATTAATTTTGAAAACATTTGTATTAAAGAGACATAAAATTTCCTTTATAATACATATAAAAAGTATTTTTAATAATGTATACATAGAAGATAAGTATTAGAAAATAAATATTTAAAATATTTAAAAATAGTTTTATAAGTAAAGTGTATCTTGCCTTGAGTATGACTCATCACATGCGCTCCTTATCTTCATTAATAATTAAATTATGTTTATTATTTAATTTATTAAAAATTTATTTCAGGTTTTAATCCTTTTATTTAACTTATTATCATGTTATATATGATTACATAAAAAATTAAGTTCACATTATATATTTTGACTATATTTAGCTCATATGTCCAAAATCACTCTGGTAAGTTGACTAAGGTTAAAGGTGTCATTATTTAATTTTATATAGAATAATAATAATGAAATAATTATATTTATTTTACATAAATTATAATTATAAAACCATCCATGAAATATGATTATGAAAAATAAACTATGTTATAATCATGGAGAAGGTATGTTGTAAATACAAATGAGCAACGTTTCCATTTTTCAATGATCAAGATGGAAAGAAGGTAAGTATTATATTATCTTTCCATAGTGACTGTTATATCATAAATATCATATTATTTCTTTAAATTCACTTATATATACAATTCATGTGATGTGGTTATGAAAAACGAATCACATCACTTCATGAAGGTGGTAGTCCACACGTACACATGAACGACATTATCGTTTTTTAATGAAAGGAAAGGTAAGAAAATATATGATGTATTAATTTTCCAAAATGATAAATATTTCATTAGTATTATATAATTACTTTAAATCTATCATTATAAATAGTTTTGATATTCTCTAATCGAAAATGGATCACATCGGTTCGCGAGGTAGTTGTCCTCCATGCACACAAACATTGGCTTTATTTCCAATTTCATGGAAGAGAAGATGGATATAGGTTATGTAATTAACATTACAAAATATCGTTATATGAAATATACTGGTGTTATTATTTCATCATGGTTTAATAAAATTTTAAGGAGGTGGAAGAAGTAAAATTAAAAGGCTTGGTTAAGAACTATACCTCTTATTCGTACAACCTCTTAAGATTTACACCAAAATTACTCCTAAGTTGGTTTTAGGATCAAAACAAGGCCACTAAAATGTGGGTATGGATTTTAGGAATGTATTTGGGTGGTTATTGTTTGAAAAAAAAATTAATTGTAAATAAAATAGAATAGTGGGTTCCCTTTTATAAGATACGGGAGGGAATTCTTGGAATTTCATAATATATTAAATTAATATAAATTATTTATAGAGGAAAAAATAGATCCAAAATTATATATTTAGAATATAATATTATAATATTTTTAAATAATATCATTCAATAAAAATTTATACATACTTAGATTATTTTTGTACCATTATATTTTTTGTTTTAACTCGTGTTAACCCTTTTTGACGATTATTGTGATAAAAAAGTGTTTTACTCTTTAGGGGTCAAGATGGTTACTAGGGAAGAAAAATTGTCCCATATATGGAAAAATTTTCATAGCTAAAACCATATAAAAATAACTTGGGTAAAGATAGTATTTTTAGGAATTTTAAATCATTTATTAAAATATTATTTATAATAAAATATTGTTTATGACAGTTTTGAAATTACATGAAATATTATAATATAATATGTGTCTAACCCATGAAAAATGGTTAAAAAATTTTATTTATTCTAATATATTAAATATGTGGTATTAATATAATAATCTAATAAAAAATTTACTAGTTTGTATATCATTTAAAACCTTGTATTTTGGATTAATCCCTTGATTAACCATTTTTAATCTAAACCACGGTAAGGACCTTTTCAATATTAAAATGTTATAATTTTACTTATAAGGTGAAAATTGGATGATAAATAGAAAATGGATTATATTTAGACTATTTATAATCATAATTCTTATTTTTTAATATTTTTATTATTATTATATATTTTGGTAAAATATTATTTAGCATAAAATGTCATTAATGTCATTTTTGATAGTGTTCATTTAATTTGACTTTGAAAACAACATGAAAATAAATTAATTTAAATATAATAATTTAAAAAATATTTAAAATGTTATATTTATCTCAAAAATTATTGTAATTTAATAATTTATTCAAATTATATTTCTTTTAATATTTTTATAATCTTTGATTTTATTTTTCTTTTAATTGAATAAATATTATGTTGGTGTTGCATAAGTATTTTTGTTAAATATTTCATTACTAAAAATTATAAAAAAAATATAATGATAAAAAAATAATGTATCTTTCAAATAATGCTTTTATAACCTAACATATCATCAGTTATCATCATGTAAAAAATTTTGAAATAATAAAACAAAGATAAAGACATTTTTTTACTTTTCTTTACTTAAAATACTATAAAGGTCGAAATCAAAGAAATATGACACAATGTTGCTATAGTTTCCAAACTTATATGGACATGTCTGAATTAAACTCATAAAATAAGGTAAATTCAAGTGTTAGGGTCGTCTTTTATTCCTTAACAAATTATTTGTAACCTTTACCCTTACCTTAGTAACAAAACTTTACATTGGTTATTAATCATAATGACCAAAACTATAAGGGAACTATTTATAAAATTTATAATTTATAATTCCTAATATTGATTCCATTTTCCAAAATAAAATTTCTAGAAGTGGTATAAATTAATTTATTATTAAAATGAAAAACATGATGAAAAAATGTTCTTTAGAAAAAATTCCTTTTTAAGTATAAATATGATTTAATACCAAATTAAAAAATAAAATTGATTTCAATGACCTTAATTGGATTATTAATAATATAATAGAATTAATTTTAATTTTATAAAATTTTAAAATAAAATTTAACAGTCTAAAATCTTGAAACATAAATATAGTTTTCAATAAAAATTATAATTGTTCACTATTCACTAGAAAATCAATAATTTCCAAAAAATCTCAAAAATTCACTCTAAGATAATTTTCACATGATGATTTCAAAAATCATGTCCATTTAATCAAATAAAATTTCTAAAATTTCAAAAAATTATTTATAATATTCTCTTGAAAAATAAATGAAACCCATTTTTGAAGAAAATGTATTTTTAAATAATAAAATGAATTTACTAATAATTTAGTTCTTATTTTCTAAGAATTAATTATTAAATTTTTTCTAATTAGTACCTTTATATATATATTTTATAATTATTTTAATCCTATTTATACCCATCAATTCAATTTTTAGGTTATATTGGTCATATTTAAATAATAATATTTTGTGGTTTATTTAACTTTAGTGTTACGTATCTTGTACGCTATTAAACATAGTATTTATTTTAAAATATAGGGATAATACATGTTACCTCCCATATACCAGGACTTCATTGAAGTGTTTCTATAGTATTTTTAATGATTAACTCCCAAGAGAGAGATTTGGTTCTCTATAAAATTGGTTTCAGGGACACAAACCATATCTTTATCATTTTATCATATGGCTCCAGATAAATTGAGAGAGATCAAAATCTAGTTGTATGATCTTGGGTATAAGGGGTTTACATGCTCAAGAGTCTCCCCATGGGTGGCCCCCATGTTTTTTTATAATGAGTTTGATGGTTTTCTCCTACTTGGTATCAATTTTCGGAAGTTGAATTAGGTAACCATCAAAAAAATATCACATGCATTGTATTGATGATATTATTAATTAATTGATGGGGGTTAAATGTTTTTCAATGATCCATCATAGGTTTAGGTGCCACAAAATTAAATTCAAATAGGCTGCCATTCCCAATATGAACTTAAATAATATGTATGGTCACTATGAATACCTTGTAATGTTATTCATTTTGACCAATACCCATGCAGTCTTCATGGATTTAATGAACTGGATATTCCACCAGTATCTCAATTAGTTTAATATGGTGTTTATGGATGATATCCTAGTATATTCAATGTCCAAAGAGGATAATGGGAAACATTTTACTATAGTTTTTAGAATTCTCTAAGACTATCGTCTTTATACCAAGCTATCTAAGTGTAACTTTTGGATCTGAGAAGTGAAATTATCAGGGAATTTTATATCTGAATAGGTTATTTCAGTTAATCTTAAAAAGGTGAAGTCTATTATGGATTATTAAGAGCCCGATAATGAATTTAAATTTTAGATATTCCTGGTATTAGTTGCTTACTATCAGTATTTCCCCATGGATTTATCTATTCATGCATATCATTTGAATATACTCACCCAGAAGGGGGTGTAATTTGAATGGACTTTCATGTGCATGGATATATTTAATGAGATAAATAAATGGTTGAATTCAACCATTATTTTGATTCTTCTTAAAGTTAGTTATGTTTATTAGGTTTATTTTTCTGCATAAGACATGGGTTTGGCCTATGTCCTAAATTAATACAGTCTTGTGGTGGCTTACGGCTCCCAACAACTCCAATCACACTAAAGTAACTACCCTACACATGACTTAAAATTTTCCACAGTCATGTACATGATTAAATGTTTGTGTAATTAACTATTCTATGAGAAGTTCATAGTGTTTACTAATCATAAAATTTTAATCTATATGTTCTCTCATAAGGACCTAAAACTCATTTAGAGATGATTGTTAAAATACATCAAGAATTTGGATTTTTATCTTTCATACATTCCAGGTAAAGGTAATGTAGTTTTAAATATCGTCAGCATAAATTTTTCATCATAAGCTATATGTAATTTAGTGAGGAGTGGAACCTCATGTTCCTTAAGGATGGGATAGACCTAAAGGTGAGTGAAGATATAAATTCCCTATTTATGGGTAGCATCTAGTTAACTTTATATCTCCTTGATCTTGTTTCCCTTGATAATATAGAGGATAGTTAATACCAATGAAATTGAGGAGCTTTATATAGTAAGGAGACCCCTATAGAGTGGTCTCTATCTCTAGGAGGCTCTATTTACTTTGGAGGTAGGTTTCTGGTCTATTCTTTTATGAAAAAGGTAGTTATAGAGGACCTTCATCGATCCTGATGTGCTTTCCTCCCTAATGCATCCAAGATGTACCATGATATAAAGGAAAATTCCAATGACTTGTAATAAAGAGATATATGTTGGATTTTTTATGATCACTTAATGACCATTTCTAGTGGAAGACAACCCAAAACACATGTAATATATCTTCAAGAAATAACATGAAAATAATAATATAAAAATTAAGTACCTAAAATTCATGAAAAAAAACAGTTCCTGTCTTCCATCCATGGAGAATGTTGGAGGAATATCATGATGAGAAGTGAATGAAAGCACCATGCCTCTAAGGTGATACATTGTCCAATGGATCCATGATTGTATTGTGAGGATACCTGAAAACCAATGGGGTTCTAGTACCTTCCCAAATCAGAAAAATATAGTTTTTGGAGTAAGTTATTTTAGTAGAGTCTCATACACATCTCACAACACACTATATCCAATGGGGGAGGATCATATCCTCTTATATATCCAAATCTTGAGGCATCTCAAATGCATTATATTCATTTATGAGTGTTGGGGTATTATTCATTGAATTATTTTTTTGAATTTAATGAAAATACTTTAATCCATTCATAATGGATTATAAAAGATAAATAGATTGTTCAGTATAAATAAATAAATAATATATATATATATATATATATATATTATTCATGCATTACATGCATGTATTAAACATACACTTAAATATATATAATCCAATATATATATATATCATGCATCATATGCATGTGTACATGCATCTCATGCATGTAAATTTCAGTGAACATCCAATTGTCTCTCACTTTAACTAGAATATCATAATGAAATTATGAAAATCTTCAAAAATATTTACAAATCCGTCCAAACACTTTTTGATATGGATTTTCATCAAACTCTCTTTATTTTTAGAAACACATTCTCTAAAATTTTATCCTTATCTAAGGACCTAACTGGGTGAAGTTTTGGTCCTTAGCATCATTTAAAACAAGTATGAAATCTCAATTTAATAGATGTAATCAAAGACTAGTCACTAACAAAGCATTAGTGCTACTCAAGATACTAAGGGGTCTAGGGTGATGTCCATAAAACATACTCATATATATATATATATATATGTAAACATATCTACCAAAAGTTGTATCATATATATCATATTTATACCTATATAATCCCTTTTTCCATGAGATAGAGTGACCATTAGACATAGAACAGGTCAATCTAGTATTGTCCTATCATAATTTCATGATTCCCTAAAAAAGACTGACCAAGTCAATGAATACATCACATTTCATTCATCTAAGTAGTTAAAAACATCATATGTGAAATAACTAAGCATGGTTATAAATTTCCTCTATATAATTCAATCAAGGTATAGATGTATTTTCTTGTCATAGAAGTGGAAAATATAATTTTGGTTACACTTCAACAAACGATGTGATCAACAACATACCCAACCATCCCCCCTATTAGATAAGTTCATATGATGACTTTCATAGGTAGGGTATCAAAGTATGAAGGTTCTCAGGCTATATATCTCTCCAACCTTGGGTAATAAGGATTCATTGTACAAATAAACCCCTAAGTATATCTACGATAATGTGATATTCCAATAGAAATAATTTTATGGATCAGTCCAAGTAATAAATCTATACTTATTACCTCATGAATATATTCTTTGTATCTCATATACAACCCTTTATAATGTATACAATAATATATTCAAGATAATATTAACATATCATCACAACCTATAATACTCCATCATGATCACCTTTTAGGGAAAACTAAAAGTTTGTACTTTGAGGGGATATTAATCATTCGACCATTAATGTAAAGTAAAGTTAGGTCACACATGAATGAATGATAAATGGATATTTCCTTAATTATAATTACATGATCTATTTACAATTGTTACAAAAAATATATTAATTATTAAACAACCAATTGTTCTATATGAAACTCATGTCATTTTATCCAAAATGTTTTTCAAACATTACATCCATATGTAATAGTTGACACATCCCTATGTGACGATCTGAAAAAATAATCCCAAAAACCTCTTAGTGAGTATCATTTAAGATGCAAGAAAGGTTCAATAATGGTGAGACTTAGGAATCATATTCCTTAAGTTCAAGTATTTTAACTGTTATTCTAACTCTTTAACTTCATAGAATCAAATTTTATAGTTTTATCTTTTTTTATACTTTGAACTCATTCTATTTACATCATCATCAACCTTAGAAACATTTCTATAAAAAAAATTACATAAAATATTTTATAAGTAATGTAATTATTTATATTATCACATTACTAAAACATCCTAAAATATTTTAGGATAAATTGATGTCCACTTCATTATGGTAGTTATTTTAACACTTTACATATCTCTTTACCACCATACCCTAAACTATTTTAGGGTTCAAGTGATACACTTTGTGAATTTCCTTGTATAATACTTAGGTAATAGTGATGTTCACTTGTTATGGTAACTAAATGAAACTCTTTACATTTTTATTTACCACACATGTCATAAACTTCTTTAGGTTATTAAGTGAAAAATCACTATAATCTTATAGTGGTATAATATTTTAGTTAATAGTGATAGTCACTTTCTCACAGTAACTAAATGTAACTATTTATATTTTTCATTACTATCAAATATCCCAAATATTTTGTATATATAGTAAATAATAATTTAAACTAAATCTGGTAAAATATGTTATTTGTTAACATTGAACTTATTTAAATTTAAAAAAACTCTCACTAGACACTTAGACATTATATTCTATTCATGATATCCTTCTAAGGCACAAGAAAATGATAAGTGTATTACATGAATACATTTTAGAATGGTTTAATGTATTAATTTGTGTATTTAAATGAATATTATTGACAAATGTTACACAAATTAAGTTGTTTTATATTTTGTGGTAGGATAAAATAGATTTGTGAAAAGGGAATGAAAAGGTGTGTAAATATGACCAAAATGACCCTTCACATCGTGAGCTTTGCTCACGGCGTGGCACCAGGTTTTTTAGGAAGAAAGAAGCAGGAAATTCTGGAAAAACACTGTTATACATCGTGTACCACAAGTACATGTCATGTCTTCATCAGGGAGGAAAGCCACCACTAGAACAAGTCATGATGATAATACATGATGTGGACTAAAAGTACATGATGTGAAGGTTTTCAAACTTAAAATTTATGAATTAGATTTGTGAAATATTCTCGTGGACATTGAGGCGATGTGAAAAATGTGTACATGACGTGTAGGCCAAGTGCACATTGTGTAGGTGGTCAAATTTCTGAAAACCTAGTTGAGATCTGTGCATTCGTCACATAGATTCACAAAAAATGGAATTCCAGTACACAATGTGTAGCTCAAGTACACGTCGTGATGGGGGTGGGGTATAAACTTTCTAGTGCCTATAAATAGAGCCCCTGGATACACCTTTGGAGCATTCCAATTCTATTAGATTCCAACACTTGGAGAAAATCCGGTATACCTCCATGAGTTCTTTTCTTTTCTTATCATTACATTTTATTTTCTCCATCCCTCTAAACCACTAATTGTTATGATGAGTGGGTAATTATGCCATGTGCTAGGGTAATGTAATCGAAGGGGGGAGGTGTGTTGGATTTAATTATTTTTATTTCATGTCTTTGGTTTGCATAATTTTTTTCTTCAACTTCTAATCCCTTTAATTTTCTTTTATCATGACCATTGATTTTGAAATCCAAAAGGAACATTTAAATTTTGAAAATTACTACCCTAAATATGTAATGACCATTGTCTAATTTAGGATAAATTAGGTTTAAATACGGTATAAAGAAAAACTCGATTCGAAAAAATACTATATGAACGGACCAAGGAAAATAGAGTATTACTATGTTGAGGAGGGGATACCATAACCATTAGATCTACCTTGTCTCGACTGTGATACCAAATCATGAATATATCCATTTTGTTAAATCCAATTTCACCCAAACCCCAAAATTACATTACCTTGGCATGTTTTCTAAATTTGTTTTCACAAACCAATCAATCTACTGCCTTGTTTTCACTTTTCTTTCTTTGAATAAATTAAACAAGCCTTTTCTCACCACCTTATCCAAATTAATATAATAAAATAATTTTAAATTCTAATCAAACTAATTTCACCATCTCTATGGCTTTTACTCCGAACATTCCTAATAGTAGGTTTTAATTAATCAAGTAGTATAGTTTGGATTTTATAAATTTGTTTTTGCATAGTATCGTAGGGAACTAACGATGCCCTATGAAGCCGTCAAAAACTTCTTTGGATTTTTGTAAATAATATTTATTTCCTTTTAGTAGTAATATCTTAAAAATATACTCTTGTTTCCACATCTCATATGGTATTCTATTTTTAAATATTATTTTCTTGAAAATGAATACTTTATTCATTGAAATACATCACTATTGGGATATAATCACATTTCATAAAATTTTAACAAATAGCTAGATAACACTTTATCCTAGATAAAACACATATCCATATCTTTTTCTCAACCCCAGTTATAGAACCCAATGAATCATAAACCTAGTGTATATAATTAATCATCTCATTTTTTTCGTAATAACTCTTTGATAACACCTATTATCATATAATAGAAGTGAGATAAATATATTTTTCCTTTATTTAGATTCATAAAATATTTATAAACATATTTAAATTAAAATTTATGATGTAGAAACTATTTACTTTATCAATTGAATGAAAACTATAATATCTTTCAATTATTACCATGATGTTTAAATCCTATATATTTAAAAGACTTGTAAAACATGAACTCAATTTCACATGCCCTTCAAAGATAAAGAATCGATTTCTATAAAATTAACACCTAAAATGGATATTATATGATGTTCCCAAACCCCTTCAGGTATTATAGATAATACCATTATATGGAATCATTAATCCTTCCTAATAATACCCTAAAGTTTTAAAATAACCTTAACTGGATTCCTAAAGAAATATTATTAGACTTTCCAAAATTTTTGCTCCTTATTTTGATCTTTTTCCTCTGCATATTATATGTATAGTACCAAAACATAGAAATCATATTCCTAGTACATATATTCTAAATAATTTAATATTGTCAAGTATACTTTTTTTAATTAATACACCTTTCTAGAACATTTCCATATTTTAAAATATAATGAATTCCTTAACCAGAATAATCCTTATAGAAATTCTACAGCCACTCAAAAAAAATATTTATTCATATTGAATATCCTTAAAATACCCAATCATATTGAGTATATGAGACTATAATTCCTTAGGATAATAAGAATAAAATGCCTCTAGAACCTTAAATGAACCATTTCATGCTTCCATATGCATCTTGAGTTTCTTGTTAAAAAACTTAAACACTTTGTTACTCAAGAAGGAACTATTCTAACACACAGAATATTTCTATTGCTCAAGAAATTCTCTTAAGTTACTAGTCTTAGGAGTTTCTTACTTTAATCATCTCATTTCAAGTATTAATATAATGTTTAGTTTGATTCTAATGATGAATCTATCTACAATATAATTTTTTATGAGATGAATATCATGTATTATATATTTTCTTCAAATACTTTTAATGAAAGTGCTCCCACTAAAATTTATGACCCCATATATCATATCCATTTAGTGATCTAAGATCTATATTTCACTAGGAAATGAGTCTACTTTATCATTTATATCACCACTTAGTTATTTAGGTAGGGAATAAACCCAATCACAATAGTTGTGACTCATGCATAGTTGAGAATATAACTCTTTATCTAAATCCATCATATGGATTCACTCAACTATATTCCTCTAGTAACCTCATCTTATTAGGGTCTCTCGACTAGTGTAGCCCAAATAAAATGCCAAAAAATAACAAAATATGCTCCATGGGAACCTAGATTTAGTATGACCCACCCAATAGAATAATCCAGAGTTACTCATTACATTCTTTCCTTACACAATATAATCTAGGGAAACCCGTATTTAGCATGACTTATCTGGTTGGATGATCTATGTCTCTGTCAAGTGTTTCTTTAGAATGAATCTCACACTTAGAATTTGAAGAGTGTTTATTCTCATCAATCTAATTTGAACCATATGAATATTAAATTCATAACTACTACAACATATGTAATAATTATCTTTTCATGTTCTATTTCTTTTTTTAATGAATGCCTCTAACAATTTAGTTTCAAAAATCCATATTCCAACCACCAAATTCATATGTTTACACAGTATTAATGTGTAAATATTTACACAACCCACAAGTCTATGTTAATAACCCAAAAATAAAAGACAAGTATATTCATACATATCAAAATTCATCATAAGAATAAGGTATATGAATGATTCATGTAAAGGGATAGAGTTTTATGAGATTGATAAAATCTATATGTGTATGCCTAGAGCGACAGATAACCGACCACGTTCATTTTTCTTTCCAAGTAAAGCATCTAAGAAAGTAGTTGGTATAACCCCAAGCCCCTCTACCCAGGGAGATTATACTCAAGAGAGAATTTGATTCATGATAACATTAACACCTAATATGCACAAAGTATTACCAAAAACTATTCTAAATTCCATAACTAAAAATAAAACCAAGGACAAGGTAAATGAAAAATATATTTTATGATATTAAACCTAACATGATATGTAAGGCTATATCCTATAAGAAATATATCATATAAATGGGAAGACAAAAAATTCATTCAGAAAAATTATTAAACATGAATATCAAGGAAAATTGACAAATAAATAAACTATTTTTTTGGAAAAAATAGGAGATATTTATGAACTATTAATAAATAAATGTTATTTATAAAAATTATATAAATTATTAAGAATATAAAAAAAATTATTCTTTTCAATATAAACTCCTTCATATTTTGTATTAAATAAAATTTATATGATATTTCATTAATTGTAAACATTTTATAATTCAATATATATTATATAAAAAATTTATATAATATAAATATCATATATTTGGTAATTTATAAACACTTTATAAATTACCTCTTATGATTTCTAAATAAATCATTTATTTATAGATCATAAAAAATTCCATTTAATTTTTCAAAATGTATTTTAAAATATTAACCTTTAATATTTGGGAATGATGTTTCATAAATAGATATTTATTTAATTATAAATAATTAAAAATTTATTTATTTATTTATTTATTTATTTATAAAATATATATAAACTCTAATATCCCAAAATACATTTTCTTATTATTTTTTCACATTTTTTAAACCATAAAAATCATTTAATATTTTAAAATTTTAAAAATATTTTGGTAACCCTTACATAGAAACCCTATTCTACGTAACGGTATCCCCTAATTACCCTTATGAAGATGATTTTTGTAAGGGTAACTGGTTCTTTTAAAATCCTTTATAAAGGTAACTTAATGGTTACCTTTATGATATCATATTTAATACTATTTCATAAAGGTAATACACAAATTACTATTACATAGATCCATTATATAAAGGTATTATATTTTCATAACTCCTTTGTGTAAGGGTAATCTAAATTTTTCATACACTACATAAATGTAAACATTAGGGACCTTTATGTAGTAAATCTAATACCTTTACACATAAGGGTAAAGTTAAAATGACCCTTACATAAACCCCTTTGCGTAAGATTATTATCTTTATGCAACACATTTACATAAAGGTAGCAAAGTGGTTAAGCTTACATAGACCTTCTGTATAAGGGTATCACATAAAGGTGAAGGTATATCTACCTTTACATAATGGATCATGTAAGGTTAAATCATATTTACCATTACACTGCATTGCTTTGTAAGGGTACTACCTTCACACAACCCATTTTCATAAAGGTAATGCAAAGGTCGCCCTTATTAAAATCATCTGTATAATGGTATTACCTTTACATAGTCAGCCTATGTAAGGGTAAATCAAATATACCTTTACACAACTCAAATAAGGGTATGTAATCATCCTCCATTTTTATAGTAATGTTGTTTTTCACTTTTCTATGAAATCCAATGATCAAAACATGTTTAATTGTTGAATATTCTACCTATAATACCACTGATGGGTAGTATAATATGCATTATTCATATGAACTTGTCCAACCTGACATCTATATGAACATATAAAGGGACTTAATTGCCCTAATTGTTTGGTCAGGAAACTCTTTCCATCACAATGGATCTCCTGGGTGGAAAGCCACACATCATCATCGTTCATGTGTGAGAGTTCCCAAGAGTCAGTTAACTCTTTAACCTTCCCTCTCATACCACTAATGAGTCTTATGTGATAATCTAATGACCATTTTTAGTGGAAGACAACCCAAAAAACATAAAATATATCTTCAATAAATAACATGTAAATAATACTTTAAAAACTGAGTACTTTGAATTTATGAATAGTGGAAGTTTCCATCTTACTTCCATGTAGAATGTTTGAGGAAGATCACGAGGAGTAGTGAACGAAATCTCCCTACCTCCTAGGTGATACACTAGAAAATGGATCCATGATCATATCATGAGGTTACCTAAAAACTGAAGGGTTTCTAGCACCACCCTAAATGATATAAATGGAGTTTAATGAGGAATATATTTTAGAAGAGTCTCATACACATCACACAACACACCACACCCAATAGGAGAGGATCATATCCCCTTTTGTAGACAAATCTTGAGGCATCAAAAACAAATTATATGTGTTTCTAATTGTTTGGGTATTATTCATTGAACATTTTCAATGAGTTTAATAAAAATCCTTTAATCCATTCATAATAGACCATGACATATGAAGAAACTATTTCTATGGAATAAATAATATCTATATATTATATATATATATTATTCATGCATCACATGCATGAAAAATATATGAATCACATGCATAAATTTAATTTTCACTTATATATATAATATCTAATATATAAATATATATATATCATGCATAATATGCATGTGTACATGCATATCATGCATATACATTTTAGTACACATCAAAAAAACATATAAAAAACTTGGTGTCTTGATGATACGCCTATCATCTAGTGAATGTTGAACACAAACTCCCTTCTATATTTCTCTAGACCTTGCCTATTCCTACCAGTAAGTGGGATTATGCATCTATTGACTTTATTATTGGACTACTTGAAACCCCTTTGGTATGAAATTATTTTTGGTTTGTAATCAAAATGTTTTAAAAATCCACTTACTTTATACTAATCATGGCAATGACTAAAGTGGAATACCCTAGTAAGTTTTATATGTAGGAATTTTAGAGACTCGGTTTTTTCCTTGTAAGACTTTGAAATATTTCTATATATATTTATAGATCTAGGAATTGAGACAGTGTGTGATTATGAGGATCGTTGTTCCCATAATTAATTTTATAAAAATATAAAATATATTTTATACTATGTGCATAGGTTTGGTTAACTAAAATAAGATAACTCTTAAATGGTTGATTGGATCAGAAATCTGAGACCATGGTTGGGTCTAGAATGTGTGATTCCCCAAGGCATGACATAAAATGAGTCAGTACAGGACTTTATAATCCCTCAGTCATTGGTAGTGTGTTAAGTGGATTCATTTAATTAAATTAATTAATTAATTAAATCCATTTGACCTAAAATGATGTTTATAAATATATCATTAAATAAAATTTTCCATGGTTGGCCTCATAATTTCTAGAATCTACTAGTTAGATCTTCTCCCTCATACCTTTGGATAATTGAGATGAGCGATGATAGAAAGTCATATTTGATCAGGTTAGGATGCAACAAACACATCAGCTTCTTCTAATCGTTGCGTAAGAGCATTCTTCACATATGATCGATCTGAAACAAAGATAGCACTTGTATGCTGGTGTTTTTACACCTTTGGATTAAGATATTGAGAAGATCGTTATTCCTTCTTCGATTTATGTATTTTTATGTACTTTTCATAAGCCCAAGTACCGGATTTCATATTGCTTAATTAATTTTCTAACCTCAGTGCCCCATTCTTGATTGTTGGCCAAGAACACTTGGCTGGTGATGTTTAAAACTTTGGTTTATGGTTCTTTTATCACTCAATTCATCATGTTATTCACCAATTGGATCCCTATGGTCTTGTCTTGACATTTTTAGGCATCACCGATCTCGATTGGGCCCCCAAATCCATGGCAGATCAATGATTCAACAATGGTTTGGCGAGCGAAGCATAGATCTGGAATCGTTGCGGTATAGGGATGCTCTATCTCTAGGTTTGAGATATGAGATATGAGATACAAGAAATAAGATATCATATATCATATATAAGATACAAGATATTATATATGAGATATAAGATATAATATATGAGATATGAGATATAAGATATAAGATACAATATATGAGATATAAGATATGAGATATAAATCTTGGTTAAATAAATCTTATATCGGTTATATCTTTTAACCAAGGTGTTTGTTTGATGAACCTCCAGGGAAAACATGATCATAGAATTGATACAGTAATTTTAAGAACGATTTTGGATGCCTTTTTCATACGTGTACCTCAGGTCAACGAAACACCCAATAATAATAAAATTATTATTGTTGTGGGATCTTGTATCTGACATATCTTCCTCATACGGTGTCATAATAACAAACATTCTGTGACTCTGCGACCCTGAAATTTAATTGTAAATTTCAAGATCAATATAGTTTATTTAATTTAGACTCATGGATCAGGATCACAATACGTCATTCGAGCATGATGCGGTGAAATGAAACTTTTTTACCGAGTCTCTGATTGAGAAAAGTGAATAAACTATCTCGAGTGTTTTTTCACATAGAATGAGATGGTTCACTCTATTGTGTATTTTGAGATATTATGTGGGACATTATGATCATCATGCAATGATTTGTCACCCGATGATGGCAGAAATCATATAGGATCACCAGAGATTTCTTGGCTTACCCTCCAACAAGGCTAAGCAGTGGTGTTCCCAGATAACCTCTCTGAGTTACCCTCCAGCATGGCTGGGTAGTGGAGTTCTTCAACATTTTATTATTACCCTCTATCATGGTTGTTCAGTGGAATTTCACAATTATATTTTTAAGTTACAATCTATAAGGGCTAGGAAGTGGAGTTCCTTGAAATTCTGGGATTACCCTCCAACAGGGTTGAGAAGTGGAGTTCCCCGACAATCTTAAAGGGCTTACCCTCTAGTAGGACTAGGTAGTGGCATTACCTGATGACCTTCCCAAGTGGTTCCCTCTATTATTAATGGGAATTGGAGTTCTACAATGACCATAATAGTAGGACCCTCCTATCGTACCAGGGCATGGGATCCTTACCTAGAATTTGTGGCCCCTCAACTATGCAACAAAGTGATGAGACATGGTTCATCATGGACTTGGACTCATAAGGAATATGGATTCTTTCCCCACTGAGACATGTTCTTGTGATGTGACCTAAAACTATGTAGGTGAGTTAGTGTCACCCAAAGTGTATAGTATCATGGTGTGGTGATTAAGATCCTTAGACCTGTGTGTTTGGGGTAGACATGTGGGATGTCGAGTATCATTGATGGACTTTTGGAATTGTTGGATACTATTATTCTTAGGATAGTATAGGAGATGGAGATCACATTACTCTATCATTTTGGAATCTTTAACTGAGTATATATATATATATTATTTATTCTGGATTCAAACTTTTTATTTGGATACTCTTCTTCTAGGAGAGGTGAAGATGCATAGGGTATTCCATCTGCTTTCTGTGTCTATATTTTGATGGTTTAATGATTATACTCTCCTATTATATGTGTATAAGCCTCAATGGGTAGTTCATCTACTCACTGGTTCTATCCACTTATGCTTTCATAATCTTTCTTTCACTCTCTTGTTAAGTTGAGTTGTACTCTTTCATTGTATCTTGTTCTATCTACTCATTCCATCTTCATTTGAATCAATTAATTATCACCCTTCACCCCTTATGGGTAATTCTACTGGCTATTTATACACTCACCCCTACATGGGATTTTCCCACATGTGTCGTTTCTTTTGTAGATGATATACAAATCGACCTTGACTTCAGATGAGCTAATAGAAACTGGGTGCTTACACCGTGTATGGTGGTCGAACCTTGGGATATAAGAGATAAGCTATCTCAACTGCTTAATATTTTCCAATTTTGTTGGGTTGGGACATATTTCTAGTTGGGAATATATTTTTTCACTTTAATTTTAGTTTACGCTACCATAATTTTGTACTCTCTAGAGGTTCAATAATGACTAGTTTATTTTATAGTAGTGTTCCGTATTTTCCCCGATCCCTCTGCACTTTTTCATTGAGTTGGTTGTGTGTATGTATAGGTACTTTGGAAAATTCCTCCTCAAGTTTAGTTGTTCCTTTATAACTTGTCACAACCCCCTATCCTATGGAGGTGAGCTTGGAGTAGTTATAGCTTGATCCCTAGTATGGGTCGGGTCGTGACATATTGTTATCAGAGAAAGTTCATTACTTTGGAAATTTCTTGGATGTATCCCCTTAAATAGGATCGGTCGGGTTTAGGGAAACAGTTTCAAAGTTTCTCAAGTTCAACTCTCAAGACTAAGATCCCAATGAAGGTACGGGCAGCTGATGTATCCTTTCACCAAGACCTTGACTAACTTCTTTTTGAATATCCATGCTGAGAAATTTTCTACAGAGATTAATGGTAAATTCATCTATAGGATTTAGTCTTTGACTGTACTTCTTGAGTCATCTCCCCATTATTGTCAATATATATATATATATATATATTCTCATCTAACTATGGTACTACTTGATAACTTTCAGGATCCCTCAGTAATGACAGCTATCCAGGATACCATCTTGGGTTCATGATGATGACCTTATGAGTGACGAGGCCTCTATTCAGGGTTTATCATGTGATCCCATTCCTCCAGGTGAGTAGGTAGTAGCACTTCCACCTGTTGAGTAGTAGATCATCCCATAAAAGTAGTATGAGAATACGATCAGGCTTAGAATGATCCATGATTTCCAGCGTTAGATAATGTTGAGGTTTCACAGTGATCCAAATCCTTAGGTAGTATAGGATTGTCTAGAGTTGTTGGTCCATATCTTTAGGTTTGTTCGGACCCTGACGGATCAAGTGGTGGATTTTGAAGACATCTTTTTCCATGGAGAAACTGGATGTTAGTGGATCCTGGTAACACAGATGAATGACGAGTTGACACTCTCATGGGATGACTTCCAACATGTGTTTTGTGTGGAGTATTTCCCCTCTTATATACACATAAATCAGATCCAGGAGCTTTTGGAATTTTAGTAGGGAGGGATGATGGTGTCTGAGTATGCAGTGAGGCTCACAGACCTTACATGATACTCTCTTAACATGATCATGGATGGTTACTTCCAAGAATAGAAGTTTGAGTAGGGACTCTTTCAAGAGATTTGTGCTATTATAGTTCCCTTGTACATCCCCACCTATGTTGGGTTAATAGAGTGGGTGCTGGTGAGAGAGAGATTTCTGTAAAAGGGATGCCACGCATTAGATTTGGCAAAGTAGTATGAGGAGATATAGTTGGAGGATGACATTATGAGGTCCTATACCGCCACCACCACTAGGTGGCCCATGTCAGGCTTAGGGAGTTAGCGGCCGAGGCCGTAGAAAGGTGCATGCTTTGGATGTCTATGATCCTGCAACACATGATATGATTGGAGGTATGATTAGTGTTTATTCTACACTTTCCTTAATGTTAGTAGATATAGGATCTAGTCATTACTTTATATTGATATTCTTAGTGTGGGAGCTGGATCTTCTAGTAGAGGTGCTAGCATAGCAGCTTCAACTTTAGGTTCCAACCAGGAATGCTTCTTCAGTACCTTTCATCTTATGACAGTGCGGGATATCTCTTTGAGAGGAGAGGTTCACATGGGACCTTTTGGTCATAAAAATGGAACCCTATTACATCATATTGGGTATGGATTGGATATCCATGGTCTGATCCTATATTGATTGTCACCACAGACAAGTCAAATGCCTATGCACTGATGGGATGAGATTCTCCTTCTCTGGAAATAAAGATCTCATGGAAGGGAAAGTGAGTTAAATAAGTAGGAGGTTGCATCCCATCACCCATAAGTTGGAAATTGTACCTCTTGGTGCAGTAATCTCTTTAGGAATCTGGTTTCCTTTAGTTGTGGAGGATTATATAGATGTCTTCCTCAAACACATTCTGGGACTACCTCTAAGGTGGGAGATGTAGTTTTGTATTAACTTTCATCACGGTACTGCCTCGATATCTTTTAAGGAATGTCATATTGGACCTATTGAACTCTCTAATCTATGGTTGTAGTTGTAGGACCTTTTTGAGAAGGGTTTCATCAGACCTAATGTGTCCCCCTAGGCATCTCCGGTGTTGTTTGTGAAAAAGTAAAATGGGAGCTTACAGATTTGCATGGATTATCATTTCATAAACCAGAACATAATAAAGAAATATTACCCCTTTCCAAGAATTGAAAACTTCTTTGATCAAATGAGAGGTGAAAGACGGTTCTCGAAGATCAATCTCAGATCTGGTTACCACCAGTTGAGGGTTCACGAGGATGACATTACAAAGTTAGCATTATGATGTCGCTATGGACAATATGAGTTTCTAGATATGCCTTTTGGTGTGGTGAATTCCCCCACCATGTTTATGGCTCTGATAAACCATGTCTTTCAGCCATACCTGGACTAGTTTTTTGTTGTCTTCATCGACGAAATACTTTTCTACTATATAACATATGAGGTCCATGTAGATCACTTGAGTATGGTTCTAAACTTGATTTGAGAGCACCAACAGATATATGAGGTTCACTTTATGGGGAATGTAATTTCTAAAAAAGGTTTATCTATGGATCCATAAAATATAAAATCAGTTTTTTCTTGGGATACCCCCTTTAGAATGTGTTAGAGCTATTGAGCTTACTTGGATTAGCATGGTACTACAGGATTTTTTTAGTAGACTTCTCTAGAATCATATCCTCTTTGACCTCCCTGATGTGGAAAGGGTAGTAGTTAACCAAGTATAAGCATTTCCATATGTCCTTTAAGGAGTTAAGGCAGAGGCTAATGAGTGCTCTAGTGTTGATACTACCAAAGGAGGGTGTGGAGTTCATCGTGTATTGTGACGCATCAGGAGATGGGCCCAATTGTGTGTTGATGTAGCAATAGGTAGTTATCGCATACAAGTTGAGGGATTTGAGACCCTAATAGAAGAACTATGCAACTAATGACCTAGATCTAGAAGCAGTAGTATTCTCCCTGAGGATATGGAGACACTATCTTCTGGGAGAGCGCTTTTTGGTTTACTCAGACCACCGGAGTATCTGATACATCTTCACTCAGAGACACCTAAACTAGAGACATTGATACTGGTTGGAGTTCTTATAGAACTAAAACTTCTAGATAGTCTATACTTCATTAAAGGGAAATTTTTTGTCAAATTCCCTTAGAAAGAAGTCCCAGGATCACTTAGTGTAGGAATCTTCGTAAAACTTACATTCCTTATAGCTTACCCTGGTGGAGCAAGAGGGTGCGTATTTTCTTCAATTGATAGTTTTGACTTCTTCAGAATGTGAGAGAATCCTAGTTGGGAGACATTTACTGTGAGGTCTTTCGTAATCATATATCCACTGATGACACACTAGATGGATATTCTAAAGAAGGGAATCATGTTATCTTGTTCTATGTGAAAACAGTGGTTTCAGTCATGATGTAGGAGGAGGTAATATGAGAGTTCTACACTTCACCCCTAGTTGTACATCTCGATGTGGGTAACATGTATAGATAACTTTAGTGGTATTTTTTGTCTAGCATGAGACAAAGCATAGTTGAGTTCATCTCTTGGTGTCTCATCTATCATCAAGTGAAGGCTAAGCACCATGTTTCAACAGGTTTGTTGCATCCCCTTGAGATCCTGGAGTGTAAGTGGGATGACATATCCATATAATTTGTCATAGGGATTCCACACACAATGAAGGGAAATGAAACCATCTAGGTGATAGTTGAACAACACATGAGTCAGAAAACTTCCTTTTAATTAGGGAGAGGATTTTGTGTAGATTTTGGGGATGTTGTACGTATTATATATCATTCACCTTTATAGGGTACCCTCGGTGATTGTCACTGATCATGATGTGTGGTTTACATCATGGTTATGAAGAGGCCATCCGGAGGAATTTGGGACCTAGGTGAGGATGAGTATAACCTTTCATCCTCAGACCAATGGGAAGACAGAGTGAACTATCCAGGTGCTATATGATAGGTTGAGGGATTACATGTTAGACTTTGTCCAAAGCTAGGAGGATCACCTATCCTTGGTAGAGTTTGCATAAAATAACAACTACCACTCTACCATAGGAATATCACCTTTTGAGGACCTATATAGCAGACCCTAAAGGTCACCATTGTGCTAGATATAGGTTGGTGAGACATCTATTATGAGCCCAGAGTTGGTTCCGGTGACAACGGAGAAAGTCTAGGTTATTCGGGAGTGAATGAGGATAGCCTAGAGTAGACATAAATCCTATCGTAGTCCCTTAGAGTCTGAGGAGGGAGAAAACATTTTCTTGAGAGTCTCCCCATGATGAGGATTTTGGAGTTTCAACTTGGGAGGAAAGTTATCCCTAAGGTTCATCGGACTATTTGAGAACATGCAGATATTTGAAGAGATTTCCTACCACCTCTCCCTACCCCCATAGCTGGAGCGAGTTCACGATGTCTTCTATGTGTCGCATTTGAGGAGATACGTTCATTACCCTAAACATGTCTTTGAATAGGATGAGCTGGAGATCAGGGATGGAGGCACATTTGTGGAGCACCTAGTGGTGATGGAGTATTTTCAAAATAGGACCCCATGTAGATGAACTATCACTTTGGTTCACATGTTTTGGAAGCATGGAAATGTGAGGGAGACTTCCTTAGAGTGGGATGGATAATTGGGAGCTCAGTATCCCGAGTTCTTTTCCAAGTTTTCACTTTTCGAGAATAAAAATATTGAAGTAGGGAAAGATGTAAAGACTCAGGTTTTACCTTTTAAGACTTTGAAATATTTCTATATCTATTCTAGAGCTACCCGCTAAGACGGCATGTGATTCCAATACCCAATGTGATTGGGATTGATTTTATAAAAATATTAAATATATTTTATATTGTTTCCATGTGTTTAGTTAAATAAAATGGTATAACTCTTAAATGGTTGATCAAATCAGAAATCAGAGTCCACAGTTGGGTCCAAAATGCAGTTTTTTCTCTAGGCGTAACATAAAATGAGTCATTACAGGATTTTTGGACCCAGCATTCATTGGTGGTGCATTAAGTGGATTCATTTAGTTAAATAAATTAATTAATTAAATTTATTTGACCTAAAATGATGTCTATAAATATATCATTAAAGGAAATTTTCTAAGGTTGGCCTCACAATTTCTAGAATCCTCCGGTGAGATCTGCTCCCTACTCCCTTTGGAGAATTGAGACAAATGAAAACAGAACATCAAATCTGATCGGATTAGGATGCAACAAACACATCAGCTTCTTCCATTCATTTCATGGGTACGTCCTTCACCAATGATTTATCCAAAACAGTGGTAGGACTCATCTTTTGGTGTTTCTACACCTTTAGATTAAAATATTTAGTTGATCATTGTTTATTATTTTATATGTGTCTTGTTATAGCCTTTTCATGATCCCAAGTACCAGATTTCATATTGTTTAATCAATGTTCTAACCACAATTCCCCGTTCTTGATCATCATCCAAGGATGCTTGGTTGATTATGTTTAAAACATTGTTTTATGGTAATTTTCTCCCAAAAATATTTTCTTTTTTTGCTTATTGGATCCTTGTGTTCCTAGATCGACATTTGCGGGCAGCATCGAGCTCAATCAGGCCCTCGGACTCATGGAAGATTGATGATGCAACAATAGTTTGGTGAGAGAAGCATAGATCTGGAATCATTGCAGTACAAGGATGCTTGATATGTTGGTTTGAGATATGAGATATATGATATAAGATACAAGACATGAGATATGAGATATAAGATATAATATACAATATAAGAGATATGAGATATAAGATATTAGACATGAGACATGAGATATAAGATCTAAGATACAAGATATGAGATATAAGATATGAGATATAAATATTAGTTAAATAAATCTTATATCAGTTATATCTTCTAACTCGGGCATCTATTTGATAAATCATTAATGAAAACATTATCCTAGAATTGAGATAGTCATTGTAAGACCAATGTTGCATACCTTTTTCAGACTCATGCCTCAAGTAAATGAAATACCAAATATTATTAATATTATTATTATTGTAGAATCTTGTATCTGACATATCTCCCTCATATGGTGTTAGAACGAAAAACCGTCTACGATGTTGTGATGCTGAAATTTAGGTTGAAATTCCAATACCAATATTAGGTATTTAATTTGGACTCATGTATCAGTCCCATGATATGTCATTCAATCATGATGCGGTGAAATACAAATTTTTCATTGGGTGTCTAATTGAGGCAAGTGAATAGCCTATCTCGAGTGTTTTTTCCATGTAGAACATGATGGTTCCCTCATTTTTTGGATTTTGAGATGCTATGAAAGATTTTAAAATCATGATGAAATAAGGAAAAACCCAATGATTGTAGGGATTGTACAATATCACTAGAGCTTTCCATACTTACCCTTTATAAAGCATGGGTATTGGCATTCCCTAATAATATTTCCAAGTTACCCTCCATCATGGATAGGAAGTGGGGTTCCTTGATTTTATGGGGTTACCCTCCATTAGAGATAGGCAGTTGAGTTTCATAATGATCTTTATGAGTTACCCTTCAACAGGGATGGACAATGGAGTTCCTAGACATTTCGGGCTTACCCTTTAGTTTGGTTGGGCAGTGGTGTTCCCCAACAACCTTAGCGGGCTTACCCTCTAGTTGGACTAGGTAGTGGTGTTCCCTGATGACCTTCCCAAGTGGTACCCTCCATTAGGATTGGACAGTGGAGTTCCTAAGTGACTATCGGAATAGGATCCTCCTATCATACCAAGGAATGGAATCCTTACCTAGAATTTTTGTCACCTCCACTATGTGGCATAGTGAAGAGATGTGGTTTGAAATGGATTTGGACTCACAAGGAAGAAGGACATTTTCCAAACCAAGATGAATTCTTTTGAAGTGACCTAAAATTGTGTGGTTGAGTCAGTGCCACCCAAAGTGGAAAGTATCAAGGTATAGTTATTGGGTCTCTTAGACCTATGTGTTCAGGGAAGATGTGTGGGATGTTGAGCATCCTTGATGGAATTTTGGAACTATTGGATACTCTTCTTCTTGGGTTGGGATGTGAGATGGATATCCCCTTAATCTCTCAATTGGGATTATTTGATGGAGTATATATATATATATATTCTTTCTTCTAGATTCACACATTGGCTTTATAGACTCTCCTTCTAGGAGAGACGAAGAGGCACGAGGTATGCCACACCCTTTCTATGTCAAGATTATCATGGTTATATGAGTATACTCTCCTTTTATAAGTGGTGAAGGCTCAATGGGTAGCTCATTTACTTAGCATGTGTATCCCCTTGTTCTTGGACGAGCTTACTTTCACTCTCTTTTGGGTTGAGTTATAATTTTTCATTGTAACTTGTTCTATATAATGCTTACCTCTTCAATTTTATCTCTTAGTGATCCCCCTTCACACCTTTCGGGGAGTTCTATAGGGTATGTATATACTCATCCCTACATGGGATTTTCCTACACATGTTGTGTCTTTTTCAGATGACAGGTAGATCAACCATGATTTCATAGGAGCTTAGGGATACTGTGTTCTTGGACCGTGTATGGTGTTCAAATATTGGGATACAAGAGTTGGGCTCTCTCAGCTATTTAATATTTTCCAGTTTTTTTTAGGTTGTGACATATTTCTTATTGGGTGTGTATTTTTTCCCCTTACTTTCATTTTACACTATCTTACTTTTGTACTGTCTAGAGGTTCATGCATGCATAGTTTATTTTATAGTAGTGTTTCATATTTTCAGCTTTCCCTCTACAATTTTTCATTTATTTGGTTTTGTGTGTGCATATAAGTACTTATTAGAAGTCCTCCTCAAGTTTATTTGTTCCTTTAGCACTTGTCATCACCCATGGCCTATGGAGACAGGTTTGGGGTAGTTGCGGCTTGAGCCCAGTCATGGGTCAGTTCATGGAATAAGTCATGAGAATCCATGGTGTGATATTTTTTATCATATCTAATAGGTAACCCTAGTTTAAATCTAAGTTCTGGGAGATCCTTCAAGATGAAATGGGAAACCAAGTGAGTTGAGTACAACCTACTATCCTGATACATATGGAAAAATGGAGTAGGCTAACCAGATTATAGAAAATATGCTCTAGGAGTGTTTCCCCAACTTTGGTGGTGCATGGGATACTCATATGGGATAGTCAAGTTCATTTATAAAAATAGTTACATTTATAAAAATAGTTACTAGTCTTATATTGGGATAGACCCATTTCAGGCTCTCTACAAGCGACCATGTCATTCTCCCTTATGCTGGATAGAGGTATGCACAACCTCCCTAATAGGACTTAGACTTTTCTAAGAGATTACAGGTAAAATACATAAGATTTAGAAATTATTAGTAGTGGTTTAGTGTATCCATAATTAATATGATGACAATTTTAACCACACTTTAGAGTTTTTTTTTGTGACCATTTGTTCTTAAAGGTGTCACCCCATTTGGGTCATCATAGGTTGGGGAAGTAGGGGAAGCTCACCCAGAGGTATGTCGGTCCTTTCGAGATCACTAAGTGGATTGGTAAGGTTGAATTTTCCACCTAATTTAATGAAAATTCACAATATTTTACATGTTTCTCAATTGAAAAATTAAAAAACTAACCCATTCCACATAATTAATTGTGAATATCTCGATTTGGAGTTGAATTCCTTGATTACTGAGAAAATTAGTCAAATTATTGACTCATATGATAAAGGGTTATAAAGAAACTCCATATGGTTAGTATGTGTGTTATGAAAACATAGATTATATTCACATGAAACATGGTAGTGGGATTCTCACATGAGTGAGTAATATCCTCTTTTTTTCTTAGAGAAAGCATCAGGTTGACTTTTTGGGGGAAGAGAGTGATATGGTTGGGAGAATTTTTACACCCACATCATTTTCATTTATTTTATGTTTTATTTTATTTCATGTGGTCTTATCCTTTATTATGGTTATTTTCATTTAAATTGGTAAAATTTGGGTAGAATAAGATTTATTTCATGGTTTATTCATAGTTAGTACAAACCATGTGGAAGCCATGTAGCGCCTCTTTAGTTTTTAATAGAGGCATTTTTTCATGGCTTCCACATGGTTCGCTAAACTATGTATTCCAATTTTGTATGTTCCTAGGTGTTGATAGTGAGGCATGAAAGGTTGTAAAACTATTTGGAGAACCATGAGGTGAAACTTTATAGCATTTCCATAAATTAAAAATGGTGAAATTACTCATTCCCCCCCCCCACTTAAATTTAACCCGATTTTATCCTAATCTCACCCCACTTGACTTCCGTCCTCCCTCATGTATGGAATTACCATAAAATCTCCTTTATAATTTATTGTAAGTTCTTTTATTTAAGTTTCATTAAGTTAAACACTTAGAAATATCTTTCTCACTTCACAATTAGGATCTCCTTTTATCTTTCTTGTTTTTTCCTTCTACCCAAAGCCATAGTGTCCTAGTGCTTCCTTTAATCAATTTTATTATAATGAGTTTTGGTATTTATAAGTTGTTCATGACTCCATCGGATCCCATTTGGAATTATATATGGATTTCCATCAAAGGAAACTTGTTTCCACCCGTATTTCTTGATTTTGGTTAATGTTTTAATATTCTTTCCTTTATGAGATTATCTATTAATGATTTACCTTTTTGACTTGATTTTTAAAGTTATATGATGATGTTATATATTTATTTAAAAATGGATTTAGGGATCACTTGTAATGAAAGTGTATCTTATTTATTTTATAATTAAAAAGATTGGCTTTAGATAGGAATTAGATATTTTTTATGAAATTTTTGAGGAAAAGTCATTATTACTAGATAATCTGGCTTTGAAAAAAAACTCATGGGAGCCTAAGGAACTCTAGTAGGTGAAATTTGATTGGATAGGTATACTTTATACTAGCTATACTAGTGAAGTTTCTATATTTTCCAGTGTCTAGTGACGTGTTTTTATATTTTCCACTATATGATAGAAAAATAAACACTAAATTCCCTAGAATTGGTAATCATAGGGTTTCATCCTATGAGATTATTTAGAAACTGTTCATTTAAATATTATTTATATATTATTATTTTTATAGTACCATTTATATAATTAATTTTATTTAGTTAAAATGGTTCAAAATTACGTTATTTTATTATATTAAAAAGTATGTTTTTTTTATATCATAGTTCCGATATGGAACACTTAGTTGAATCCTATTGGGATCTTTTATCATACCATGTATACACCCCTAAGTATATATAGACCTTGTTTTTCTGATCTGGTAAATGGAAAGGCACTGCTCGGTGGTGGTGGGTACCCATGCTAGGCTTGTCCAATTTTCATAATTATGACATGGTAGTGGGATGATACATGTGTCACATGAAGATTGGTTATGGGATTTTTTTATTTTTTTCTTATTTTATAAACCATTGTATTGTAACATATATCATTATGCCGTCTTATTATACAATATATTTTGTTCTCTTTTTAATGAAAAAATTACTTGTATCCTACTAGAAGTTTTTATTATACCCTGATTTTATATATATTTACTATTTTTCATAATTTAATTTATGTTTTGTCGATACCTACTACATATTGAGGGAATGATTTTCCTAGATATGGTGAGGTTATTTTGGGTGTAAGATTCGAGCCCTATTTACAATTCATCCTTTGGTAAAACTATTCCAAACTAGTGATTCTATGATACTTAATCACTTGTTCTAGCCTATATGGATTGGGAATGATCTTCAAGTTGTCATGGTCTGACATAGTTTCATGGTTTAGGGGTAGACAGAATATGGTCTATGACACTTCCATAAAAATATATAATTTCACCCTCATATCAACCTATTATTAAATGTTCTATTTTAATTTTTTGGGAGTTTGATATTCTACTATACTATCCTCTAGATGAATCAACCTAGAATAAATCTTTAATAGAAATGATATAATGTTAAAAAAAATTGAATAGCTATTAAGACATAAGTTATTAAGGTTTCATCATTATTTCACTCCTTAAACTATCTTCATAAAATATATATTACAAAGAAATTTTTTATTCAATTTAACTTTTAATGTATCATTAGGTTTCTCTTTATTTTTCGATGCAACATTCAAGATATCAACATGGTTATAAGAGTGAGATTATTCAAAAAAATTAACAATGATTCCATAGCATTGTGTATCTTTCATAATTTTTTATTTCTCAACAATTGAAGTTTTCAATGATTTTTTTTATCACGGGAATCTTTAGTAAAATATTTCTTTGATTTATTAGCTATGTTAGAAGAATATTTCTTATGAGATTCATCTTCAACTGAACCATATGTACTAGTCATACTAAAAGATATTTTAGATCATTTAAATATTAATGAATAATATTCTTCATGAGGAGAGGTAGAGTATCTCAAATCATATCCACCAATTCTTTTGAGGTAATGATAAGATATTCTAGATGTGATGGATGGTACTAAAGTCAGAAGACGTATCATTTTTAACTTACATTATAATCTTCTTCCCCTTCCAAGGCATATCTTATTTCAATTTCAATATCCTATTCGGTGTCCTCTATACTTATCTAGTGCATTACATTATAAAAACTAAAGTAACTAGAGCTCTAGATTCATTGACCTTCAAGGAATATTTATTTTGCTTTTCTACCTCCCTCTGATGAACTTTAACTTCTATTAAATCCTTAACTTATGATTTTTTTCAAACAAAAATATGACTTCCCTGACTTCTTTTCTTAAAGTATATTTAAAATATCATCTTCCTTATTTTCAAAAACATTAATATACTTTTCAACTAATCATTAAAATTATTCATTAGATATTATACTCTTTTTTTGTTTAGTTTTCTGATGCTTCTCCTTTCAAGGATAATCTACTGTAATATCATCTGGTGATTTATTCTTTTTCTCATCTTATTTACTCTGAATGGTGATTAAAATATCTTTCAAAATTATAACTTTTGATCCCTTTTTGATAATATTATTATCATTAAAATCATATAAAAGTTTCATTCCTGTTATGGTCTCTAAGTTTAGATGGTTCCATTTTACACTTTCAGCATCTCCAATATCTTTTACTTTATCTTCCTTTAAGATTTTCACTAAGATATGATATAGAATACATGAATAAGAAACTTTATCTTTACTAATATAGTACATATAACTTCAATTAAATCCCAAATTAACTTTATAATATTAATATTTCTTATATTAAAAAGGAATTCAAGGATATAAACATGTGGAATCTTAATAGTATCCTTTGGACTCTTCTTTGGTAGAATAAAATTTTGGATCCATAGAAATATAATCCTTGCTTCTTAGATTAGTTGAATTTAATTATGATATTTATTCTTTACATGTAAAATGGTGTAATTAGATCTAATTTTTATGAAGCTTGTAGAAACTTTTGATAGCTTGTGAGAAATGAAAATATATTCTCCTTCAACTTGTATACATGTCTCTTCAGAAAATCACTTTATCTTAAGGATAAACTCACAATTTAGAATGGTAAACTTGATCTTATTCACACCATTAAACTCATAAATGATAAAAATTAGAATAAAATTAACAAATATTTTTCTAATAAAACAACTGATATTATTCAATTAGTAGAGTAATACTTTCCCAAACTTCAAAATGAATAACTATTTACAATAAAGATTCATGCTTTGAATAGAATTCATCATATATTAGTCATTAAAAATGTTATCCCTGATTTAAATATCATTAGATGATGAAATTTAAAATCAAAAAATAATGAACAAAGAATCAGAATATGGGATCTGAAATTGAAAATGATCCGTAATAAATGCACACAACAAACTAAATACCCACAAGACTTTATATAGGAAAACTCTTCAGTTTTTTATCTAATCTAATCTAATAGTACACATCTATTCATTCTAAAAGAATTATTATTCCAAAAATATCTTAGAATATTATATTTAATAAAATTTACCTTCTAATGAAATAAAATCTTAAAGTAATAATAAGAATAAATAGATTATTTCAATGTATTAAAATTATAATAAACTAACCATTTATTAAATATATCATAGAATAAGAATAAATAAAATTGAACCATCTAAAAGTTATATTTTATAATTTTGAATTGATCTTATTCCATAGAATATGGATCCATAATTACTTCAAAAACTTTGTTCTTGTCATTCATATAACTTATTAGTAGATAAAATAAAACTCTCCATGAAATCTAGCCAAATAAGACAAACTCTCCCTATAAAAGAAGTTAAAGTTTGAATAAACTTTTTTGAGAAAATTTTAGACAAAATTAAAAACCATGTAAGTTATAATATACTTTGAATAAAAAAATTAAATAAGTATAAGGTATTGTATATAAAAAAATATCTATTAGTATGCAATGAATTAATTTGATTGGAAATTAGGTTTTTAGAATACAAACCTTATTTGGTCAGAAAGTATTAGTCCATAATACTCTTGGAACCAAAATACAACCAAATATTTATTTATTAAGAGTAGTTAAGATCATTGGAATAATAGGCTCTTTGTTAACTAAAAGATTGGATTTTTTTCAAAGAACCTCAATTATATCATTTCCTATCTCTTTTAAATTTAGTGCATAATACAAAAATTATTGGGAAAAAGTGGTTCAATTAATAGTATCCCCTTCTAGTGGATTTATTACTTAATCCAGAAATTTTCTTCTTTCATCTCAAATATTTATACAATTTCTCAAATAATTTATTTCTAGTCGTGAAGTTATTTAATAATTTCTATAAAATATCAACCTCATACTTAAGCTTAACCACTTAATTCATATATTTTAAAAATTATAAATTCTTTACCTTTTTATTAGAAGTTAGTTTTGAAACAATACTTATTTATTTTTCAAACTCTAAGTTGAGTTCAAAATTCTCATTTTTTATCTTAGATAATTCATTATTTGACTTAAAATTATTATCATTTTTCTCAAAAGTCTCTACTCTAAGATTTTTATAAATTTTATAATGTTTTTTATATATTTCATCACACTCTAAAACCTAATTTTTCACTTCATCAAAATTCTGGGGAACTCTGTACTTATCATCTGATTGTAATTAAGTTTTCAATGAGAATGAAAAAACTTCTCTCAAAGAAAAATATAACAAAGAATTTTTCAATATATTTCTCATAAGGAAAATCTTTCTTTTAAATAATCTTATAAAAAATCTTGTAATTATCATAGTGTTAACATTATCTATATCACTACTATCGAAAGATGATGAAACTTCACTAAAGATCCAAGTATCATTAGAAGCATTGAATTATTTCCACTCTTTCCTCTTTGAAAATTTTTCATCCTTATTCTTCTTTTTTAGACTAAGAAAATTATTTCTGATATACCCTAGTTTTTTTACATTCTTAGCATATCTTATCTAAAGACTAATTATTATCATACTTGTATTTCTTATAATTTACTAATTATAATAATATCTCTAGAAATTGTGATTTTTAAAAATTATTTTATCTATATTTTCAAGTTCAACATCAGTATGTTCCATGTCACTATCATCAAAAAACTTCTTAAATGTTCTTCTACATGCACTTGACTTTTAAACTCTAAAATTTAAATAATTATAAGGTGAAGTGAAATCAAATCCATTTTTATTTTTCTCTTTCTCAATATATCTCTTCATTTTTTTCATATTTCATTTAAATGATAATCAAATCTTAAATAATATGCTTCATGATATTTCTGGTATCATTTATCATCGTCTGCATGGATTCACATTCCTTTGAAAGTATATTAATAATTTTATCAACTATTTTTTCATTTTTTATTTATTTTTTCACCAATTGATTTAATATTGTTCACAATAATCATAAACAATTGGTGCATCTGAGTATTGTTTTCACAAATGAAAAAAATAAAACTTTGGTAATCTTCCATGAGCATCACGATTTTCATTTTAGAAACTTTTGATGTTCTGAAATTTGTGACTTCCATATTTTTTCAAATTATATTGAAAATTCAGCATGAGGATTATTTACTATAAATTTTTCTATGGATATTGAAAATAAAATTTTCCATAACATGGAAGATAAACTGAAACTCTACTCTTTCATTATGGGTAAAACCAACAACTTATTCCTAAATTTTTTTTATAATTTTTGATAATCTTGAAATAATTCCCAACTCCAGTGTTAATAACATAAGTTTTCATCTAATCTCTCCAAAATTAATAATCACCACCATAAAATCTCAATTATTTATTTGGATTTAAATTCTCTAAAATTACAAATTGAATAATTCTTTTTATATCAAAACAAAAAATATTTATTCTCCTACACAATTAGTGTAAGGAACCTATTATAAGTTATGATAATAAAATATATAGTAAAAAACAATTTTTGGTATAGACATATATCTAGATCTAAGTTAATTTAGCCTCTGATACTAGATTTTGTCCCTGTATAGGCAAGATATAAAACTACAATATAGGGTGAATTGTAGTAAAAAACTGAACTATAATTTGACAACCCACTCCAAGTTTTAAAAGAACAAAAATTATAAATTTTTATTGATTAAATTAAATAAAAGTAAAAAATACTTAGTTAATTACATGTATAGTAGAAATTAATACAATAAAAAATTATTATGTACAATAAAAACAATATATGAAGTGAAAAATAAAATTGTAATGTAGAAACATTGTTGAAAGTATCAAATGAAAATCTTGATAATTCTTAAAGTATATTATTATTAATATAATTCCAATAAAAGGAACTATTCACTTTTATCCAAATTTTTATGAGTATCTATAGAGTTGATCTTAGGTATCCTAATTCCACACCTGAATCTCCTTTGATTATATATTTTCAACAACAATATATTCAATTCAAGGAATCTCTTTACTAGAAACATCATACACAAGTTTCTCTTACCCTGATAAACACCTTGATCTATCAATTGGTGGCTATTCCACACCTGGACTTCATCAAACATGAGTGTTCATACAATATAGATTCCATCATTGAAATTTAATTGATATCTATAGATAGAAATCAGAACAAACTCCAAGCTTTAAACCTCTTTGATCTCATAGTATCAGAAAATGTATAATTGGAAGGGAAAAAACACTGAGATCTTTATAATAAGACCTCAAACAATAGTATATCTTATCAAAAAATTGTTTAAATCAAAATTTATAATCATTAGTGCTCAAATTATTGAGATGATGCAAACTTCAAAAATACTATAAGCTCAGTGGATCTTGTAAATAATCATCTTCCGCTCTATGAAGTCTTTAATCTAATTTATATCCTCTATTATAAGAAACTCTATTTATTAAATTCTAAGAGATTTGGGTACATTTTAAATAAAATAATATGAAATGTTGTATCCTTTAATGGATATAATATTTGTTTCTATCATCCAATGAGAATGAAATCATTGTGCTCTATATGTTCTAGAAATTATATTTTTATGTTCAATACAATAGTAACATAATAAAAGTATACATGAAAAATTAAACAAAAAAATCAAGTAAAATCAATCTAATATAATGTGTATTGATATTTTAAAAACAAAGGATATAAAAGTGTTATTTGACCTAAAATATTATTCTTATTTAATCAAAATCACACAATTTAATAATCAGGTTGATATTAAATATAATAATGATAAAGATCATAACTTATAAATCATAAATACATTAAATAAGTATGTAGTAAAATATAAAAAATATAGAATATGAACACCACGTTTCCAAATATAGTAATTGTTATAGGATAACTTCTCCTATAGATGTAAAGAACAATACTACATTGACCTTTCCATCTTTCCTCTCAAGAGTTTCTTCAATCCCCCCATTTTAACTACTTATTCTTAAAGAGATTCTTAAAAATTCTCATGGGATCTCCAATATCCCCCGAAACTTCAATCTTCTCTAATGAATATTCATAATTTTTATGATTATAAATTCATTTTTTTTTTAAAATTACTATTCCGAATAACATTACATGTTAATTATTGTACATCATTAACTTATATAAATTGGATACCTTTTATGTTTACAAGGGGAGTGGGATAAAATTATTTTTAATTATATAGATTGGATATCCATTATGAGTGTTCTTTTTATATATTTGGATAAGCATGCTTGTATTATTTTTCAATATTAATCTTTTTACTTTGATGCATTGATATAATTTTTTTATTTATTTATTTGAAAAAAAATCATGAACTCTGATCATAAAATAGGGGGAAATTGTTGGTATAAGGCTAAATATTACTTATTTTAATAATAAAAAAATTGTATTTATTATATTCCATATTAATTTGAAGGGAAAATTAATATTAAAGGAGTTTTTAGTTATGAAAAAATCTATAAATCATTGGATTGTGTTGTAGAATTTGTATTTTACATGATACATATAATAAAATCAAATAAATATTTCCATGTTAAATTTTTAGGATAGAATATATTTATATAAATATTTTTCTTTCAAAGTGATAAAATTTTAATTATTACTTTTTTAGTTTCATCTCACAAGACACATATAATCAATTTAAATGGAAATATTAAAATAATTATAGAAAAGAAATAAAAAAACCCAATGAAATAAATTTAAGGAACCTTAAATTCTATTGGTCAAAAAAATCCTAGCAAAATTAAAATAAATAAACTGATGTTTTTATAGGTCAATGAAATTATAATAAAAGGAAAAAATAAATTAATTAATGTTTTGAATGGCCTTGATGACTCATAATGCATCACTACTTAATATCTAATTATTTCTATTTGATGTAACATAGAAGTATATTCTGTTCATATTCAATTATACTAACAAAGGAAAATAAAAAGACTATAAAATATAACTAAAAGTTAGAAACAATTTTCCAAGTACTAGGGAAAATTTACCTTTGCTATTATGAAAAATTATTGTGTTGTAGAGTTGGATCGATTTTGAATCACCTTGTTTGTTTTTTAATTATGAAAATAATCAAAGAATATTATATGGATCGACTAGCAAAATTAGTTCAAGAATTTGGTAAAAAAAATAAATTCAAAATTTATCATGTACCATTTTAGATTAAAAAAGATTAATATTGTATAAAATTATGAAGAGGTGATCAACTGTTTAGTTCAATCATTATGAACATTTAGTTCAAATATATCAAAATACCATGAATTTTTTCTATCCTTAATTCATAAAGGATGAGCATTTATGACTCTTAATTGTTTTTATTATATAATTAATTTCATTTAATATCATAATATAGATTGATAGATTTTTTACCTATTCTAATAATCCAAGAATAAATAATTATTATTATTACTTGAAGGATAATTCCCAAAGGATAACTTATATACATGGGAATAACTCCCAAGAGTAAATGATGCAAGAAAACATCATGTTGCTAATAGAATAAAACCGTTCACGCCTTATTTTAATGATAAATATAACTAATGTGGGAACTTCAGGTTTTCCCCCTAAAGTTAAATTTTCTAATAATCATATAGATTCTCTAAGAGGATCAACATCACTCAAGAAAAAAAATACTCTACTCCAAGATATGATATATCCATATTGAGAATCCTTTTTCTCTTACTATTTGTTTCTTTTATTTCATAGTTTTGAGAGTTTTATTTTATTTTCATTCACATATTATATTAGCTTCTATAAATACTTCATAAAAATGGTTTTAAATACCCATTCAATTTTCTTATATGTAATTATCATAATTTCTCACTAATAACCATAGGATAGGTCATTAGTATAGATCCTAGACATTCTTTATTATTATAAACCTTATCAATGTTTTGTATTACACATAAATATTCTATGTTAAATTTTTTTTTGGGTTTATTCTCTTAGTAATGTTTTTCTATCAAGTTGAGGGTATTAGGGTATGTCTTAGACACAAAGAGCTTGTTTATTTACATTATTATTATTTTTAATCAATTTTATTGAAATTTTATTTTCATTTCATCTGATATGGAAAACAATTTTATATATTTTAAGAAACTATATATTTTGTTAGAATATTTTATTCAAACTATTTATTTTATAAAAAATGGTTTATTTTAAGGACTAAAAAATTCTAATTGGAAATCATTTTTCTCTGTTTAAATTCATTTAAAATGTTTATATATTCTAAAATATATACATAATTGAGTATTTATACTTTACTTATTAAATATTTTCAAAATATCTAAACTATTTTTATTTATATTTTATTAATTTATTTATTTTGATTTATAATATTTCTAATTGATTTTAGTTTTAAGATTTTACCTTTTATTATAAAATATTAATTCATTCCCCACTTGAGATTCCCTCAAGGATAATAAAAAGGATGTCTCTATTTTCTATATGTTATCATTTTTTGCTACACAAAAACCCTAGTGGGATTCCTAAAAACATTTATATTACTTTTTAGTGGTTACAAACAATGTTTTAATAAATTTTGAGGTGGGTGAACTTTATTTATTTTACCACACATCATAAAATGTACAATTTATTTCATTTTGGACCTTGTATCTCCTATAAATATTATTTGATCTTGTTAAATTCAAGGATATCAATTTTTTAATTTTGTATTATTTATTTTGAATGATTTATTATATCTTTAATGGTTGGATTATGTGTTTTCAAAAAATATTTTTTTCTTATAAATTTTCAAATTATTCTTGAAAATTATTTTATTTAATTTAATAAAGAAATTATTGATTATAAAATAGCATATCAAGATGTGTTAGATTCATTTTTATTCTTATAATATGATTCTCATGTTTTGTTATTTATAGTTTAGTATATTCAATAAAATAAATTTTTTTATTTAGTATTTCTTTGATTTATTTAATAAGATAGAATGATAAATAAATCATATATATATATACATATATTTACATATATCCACTTTTATTATGGAATCAATAGTATTGATACCCTATAATTTTATTATTTTAGATTGAATAATAATTCATGAGCAAAATTTATAAATTTATCCCTCTTCTAATCCACTCTAAATTCTTGAATAATGTTGAGTTTTAAGAAAATTTAAATGAATTATCATTGTATACTTTAAATTATTATCATGATTTGATGAAAAAATCATTATTTATTGTTCATTAGTGTTTTGGAAACAAATTTTTCTACTGTTAACTTGGAGGGGTATAATTCTAACCTAAAATAATAGCATTCCAAAATCATATCTTCTCTACTAATGCATACATTATTTATTTAGACTTTATTTTCTTTAATTAGGGTAAAAAAACATGATAGCGTGTCGAAAATGAATGGTGGTGTACCAAATATAATGTTTTCATTTAAACTTATTAAACATTAAATGATCTATAATTATTTAGTTTGGTAAAAATAACATTGGGGCATACTGAACTAGAACAAGTGTTTCACCACTCACTGTTCATCTTTCATTTTCTCCTAGTTTTATATGGATTTTTATGTGGCCATGTAATATTTTATATTGAATCCAAAATTTCATTCAAATACTTGAATTTTTTCCAACATGATTTTAAATGATCTTTAATGAATACCTCTCTTCCTAGTGGTATTTGGAGTCTTTCTACAGATGTTTTTGTAACCAAACACATTGTCAAGAGTCGGTGGAATCAAATAAAGGGAGGTATTTAGTAGAACTAGAGCATAGGTGAAATTTAAAATTCAAATTTGAATAAAAAATATGAGTTTATAGAAATGTTTTAAATTATTAAACGGAAGTTTTGGATGTTGAAGCTTGAGTGGAAATTCCAAAGTGAATTTTGGGGTGTTTGATAAATTAAAGGATTTTATAATGTGGTTCTAGTATCTATTGAGTAATTAGTATGGAATGAATATGTACCTAGTAGATAAACTAGGGGGTCTTCCTATTTGTTTTCCCACTAGGTTTCTAGTGGTCTTCCATCGGGTACCCAGTGATCCACCAGTTAGCTAGTGGAATTCCACTAGGCACTCAGTAAGCCCAATACCCCTTATTAAAAATATGGGTAACAATAGTAATTTCATAGTCATACCCCTTAAAAATAAGGAATTAATGGGGGTATCATGAGAGGAAATTTTATAGAATACTCTCCCTTGGAACTCTACTTTGATTCTCCTTGATGTGAATTTATCTTGGGGTATATTCATAATGAATTTATGAAGTATTAATGCTCTTAATCCTCCATTATCATTCTTATTTTTCCTCCAAGGTATTGAATTAATATTATACTAAAGAACAATTGGATTTTGATGGATTGATGTATATTTTTTCTATAGTACCTATAAGAATTTTTAGAAAGATTATTACATGGGGTTGTACACAATATTTTTTATGGTAAAACACTCGGTGGATTTAATTGTGAATTTTATAAGAGTTAGATGAAATTGGTAAGGGATTGGGTTATAATAATTGGGTATTTTTCGTGTTATAGGTCAAGATGTATATTAGGAGTGGTATACATTTTATTTATCAGTTTTTTATAATTGTTGTATCATTCATAAGGGTATATGATTATTATTATTACCTAAATTAATTATAGATAAATTGTGTTAATTAATTATAAGTGTTTTATAATTAATTAAAGTGAATTATTAATGTATTTATATCCTCATGGATGTGGATATGTTTAATAAGATCTTGTACATGTGGTATGGATTAGTTTAATATGGGGTAACACGATGATGAGGTAGGTGGTCCCAAATTTTAACATGTTATATTTTATTGCATGTATTGTGTGGAATGTAAGAGGGGTTAAGTGGGTAAGAATGACCTGATATGGAATAATATGTGGGTTACCTTATGTGAGGAGTGGTGAGTGATTTCTGTTAGATTGACAGAAAGTTATCTGGGTATTATACATTGATTTTATAGTTATTGATGTCAATGTTTCATAAGGGAGTACATTGGTTATTATGGAATCAGAAACCCATAGGGTGTCTAGCCTTGAGTGAGGGATATAATAACCTAGGTAGGTATTAGTTATGTGTTTGTGATGGTCACCTAGGGAGATAGTGTATGAACCAACTCAGGTTAACCTATTACATTACTGAATCTAGTTTACTACAAGTCCCAAAGTGAATCCTCGACCTCCATGGGCTGGTGAAAAGCATCAACGGTATCAAATATACAACTTGGGAATGATTTCACCCTCTAAAACCATTAAACAGAAGTTGTAGACTCTTACTGATAATTTGAAAATAAATATCCATGTATAGGATAATCATGATAAATAAACAAATAGTTTCATAATAAAAAAACATCCAAATATGGATTTATAACAAAGTGAAAAAAATTGATACATAATATTTTGATATAAAAAATAGATCAAAAAGAGAGATATTGTCTGATGTGGATGATACATAATACATCCCAAAAATTATTTTCTTTTCCAAAAATGTAACACGAACCACCTCTGGTGACCTGAAGGCACCACCCAAGCATCACCACCACCAAAACATGAATTAGTATACTTAAAAACACCACAAAAGGAAGTTAAAACCTTTCCTTTACCTACATAATATAAACCAAGTATATATATATGATATTATTTACATAGTATTTGATCAATTACCAGTTTGATACCACTATGAATATATGTAACTTCTTTTACAATCCAAACTCAAATCACCGGTTTGAAATACAACTATAAATTACCGTTTTTACTTTACATGAATAAGAAAAAAATAAATCACACGTTATTTCTCTTCAAAAAAACCAATTAGAAATTGAATATGGGTATGAAATATGTAATTAAAATCCAAAGTAATAATATAAATAATTATCACAAGTTAAAACAAACTAACTTGTAAACCACACCATAAAACATTACATGATATAGGATGTCAACCTTGAGTCTGATGTGATAACTGAGGACCTCACTAAATGTAGATACACCAACCATCCAAAAATGTGATCCAAATTATCATAAGTGCTGATTTACCCTCATTGGACATATCTAGTAGCAATCCCATTATAATGAATGAAGTTCACTAAGGGACACTAACCATTGTATAATCTATGATAGTATAGCACTCATCCCGATTACCCACATAGCTACCCAAGGTTTTCTTTTGATTCAAATCAATATCAATTATTTAACATCATCATAAATATGTCACCTTTATATAATATCACAATGATTAAAGAAAGAACATATAAAAGGAGAAAACCATAATCAATAGTAATATCCTCAACACTAATAGACCATTACAAGTTATATTGAAATGTAAAAACAAGAATATATCTTTATTAAAGTCATTAAATCTATAAAATACCTTTTATAAGCCCATTTTAATACAAATAATTCTAATAAACAATTCATTAAACACATTGTGTGAATGATTACTAGATTTATAAATATAACCTCTAAAAATGATTGAAATCTGCAATATGTCAAACACAAAATTTTGAAAAACAATTATAACTCCTTCAAAGACAACTAGTATGGGTACTAAGGTGGTATAAATAATACTTAAAAAATTAGAGCATCATGAGTATGTCAAATAAAATGAAGTTATATAGAAATTCCAACCTATTTCCAACAATATAAATATAACTTCTTTAAATAATAAGAGATTGGGGCAATAGAATATCCTCATGAATCCTAGAAACAGAAAATCCCATTTTTAGACACATTCCAGTAATAGATTCGGCCACCAAGGAAAAATAGGGAAAGAAACGTGGTGAAACATGGAAAGAGTGTAGAATAGAAGAGAGTAGTAGTAGAAATGAAAGGGAAAGGATATGCATACCTTGGACGATTTCTTAAAGATGAGTGAAGGAATAGTAAGAGGCCAAGGAAATGAGGATATGTTTGATAGAGAGAGATATTGGAGAAGTATCCCAAAAGTGGGAGAAAGAATAGGGTACTGTTAAATTAAAATAAAATAGTGAATAAAAATAAAAATAAAGAAATATGGTTAGATCTTATAGTTTTACTACATAGTTAGGGGAACCATGTGTTAACCATGTGAAAAAATATAGAATTAAAGTACACCCCATGTAAGGTTTGGATACATGGTAACTACTAATAATGTGCTAGTTATGCATACTACACTGATCTCCCAAATTTCATATCTTCAACTTCCAAATTCCAAAAACTCTAAGAAATGAATAAGTAATAGAATAAATACATACTAATAAAATCATGGGTGTCACAATTCCCCCCCACCATGCCAATTTTTACCCCAAGAATGTCACGACCCATCCTCATGGGATGGGTTGTGACAAATTGGTATCAGAGAAGTTGGTTCTACCGTAGAACATTGGACTTTGATCTTTTAATGGCAATAGTGTTAAGAGTTTTGGGTGTGGTTATTAGTTTAGGGAAACTAGTGTTAGTGTGGCGGTTGACGTATCCATACACTAGGACTCTGACTTTTGATTTTCAACTCAGTGCATGAAAACACTAATTACTTGTGTGTTTCTTTTAAAAAGTTTTCATTGTGATATCTTTGGGTCATCTCACCAAGTATAACTTATTGGCTATGGCTCACCTATTTATTTTCAGGATGGCCCCATGCAGAGAGCCATCCAGGGTTCCAGGCTTTATACGAGATGGCATCCCACCAAGTGATGAGACCTCGGTGTAGGGCCCTATCACAGTGGAGGCACCAGCGGTACCACTACCCGTTGGGCCACCGATGCCACCAGTCCCAGTAGTAGAGAGTGCACATCACTTGAGTGTGTTTCACGAGTTCCAGCTCCAGAGGCTGCCCAGGTTTAGGGGTGATACAGACTCACAGGCAGCTGAGGATTGGCTAGAGGCTGTGGTGAGAGTCTTCAGACTGGTAGGGACACCAACTGACCTTATGGTGATACTTTCCACGAGTCTCCTTCAGGCAGCAGCAGGCAGATGGTGGAGCCTGATGATCCAGGTGCATGATGAGGTGACACTTCTCTGGGCAGACTTCGAGAGCCTGTTTTGGGTGGATTTTGTCCCAGCCACCCTACGTGTAGTGCGGATATAGGAGTTACTTCTTCTGCAGCAGGGCAACATGACGGTGGCACAGTACTCAGTGAGGTTTACCAACCTCTCACACTACTCTACAGATATGGTATGGGACCCATTCTTCAGGGGCTGGACCTTCGATCAGGGGCTCAGGCGAGAGATCAGGGCTTTGATGATCTCCCTCTGTATCCTGACGCAAGCAGAGGTGTAAGAGTGAGATCTCTTAGTGGAGAGTTTCCTTGCTGAGCAGTCACCAGCTGCAAGACCCACCATCGGGCATCACGTAGCAGAGTCTTCTGCAGCTGGAATCAAACAGACATCATAGAGATCTAAGCGGACTAGGAAATCCAGTGGACCACCTCAAGATACGGGTTTGGTGGTGTGGGCAAATGAGACAGAGCCAGTCATACGAGGATCAGGCAGTGTTACGCATGTGACGGGCAGGGTCACATGGCTTGTGACTGTCCAACTCACCATGAAAATGATCTGCAGACGGTCTAAGGACTACCTAGGAAGAGACATAGATTCGATTGAGGCGATTCACAGGGTGCAGGCAGACGTGGAAGAGGAGCCGGTCGATCAGCTGGCGGTGGGCGACGTTTCGAGGTGTTATCACCACCACCACCAGGAGGTCCACCCCGACCATAGGGAGGAAGTGGACATGGGAGAGCTCAGCTCCAGGAAGCTGAGGCTTATGATCATGGTGCTCAGGAGATGATTCTAGGTATGGTCTATGTCTAATTCACCATAGCTACAGTACTTATAGACATAGGTGTTGGTCACTCTTTCATTGTCACTGCCCTCGTTCGGAGCTCAGAGATTCTGACAGAGCTATTGGATCGATCCTTATGGCTAAAGACTCCTACAGGAGTGGATTTTATGATTACTCACTGGTTCCGGTAGTGTGAGCTTACTCTAGGATGTGAGAGCTTCGACTAGGATCTTTTAGTAGTGGCGTTGAGGCCTTAGGATGTCATCTTGGGTATGGACTGGTTATCTACAGTCCATACTCAGATTGATTGTATTTGGTAGAAAGTGCGGTGTGTCTGTGCGGATGGGACTAGGCTTACCTTCATCGGCGAGAAGGGAGCCTTTACAGCGCATGATGGACTTACCTAAAGGAGGGGGCAACCGATTACTCATCATTTGGATAGCCTTATCCTCAGAGCGGTTGATGTGAAAATTCCGAGATATCCTATTGTGGTGGATCAGTTTGCAGATGTTTTTCCTAATGAGGTTCTAGGACTACCTCCTCACAGAGAGGTAAACTTTTACATAAACTTGTTTCCCAGAATGGCACCGATATCTACTCTAGCATATTAGATGGCTCTTGTGGAGCTTCATGAGATATGGGTATAGCTTGAGTACTTTCAGAGGAAGGGATTCATCTGGCCTAGTGTTTCTTCATGGGAAGCCTCGATTTTCTTCGCCAAAAAGGCGTACGGGAGTTTGAGGCTTTATGTGGATTACTGGTTCCTGAACCAGGTGACTGTGAAGAACAAGTATCCACTTTCAAGGATTAATGGCCTCTTTGATCAGCTGAAGGGATCATGTTGGTTCTTGAAGATAAACCTCTGATCGGGCTACCACCATCTCAGAGTACGGGATGAGGATGTGCAGAAGACGGCTTTCATATGTCAGTATGGCCACTATGAGTTCCTGGTTATGCCATTCGGCATAACCAATGTACCATCTGTGTTCATGGGACTCATGAACAGGATCTTCCAGCCATACCTTGATCACTTTGTGGTGGTCTTCATCAATTACATTCTGATCTACTTGACTACCGGGGAGGACCATGCCTATCATTTACAGATAATACTGGACAAACTCCGAGAGCACCAACTTTATGTTAAGCACTCAAAGTTCCAGTTCTGGATCTGAGAGGTTCACTTTCTAGGACACGTCATCTCAGAAGCTAGAGTTGCTGTGGATCCTGGGAAGATTGTGGTTTTTCTAGCTTGGGAGCCACCCAGTAGTGTGACAGAGGTACAGAGTTTCCTGTGTCTGGCCGGTTATTATCGGAGATTTGTGCCAGACATCGCCAGAGTTTCAACACCCTTATTGGCATTGACGATGAAGGGGAAAACCTTCATGTGGTCAGAGAGGTTCCAGGGGAGTTTTCAGGAGCTGAGGCAGAGGTTGAATAGTGTGCCCATCTTGAGGATACCGGAGGAGGACATTGGGTACGTGGTCTACTACGATGCATCAGGGACCAGGATCGGATGCATCCTGATGTAGGAGCGAGCAGTGATAGATTGTGGTTCTCATCAGTTGAGACAGCATGAGTAGAACTACGCTACCCATGACCTGGAGTTAGTAGCATTGGTCATCGCCTTGAAGATGTGTAGACACTATCTAATGGGAGATAATTTCACAGTCTACTCTAACCACCAAAGTCTCAGGTATATCTTCTTGTAGAAGGACTTGAACCTGAGGTAGCGACGTTGGATTAACTTCCTACAAGACTATGATTTCAAGATAGTCTATACTCTTAGGAAGGGGAATGTTGTAGAAGATTCTCTCAGTAGGAGATCAGGTATTCAGCTGCTAGGAGAGGCGACTGAGCAGCTGGATGCTTTGCAGATTTCTTATGTGGACCGATATGGAGTAGCTTTTAAAATATTTTTTTGATCGACATTTGGAATTCATATTTACTAGTTCCAGAAATAAAAAAAGATCTTTCCAATAGAAAGAATAAAGTGTAAATTGCTCGTTTTGATCAAATTGAACAATTAAATTTAAGAAGTGTAACTTTTTAATTTTTCTGCAGTCTCGTATAGTCACACCCCCACTCCTTCAGAGATTCAGGGAGGCACAACATGGGGATGCTGACTACAAGGCTCGATGTGCACAGATATCCACATGGCAGGAACCTAATGGATTTTCTATAGGTGGGGAGAACGTTATCCTCTTCATAGGACGTACCATGGTACCAGCGTCGCTTTGGGAGGTAGTGTTGAGGGAGTTCCACACATCACCTCTAGCGGTACATCTCGGTGTGGAAAAGATGTACCAGGACCTTAGATGACAGCACTGGTGGCCAGGTATGAAGAAGGAAGTAGCGTAGTTTGTCTCTTGATGCCTCACTTGTCAGCAAGTGGAGGCAGAGCACCAGGTACCAGTAGGCTTGGTTTAGCCTTTAAAGGTCCCAGAGTGGAAGTGGGATGGGATATCCATGGACTTCGTGACAGTACTTTCATGTACATCTAGGGGACATGACTCGATTTGGGTGATCTTCAACTAACTCACCAAGTCGGCCCACTTCCTACCGATCAGAGAGTATGGTTCAGTAGAGAACTTGGGATGCCTCTATGTGTTGGAGATTGTGTGCCTATATGGGGTAACTTCGACGATTTTCTCTGATCGTGACACATTTTTCACTTCCTGGCTATGGAAGGGGTTGCAGGAGGCTTTTAGGACGCAGCTTTGTTTGAGCACCGCCTTCCATCTTCAGACGGATGTCTAGACTGAGAGGACCATTCAGACTCTCGAGGATATGCTTCGTGCATGCATCCTCGACTTCAGTCATAGCTAGGAGGACCACTTGCCTTTTTTGTAGTTTTCATTCAATAACAACTATCACTCCACCATCGGGATGACACCTTTTGAGGCCATGTATGGTCGACCTTACAGATCGACACTGTGCTGGACAGACCCAGAGGAGTCAGTACTCATGGGACCAGAGATGGTACGAGCTACCATGGAGAAGGTGTAGATCATCCACGAGTATATGAAGACTACACAGAGCAGGTATAAGTCATATGATGACAAGATATGGAGACCTCCAGAGTTCGAGGATAGTGACCACGTCTTCTTATGGGTCTCACCTCGATAGGGTTTGTGGAGATTTGGTCGGGGTGGAAAGTTATCTCTAAGGTTCATAGGACCTTTCCAGGTCCTCAGCAGAGTAGGCGAGGTGGCTTAACACCTGGCACTTCCCCCTCAATTACACCAGGTACATGACATTTTTCACGTATACCAGCTAAGGAGATACGTGCATGATCCTACTCACATCATAGACTGGGGTGAGCTTGACATCGATGATGGGGTGAATTTTTTGAAGGTTCCAGTGGAGATCAAGGATCAACAGGAGAGAGTCCTTCATGGGTGATCGATACCTCTGGTGCATGTGCGATGGAAACACGGGAACCTCCAGGAGTACACATGGGAGTGGGAGGCTCAGATTCGTGCTCAGTACCCCCATTTGTTGTCTTAGTTTTTGAGTTTTGGCTTTCAGGGACACAAAGCTCTGAGGTGGGGAGAATGTAAAGACCTAAAAATCCATGTAAATTTTCTTTTAAAATTATATGGAATTATTCTGAGTCTGCGGTTTCTGACGGCACATAATTCTGAGGCCCGGAGTGCCCAGAATTTTTTTCCAAAATTTCTAAGTACGTTTAGTGAACTTAAGAGGGGGTTTTGGTAACTTTATAATCGTTGCTCAGAATTGAAATCTGATGGCAACAATGAACTCGCAGCACCGGTGATTGCTTAGGGGGACCTTCACCTCAACTGCGCTTGGTCATGAACGGAAGTTGGTTTTCCAACCTTTTGTGGAGGAAAAATAAAACATGGAATAAAATAAAAAATTGTTTTAACTTAAATTTTATTTTACTCAAACCGTTTTGAATTAAAGTGGGGTCCACCCGAACTAAACCCCCAATTTTATTCTTTACAACCCCCCTCATTCATTAAATGAAGTGATTAGGGGGAGACTCCTCAAATTCAAGTGTTGTTCCCCTCTTTTGGGAGTTGTTGGAATTGGTGCTTTGGTTGTTGGAGGAAATACTTGGAGGAAGAAATCTCCTTCTGCCAATGACAAACTTCTTCTTCTTCAATCTCCTTCCAGAACAAGGGAGCAAGCACCATCCTTGAAGAACGCCAATGACGTTAACCTCGACTTCTTCATCTTCTTTACTGACGTCAATGAATCCAAATTAAGAGTTTGATATTTGTAATTGTTTCTCGTTCTTCATTTTCCTTCATGAATTCAAATTCGAACTCGCATGCTATCACTCTAACGTAGAGGGTGCGGGCCTAATGAACACGGCCTGGCCCCCTCCGCCTTGCTTTGTGGATTTTGATGCTAATCGTGGAACAAGTCTAGCTTGATCGAATTTTCTTCAATGATGATCACATATCAAAGGCGACATCCCAAGTAGTGTGCGGATACTTTCGAAATGAGAATTGGGCCACCATAACTCGTTTGGTGACCTGTTGAAGGTTCGTCGGTGGTTGGAACCGACGAACGTCACCGGCGATGAAGGGAAGGGTGTTCAGCACCCCGGTCGGCCACGTGGTTGGTGGCGGCGCAACTGCGCCAATGTAGGAGTGGACCGTAGCCGACGGGCCACGGTGGTGCAGCGACAGCCAGTGCAAGGCCAGTTGCGAAGAGAACCGGCAACTCGGGACGCCTGGTTTCCGGGGAAGGTGCGGCCCAACACGCGCTGCGCGGAGGAGCGAGGGGCCACGGCCTTGGTTGCGGTGACAGAGTATGGGTCACCGGCAGAGCCAGCTGACGAAGGAGGCGCGGCGCAACCACGCCGCGCAGGAGGCGGCTGGCCGCTCGGCTAGCCAGAAACAGCGGGACCCGTCGCGTGGGTCCTGCGTGACACGGACCGGTGCCACGTGGCACCGGATCTATACCGCCTGAATGTCTAAGCCATTATGGACTCCAGGGGGTGTGACCTCCCCCCTGGATGCGGCTAGGGAGGACCCCACAGGGACTGCCAGCCACGGGTCTCGTGCGGGCCCAGCCCAGCGCGGGCCGGGCCCAGCGCAGGCTGGACCCAACGCGGGTTGGACCTAGCGCGGGCTGGGCCGCCCCCATGGGTCAGGACTCCCCCACAGGTCGGGTCTCCCCCATGGGTCGGGCCACTCTCGCGGCCCGGTTCGGACATCAGTCTGGACCCGAGTCGGTCTGACTGGACTGGACCCGGGCCCGCTTTGACCTATTTCCACTCTTTTGCTCGTAACTTGAGCTACAGGCGTCTGATTGATGAACCTTTTAACGCGATGTAAACCTTGGAGGGATAAGATTATTTTGGAATACCCCACTTTATTTTTGGATGCATTTAGGTTATGGCCAGGTTGGATCGAACCTAAATCTAACCGGGCCCTCAGAACGGAAATGCCAATAACTCTCAGACCGGGTGTCTGATTGACGCGTTGTCTGTCACGTTGGGTTTCTTATGACAAGACGGATCTTCTGGATACATCAACTTGGGACTTCATGGTAGTTGATGTATCAATACTTTTCTTGAGGAACGGACCCTCCTAGAATCAAGCGTGCTTTGTGCGGGAACCCTGTGGCAGGCTCCTTTGTGATAAAGGGATCCTACATGGGTTCGACAGCTCTAATAACTATTCTAGGATCCTAAGTGGGTTCGATAGCTCTGATTACTGTTCCAGGATCCTACTTGGGTTTGATAGCTCTGATTACTATTCCAGGATCCTACGTGGGTTCGACAACTCTGATTACTGTTCTAGGATCCTACGTGGGTTCGACAGCTCTGATTTCTGTACCCGGATCCTACAGGGGTTCGACAGAGTTGATGATTCAGTGGATACATCTAATCATCTATATCTCTCTACATAAGTTTTATTCTTGTGTGAGCTGAGCCTTGACTCCAAGTTGTTATCAACAAGTTATCTTTCTTCCTTTGTGGAACGGGTTGTGCTTGGGATCAAGAGTTGGAGTTAGATTGTATTTGGTTACTTAGGTATATGTATGGGAATATACTTAAGTAGGGTTGGATGATACTTTTTTATTGTATCCTTACTTATGTGGTTTATTCTTAGTGGATTCTGGGAGACCTTCGAGGGTCTCGGGGTCCCTACTGAGTATTGTTATACTCACCCCTGCATGGGCTTCGCCCGCACCTTGTTTTGTTGGATGCTGACGACGGACAGCGCTGACTGAGGATGAGAGTATCAGGACTGGACAGTACCTGGAGGTGGAACTTACAACGAGTTGGTACACGAAGAAGACTGGCAGACATGAAGTACTGAGGAGGCTATCTGTACCTACCCTTTAGGTAGGAATCCCGGTGGATGACCCATTATCTGGTTTTCCTTTCTCCAGTTGCACTTGTACTTCTAGTTCCTTGTACTTTACAGTTGGGCTTGTATTTCCAGCCCCTTTTACTTTTCAGCACTCTTTTGTTATACAGTTTACCTAGTGTTTTGTATCCAGTTGTGTGCTTTTTTGTGTGCGTTTACAGGTTATAAAGGCAATGCCTTCCCAGTTTTAGGAAATTACACCTTTGGTTCTAGTCGCCAGCCCCTGGCCTATGGAAGGTGGGCTTGTGGTAGTCATGGCATGGGCCCCGGGGGACAGGTGACAACCCCAAGCCCGCCTTTCATAGGACATGGGCTGGCGACTAGCACCAAAGGCGTAATTCCCTAAAACTGGGAAGGCACTGCCTTTATAACCTATTAACGCACACAACAGAGCACACAACTGGATAAAAAACACTAGGTAAACTATATAACAAAAGAGTGTTGTAAAGTAAAAGGGGCCAGAAATACAAGCCCAACTGTAAAGTACAAGGAACTGGAAGTACAAGTGCAACTGAAGAAAGGAAAAACTGCTATTGGGTCGTCCTCCGGGATTCTTACCTAAAGGGTAGGTACAGATAGCCTCATTATCACTCCACATCTGTCAGTCTCCTATGTGTACCAACTTTTCGTAAGGTCCACCTCTGGGAACCGTCCAGTCCTGATACTCTCAGCCTCAGTCAGCATTGTCCCTCGTCTACATCTAACACAACGATGTGCAGGCGAAGCCCGTGCAGGGGTGAGTATAGCAATACTTAGTCTGGACCCCGAGACCCTCGAAGGTATCCCATAATCCACTAAGGATAAACCACATAAGTAAGGATACAATCACAAAGTATCATCCAACCCTAATTAAGTATATGCCCATACATATACCTAAGTAACCAAATAAAATCCGTCTCCAACTCTTGAGCCCAAGCATAACCCGTTCTATAAAGGAAGAAAGATAACTCGTTGATAACAACATGGAGTCAAGACTCAACTCACATAGGTATACAACTTATATAGAGAGATAGATATGATTAGATGTATCCACTGAATCATCTACTCTATTGAACCCACATAGGATCCTGGTATAGAAATATGAGCTGTCGAACCCACCTATAATCTGAGAATAGTAATCAGAGCTGTTGAACCCACGTAGGATCTTGGAATAATAATCAAAGCTGTCGAACCCACATAGGATCCTGGATAAGTAATCAGAGCTGTCGAACCCACGTAGGATCCTGGAACAGTAATCAGAACTATTGAACCCACGTAGGATCCCTTTATCACAAAGCAGCCTACCACAGGGTTCTCGCACAAACAAAGCTTGATTCTGGGAGGATCCGCTCCTCAAGACAAGTGTTGATACATAAAATTCCATGAATTCCCGAGTTTATTTATCCATAAGATTTTTCTTGTCATAAGAAACCCAACGTGACAGACGGCGCGTCAATTGGATGCCCGATCTGAGAGTAATTGGCATTTCCGTTTCGAGGGCCCAGTTAGATTTATGTTCGATCCAACCCAGCCATACCCCAACTGAATCCAAATCTCATTTGGGGTAAACTAAAATAACTGTCTCCCTCCAAGTTTTCTTTCATCACAGACGGTTCGTTAATCGGACTCTTGTAGATCAATTTACGGGCAAAAGAGTGGAAACAGGTCAAAGCGGGTCCGGGTCCAGTCCCGTCAGCCCGACCCGGCCCCACCTGGCCTGACCCGGCCCAACCTAGAATGATCCAACCCCACCCATCCCGACCCGACCCAACCTGGGTCTAGACCAGGGTTCGACCTAGTCCGCAAGGGCGGCCCAGCCCGCGCTGGGTCCGGCCCGTGCTAGGTCCGGAGCACGCTGGGCTCAGCCTGCGTGAGACCCGCGGCTGGCGGTCCTCGTGGGGTCCACCCTAGCTGCGTCTGGGGGGGATTCCACACCCCCTGGAGTCCCAAATGGCTTATTCATTCTGGCGGTACAGATCCGGCACCACGTGGCGTCGGTCCGTGTCACGCAAGACCCATGCAGCGGGTCCCGCTGTTCTGGGCTGGCCGAGCGACCAGCTGCCTCCAGCGCGGCGCAATTGTGCTGCGCCTCCTCCAGTATCCGGCTCTGCTGGCCACCCATCCTTCATCTCCGCGTCCCCTCACTCCTCTATGCGGCGCACGCTGCACCACACCTTCACCGGTAACCCTGCGGCCCGAGCCGTCGGTTTTTATCGTGGTCGGCCTTGCACCGGTTTCCACTACACCGTCACGACCCGTCGGCCATAGACCACTCCTCTGGTGGCACGGTTGTGCCACCACCATCCACACAGCCTGCCGGAGTGCTGGCCGGCCTTCCCTTCATCTTCGGTGACGTTCACCGGTTCCGACCACCGACGAACCTTCTGCGGTTCACCGGATGAGTTTCGGTGGCCCTATTCTAATTCCGGAAGTAGTCGCACACTACTCGGGACATCACCTTCGATCTATGATCATCGTTGATGAAAATTCACTCAAGCCGGACTCGTGCTGTGATTAGCATCAAAATCCACAAAGCAAGGCGGAGGGGGTCGGGCCGTGTTTTTTCATTCTGCACCCTCCACGTTATAGTGATAGCATGCGGTTTCGAATCTTAATTCACAAAGGGAAACGAAGAACAAGAAATAATAACAAAGCTCGAATCCCTACCTCGGATTCGTTGACATCAGGAAAGAAGATGAAGAAGTCTAGGTGGACGTTGTCGATGTTCTTCAAGGACGGTGCTTCCTCCCTTGTTCTGGAAGGAGATCGAAGAAGAAGAAGTTCGTTGTTGGCCGAAAGAGAGTTCTTCCTCCAAGTATTTCCTCCAAAAACCAAAGCACCAATTCCAGAAACTCCCAAAAGAGTGGAAAAACACTTTAATTTGAGGAGTCTCCCCCTAATCACTTCATTTAATAAAGGAGGGGGTTGGCAAGAATTAAAGTGGGGGTTTAGTTTAGGTGGACCCTACTTTAATTAAAAAATAATAATAAAATAAAATTTAAGTTAAATTTTTTTTTATTTTATTCTACTTTTTCTTTATCCCCCATAAAAGGTTGAAAAACCAACTTCCGTTCATGACCAAACGCAGCTGAGGTGAAGGTCCCATTAAGCAATCACTGGCGCTGCGAGTTCAACGGTGCCCTTGGATTTCAATTCTGAGCACTGGTTCTAAAGTTACCAAAACCCACTCTTAAGTTCACTGAACGTACTCAGAAACTTTGGAAAAACATTCCAAGAACTCCAGGCCTTGGAATTACATGCTGTCAGAAACCGCAGACTCGGAATAATTTCATATAATTTTAAAAGAAAATTTACATGGGTTTTTGGGTCTTTACATAAAAAGTCATCAGTTCTCCCTGATCAAGAAAAGGTGAGTCTATTTCCCCCTCATGTGGGTATTTCACTTCTAGTTATCATGATTATCTTTATTATGTCTCCAAAGAACACTAAATAATGAAATACACATTCCCCACAACACCCTATTTTGGTAATCAATAATGCCAATAGGTTTTTTTATAGTAGTTCATGTATTATTGTCCATTTCATTATTATATATATTGTGATTTTTAATGAGGTAAAATACCTCCCCCCCATAAACTCTAAAGCCACAATTTCATATTTTCATTATCGACTGGCCCTCTTTTTTTATTTCCCAATAACATGCATGCATGTGTGTCCATTTTCATTCCCAACTTTCTCACCTGGATATCATGTTTATATACACCCCACTACTTCCCATATTGACTTTAGATCCCTAATATCATCCTCTAACGATGAAATATATTGCTCCCCATGGGTTTGAATCCCCACCGTTATAGTACTCATTCATTTTAGGCAGTCATATTTCCTTCCCACATGAAAATACCTACTTCAAGGGAGTCTCCCACTTTATGAAAAATCCCCCACCTCTATAAATCAATAAATTTGTATCACCCAACCCATATACATACCCCTATGAATGCATACCACATTTCACCCACCACCTGAAACCCATGTGCTATATCTGCAACAAATATATCCATGTAGACGAAGGCCATCAAGGGTTTTAAATCCACAATAATGATACCCATTATTACCATTAAACCATATGGGATGGATCTTGGATGGTATATATTCTAAAAATAACTCAATATTATGTTTAGAATTTCTCTGTGTTTCTTGAAAAAGTGGTTTGAAAAAGTTATAGGGTGTTTGTTGAAAAAGTGGGTTGACAAAGTGGTTTTAGTAACACTTAGAGGTTCCAAGAAATTGAAAAGAAAATAAATAAAGGAATTTTGTAGAGGAACTAAAATTTCATGAGGGATTTATTTTCATGAATATAATATTTTGGTTAAAGGAATTTTTGGGAATTATTGGTTTCTAAAAAGGTATTTTGTAAAGGAATTTATATGGTAATGTTTTATACGAAGCTTTAAAGGAACTAGACAACTGATTAGTTATTTAATTGTTTATATAACTTCTAGTCTTTGAAAGTGTTACATGGGTGAATTTTTTGTGTCTACAAAGTAACTACACGTTTTCCACATAATTTTTTAATGAAAAGTAGTAATTTCTATGGGCCCTGAAGGGAAATTCATATGTGAATGGGTTTTTGTGAAGGAAAAATAGTAATCTTATGATTATAATATTTTTTGATCCCTTTTTACTATATAAATACTCCTAATTATTTCATTAAGTGGAGAGTAAAAAATATTAAAAATAAGATCAAGAAAATCTAGGAATACCACAAATCACTTTTATGGAATAAAGTTTACTAAAAAGGGTATACATGGTGCACAAAATTCCATGAATCACTTATGTGGTATATAACAGTTCATGAAGAGTGGCGAATGAGAGATCATGAAGAATTTACATAGAGTTAGATTTAAAAACATTTATCTATAGGTATTTTATGAAGGATATAGTTCATAAAACATTTATATAGAGAAAATTTGGGAATTGAAATAGTTTATAAGGAACCTACATGAAGGTAATTCATCAATCACTTACATGAAGGAAATTTTAGAGAGGAATTAGCCATGAGAAAAATTATTAGTAAAGAAAATTTCTTCTCATTGATGAAAAATGAGAATCATTTCACACTAATGTTAGTGGTAACCAACTCAAAGATGTTATATATCATTTTAAGATTCTTATAGAGGATAAGTGAGCTCTTTTCAGCTGAGAGAGTTGTAAATTCTCCAAAGTGTAAATGGTTGTAAACCAAGGAGATGGTGAGTCTAGTCCAAACATTATAATAGAATTTCACTTTAGTGGTTTTGGTACATCAAAACATTTTCATTGTTTATCCTTATATTATACCAATTTTAGTAAACCAAGTAAATTTTTTTATCTTTTTCATTATTTTCATTTCATTATATATTTCTACGAGGAAAATAAAGAAGATTATTTTTTTTATAAAAAAAATATCACAATAGAGGATTTTTTTTAATATTCCATACTATGACTCATCCCCCCCCCCCCCACTCTTATGGTATTTCACTTAGTAGGTATAATAAGTGGTATCATAGCTAAAGGATGAAGTTTGTGAAACTATCTCTCAATGAAAATCATGAAAGTAGTAAATCACAAAGTGATTCTGATCATTAATGGAAATAATTTTCAAATATGGAAGAATCATATGCATCTTGACTTATAATATTTAGAAATGGATATTGATACCATTCATGGTATTTATATCTATATGGATAGTGGATATTTTTCTAAAGGAGACCATAAAAAAATGGATATTGATGTAAGAGAAATAAATACTTTAGGGGGAGCCTTATCTAACAAAATTTATATAAAGGTGATATCATGTAAATCATCACATCTCATGTAGGAAAAGATAATTATTATCTATGAAGGTGTATCAAATGTAAAAAAATATAAATTTCAGGTTTTGTGAACCAAGTACAAGGACTTTAGGATACTCTAGAATAAATCTATAGAAAATAAAATCTTGATAAGTTTTCCACCTCATTTTAATCCAAAAGTTCATGTGTTATAGGATAAATAACTAAAAGAGATGATGTTAGATAGCCTTCACAATACTCTTTTTACATATGAGATCAGGATCGATGATAAAGAATATGTGTAAAAGGGGAAGTCTAAGAATGTTGAATTTAAGTAGTTGAAAAATATTACTATGGATGATGACCATGAATAATAAGAGGTGAATAGATTCGTGTTATTACTCTTCTAAAATTTAAAATGTGAAAAAGTAAAGTTCAAAGGGAATATTATACTCTCATTATTTTAATGTAGAAAGGTTGGGAACTTTATAGTAATATGTATCAAGAAACTTAAACATTATGATAAGGATAATAAATCTTATATAAAGAAATATTCATCTAATGTGAAAGTTAAGAGGAGTACTAATTACAACCACTTCATGTAGAATAACATACTCACATAAGAATACAATAGATCATGAGAAACAAAAAATGAATAAATTGAGCACTGAAATTACCTCAAGGGAGATTATCTCATGTCTATTGTAAGCATCTCTTGGAAAAAGGAAGGCAGTGGAAATGATTAAGGAAAAATGGATGGGAGGTTTGATCTCTAAGAATATTTGGAATGTACTATTGAATAGATAGATATTTTCATATACAAAATGAATAAATCTAGTGGAGTGGTTCATGAATAAAAACTCTACATGTAGTATATGGAAGATGAGTTGTGTGATTTAAGGGTGAAAAATGAAAATATTAAATCTAAAATGCTGGAAAGATCATATATGGTTTTTGAGTAAAATATCATGATCAAAGAGTATGACTAAATTATCAATGGTTTAACTAACATGGATAAAGAAAGGGTCAAATGTATTAAAGATATTAAGAGAGAATATATCATTTTATATTGAAAAATATAAGATCATGACATATCATTGAATCTGTATGGAATCAGGAATTCAAATTTAATGGACTATAATAAAATTGAAGGATAATCAAGGAGGTTTATCAAGACAATTATAGGATTTTCTATGAAATAAATAGACATATAAAATTTATAAAGATGATATGGGGATAAGTATAATGAAATGTTGGTTTATTCCAACCCACAATAACCCAATACAATTTTAAGGTTTATTTGGGTGTGACTCATAATCATAACACTCAAAGATCCCATAATGAAATTGGTGCTATAACAAAGATACAAAAGAGTGAACTACAAATTCATAGTTCTTATTGTGGAAATATAGGGAATTCTTAGAAAAAATATTTCCATGGAAAAGAGGTATAGTATAGAAAAAGAGAAATAAAGCTGGCTAAGAAAAGTTTAACATTACAAGTATGATTTTTATGGTCATTATTTCCAGTGTGGTGGATATAGAAAATAATCCAGGTATTTCTCATTGATGATACAAGGGAATAGGATTTTAAAAACTCAAGCTATACATACACAACTAATCAAGGAATCATCAAATGATATGAAAATAAAAAATCAATTTATTTCTCTATAAGTTGAATTTGGTATATCATATTTGGAGAAGGATCAAACAAACAAATAATAACTAGATGTGAAGTATAATACATGGATCAAAAATAAAATATCTAAGAAGGTAGTGGTTGTAGATATTTACCTGAAAGAATTAAATCATGTAGGTGTGTAGATATTTGATAATGTATTCACTTCCTATATGACATGAAATAAGGATCTTGTCATAGGAATCAAGTACAACATGGAAGGTGTCGTTTGATTTAGAAATGATAATGGATTAAATGTTATTATCATAGGAAAAAAGTCATGTTTGGGGGTAAAGAAATGAGACACATAAATGTCTTGGTTATTGAAATCCATAGATGAAATTTTTTGATTGGCAGTCAGTTGTATGTCATAGGTAATGTAATAAATTTTAACAAGAATACATGAATTTTCAATTGAATGGATAGTGAAATTATGATGCAATGGAATTAAATGGGGGGGGGGATCTCTACCTTATCAGTGGAGAAAAATATATATGATTTTTATATAAGGAATAATAAAATATATTTTGTAATAAATGATTCATCCACTTAATCCAATAGTCCTTGAAAGATTTGGTAAATAATGATAGATCTTGTGATCTCTATAAAATATCACATAATTTAACACAAATGTGAAATTTTTGTCAAAAATGGAAGATTATTTGGAAGATGTATAATTTAAAATACTATAAGTCATCAAGGGTGATTGAAATTGTTCATGTTTATTTGTGTGGAATGATATCACCAAGGTAAATTAATGTGAAGAGGTCTTATGTGGTATTTATTTATAATTATAGTATAGTTATGTGGTTTATGGTCATCACTCAAAAGTTCTAAATTTTTAGTCACATTACTCAGTATTAGAGGAATGATGAAAAGATTCTTGGGTAAAAAATTATGAAATTATGAACTAATAAAGGAATGAATTTTACCAATATCTAAGTGAAGTATCTCAAGAATCATGGGATAAGGAACCAACTCTCTATTGCGAGAACCTCTCAATAAAATGGATTATTTGAAAGGAGAAACCAAATCATAAAAACATGTAAAAATTATTCTTATTAAGAAAGACTAATCATAAAAGTTTTGGAATGAAGAAATCATGACATTTTTTTGTATTTATAATGGAGAATTATTATGTATAGGATAAGAAAATAATCCATATTATATAAGGTATGGAAGGAATCCAATGATGAAATAATTTTAAATTTTCAAAATAAAATGATTTATTCTCAATTAGGAGGAACATGTGAAGTTTGAACCTTACTGATATGATAGGATCTTCCTTTGATACTCAATAAAAATTACATATTATAACTTTTTCAACAAGAATATTGGAAATATAGTTGAAATTCAAGACATGATTATAGTAGTTAATGAGTAGATTCCTCGTAAAAATAGTAAGCAGAATCAAGAAAACAATTATGAGTAGTTGAGTGGATCATGGGGAGAACAAGGGGTAATAATGATTCGGAATAATACACTAATGATGAAAAAGATAATGTTATACACTCATCTGCATATAATCTAAAAAAATAGTTAATATTGAAGAGAAAAATGTCATCAGTGGCCAGAAAGTGCTAGTTCAAACGACAAGAATGAAGTCTCAATATAAAAATTTATGTATATTATAGGTAGATCCAAAAAATTAAATAAGTTTCTAAATATGATATTTTTCAGTCAATACATTAAGATCTTGTCCGAATTGAAAGGAATCTGACATGGGAGTTTATTTCAAGGTTAGTGGATACTAATGTCATTGGGGCTAAATGGGTCTTTTGTAACAAACTGAATGAAGATGGAATATTGATTTGAAACAAGTCATGGATAGTGTATAAGTTATACACCCAAAATGAGTGTGTTTATATAGATGAGATGTTTTTTCATGTGGCTAGGTTATAAACAATTTGATTATTCTTAGACATATCAGTTCAAAGGAGGTTTAAGGTTTTAAAAATGAATATTAAATCTATATTTATAAATATAATAATTGAAGAAGAGGTGTAAATTAAATATCATAATGGTTTTATTGTTCGTGAATATGAAAACAAATTTATTTTATTGAATAAGGTGTCAAATTGGATAAATCAATCAATAAGATCATGGTATTCTCAACTTGATCATCACTTGAAAAGTCTCAATTTCCATCATGGTTGACTTATTTATAATCTCTATATCATGCATAAGAGTGATAAATTAATGATAGTTATCATATATGTTGATGTAATAATCTTTATTATATGGAAAAAATAATGGTGTGAGTGGTTTGTATAATTCATGAGGTGTGAGTTCAAATTGTCGAGGATTGGATAGTTGATATTTTGCCTTGGCTTGCAGGTGATATAAGGCATCATACATTCATATCTCAAAATAAATATTCTAAGGAGGTTCTAAGAATATTTTTAATGGAGTATTATAAGATAATTTGAACATTGGTTTATACCTAGATGAGGTTTTCAAGCGACGATGATGGAAAAGCGGTCAATGTCACAACATATAAGAAAATCATTAGGAGCCTGTCATACTTAATGGTAAAATTAAATGATATTGTTTTTTCCACTTTTAATTTTATGTGTTACTATATTAATACCAAATAAATCCAATTTTTTATAGTTAAATTAATAATATGGTATGGAAAAGGAATGGTGGATTTTGGTCTACTTTATAATGAAATATCAGAAAAGGAATTATTGGGATATATATGCATAGATTGGTATGATTTAGTATATGATCAAAATTCAACATTATGTGGTGCATTATATCTTAGTGGATTATATAGTTCTTGGATTATAAATAAATAGGATTTCATTTCATTGAGTAATGTAGAAGCTGAGTACATTGTGTCCACTCAATCTTGTATGAAATTGTTTTGGATGAAGAAACATCTTAAAGATATGGGAGTTTAAGTGAAGTATCCTATCAAAATAAACTATTAAAATTATATTGATATCAGTCTTAGAAAAAATAACATCCATAACTCAAGTATAAATAACATTGATACCATGCATCACTTCATCACAAAGATAGTTGAGTATGGGTTAGTAAAATTGGAGTATGTGGCTCCAGAACTTCATGTTGAAGATATCATGAAAAAATTATTACCGAAGGAGTTGTTTGAGGGTCATCAGCTAGCTCCTAGATCCTAGATTACTTCCCACACTTATATAGTGTGATTGTGAAAACCTTAATCCCTAAGGTATGGTGTATACTTATTTGTATGCTAATGATTATTCTTTTCCTTTGGCAGCCCAGAAAGAAGTGGCATTTGGGTTCATTGATGAAGGGGGAGATATTTTTCTTGGATGGGGGATAGAAGCTCAAATACATTGAGGGGATTATTAAATATAATAAATGTGAATTTATATTCTAGGTTAAGTTGGGGAGATCAAAGATTCAAGGGGAGTAGTAAAGTTGGTTACTATAATGGCCAAAAGATAAACATGACAATGTTTAATCTGTTCTATTATAGATTATATATAATAAAGAAATATCATGATTTAAACTATTTTAGGTGAGAATATCAAAAGATAAATGAATTGATTCATTGATAAGATTTTTCATATAATTATTATTTATCACATTCAGATTGACTCATGTGAGCATAGAGAACATGTTGAGTAAGTCTCTAATCATTCTTTAGAGTTACAGAGGACAAATGGTGGTTGTGCATGGAGTTTTTCAACTAGTTTTTTAGGAATATTTGAACTATTTTTAATAATCCCAAATTAGGTAATTGTAAAAAAAATTACCTTAATATGGTTCATATCTTTGGGTTGTGTTTTTTAACAAAGAGGGTTGAAAATGTTTCTGTGTGTTTGTTGGAAAAGTGGGTTGACAAAGTGGTTTTGGTAACACTTAGAGGTTCTATGAAATTACATAGAAAATAATTAAAGTAAGGAAGTTTTTAAAGGAACTAAAATTTCATGTATGATAGTATTTCTAAAACAATTATAGTTTATTCAAATGAATTTATGCTAAGTACTAGTTTGTGCAATGGAGTTTCATGAAGAAATCCATGCACAAAGATTTTACATGAAGACACAAAGTTAATATATGGATAATTGGTTTTTTAAAATGTTACATGGCCATTAGATAATTTAAATTTTATGAAATATCAATTTTCACATCCTCAAAATGAATAATGTGATGGCCTTATCATTTTCAAATGAAAAGTGGTGATTTCTATGGTCTGTGAAGGGAAAATGTTTTGTGTTTTCGTATAGGTAAAGTATTATATAAAAGAGTTTATGTGAATGTTGAAATATTTATATGGTTATTAACATATTTTTTGTGTCCTTTTTCCTATATAAATACTCTTAGTATTTTCCTTAGGTAGAGTGAAAAAAGATTAAAAATAAGATCAAGTCGCTTCATGAATATCACAAATAAATTATTTGGAAATAATTTCACTACATATGGTTTATGTGGTTCACAAAATTTCATGGAGAACTTATATGGCCCTTAGTATTTCACTAATAGTTTTGAATGGGATTTTCTAAATATTTTAAAATGAGGAATCTTGTAAATAAATTATGTATAGGTAATTCTTGAAGAATAAAATTCAAGAACTATTTACATGGAGGCACTTCATGAAGTGAGTAAGTTCTTGAGGAACCTATGTTAAGGAAATTTAAAAAGGACTTATATGAAACAGTTCATGGGGGGAAAATTTTAAAAATTAATTACCAATGAGTTATATTCTACATGGTAAATATAATTTCATCTCATTAATGAAAAATGAATATCATGTCACACCAATATTAGTTTGAACTATCTCAGAGCTAATGCAGATCATTTGAATGTTATGATGGAGGATCGGTGAGCACTTTTCAATTGAGAGAGTAATGAGTTATAAAAATATTGAATGGTTATAAACTAATTGGAATATTTATTATTCTCTAAACATTATAACGCTAGTGTGCTTTAGTAATTCTAATACATTGGAACATTTTCATTGTATACTCCTTGGATTAGCTCGGTTTGTGTAAACCAAGTAAAATTTCTATGTCACTTGCATGATTTTTATTTGATCATATATTTTTGTGATATAAAGTTAGAATATTGTTTTGTTTAGAGGGAAAAAATGTTCACATTGGTGTATTATTTTAATCATTCATACCCTAATTCACCTTCCCCTCCCCATCTCAAGGGAATTAAACCTAGTGAGGAAATAATTTTTCTTCAATTAGGATACATTAAATAAATCATGAATGGAGATCAACTAAGGTGAAAATTTTAGATGATATACTATATTTACAATATATTTTACAATATTTACTGGTCCCACATACCTCAACATAATCTTACCATACTTCCCTAAACTTTGGTTTCCCAATCAAGGAGAGAATTTGGGAAACACTCAATTACCAATTGAAAATTATATAGGATGACAGCATCAATTTGTATATGATTTATAACAAATTTGTTTCATAAAAACCCTCTTATAGGTTAACTAAAATTCAATTTGTTCCACTTTAATAATACTTTATCCCAATAAATAATTCTCACCCACTTCATCCTAATAGATAGGGGACCAATATGGACACCCATAAAGAGCCTAAAATGGATTCATTTTGATCAATTATTGATAATTGCTATTATAATAGAATTAAATAAATGATAAATGGATCTATAATAAGCCATTAAAGTTAATAAAATAAGTATAAATAATGTTTTCAAGAAGCTAAATTGCTTTTTCATTCTAACCATCCATTTACAGATGATATGTCATGCTCAATTTCAACCGATAATCTATCAAATCCTAAATCCATTCCTATAAATGAGATGTAAAGTGGGGTATCAATCATACATAATAGATTATTTCAATTCATGAAAAATCATGATATCTAGTATATAAATACTCCTAATATCCTTTACCTTTACTATATTCTTGATAGAAAGAATGTGTTTTGTTTTATTTATATGATTTATAATCACCTATATCACATTCTTCCATCAAGGATACCAAGCTAATCTGATGATAAATTTCATAGAGATCTAATCTAATTTATAAAGAGGAATGGGAAGAATTTGTAACAATATTTAAATGTTTTAATGCTTATACATTACCCTTTATGAAATAATGAGATGATATGAGAACTCAATGATCACTCACCTCATCCATGGCCACCAATATCGATGCTTGAGATCGTAAAACATTTTTTTGGAACCAGGGTAAGAATCCCAACTTGAATTATGGTTATATTTCATAACTTCATATCTCAAGTAAAAATGGACCATTAACCTTCCTATAAATAATATAACCCCATCAGGTGATAAAAACCAATCAACCATGATCTCCCCACCATTTATAATTCCGTATATATGCTAAAAATTGGGATTTGATACCTACTCCTATAAAATATGATCGTCCAAGGATTGAGTGACATATACACTAGCTATAAATACATTATTACCCTCTTCCTTCACATAAAGGTTCATTTCAATAAAAATAATCATAAAGTTCCATTCCACCTTGCATTCCTTTAGTCCCTAAGTTTGTAACTAACTTCGTAGAGGATTGGAAACATAATTTTCTTTACCTATGGTGTATTCTAAATCTAAATCAAAAGTATAAAGATTCTAAACTTAGTATATATTCCCAAGTTTTAGGTATTTCTAGAAGAAAATATATTTTAGTATTTTTTTTAATATGTATACACCATAAACATTTCACTAAAAATATAGCGGAACAAATTATTAAATAAATGCATCCATACCACTAGTTCCAAGTCATGAATGGGGTAATTGTTTTTCATAAGTACATACCTTATGAGATTCATATGCCGCTACATTATCATGTTGCATCAAAAAACACACCAATCATATACTTAAAGAATTATACTACACTATATAGCCTTCATATAGGATCAAATTTTATCATTTCCTTTAACTCATTAAAAGAATTATAGAACACTTTAGTCTATTAAAATTTCACTCCCTTCAGTTTTAAGGTTATTAGGGGAGATTCCAACTTTTATAATTCCTAAAAATACATTTTTAATACCTAGTTAGCCTTAAAATTATTCTAATTTTGAGTATATTTTAGGGCTTCTCTCAAGACATTATCACATAAATCCTCTTATGTTTCAAGGAAATGCATTTTTTGATGCCAAATTTCCTAAGAATTTTGAAATCTAAATCCATAATTAGAACTTATATAATTTGACATAAAATTTATGATCTCACAAAATTCATGAAAAAATATATATTGTTCTCATGGTTTTATTTCATCTTGGATTATACCACAGTAGCATCCATTAACACAGTGGAAAAGGGTCAAGGTATTTATGGATGATATATTTAATGAGTTCCATGAATATCATAGGAGTATTTATAATCCCAAATTTAATGAAAAGATACTCATAATGTATATATATACTCTTGAATGTGATTTAAGGAATACCATATTCTTTCACTCTCAACTGATTGTACCCTGACCTTAGTTCAATCTTTGAAAATATTCTTGATTATTTGAAATGTTCAAAAATATCATTAATATATGGAAGCATGTTTATTTTTTATAGTCACGAGGTTAAGCTTAAAATAATAAATAAAAATTTGGAGGCCTTCATATACTTTCTTTTTAAAAGGAACTGGAGATACCCACAGTGCAATGCTAGGGTGCATAAAATCCTTACTCTCTTGGTCTTCAATATGAACCTTTAGTTATTTCAACTCAATTGGATCCATTCAACATGATGGTAAAGATATGGGACTTTCCCCTAGAATTATATTAATTTGAAATTCAACCACTCTATCTCTAGTGGAAACTCAGAGAAATCATCATGAAATATATATGGATGTGTGTCTATAGACATAGGAAATTGATCACCCAAATTAAATTTAATTACATTTAGAAATAATATTGATAAGTGATAAGATATGGATGCAATATATATCATAATGGGTCATGATATACCTATTATTTAATCTCGCTAACCATAATAAATGTGACTATTTCCATTTGGAGAGAGAAATGAGATCTACCAATGATAATAATCACTAATAGATTTAGAAACAATCATCCAATTAATAGAAATTATAAGGTATAATAAATAAAAATAAATAATAAGGAAGTCAAAAAAGACCTTTCCATTGGAAATAATTACATGATGTGAAGGGAATTTAAAACCCAGTCCTATTTTCTTTCCCTAGAGACTAGTGATCTATATTTCCTAAATAATTAAACTTTCTTAAATAATAAATTGTTAAATCACTTTTGACAATATAAATTAATAATATGAACCTATGTTAATAAAATCTAGAAACAAAGGTGAAGTAATGACCATAGTACCTCTAATAGTCACTAGTCTAGTTTCCTACTCTATAAGTGAATTCTATTTAGTATATATAAAAAATCCAGTCCCTCCCCTACACTTCCTACTACGATAATATTTACCCTTTATCTCTTTATTTTCACCTATGAGAGTGAATCCTAGACCCCCTATATTAATTTGAATATATCTTAGAAGATCTTGTTTCAGTAAATCCATCTTTACTACCATGAGAAAGAGGAAATTCATGGAAGTGTTTTAGATGGATTAATCATTCATATATATGACAGGCCTTCAGATATTATTTAAAATTTATTTTAAAACAACCAATATTCTCACATTAAAAAAATATAAGAGGCTTAAACCCTAATAGAATCATGGGAGTTGAGTCAAGAAGATGTTGAACACCCCCACTAATTTAACATCAAAACTATTCCAGCTTCCATATTTTTCTAGAAGAATAAATATGAATTCCATTGGTTTTAGTTGATGCGCTTATCATACTGACTATTTATACCATATTAGTTTTTCCATAACCACCTTATTGAAAACTTTAGCATATGTAGTCAGGTATAAAAAAATAAACAATGATAAAATCTCATACCCCAATACCATTTAAAACTATAATGCATTAAAAGTATCATTAGAGAGTATTTTGGGAGAAAATCTGATAAAATTGGAAAAAATAGTGGCATACTTCATTATAGAATGATTTCCATGATCAAAAATTATGAACATTGTGGATTTAGATTTCTTCAAAGTATAAATATAAAAATATTCATTAAACATCTCTTTAAAACATTTCCAAGTGATTTATTCATGAATTTTGGCTAGCATGGTCAACTCACACCATTTATGGATTTGAAAATCTAATATGTGGTTTGATAACTTCACCTTTAAATCCATTAGTGTCTAAATAAAATTGAATATGCATTTAATTTTCTCCATCCATTCCTTGAGTTTCTAAGATCCCTGATCACCATAGAAGGAAGGTGGATTATGTATAGTAGATTCAAAAGCATGATACGCCATTTGAGATATATATTTCTTACCTTTAATACCTAATATTTTAATTTTATGAATGAATGATTCTACCAAATTTGGTTTAATATGAGGATTTCATTACATAAAGTTATCTACAACACCATCTTTATGATTCATCGATATCTTCCTAGGAGGCATTTTTTATAAAACACAAAACATGGAAAATGGTCAACACATAGTTAAAAATTCAAGGTTTATGGAAAATAGTTACCACTCAACCAAAAAACATCAATATATCATAGAAATTCTCATCAAATTATTCCAAAAGAATAATTACTAATAACAGATGGAATCGGAAGTCATATGAGAATAAAAAATTATAAAATTAAAGGATTTTAAATAGTTCATGGTTTGGATATGTGATTTTAAAAACCATGAACTAACCATTAAAATTCAACTTTAATTTACATACAACCAAATTAAAGGTTTTTGTATGGTTTTCTAAACCATTCATAATAACTTTGCAACCCCTTAATTCTCTTATTTTCACTCCAAGCCTTATATTTTCCCAAACTAACACATTAAAAATCTATATGAACCATAATAGAAGTTAATTTGATCAAATATATATCAAAAAATTGAAAAAAAAAGTCTCAAATTCAAAACACAAATCCCAACTACCTTTGTAAACTTAAGTTTTGGTCTTAGAAAGTATTGGTGAGACACTCCCTCATAACTACCTCCTGAGTTATGATGATCTTATCTTCTATCTAAATTTACTTTCAAGTAATATGAGGTATTTGATACCATTTTTTAAAAAATAACATGGATTAACCTACTACATCACTTAAGTTGGTTCACCAAAAGGCCTAAATCACATTCCTAAATGCCATAGGTTAGTGACAAGCACCAAGGGTATCAATCATATACCTTGGGAATAATTTAACCCTAAAAATAGAATAAAAACGAAGTTTTATACTCTTAACAACAATATGACATGAAATATCCACATGTTGGATCATCTTACTAAATTAATAAATAGTTTCAAAATAATAAATCATCAAAATTAGGCATAAAAATTGAAGATCAAATTAAACATCCAAGCATGGATTTATAACAGTGGAAAACGTGATACATAATATGTCAATATATAAAAGTGATCAAAAATAGGGATATTTTCTGATGTGGAAGGTATATAATACATACCAAACATGATCTAGATATTCTAGAATGTAACATAAACCATCTATCATGACTTGAAGCCACCACCTAAGCATTATCACCACCAAAACAAAATAATGTGGCTAAGGAACACCATCAAAATAAGTTGAACCATTTCTTTTCCTTATATCAAATAATACTAAGTCTACATACATAAGAAATTTTTTATGTAGGGTGCAGAAAAATTACCAATATGATACCATCATGAATCTATGTAACTAATTTTATAATCCAAACTCAAATAAATAGTTTTAAAAATAATAAAAAATTACCTTTTTAATTTACATAAATAATAAAAAAGTATCATCTCATTTAAATTTATAAAACCAAAAAAATGAATATGAACATAGCAATGAAATGTGTTATTAGAAAACAAAAGAATTATATAAATAATTATCACATGGTAAATCAAATTGACATATAAACCACACCTTAAAACATAACACAACATAAGATATTAACCATGAATCTAAAAGGATAACCTAGGACCTTTCTAAACATGTATCCACCTACTAAACAACATTAATCCCTAGATTACCCTAATTTACCTCTCTAGATGGTATCCCCCAAGTTGGGGCATTAACTATAGTAGGGGACAGTAGCTAGTGTGTAATATTATAAAGTCTATTACCTATAAAACCCATCAAAACTCCCAATATTTCAATCACAAAATCATGAAAAACAATTATAACTCCTTTAAATAAAATTTATATGGGTACTAATATGATATAAATAATACATAGAAAACTCAAGTACCATTAGTATGTTAAATAAAAGGATGTTTCATAGACAAACATACCTATTACTAATGAGAACAATCCACCTTCTTCTAATAATAAGAGATATCCCTCATGTGACCTAAAAACAAAATATCCATGTTCAGCCACACTATAGTCAAATATTCTTCTGTCATGGATGGGTAGGGAAAGAAAAGTGGAGAAACATGGAAGGAGGATATAATAAAAGAGGATATAAGGATATATATATATATATATATATATATGTATATATATAAGGAAAATGATAATATTGCCTTATAATATTACTTTAAGATGAGTAGAGGAACATCAAGGAGGCTAAGAGGAAAAGGATGTGCCGGCTGGAGAGAGATACTAGAGAATTCAACTAAAATTTGGATAAATAATAAGGTGTCCCCAAAAAAAGTTTAAATAAATTAAAAAATATATGAGAAGTTTTAATGCTCTACAGTAACGATCTGGGAAATTGTGTTCCTACTGTTCAAAAACTTCTGGAATCAAAGTACACCCTCTGCATGGATTGGTTATAGGGTTACTACTAATTGTATTCCAACCATACATCATGTATTGTCCTCCCAAACTTTATTTTTTAAACTTTAAAATTCTAAAAACTCCATGAACTTAATAATTAAAAAAATAGATAAATACTTATGGCATCTTGGGTGTCACATATGGGTTAGGCATGATCCTAGTGATGGATTATTGGATAACTATATAGGATATGGGTTATCTAAAAGGCATGTCCTGTGGTTTGATTTGGATTATTTATAATTTCCTCAAGAGGCCCAAATAATTTTTAAAATGGGGGTTTTATTGAGGGTGTACTATTAATGAAATTTTCATGTGATCATATCATCTTTAGGGTTAGTGTTTAGTATGGGCTAGTGGTGATCCGTTTTTTGATAAGTTATCGATGAGGGATAACTAGTGAGATAAGAATGGGATTATATCATTAATCAATGACAGAATTTCATGATTATGAATGATGAACTATCAAGGGTAGTATAACATGTGTTTATCTTATGATGGGTTGACTTTATATCCTAAGAAATGCATTTACGATTTGTTTCCTAATGGTTTCCTTTACTAGTGAAGTGTCACCAATATTGATGTGTTGATCCCGAGATAGACCTACTCAATGAGTGTATTGACTTATGTGGAATATATGATGTAATAAATGATGATAATTATGGAATAATATATCTAAGTTTCAGGAAAAGGTATGCATGAAGTACAATGGGTTATAGACAAGGTATATGATTTAGGATGGGTGATAATATGATTTTTATTTTTATTTTCCTGAAATTTTGTTATTATAATGAACCAATCAACTCAAGGAAATGGTGGAGGTCAAAATTTTAATTTATGTTACCACTAAAAGAATTTAAATTTTATGTCACAACTATCACAATAATGTTGTTTAACCCGTGTTTATTTATATGGTGATAAATTATTCAGCTAAATTTATTTATATGATGATAAATCATTAAACTATGTTTATTTATATGGTGATAAATCATTTCTCTATGTTTATTATATAGTGATAAATCATCTTCCTAGGTTTATTATATAGTGATAGATAGTTCACATAATTTTATTATACGGTGATAGATTTTTCACCCATTTTTACTTATATAATGATAAATTATTCATCTATGTTTATATATATGGTGATGAACCATTCACACGGGTTTTCTAAAGGGTGATAAATCATTCACCTAGGTTTATTATATAATAAAATATCATTCACCACTATTTATTTATATAGTGATGAATCTTTCACCTAGTTTTAGTAAATGGTGATATATCATTTACCTGTGTTTATTTATATATCGGTGAATCATTCAATAATGTTTATTTATATAGTGATAACTCATTCTCCCATGTTCATTTATATAGTGATAAATCATTCACCCGATTTTATTTATATGTGGCGAATTGTTAACCAATTCTTATTATATGGTCATAAACTATACACCTATATCTTATCAATATATTCATGACTCATTCACACTATTATTATGATAAAACTCTAGGAATAATCTTTCTATTTGGATGAAACAAGTATGAGTCCTCTATCAGGGTGACTTCTTGAGTATCTAATAATAAAACTGATGTATGCATATATTGTTTACAACTTTCATTTCATTTAGTACATGTATAAACATATATTTGATTATGATTATGGGAATTGTTAGTGGTGTCATGTTGGGTTTTATGTTGACACCATGAACTTTCATATTAGTGTAAGTGCCGAACTTTTAGTTAACATAAAGATCTAGGAAATGGTCCTAGTATATTTGGATGTGTCGAAGAAGTCTAGTGAGTATGTGGAGACAATTCTGAGGTGAGGTCAAGGACTTGTCATTAATATCCTTGTTATTTTAATTTATTATTATTTCTACATTTTATATGATCATCCAAATAAGAGATATCCATTGATATGAATGAATTTATGATCTGCATGGGTATCATTTTGTATAGAATAGTGTATGATTTTATTTAAGGAATATTTTCCTCTATAAATCTATATGTGGAACTCTGGTGTTATGACTATTATGGATTATTCAGTTATTTTGTATTATTATTTTGTGATGATACTGAGGGTATAGTATATCCATGTTGTATTATCCAACCCTCATAATTAGTTGTAAGCCTCTGGTAGATGAGGAGGAGTGCATGAGGTGTTTATTTCTCCAATTTAGGTTGTGAAAGAAGGTTATATTTTGGGGATATTATAATTTTAGGAGATATTATTAAATGATTATGATTATGGAAATTAATTTTTAGGGGTTTGGTATTTTAGTTTCCTATGTTTTAGAAAATTTAAGTGGTTTTAGTTAATTAAAATGATGGATCCTATCATAATTAGATTATATTCATAACCAATGGGGGTATTTTATTAACTATTAAGTGGTTAGTTTCTATTCATGGGATATAGTTCTTTAGTTTTTTCATAATCCTCAAAGATTAATTTATTTCCAATGATGAAGTAGTGAGTTGATATGGATATATAGTATGGATACAATAGTAGTGTTATTGTGATGATATTTATATGGATTTATCAAGTATTATTGATGTTATGTTATTGTTGAGGATATGATTTTTTTATGATAATGAGTTTCAATTATAAAATTTTATATGTATGGTTATTTTATGATTTATTCAATGTGATTGATACTCGATATACAATAATCACTCAAGATTAATTTTGGTTGTGACCCAATATACAATAGGTGAATAAGTCCATACGATGGTTATCTCTAAGTGGAACCTATTTACTCAATGTAGTGTAGTTATAGGTGGTGGATACATGATGATATGCATTGGTATAAAAGTGACTAGTTAGTGGGATTTGGTTACATGGGTGTGATTTCATGTACAGTAGGAAGTTATATTCTACCCATAGTATAGTTATATGTAGTTGAGGTAAGGGAATTGACCATTGGATAGGTTACCTAGTTGGAAGATTCAATATGTGATAAGGAAGATAATTTGATATGAATAGGGGTGCTCATACCCTTAATAAATGATGTGATATGGAAATTTATAATTTACATTATTGATATAGGTGAATTTTGAAATGTTATACCTGATAGGTGAAAAATTATTGTTGGTAATTCATGGGTATATGTAAGTCATTATTATTATCTTTTAGTACTATGATTTTATTATATTATTAGATATCTTACATGGTTATGTTTGAAAATATTTTTTTATATTCATATTATTCTAATGGAATATATCACTTAGGTATGATTATATTGAGTATTTTATAATCTATATATACTAAATCAGTTGTTGGAATATGATCATAGGTATGATTCTATTGAATATTTTATACTCACCCTTTGTAATAGTATATATCTTCACCTATAAATGCCTTTTCCTATGATCATATTCCATTAACTAATTAAGTATATATGGATTTATTAGCACTTATTTTTAATTAAATTATGTGATTTGGTGGTTTGATTAATCTCCATGGGTTATTTTCAATACAAAAATTAATTTTTGATTAAAAATGTTGAAATTGAATATTCACCTTTTTCAAAGTGTCATATCAGAAAAAGTATTAGATCTATGATTCTATAATAGTTTTTTACCCTATAGTAGGTTGTCATGTAATTTTAAAGTGTGGTTGTGATTATACAAAGCAGTAATGAATTAATTTTTAAAAAATTATTAAAAAAAAAATAATTCACTATTTTTTCTTGATATATATCTCCCTATTGTAAATTTGTGATGATTAATTCATAAACCCTGATATACCTTTCCAAAAATATCTCATTGATACAAATTCAATTCGGTTATAATCACTCCATTTGGATTTATAGTTTTGGAGAAAATATATATAGAAGTTTTTAATAATTCTACATTCTCCCAAATATTTGACCTAAAAATGGTTGAAGTTTGAGAAACAGGGATTAGATCTAGGATTTAAAGGTTAAAAATACCCAAGGTATGAATTTTGGGGAATATTGGTCATAATAAACTCTGCTCAAACCACCGTCAATGGAGACCAATTATGAGGAGCTATAGAGATAGTGATTTTATCTAGTGGAAGAACATTATCCTTTTAATCAACAATTCAAAATTTCATAGTGTAATACATAGACTTGAGGGAGGTGTCATCCATGGGTTTCATGATTTTTAGCATGATCCCGCTTCTTTTTCCAATAAAATTATAGTATGGTCTCCACTAGGGCCATGTATCCATAGCGGTGTCATGTGATGGGATTTTTCATGGCACGGGTAACATGAATCCTAGTCACCCATTCTTCAAATTAGATGGTAATGACTGAAGTGCATAGATGGTGTGGTGTGGGGGAGACATGGACTATAAATAGGCACTCAATTATCCTGGTGCACATGATTATATGAAACGCATTCCAAGCTCTGAGTGGGTGGTTCTAGGTATGCATAGACCATGCATGGAGGTTCCACATGGAATATCCTCCTCCCCAAAATTGGTTGTTGGAAAATGAGGAAAATTGGGGATATAAGATGATTTATTTTGACACTAAGATTTGTGCTGGAATCCTTGTGACATCCGAGATCAAATAAAACAAATTTTGGGTCATTTAGAGATCATATGAAGGGTAATTTAAGATTTTTATACTAAAATGAATATGAAAATTATTATTATAAAAATAGTAAGTATTATAAAATTTTAAAAAAATAGCATGATTTATCACTATTGGTCATTGTACATGACATAAATAAGTGAAATGAATTTAATGGAATGTGAATTGCAAGACTGAAATTTTAGTATTATTTGAGCGGTCATGTAAATATTATTATTAATTAATAATAAAAGTATTTTTTAAATATATGGATGTTTCCTAAAATGGGGAGTATGAATTACTCAATTAGGTGATTTGTTTGACCATAAGTGGTGGTGAATGATTCTTATTTTCAACTATATAGTCATGGTGCAATGTAATAGTAAATGGGAGATGAAAATTTACTTGTGGTGATTTCTCCTGAAATATGTTGACAATTATTATAGAGGTTATGAACTCATTATGAAATAATAAATTTGATACGTTGAAAAAATATGATTGTGATGGGTGTTAAATAAATAAATGGAATGTAAATAACTATGATAATGAAAGTGGGTTGTTAAATAAAGAAATAATAATGTGGTCTAACTACTTAAATAAAGGAATTATTGTTAATAATAAGTGGTGGATTATTTAAATTTGTTGTAAATAACATAAATCTACCGAGTTTATTGGAGGATATAAATTAATTAATTTATATAATGTCATGAAATTACATTTATTATGATAATAAATATGGGTAAAGTGAATGAATTGAAAATTAGTGATAATGGTGGCTAATGTTGTAAGTCAATAATTGAAATGAAAGAATGATTTAGCATTGAGGAGGGGTATTCCCTCAAATAGTGTTACATAATTTCAAAGGAGTTAGAAGTGCATATATAATAAATACCCAATAAACAATGGAAATATGATAATGAATTTTGACTTAAACCTTAGTAATTAAGGTAGTGGAATCATTCTGATAAATATTTGATAATCTTTGAGAAAGTATGGGTAATGTAGTCGAGTAACTTTGATTACTTGATATGATGTGGATGAAAATATTAGTGAATAAAGTGGTGTCATCTAAATTATAATATGACCAGTTTAATAATTCAATAACAACATTTATAATTAATTAATTATTATCTATTTCCTACAATGATCTGTTAATGTGGAAACCTATTGGGAATCCATTGAGGAGGAAGTAGTATCTGAATTACTCTTAGGGAGTCTTACGAGGCTAATAGGAGTATCATTGATTATTATTGATTATATGTAATCATTTACACTAATATGTGATGCGATATGTGTTTAATATATATCAATAATGATAGGATTTGATGGTGGGTCTTCTTTACACTCACCCTCTCTCTAGGGTTAGAATAGGATGATAGTGATAATAATTTTTCTCACTCACTGATTTGGGTAGTGACTAAAAATGACTAATACGTGTATCTAATTATACTCACTTATATCTATAGATTGAGATAGATCATATATCACTAGGAGATATGTGGATATGGATAATTTTACCAACATTTATGATGCACAATAGATAGATATGGGTAATTCATTGAGTATCCTCGATACAATAGCATAATAGATAAGATATGTGGAGATGGTTGATTACCAGAGCATCCCTAATATGAGAATTAAATAGATGGAAATTCACTTATGTCCTGATTATCATCCTTACCCATATCTTTAGGGGAAATGTGGATGATAATGCTCCTGATACTATCCATACTCCTTACCTACTGCTCTAGGATTGAGAGTACCAATTATACTATTACAACCTTGGATATTTGAATTTCATTCATTATTATAATATATAACTTTATTTTTTAGATATGTTTATTTCTTATGGAATCCAAACATATATACGCTTCTAGCTTTAGATGTGTGTATTTACTCTATCTAAAGATGTGTATTTCCTTTGGTACTTCAGAGATAATTATATATGTTTGTTTCCTTCCTTACTTTTGAGATAGGTGGAGATGAGTGTTTCCTCCAGCATTTCATGATCATTATATCTAGAGTTAATTACCATGAAGTAAATATATAATGTTTTTTGAGATATGATTAATATTTATATATTAATAAACATTATTATTTGGTGAGCATGATGAAAGTGGAATATGGGTATATTGATTGGGATAAATCATGGTTATACCTATTGATGATTTTGGGTGATGTTAGATTATATACACATTACTTTTTATTGATGTATATAAATGAAAGATGTTTTGGGGTTAGATCATTACTTGAGAAAACCATATTGGGTATTTTTAAACTCACCCCTACATCCACACTTTCACATCATTCACTTTGTGTCCATATAGATCAACTGATGTAGAGAATGGATTGTTATTGAGGCTAGAAATGGATGATAAGTTTGGTTAGATTATAGAGAGGAGATGATCATGATGATAACCACTCTTATTTCATCCATATTGAAGATTACATCAAATTAGGATGCAATGACTGTATTGGGAGATTCATATGTACTATTTCACATTGTATCTTAGAAATTATTTTATATATATGCATCTATAATATTTTGTTCAGTTTATATTTCATTCATATTATAGTGTATGATTATGTATTATAATAGGTGGTATGTTTAATTAGAGGTAATTCCTCCCATATTGTGTAGATACCTCATCACTGGTTGTTATCCCCAAGACTAGTGGAGGAGAGATTAGAGAGTTCACTAACTAGTAATTTGGGACATGAAAGATTGGTGTCACAGTTCTAGGATGTAGTATAGAGTAAGGTATATGTGAGGTTGGTTTGGATATACGAGACCAAACATTACTAAGGATATTTAATACATGTGGTCACAATAGAGGAATTTATAAAGGATGTGGTGGAAGACGTATTCCTTACCATGACTCTTATTGATGAAACATGGATGTGACATTAGTATGTGAACTGCAATTTTAAATGTGTTTATGCATCTTATAGATCTAAGACATGGTTTTGGATTTCATGATTGACTTGGTTGAATATGTGGATAGTCTGTGTGGGCCAGACTAGAAAAGGATCTATCAACCTCCTCATCTATTGTTGTGAGTTTTAGGTTGAGGTGTTTTCATAGAGATAATGGGTAGGGATTAATAAGATTGAGATGTTTCATTTTGTATAATTTTTTGCAATGATGATTTGATATAGATACAATAGATGGTATGTTATTGAATGTCTTTGTATGAGGAATTTTAGAGAACCTGAGTAGAATTAGATAGTAGTATTTCTATATAGTGGTATCGATTCCTTGTGATATGGAAAAGGAATTAATCAATATTTATCAAATTTCTCTTTGTTGTTTTATAATTTGATTGAAATTTTTAATTCCATCTTATGGTATATCTAAGACTCTATGGACTTCAGTGTGAATCCAAGTGTTATACCACTGAGTTTTTATTGATTACAGTGCCACAAATGGGTGTTTAAATATTTTTGAATCCTTGGTATCATATTAGTGTGAAAAATATATGGTGGGATATGGGATCTATAATGGTTATTAATGTACTTGTGGTGAATTCATTCCATAATGGTAATTCTTATAAATAACATACATGTAGAACTATCTAATGGTAATTAAATAATGCATTTATTCTCATTTTTTAGATAGGGGAATCCATATGGTAATATATTATGATGCTTCTATTTTAGTCTGAGACTATATGTGGTTTGAGAATGGTATAATTATTAGGGAGGAACTAGGAAGATTAGTGTGGGGATGGTAAATAGATTGATGCCAAGTCCTTCAATGGAATATTCCATGTCACTTTTCTATAGTCATGTGATATGATATCGTTTGGACCAGAACATCTAGGGTCATTTTTTCATGGAAAAGACCACTAACATTAGTTGTGGTGTCATGGAATAGCATGAATTCTGGTTATCTTCTAGTAAATATGGGTTCTTATTGATCTGAGTAAGGTAAATATGGTTCTTTGATTCAAAAAAAATGATGGTATTCATGATTATAACAAATCTGTTGGACAAGAAATTTTTTTAGTCCAGGTTATTGGAGTTTCTCCCATCTAAGTGACAGATGCTTCAGTTAAGGGACATCTTGTCTATCATTCTAGTGGATAATTGGATTTTCCACTCACCTCTTTTCTGGATATATATAAATCATCTGAGTATACTGATACACAAGGAATCCAATATCTAGTTGATAAAGTAAAATATCCCTTTGATGATGGATATATCTTCACATTTGTTAAGGATAAGAAATATCAACCCCAAAGTGAAAATTATAATACTCCTAGAACTATGAATACAAGGTCAACCTACAATTCCTTGGTGGTAATTATTCATTATGATAAAGAAAATGATATCCTATTATGTGGCTACACTGGTAAGGAGGTAGAAAAATATGGAAAATCCTGGGAGATTATTATTAAATATGAGGATAGATAATGGATTCTCACATATCTTCCAAAATGTGGGGAAGGTATGGAAATAATTGGAATCATGGATTCTCCCAAGCCAGCATTAAAATCCCAGGGAAAGGGGGATTTTCACTCTCATTTTGAAACTCTTCGATGGGTCCTAGCATTGAAACTTTTAATACTCTTTTAGACCAGGGTGGAATTTCTACTTCTTATAAATAATTTTTTGTAAATGAGGTGCAACATCTGTTATGAAACCTTAAATTGAATATCTCTAATTACCCTCCCCTCTCTATAAGATTATTGTCTAGGAATATGGTACAAGTGAACTCTGATAACTCTAATTACATGAGGATTCAAACCTGAGGTTTATTCTAGTGAGAAATTAAATGTTTCCCAAGACCAAATCCTGAATTTTGTCCTTGAAAAAGGAAAGATCAATTTAATCACATGAAATTCACTTATTTTTATGTCATGGGTCTAGATAAAATTCCAACCATTGTGTACCATGGTTGGGAAATAATGGTGTGGATACAATATCACACTTGATAGTAGTTTCTAATACAGTGTAATAATGATTTGACCAAAACCTTTCTCTCGGTATTGGGGGGAATCTTGACTAAACTACATTAGTGGTGAATAAATTGTTTAGAATTTATAACATATGATTTGATTATTAAATCTTGGTCATTAAGAATTAGTGTGATGATGGTGGTGGAGAAGAGAGGTAGTCAGTTTTTTTGTTTTAATGGGAATTACAAGATTTGGTATGATCACCCTACATGGTGGGTATATGGTTATGGGTATAAAAAATGGAAGGTTTTCACATGTGATTTAATGTGTTCACATTATATAATTGAGAGTTTATTAGTGGATAAAAATAATTTATGGGTGTTAATGAATTGTTTTTGTGATGGGATATTCAATTTGGTTGGGTGATGTCTCGTGGATTTTAGTAGAGGTTGGGTAGATTTTTTCATTGGATTAAGTAATTATCCACATTGTGAGATTACTTTATTGAATTAAAAAATAAAGTGAAGGAACAAGTATAGTGAATTTTTGTGATTATATTTTTTGTCATCACTATATAGAATTGAATTGTTCTATGGTTTTGTTTTATCCTCTTATTAGTGGATTTATTATAAGTTGTGTAGTACCCTTGATTTATTTTGGGTCAGTCCCTTTGAGGACCTATATATACCCTAAGAGTAGGATTTTGAGAGGTATTAGTCATGAACAGATATATCATTATAAAATAACTAATCTCTTATTAAATGTTTGGGTTATTTACATTATTCCTAGTGGTGGAAGGTAAATGATTATGAGGTATGAAATAATGTGTTGAGAAATCTTTTAACTTTCAAAGAGGAAATACTAAATATCATGATTTTAATGGTTGAAAAAATAGTAAAGTGGATTATTTTAGTTTGATGTTGATTATATATATTTTTTTGATCCTTATGATGGATAGGTCATATTTTTATTTTGGTTTTTTAGGATTTTATTTTCATACTAAGTTCGGTTGGATAACTAAATTTATCTCAAATGGAACCCTTGAGTTGGTTAGCTCAGTAAAGAGAGATGCATTTCTATACTTTACTAAGATCATAAAAAAGTTTTTATTATTCCCATTTGACTATATTATTGCTCAATTTTTCCATTTATTGGTTAAAAATTTATAGGAAGGGTTCCATGTTCAAGGATAAGAGGTAGATGAATGTGAAGATCATACTTTCTATATTTGGTTTCTTTTCAAGGACGAAAATTTTATGGTGGGGAGGATGTAAAATTATGAGTCTTCAACCTGAAATTTTTTTTACTATGATTAGATCCTAAATTATAATTTAGTATAGATAGATTTATTAGTGCTCTCTTTAATTTCATTAAATTCTTTGGTGACTTTATTGGTTTCCAAAGATAATTGTTTTGTAAAAATAAAAATTATTAAAAAGGGGGAAATGGTAAATTCATATTTAGTGGTATGTTGGATTGGAAAATGAACTACATATTATATTATAGAATGTATTGTTTTCCCTAAGGTATTTGATCACTTAATTTCTAGGAATATTCAATGTTGTGTGTAGCTACGACGGGAAAATGTTTAAATAATTATTAGAAATAAATTACAATTCATTACTTATTATTTACCTGGAACTCCCTCTAAAAAACTCACCATTTAAAGAAGGTCAAGGGATTATGGGAGGATACACTATGTAGGAACAATTTAATGTAATCCCCAAATATTAGAACAACTTAGATGGAGGTTCCTCAAATCATGTAAATTGGGCATAATTATTTAATCTGGCTTCTTTATTTTGAGCCTAAATTTCTCTCACATTTTTATTAAAAAATAATTTATTTTTTCAATGAAATTTTAATATTTTATTCTTTGATTCACAAAAAATCAATATCCTTTGGATTGTTTAAAATATTATGAATGGATTTCGAGGTAAACTAGAGAAAAGTTATAGTGTCATTTTTTGAAAAGTGTTGATAACATTTTTTTGATTGATTTAAAAACTCTACCATATATTTTTAGAAATTTTACAATGTGAAAAATATATTTATATTATAATTGCTGCATTTAGAGTTGTATTTCAGGAAAAAATTGAGAGATATTTTTATGAAAATTCATATTTTCTCTATGATTTGACCCAAAAAATTACCAAATTTTGAGAAACATGGATCAAATCTATGATAAAAAGGCTATAAATACCAAGGGTATGAATTTTGGTAAATATCAGACATAATAAAGTCTAGTTAAACCACTATTAGTGGCAAGGAGTGATGATTATGATGATTTTCTCTGGAGGTAGAATCTTACTTATCGTATCAATGGTCAAGTTGCTCATAGCATGAAATGTATCCCTATGGGTAGTGTTAGTCATGGGTGTCACTATTTACAGCACGATCCTTCTCCTCCATTAGATAAAATGATAGAATAACATCCACCGGGGCCATGTATTACTAGAATAGGTAAGGAAATTGATTTCACATGATGAAGGATACATAAATCCCATCCATCTGATCTTTATATTATATTTTTATAGTTGTGATGGGTTTTGTAGGAATATCTCATGCTCATAACAACAAAAGAAACTTGGTAAATATTTATATATATCATCATCAAAAAAATATATAAATTAATAAAATAATATGAATATTTGTACCTCATATCCATTATGATCCATCATTATGGATTATATTTTAGGAACATCATTGAGAAATAGAACTTAGGGTTTTTTCTCTGTAGGTAGGACACTAGGAACTAGAATCCTCTTACACTACAAGAGGACCCCTAAGACTCTAAAGGTATGATAAAACCATCTCATTGAAGAAAAATGGAAAATGGGTAGTAATATAGATTCATATTTTCTTAAATAATGACCAAGCACGCCCAAAAAATGATTTAATCTATATTGAATTCATTTATTTAATGAAGTAAGTTGAGCATCTACTACCAATATTTAGAAGCCATCATACATTTCCCTTAATGTATTCCCATTGGAATGCTATGATAATTGTATATTTAAACAATCATAATATGTTTTTCATTCCATAAATTAATCATATATTTGATTTATAACTAAGGATAAAACTATTTGGAAGATTTGGAAATTCTCATGAACCTGATATCTTATATCATATACCATATCATATTTCATAGAATAAAACACAGAAATATTCATGCCTTTAATGATATAGTCATATATTTTTCTATAATATGTATCATATGGATATCATGAGTTATGATATGGATTAATCATATAATGAGATTCATCCCATTTTAGTGTGTAACCATCAGGTTTAAGCACATGGGTGGCACAAAGCTAAGGATACATGGATCCTCAATAAATAATTGATCCATATGGAATGAGAGATTGGATAACCTTCATTCAAAGTTCTAGGTGAGAACATCCCATTAATGGGGTGATCCCTGGAACCCCCCCCCCCCCCACACACACACACACACACAAACAATTGGTTGTAATAAAATGAGGTGTGTGGGGGAATATGACACCCTCTATTTTGATATTAAAATTTGTCTTGGGCTCTTTATGGAATCTCGAACCCAATGGAACCTAGTTTGGGTCATTTAAAGATCATATGATGGGTAATTTAAGATTTTAATGATTAAATGAATATAAAAATTAATATTAGAGAAATAATTATTATTATAAATAAATTTAAACAATGATTTATCACTACCTGTCATCCATCATAATATTAACAAGTAAAATGAATTTAATGGAATGTGAATTACAAGATTGGGATGTCATTTTTTCTTGGGTGATTAGGTAAATATTATTATTTATGAATAAAAGTAATATTTGAAAAAGATATTGACAGGTCCTACGATGAGGAGATTGAATTACTCAATTGGAGGAGGTAATTAAACATGGTAGTTAGATAATGATTCTTATTGTAAACTCTATGGTTATATCATGTCTTTATAGAAAAAGGTAGAAAATAATTTAATTATATAATGATTTCTCTTCAAATATGTTAATAACTCTTATAGAGGTTATTAATTCATTATGAAATAATGAATTCAATTTTTTTTCACGTATGATTTGTATGGTTGGTAATTAAATAAGTAGAATTAAAAGGATTATGGTAATGAAATTTAGTTTTAAAATAAAGAAATAATAAAGAGAACTAACTACTTTAGCCTCAAACTATTTTTTATTTTCAAATAAAAAGATTTAAGGAAATGTTAGAATCATGCAAGTAAGAACCAATAGGTTAGTGTGAAGGATATAAATGAATTCATTTATACCATGAAATTAAATTACATTTATTATGATAATAAATTTGGGGAAAGTGAATGAATTGAAAATGATGGATAATAGTGGCTAACATTATAATTGAAATGAAAGAATGATATAATATTAAGAATGTGTATTCCATCAAATGGTGTGACATAATTTTATGTAATAATTGAGATGTTTTGGGTAATTTAGTATAGTAAATTTGGTTACTTGATATGTCATGGATGAAACTTTAAGTGAAGAAAGTGGTCTCAGACTAATTCAGATGTTCCCAACTGAATAATTCAACAAAAAAATTATATTTATTGAATTATTATCAATGGATTACATTTATCTGTGAATATAGAAACTTAGTGAGGATTTTTTTTATATCTATTGATGATCAATTTTAAAGTATTATTGGTTGTCATAGGTTTTATGAATTCATTAGGTAAACTTGGTATTAGAAACAAACCCATGGAATTTCTTGATCTGTCTTCAATAGTACAACATTATATAAAATAAAAAGAACATAAAAAAGTTGAATACCTTAATTGTGTTAAGATGAATATTTAATATTTTATAGATTATTATTTATGGTTATCTCCAAAGAATAAAATAAAATCTTCCTTCTTATGAGGTGATTACACCATATAGTGAATCCATGTTCATAATGGGAGGATTCCAAATCACCAAATGGGTGTCAGCACCTTCACTGAGTAAAAAATAGTGATTTTTAATAGAATAGAGTATTTCCTAGATTTTATGAATCAATGGTTTACACCAATAAAGTTAAATCCCTCTTATTTATAGGTCATCCTAAGACACTATTAATTAAATTAAGTGTCGGTTGTATTAAGTCTATCTCATGTAATCTATATGTTAATACTTGTTAGAGTATATCACTATTTTAATGTTTAAAATGGTTTATCATGCCATAATTTAATAAACTCTTTAATTAAAAAAGGATGAAATAGTGAAAGAGGATGTAGCTGAATATATGCACTCAAAGTTATAAGTCCAATTTACGTTAGGTGTAATGTAGTCTCAGGATACATCGCATGCACACTAGACAATGATGGGACTAATGTATTCTCAAGATTCTTATTAAAGTTACATTGGTGAGAAACATATCCTTAAGTATGATATGAATCATATGCTTATTCCCTTTTAGTGCATATCCAACAATCTCCCACATACACTAAAATTCCATACGGACTTTAATAAAAACATCACAAATATTTTTTAAATCCATCTAAAACTATTTTTGGATAGTGTTTATCAAAATATCTTCGTTTTTTAACTAACACTTTTCCAAAACTTGAAATTTATCAAAAGGATTAATTAAATGACCCTATAGTCCTTATTAACATTAAAAAAATCATGAAATATAGATTTCATAGATGTAAGAAAAGAGAGACCTCTAGAAAAGCATCAGTGTTACTCATGATACTAAGTGTTATAGTGTGATCTCAATCAAACATATTCATATCCCCATATGAACATTTCCACCACAATATGTATCATATACATCATATTTATACCTATATAATCTATTTTTTTATAAAATAGAGTTGTTACTATACATGGAATATATCAATCTAGTATATTTGATCTCATTTTTCTTGATTCAATAAAATAAATTGACCAATTTAATGAATACATCATATATAATTCATCAAATAGATGATTCCATCACATTTCCCTTAACCAAGTATCTAAAAACATTATATGTGAATCAAAAAATTATGGCCATAAATTTTCTTATTATAATTCAGTCAAGGTCCTTGATTACCTAAATCATCATACAAGTGGAAAATCTTATCATAGCTGAGCTCCAACTAACAACATGATCAGCAACATACCCAACCACCCACTGATTAGATAAGACTCAAGTATAATGAAATAAATGTATGAAACTATGACATTTCCCATGATATGTATCTCTATAACATTTGATCACATGTGATGATAATAATTATTCACCCCTAAGCATATCTATGATTATATGACATTCCATGAGATATAATTTGGCAAGTTAATCCAAGTAATAAGTCTTGAGTTGTCACAACAAGAATCTATTCTTCATATCTCATATGAAATTTTTATATCAATTTCAAAATTATACTCAATATAGTCTTAACATTTCATCACACCCCATAATACTCTATGATGATCATCGATTAGGGACAACTCAAAGTCATACTTTTAGGGATATTATTAGCCTATTAATCATGTAAAATAAATTACAACACATATGAATAAATAATAAATAATGATTTTATTTATTTATAAAATCATGATTAATTTAAAAAAAAATACATCAATATCTTATGTAACATATACCAAGAGATTGAACATGACCCTCATGTTTCTTCTATGATAATGGTTTCACGAGTAGATTCACTATATTGTCATCTATAGGCACCCAAAAAATCCTAACATTACCCTTATCCATGATCTCACATATGATATGGTATTTTTGAAAGATATGTGTAGTCCTTTGGTGAGATTAGGGTTCCTTTTCTTGAGTAATGGATCCATTTTTTTAATGGTGAAGCTTGATTTTGAAGTGCCTAGTAGATTATATAGGGGAATTGAGAGGGGGTGAATTGATGTTCCCCTATTTTATCATATTTACTTTATATTTTATTTACCCTTATTTATACTTGAACCTTTATAGGGTTAAGAGGTATGGATATATTTATGTTTACTCAACCTTAACTAAAAAATGCAATGTATAAATTAATTAAGAATATGATCAACCTTCATCTCAGTAACACTTCTAATTTGTTAGTCTTGAACTTCTCCAAATTCAACTTTCCACTCACTAAATCTCTTACTTATATATTCCTTCTCAATAAATATAGTAGTTTGAGCCACAAAAGTTTTTTTTTCAGTAGTTTAATGCACTAATATTTTAGTTTATATTTTCTTTTCAAAGAATACTATGTTTAATGGCGTACATCACACGTAGAATCAAGCTTAAATGAACCACGATATAATATTGTTTTAATATGGCCATTATAACCAAGCCATTGGTTTGGAAGGTATGAATAGAAATAAATATATTATGAAATGTATTTATAATGATTTTCCTTAATAAAATTAATAATAAATCATATACAGGTTATTAATTGGTTGTAAAGGAACATAAAATCTTTTGAAAGTAAACGAATTATTTTTCATAAAACTATTTTTATGTGTGCAATGAATTTTGATCTTAATAAATTAAATTAATTAATGTTGATAAATTATTATAATTAAATAATTATATTATATATCCAATTTAATTAATTAAAATTCATTTAATTATTTTTATTAGGTATCTAATGGAATAAATTCATTTTATGCTTCAAAAATACACTTTCTTTAAGAATAGTTTTTATAGCATTTTTTTAACGGATGTTATTATTAATTTATAAAAAAATTATAAATTTAATTTTAAAAAATTGATATCATTTTTAAATCATCCTTCCATAATATTATTAGGATTATTTTTTTATATTTTTCTGAAATGATTGATTTTTGAGTGAATAGTGAAAACGCGGATTTTGATAAAATTACTATTTATTTATATAAATAAAGTAATATAAAATCCCCATAGTATTTTGGATTTAATTTTAAAGTAACATAAGATATATTTTATAAACGATAATATAATTAATTCCATTGGAATCATCATTACATTTTGATTTTAGTATAAGTTCATTTTTATGCTTAGAAATGTATTTTTCTAGAACTTTATTTCAATGGATTTTTCAAATTTATATTAAAATAAATTTCTACCAATTCTAAGAATTTAATATTGAAAATTTTATATCATATTTATAATAATTATTTTCAAATTTTTTAAATATTTTAATTTCAATTTTATTCATAATGAATAGTCATCATGGGAAAAGTTTATCACCAAGTTAATGGATAATACAGGTTAATTAAGGTTAAAACTATGGGATAATGTCTAAATATTAACCCAAAACATAAAATTATTATATTATATGAGATTAATTATACTATAAACATACTTAATTTGAAAATATGTCACTTTGGAGCCACTTTTCTTTGATTATAACATTTATATCATTTCAAGTTAAGAAAATTTACAAAATGTCACTCTCTTTATTTTAATATATCTAATGTGTTTTCATATGTATAAAAAATTAATTTATTGATATAAATTGTTATTTTGAATATTAATAAATTATTATTATTATTATATTAATTTGTTTTTAATTTTTATAGATAGTATAATTTCCTTAAACACTTACGCAGCGTCAACGACGCACTTGTGCATGTAGTAGAAAAATAAAATTAATGATTTTAAAAACATTAAAAGTAATATATTTGGGTTGAATTATGGTTACCCATGAATTTAATGGATAATAATAATTTATAAATTAATTTTAAATAGGTTATATTCTAATTTAATTGTAATATTTATTCCTTTAAAGTCAATATATGTGAATAGTCCTAAAATGACCATAAACGGTATTTAATGATTAAATTTTTTTTTTAAATAATTATAATATTAAAAATATGTATATTAACTTAATTTAGTGATTAATTATTGATACTATAATTCATGGTTAATTTATGTTCCACTTTTAATTTTTATAATTACTTTCATGACCCTTAAAGAGTGAAAATTTTGTTACGACACTTAAGGTTAAATAGGGTTAATGAGGTAGTTAAATCAAAAGATAAGGTTTATAATGACACAAAAACTTGTATAAAATTTATTTTTTGATTATATTTATACCTTATAATCCTTATTTTTAAAAATAAGTAATTTTGGATCCATTTTACATGAGTTATAGAGATATTATATAATAATATTTCTAGTATTTACAAGTGTGTCACTCACCTCACATACAAAAGGGAACCTCGTATCCACTATTATTCACAAACTTTGAACCCATTAAATAAAAAAATACCTACAAAAAACCTTCCTATATTCATTACCCACATCCTATATCTTCTTTTCTTTCCCTAATATCAACCTAAGAAGGATTAAAGTGTGAGCCAAAGGAGGATTCCAAAGAAGAGGTATAACTCTTTACCGTGTTCATTCATTTTATTTATTTTTATACATCATTAAATTATATATAAACCATGATGATATAATTAAATAATTATATTAATTATAATAAAATTTTATTATGTTTATGTAACAACCCTTATTCATCTCTCATTCCATCCATTATAAGATTATAACGTCACTCGTGCGTACATGTGGAATATCACCTCCCTGAAGCGATCTGATTTTTTTTTCATTCCACATTACATGGATGGTAATAAGGATAGACTTAATTAATATATTATATATATATATATATTATAAAATAATTATTATTTAATTTTGAATTATTTTTTACCTTTCTTTCATTTTATCCATCGAAAATTGGAAACACCATTTGTGTGTACGTACGGATTGTTGTCTCTGTGAAGTGATGTAATTCATTTTTCATCACCACCTTATAGGGATGGTTATAAAGGTTTATATAGTTAATAAATATTATAATTATGAAATGATTTAGTCTCTGTATATAATTAAACCATGACTAAGTTTCAAGGATCAGAACCGTTAAACCAAAACTTGCATGGGAAACAGACCAGTTTTCACCCGAATGATAATTTTAATGATGAATTTTTAATTAATGGGTGATGAGATGTTATAAGTAAATAATATATGGTATAATAATTAATAATATGGTTCTTTTATATATTTATAATAAATCCAAATTTATTATAAAGTATAATAATATTTCATACGATGCAATTTGTACTTAAGGTAATGGATTTTTGTTATAGCCTCATTTTATTTTGTAATTGTCCATGTTATAATTTAATTTGGAAAAATTATATGATCCTAAAATGTTAAACCCAATATATTTTCTTCTCATACGGTTATGTTTTAGGTTTTCACATTTATTTTCCATTTTTTCACTCATTGGATCAATAATAAACAAGTGAGTGACTTTCTTTTTAAAATATTTTTTAAAGTTACCCCTTCAAAAAAATGTTTCAAGAATATTATTATTTAAACTCCAATGATTAATTGAATCCCTTTTCAACCATATTTTACTTTATTTAAAAAAAAATAAAATGAATCCTATTGTTATTTTTCAAATGAGTTTCTTTTAGAATTTTTACCAAAAGTGTAAATATAAGGCCCCAGCCTTAAACCTTACTTAATCTTGAGTTATTACAAGATTACACATTGAGGATCTTTTCAGGTTTAGAGTTTTAGAGAATTAGATCATGAAACTTGCATTACATTCCACTTTTAAACAAAGTGGTTACATAAAAGACAGTATTCATTCTTCCCATCAATGGAAACATATTGAAAATAAAACATGGATTCTTTCTTGACACATCCTTGACACTATCATCACATCATGTACCTTTCCCTTAACCTGTGAAAAACATTTCAAAAACTTGGGATGAGCATAAAAATCTCAGTAAGGGTTATAAAAATATGGAAAGGTAACATGAGTTCATATATACATAAGAATGAAATCATACTTTACCCATAAAACATAGGCACTTTAACATACCTCATCAAACCATGAATAAATCATAGAAAACATAATACATAAAGGTAACTTGAGGCATTCATAACATTCTTATGTAGGGAGTAACCCTCTTGGTTATGTTTGGAATACCCATCACAGTATATTCCCTAAATCTCTTCGGAGAAACCTTAACGTTTCACTCCTTCGTGTTACCCAATGCATTGGAGAGCTATATCAGGCTCACCCGCCCTTAGTTTATCACGGAACCACCCATTTTCATAACAATGCCCAAGAACCATAACATAAATGTGTCACATAAAACATGCATAAAGGAAACATAACATTTCCACATTTCAATCACAATATAACATTTTAGTATATTGAAATAATGAATCCATTCAAAAATAAACCATTTCCAAAACTATTTAAAACATTTAATAAAGAGATTTTTGAATCAAAGTGTCCCATACCACCTTGAAGATTAAAATTTTAAACCATTAATATCCATATAAATAAATCCTTAAAACCATTTTGAAAACATGGATATTAATAAGAACAAATAATTAAAACATTTAAAACGATATTTTGGTTAAAGGGGTTTTACCAAAATTAGAGACACTTGAATACAACAATTGAGGAATAACATTTAATCAGAACTTTATAATATCATGATAATAAATGGATTCATGATATAATATTCCAAAGGATGGTATATACACCATATAAGAGTGAATTGGTTCATAACAACAATGAAGTCTCAATAGGGATGTAAAATGTGATGAAATCCCTTATAAAGAAGGTATCCTTAAGTTAAGGATAATTCAATCTCAAAATTATGTGTGACAAATATAAATACACCCAATATAATTGGATATTAAGTGTAAAACAATAAAAGGTCATTCACACATATTCAAAGGATGACATATTCAATAACTACAAGTTGAACCCAAAGAAATCGAAATTGGGTTAAAAAGTTCCCTTGATAGCCTAACGGCATCACATCAAATTGAGTTGATGAGAGATAAAAAGATTATCTCATCACTTGGACATAAAATTTACATCAATAAGGATATATGAGAACATATCCCAACATAAAAATATGTAAATTAAAAGACCCAACAAAAGAAGTCTTTTAAAAAAGAGGAGGGTGAAAGGTTCCCTTACCGACTTGGGTATCTTTCAAAACATACACCCCATGAAAGAAGGACAATAGATCATTGATGTAAATACTCATAAACGAAATTATATTACACAAAGAGTAGAATAATGGTCAGTACATACACCACTCAATGTAATTTGTGGAAAATGTAGCGTAAATCTCACGGGAATAAGAGTGAGATGAAAAATCCCTTACGAAAACTCGGCAGCCTAACGGCGCCACATAAAACTTCCGAATATGGATTGATGAGATCAAATAGGGTATCTCATCACATTAAAATAAAATTTACATCAAGAGGAATACAAAAGAACATCCCCCAACATTACAAAGAGGAGCTTAAAAGAAGTGACATAAAGGAGAGTACTTAAAAAGAAAGAGAGAGGTTAGATCTCTTACGAAAGTTCGGCAGCCTAACGGCGCCACTCAAAACTTCCAAAATGGATTGATGAGAAAGAATAGGTTCTCTCATCATATGAACATAAAAATTATAGTAAGCGTAATATAAAAGATCATCCCAATAACAAGAAAGATGAGCTTTAAAAGGAATGACATAAAAGTGTGTACTTAAAAAGAAAGAGAGGAGTAGGATCCCTTACCTCGGGTCCGACTTGACTCGATCGTTCTTTAATCTCCTGAATAATAAACTTGAGTTAATTTCTACTTCCTTAAGAACCTTTTTCAAGTTCATTATTCCTTTTATATCACTTATTACCATGTCATAAACATTATTTAATCATTTAAGTTAATAATATTTGTTTTGCCGATATTTGGTTCTTAAGTCGAAAGTGGACTTCTTACAATTACATGTTGTTCGTGTGGCCAAATGTTTATTATATCCAGAATTGTATTCATTATGTAGATATCATATATGTCATATATATCCAGTAAATTCATGCATTTATAACATTAAATAATCATTTAGAGGTAAGAAATGAAATGCACCGTTCATGGAGACGGTAAGCCGTACGTACGCATGAACGCTACTTTCATTTATATTTCGTATTTTATAGAATGGAATAATAATGATATAAAGGTATATTATAATTCCAGTATAATATCATATATAATATAATAGTTCCATCCTTTATACATCCCACATATGTTATTTAACGAATCAAATCACTTTGAGGGGGCGGTAGTCCGTACTTCCTTAAATGAAGATATCGCGTTTACCCATAATGGAAACCATAAAGTTATGCCCAAAATGAAAAAAACAGAAGCTTAAGGAAAACATAAACATATTTTATATCATATATAAAAATAGTGACATCATAATGGCCACCTTTTAAGGTGTTAAATGAGTATTGAACAATCATCGTTTCAGGAGGCAGAATTTCTCCATCCACGGAAACCGTATGTTCTTTAACCATTTGATGTAGTTGTGTGAGAGTGTAGCTCGAAAAATCTTATAACAAAATCCTAGTATATTGAAGATACTGGTGTTGTTACAAAAGAAATAAATAAAAAGAGTTTAGGGGGTTGGAGAAGAAAAATAAAACAAATGAACATGAGAGAATGAATTACCTTTAAAAGTGTAACTCCTTTTGATTTGAGACTAAAGGCTTCCTTTGAAAGGATTCTGCCCAAAGGGAATCCTCTAGGATGAGGAGAGGGATGTGGAGAGATTATATGGGCAGGGGTTGACCGAGCCAAAGGCTTGAGGAGTGTGTTAAATGAGGTATAGGTGGGGGCCTTTTATAAGAGGAGAGGAGGGGCACTTTTGGAAAGTAAGAAATATTACTTTATTTGAAAATGTGTTTCGGTTTCAAAAGGTCCCAAATTGATATAATTCGTGGATAAGGTGTTAAGGGTTCTAAATACACTCATCCAATAAGTTTTGGACATGTGTAGTTCATAGATTTTACATTATCTTTCCATTTTATTTAAATCGTTAAATAATGAGGTCATCGCGCATCATCATGATGTCATAAATAATTTAATTTATTTAGTGTATAAAAATTATAAAAAAAATATTATGATGTAGGAAATATTTTTATATTTCCAATGACTATTTATAATCAAAAATCTGATCTTTATAACCCCATGTCGTCAAGTTGACCCATGGCATGTCTTGGTCTCCCATGACACAACCAATGAGGGTAGGACATGTGTCAAACTCATCTTATTTTATTAAAGCATTATTTTTACCTTAAACTACACTAATTACCACTAATCGCGATTAAAAACTTAATAAGTTACTATTCACCAAAAAATTATTTTTATCCCATTGAACCACATTTTACTTCTTAATGACAACCATGTATGTCGGATTTTTGAAATTCAAAACACAAAGATGGCAAAATTTCATTTAAACGGAAAAATCAGTTTTTATAAGTATCACTTAGTGGTTTCACTATTCATCAAAAATTGAAGTTTTTCAGAAAAATCCCAAACATTCCCCATAAGCTATATTTGATATTCTGAATTCAAAAATGAAGTCTATTTTACAAAATTCAAAACATATAAGTCATATTAATTAATTTAATAATTAATTCCCGCTGTTAGAGCAAATAGCGTGTTTTTATGAAATAATAAGTATCAAAAGATTGACACTGGTTTAAGTCTCATTTCAAAGTGAAATTAATTACAACGACCACTATTGGATTTAATGGTAAAAACATATTCTAATTTCACTTTAAAACCAATTCAAAAGATAATCTAATCATATAAATAAATTAGATTAAAAAGAGGTTTTGAATTAAAATACAACATTTTACACTATTCATTAAAAAAAAGAACTTTATCGGAAAGATACCAAAAATTTACACAAAGTAAATTTTGATGTCCCGATTCTTAATAAGAGTTTTATTTGGTCCAAAAGAATGTTTAAGAGTGAACAAAACTATATTTAATGATGGTTCAACATCAAAAGGTGATAAGTGAACCTTTAGTGAAAACTAGGGCATATGCGCCTAAAATTGAATTCTTTCCGTATTTTAAGCCTCTATCCTTTATTGGATAAATGTGAAAACATTTAAAAACATATATAATCATATTTTAGTTATTTCTATCCATTCCCACCATTACAACGGCTACATGTTAACTACCATTTAAAATAATATTATTTTATTATTAGAGTGCAACGTAAGATTCCCAAGAAACTCGTTGTTGCGTATAGGGTACGCCATCGAGCATAGCATCCCCTTTAAAGTAATATTAATGTTTGATTCAAAAATATGGGTAAATATAAAGATGTCATATTCTTTATTTACCTAGGGTGTTACAGTAAAAGGAATCTTTATTTTAATGTTTACTACATGAACAGAATTTCACATCATCATAACCATTCATTTATTTGAATAATAAATTTCATGTTTTCATAGTTATTTTGAAAGTAAATATTTTTCACAATATCTTGGAATTTTTTATTTTAAATTTTATCAAAAATGGTATTATTATTTTAATGGAATGAAAATAATTTTTAAAGTAATTTATAACTTCATTTTTATATAAAGTTACAAGGAAGTTATTTTTAATGTTTTACTTCTATTTTCATTTCTATTTCAGAAAGTATTGGTTTTACTATAAAACCTTCATTTATGATGAATTTATGGTCTTCCTTCATACTTTACTGATTCATGGTTTTTTGGTCATTAACTTTCTCATGATCACATTCCCTGTCACTCTTTCATTTCATTGGACATTATTTTCTCCTCCATGTCCATATATTAAGTTATCATGTATTTATAGGAAATCATTTCCACTACGTTGATTTTATCTTAATTGTATACCATTTTTATATATGATATTAGTTGAAGGAATTTTATTAAGAAAGTTCTTTCATTGACTGGGTAAATATTCCATATTATTGATTCAATACAAATAATTGTTGATTTATAAGGAATTTTTGGAATTAATTGTATTAATCAATAAATATATGAGGAATGTATTGGACGTGCAACTGATGGGTGGGACTCGGTTATATATAGCCACTCAATGCATCTATGGGTCTCATGATACAAAACATGTGTCCATATTAGTTAGTTAATTGTTGTATACTTGTCTTTCTAATGAAATTTTCTTATGTAAGTCATTGACAATAATATTTATGATATCTTGGTTGAGGCCTTGATGGTAAGATCATGAATGTCCAAATTTATACATTTATTTTATTAACAATTATGTTTTTATTATCTATGTGATTATTATATTGATATTATTCATGGATTTACTTTGAACTTAAGTTTTTGATTGAATGGAATGTGTTGTGATTATTCAGTCTACCATATTGATTATGCTTTGTTTACTCTTGATATTTTTAATTGTACATAACCCTTACTAAGCATCTGAGCTCACCCTTTATTTTTTTCCCTTTCTTAAAGATATGAAGAAGGAATATTTGAATGATTTTCAATTATTAATGAAATTTTTTCTCTGATATGTTTTTAATTTCCAATGTAATATGGAATTCATGTACATATCTAGTTTTCCAAGACTACTAAACTCATCAGTCCTTCATGGTGAGGTCCCTTGTATCTTCTATCAATGTAATAAGTAAGCATCGGTTATGGGTTACTATATTTGAGGTTTCTATAGTTGGTATCAAAGGAGGTTTAGTATGACCCTTGAAACTATATTTTAGAATAACATAGCTAATACAAGTATCATGATAACCCCTTAGAGTATTTGACAATTCTTTAGGGAATTTTATTCCTTGGGTCAATATTCATGTTGAATTTAAACTAATTGATTGTCATTTTTTATAGATGTCACCTAGAGGAAGGAAGGTAATTAAAACTTATGGTAAATTCATGGATTACCCTACCGATCATGACAATATAGTGGGTGTTGGAGATAATAATATCATAGGAATGTTAGGGAAACTAACTAATGTTAGGATTAATATCCTTAGCCATATGGACAAAATAAGAAATATATAATTTTGAGTGAATAATCTTATAATTATGCCTAACCAACTATATTGTGTTATGCAAAACAATCTGAACTTAACTAAATTTACTAAAAATAAGATAAAAGTGGAGTTTTATGAATGTTAAAGTAATAAAGATCGTGTAAGGGAAAGGATTCAATGTCCTATGTGTTAATAATGTAACAAGAAACACTTTGTTAAATGATTAAAGTGAATTGGATTTTGTTACACATGTGGAGAAAAAGTCCATCATGATAATAATTACAAAGGAAATAAATAATTCACTAATGTCTAGTGCGTTAACAATAAGGAGATGGGGCATTATCCAAAACAATTCTCTAAGTATCACAGATAACCCTAATAATTCTATTTTTTTATTTACTGATAATATCTTAAAATACTCTAAGGATTATGAAGAGAATGGGAATCACTTGATAATCAATCTTGAGTATTTTAAAGGAAAATGTGTTAAATGAGAAATTTAGTAAGTATGAATATTTAATTCAAGAATTTTCATTTCTTGTTGATATTTTTGACATGTATGGAATATATTTTATCATTATAAGACAAAATTTAATTAAATTATATCCCTTATGGATTAATGTCACCTTTAAGGATTTTAATTAAGGTTAATTATGGTGATTTAGATAAAATATAATTATAATTTTTTAGTATGGTAGTTTGGTATGAGGAATAAGAGAAAATATCAAAGATTTATTTTCATAATATTTAGTTAAATATAAAATTTAGAAAATTTTAATTTTAGAAGCATATGTTGAATGGTATTAATCACCCTGAAAAGTGATTTTTATGAAAATTTAATGTTTTTTGAGATATTTATAGAATAATTTATATATGAACTTTAAGTTTATTATCTAATATGGCAAGGTAATCCTTAGGGTAGTTTACAGCATTTTGTTGTAGTTTATTTGGGAAAAACTATATTAGGGAATATACATATTGAGTAATAAATATTTTCTAGGGATAAAAAATGAGATGAATTTAGAAGAATAAGTGATCAAACCTTTCTGATTTTTGGGTTCAAAATTAATCAAGCATATTTGAGGAGTTTTAAATTGGTCTTTGGTTACTATTAATATTTTGGAGTATAATTTTTTTGAAGGTTTATTCATATTGGTTCTTGTTTTATCTTTTGATAACCGTTTCAGTTTTAGAATAGAGTAATAAATTTTAATTGGTTTATAGATCTTATAGTCCATTAAAAGTTTATTTTAGTGCTTCGGACAAGAAAAATTTATCATGATCATAATTATACACATTTAAGGATGAAATCATGCTTATATAATGTGATAAATCAAGTAAATTTCATCATATTGTCTACCCTAGTGGTAAAATAATTTCTCAAACTCATGCAAACCTAAGATAAATTTATTGAGTCTTATGTAATAAATAACACTGATTTACCAAATTAATTTTTTATAAAATCATTTTCAATTATGATTCTTATAAAGGTAAAGGTATAATAATTTTTCTGGTTATAACCTAGAAATTAAAGTTCATGATAAAATCTATATAATATTTTATTACTTTTTTATGATATATTCAGTTTAAAAAAGAAGGATTATAATTGTGAGGACTTAATTTATATAAGGAGGGGAGAATATAATACCCATATATTTTAGGTTATATTTTATTTTAAAAGAAAACTATGTTTGATAGTATACACAACATGCAACATTGATCTTAAATGAACCATGATATTCTATTATATAAATTTGGTCATTATGACCTAGTCATGTGTTTGGTAGGTGGGAATAGGAATAATTTTATTATGAAATATATGCAGAAATTTTTCCTTAAAATATTAATAATCAATCAAACATTTTTTATCAATTTCTTATAAATGAAGATAAAATATTTTTAAGGTAAAAGAGATGTTTTTCATAAAACTATTTTTATGTATGAAATGTATTTTGATATTAATAGATTAAATTAATTATGATTGATAAATGATTATAATGAAATAATTATATTATATATACAAATTAATTAATTAACATTCATTTAATTAAGGTCATTATGAAAGTAAATAGAATAAAGTCATTTTCTACTTCAAAAATATATTATCTTCAAAAATTGTTTTTATTGTATTTTGTGGACATATATTATATTTAATTTCTGAAAATTTCATAAATTTTAGATGAAAAAAACGAATATAATTTTTTAAATAATCATGTCATAATAATATTAGGATGAATTTTTTATATTTTTCTAAAAATATTGATTTTTCAGTGAATGGTAAAAATTTTAGATTTTTGAAACACTGTTATGTATTTTATTTAAATAAAGTAATTAAAAGGACTAAACGATCTTGTATTTGGTTTTAAATTAATATAATATATATTTTATTAATCATAATATTATTAATTCTATATTAATTATTATTATATTTTATTTTTTTAAGTTCATTTTTATGCTTAAAAACATGTTTTTCTAGAAATTGTTTTGATGCGTTTTGTATACTTATATTAAAATAAAATTTTAAAATTTTATAAATTACATCTTAAAAATTTATATAATATTTATAATCATGGGGTTCAAATTTTATTGATATTTCAATTTTATTTTTAGTCATAGTGAATAGTATCCATGGTAAAATTTTATGATCGTGATAATGGGTAAAATATTTTAATTAAGGTTAAAACTATGGGATAAAGTCTCAAAATCAACACAAATATTTCATTTATTTAATTTTATGAGATTAATTAAACCATATCTATTATAAATTCTAAATATTTCATGTTATTTCCACTTTACTTTGATTATGACCTTTATATCATTTTAAGTTAAGAAAAATTATAAAATGTCACTCTTTGTCATTTAATATCTATAATATGTTGGCATAGGGATAAAAATAATATATGGGTGATTATAATTGTTTATTTTTAATATTAATAAATTATTTTATTATATAAATTTATTTTTAATTTTTAGATATATTATAATTTCCTTGAACTCTTACGTAACACTGACGCAACATTTATGCAAGCAGTGGAAAAATAAAATAAATGATGTTAAAAAAATTAAAATTAATATATTTAGGATGAATTATGGTCACCCAATAATTTAATGTATGTTAATAATTTATAGGTGACGTTTAATTAGTTTATATTTTAATTACATTTTTATCTTAATTCCTTTAAAGTCAAGATATGTGAATAGTCCTGAAAATGACCTTAAATAATATTTAATGCCTAAAAATTGTTTTTAAATAATTATAAAATTATAAAAATACTATATTGACACAAGTGGATGGGATATTATCTAGAATATAATTCATGTTTTATGTATGTTCCACTTGGTATATTTAAATTTACTTTCATGTCTCTAAGAGAGTGAAAATTTTATTACAAAAGATAAGGTTAGATAGGGTTAAGGAGGGGGTTAAACTAAAAAATAAGGTTTAAAATGACACCTATACTTGTTCACAATTGACTGGTTGATTATATTTAAAACTTATCCTCCCTATTTTTAAATTTAATTCATTTTATATCCATTTTAAATGAGTTAGATATGTATTATATAGTAATGTTTCATGTATGTACAAGTTTGTCAACCACCTCATTTATAAAAGGGAACCTACTATCCACTATTATTCAAAAACATTTATCCACTTAACTCAAACAATCATAATAAAAATACCTTCCTATATTTTTTACCCACATACTATAGATTATTTTCTTCCTCTAATATCATCCTATAAAGGATTGAGTTTTAAGACAAAGGAGGATTCCAAAGAAGAGGTATAACTCTTAACAGAGTTCGTTCATTTTATTTCTTCTTATAAATCCCTAAATTATATCAACATCATTCTGATATAATAACATAATTATATTCCCTATACTAAAATTTTATTATTTTTATTCAACAACCCTTATTCATCTCTTTTTCCATCCATTGGAAGATGATAACGCCGCTTATGTGTAAGTGTGGACTACCAGCTTGACAAATCAATGTGATTGGTTTTTCATTTATGATTTACATGGATGGTAATAATGATATATTTAATAAATATATATTATATATATTATATAATAATTATTTTTGAAAAGTGAATTATTTTTTACCTTTCTTTCATTTTATCCATCGAAAAGTGGAAACATCATTTGTGTGTACGTACAGACTATTGTCTCCTCAAAGTGATGCAATCCATTTTTCATTACTACCTTATAGGATAGTTATAAAGTCTTATTTAATGAATAAATATATTAATTAATAAATTATTAATAATATTTATATAATAAAACCATGATGAAGTCATGAGGTCCAAAACCATCAAACTGAAACATGCATGGGAAATGGACCTGTTTTCACTCAAAATATAATTTTAATGAATAATTGAAAATTAATGGGTGATGAGATGTAATAAGTGAATCATAAATGGTAAGATAAGTATTAATTTATTTATATTATAGTTTTATAATAAATATAAATTTATTATACATGAGTATAAGAGCACATATGAATTATGTTAGACTTGTGATAAGGGATTTCTATTACAGACTTATTTTATTTCAGGATTGTTCATATTCAGATTTACATTAGAAAAATTATATGATATTAATATATTAAACCTCATATATTTTCTTATCCTATGTTTATTTTTTTATTTTATATGTTTATTTTCTATTTTTTATCTTTTTGGATCAAGAATCAATAAGTGAGTGACTCTCTTTAAAAAATCTTATTTTAAAGTTTTCCCTAGAAATATTTTTCTTCCACATAGAGGTTCTATTAAATACTTCAACAATATTCTTATTTAAACTTCAATGATTATTTTAATTCTTTTTAAACTTTATTTTAATTTCTTTACTATGTTTTAAAATTAGTATTATTATCATTTTCCAAATGAGTTACTTTTGGACTTTTACCAAAAGTGTAAAAGGAATCTTAGTTTTAACATTTACCACAAAAACAGAATCTACCTCTGTAATAACCATTATTTTATTTGAATATTACATTAAAAGTTCCCATGGTTATTTTCAAATAAAATATTTCTCTCAATATTATGTGAATTTTTGTCTAAATTTTATCAAAATAAATGGTTATTCTTTTCTTAAATAAATGAAAAGAATTTTTAAAGTGATTTATAACTTTTTTTTTACATAAAGTTATAAGGGGATTATTTTTAATGTTTTGATTATATTTTATTTAATATTTATAAAAGGTTTTTTTAACTACAGAACATTAATTTTTAATAAATTCATTATCTTCTTTCATCCTTTACTAATTTATGGTTTTATGGTCATTCACTTTCTCATGATCACATTACCAATCACTCTTCATCATTTCATTGGATATTATTTTCTAATACATGTCCATAATTTAAGTATCATGGATTTATATGGAATCATTTACAATAATTTTATATTGGTTTAACCTTATACGATTTCTATATATGGTATTAGTTGAAGGAATTTTATTAAGGAATTTATTTCATTGACGGGGAAAATATCCTACATTCCTAATTCAATATGGATAATTGTATATTTATAAGTCATTTTGATAATGAATTTTATTAAAAATTCAATATATGAATATTTCATTATATGTTAAAGTGATGGGTGGACCCAGTTATAGATATCTCATTGATACATCAATAGGTTTCAGGAGACAAAACATGTGGCCACATTAGTTGGGTAATTGGTGTATACATACCAATTCAATGAAATTGTCTTAGTCAAGTCCTTGGTGACAAGATTCATGATATCTTGGATGAGGCCTTGATGGTAAGATCATGAATTTATAGATTTATTAATTTTATTTATTAAAAATTCAGTTTTTATTATCCATGCGATTCTTATGTTGATATTATCCATGGACGTACTTTGAACTTAAGTTGTTGATTGAATGGAAAGTGTTTTTATTATTCACTCTTCAATGTGGATTATACTTTATATACTCTTGATATCTTCCATTGTACGTAACCCTTATTGAATATATAATATCACCCTTTATTTTTTTCATTTCCCTGTGATATGAATAAGGAAGCTTTGAATGATTTTCAAGTATGTAAGAAACTTTTTCCATGTTATTTTTTTATTTACAATGTAATATGGAAGCCATGTATGTATCTAGTTTTCTAGGACTCCTAAACCAATCAATCCATCATAGTTTGATAACTTGTATCTTGAACCAATGTAATAAGTATGAATTTTCTTAGGGATACTATAGTCAAGGATACTACAAGTAGGGTTATATAAATAATATACCATAGTTTCTTTGGGATAACCAACAAATAATAACTTTTCTGATTGGGGTCTAATATTATCAGAATCTAATCATCATATGAGTTCTTTGAAATCTCAAATCCTTATGAAATAAATTTTGGGATGTTTCCTAATATATATCTCATATATTATCTTCATTAATACTTTATATGGAGAATAGATAAGTAATAATATAATAGTATCTAGATTTTAACCCCAAAATTTAATAAGAATTTCCCATAGACCCATCATCAATCGAACCATGTATAACAGGGTTTGATTCCTTCTATTATGAACACCATTCCACTAAAGTTTTTTAGTTGGAGTGATTTATTGAAAAATTTAACAGTCTCTCATATGATCAGTGAATTCCTAGCTCGAGTATTCACTACCCTGATTTGTTGGTAGAATCTTAATACTCTTTCCCATCTGAATTTTTAATTAATTTAAAAACTATTTGAAATTTTAAATGGTTTCATACTTGTATCTCAACAAAAACACATAATCATACTAACTAAAGTCATCGGTAAATGTAATTAAGTACCTAAATCCACCACTTTATTTTGTACTCATTGATTTACATATATCACTATGTATAAGATCTAAAAACCCACTATCCATTTATTATTTTCCACTAAAAGGTTCTTTGGTCATCTTTCCTAACAAAAAATATTTACATGTATCAAGTAGTTCATAATCCAATGCTTATAATAATCCATCTTTATAGAGTCTTTAGATGTGTTTCTCATTTATATGCCTAAGGATAGAATTCTAGATGTAGTTTGGATTGGAATCAACCCTAACCTTTTTGTTCTAAATGTTATAAATATTATTATCCATATCTATAATATATACACCATTAACTTCGTTCTAAATACCATAAAACATTTATTTTTTATATAAATAAAATATCTTGTTCTTAATAATGAATGTAAATTCCATATTTTCCAAACAAGATATAGAAATAAAAAAAAATATTGTGGGAACATAATAAAAATTTTCCAATTCTATGACTAATCCACTAGGTAGACTTAGATCATAAGTGTCAATTATAATGTAGAAACTCTTGCTCCATTACCAACACGAATATATAATTATTATTATTTATGTTTATCATCAAAAATGTGTGATGCACACCTGGTATTTATTACCCATGAGTCAAATTTTGATAAGTTTATTTCTATAATATTCACATTCATATGCTTATAATGATTCTCTTTGATAAAACTTCTCAACTTGAGATACCAATCTCAAATGGTTTTATAAGTCATGAATATTAGGTATCTAAATATAATTATCATGAATTATTCCAAAATCAACAATAAATACTTATATGTCATTGCATATCATGTTTTATATATTATAATAAAGTACTTTTAATGAAATTTATCCCATTAAAAGTGATGGCCATATAAATCATATCCACTTAGTGATCCAAGATCCATATTTCACTATGTTTCAGTTTGATTTACCACTTCAACCATTACTTATCTATTTAGGCATGGAATCATCCCCATCATACTAGTTATGATTCTTGGATAATTGAACGAATAAAAACATTGTCCAAATCCATAATATAGATTTAATCAGATTTATTCCTATGGTAACCTAATCCTATTAGGGTCTCTTAACTAGTGTAACACAAAAAAACACCAATAATGGGAAACTAATCCCATTAGGGTCACCAATTACTTTCTTTCCTTACATAAGAAAATCCATTGGCACGCATATTTATCATGACCTAATTGGTTGGATGATTGAGGTTTTCATAAGTATCACTTTGTAAGGAATCTCATGCTAAGTATTTGAGGAGTTTTTCTTTTAAATTCTCACCAACTTAATATATTTTATATACATATTAAATTCATAAATATTTCATCACATGTAATCTTTATATTCTCATGTTTTATTCCTTTGTGTATGCATGCTTCTAACAATTTAGTTTTGGAACCCCTATTTCATCCCTCAAATTAATGTATTCACACCACATTAATGTGTAAATCATTACGCAGCCCATAGTTTTTGTTACTCATCAAAATATAGAGACCAAAAATATTCATACATATCAAAATGAATATTATGTATAAAGTGCATAAACACTTTATGTAAAGGTTTAGATCTATATGAGATTGAAAGTATCCACATGAGTAAGTACAAAGCCACAAATAGCCAACCCCCACCTTTCTAGAATATGGTTCAAAACTCTATGAAAGTGGGGAGGATAACCCGAAGTCCCTCCACCCGAGGATACTTTACTCAAGGGATAATATAATTTATGATAAATTTAAAACCTAATATGATAAAATTATGTTTAACAACTAAATTCAAGCTCATAACTTCAATTAAAAATTGAGGTCAAAGTAAATGAAAAAAATATTACAAATTCATACCTAGAATATAATCATGGTTATACATTCTACTAGAATAATTTTATCACTTAAATTGGTCATACATAATATTTTTTATTCCTCTAACACACTCTCCTGAACCCAGTGCAATAAACACCTATATTACAAACTAGATTCAATACCATCTATAGATTATCAGATATAACTATAACAAAATTTAATTACATAAAATAAATATCTAATTATATACATTACCAATACCATTTAGGTTTATATATTTATAGATTTAGTATAAAGCATAAACTAATGAAAACCATATCTTTTTCAACTAATGGATATTTTTTACACTATATAAGTAACTAATTAATCCAAAAAAAGTATTCATCATCTTCCAAAAAATATCAATAGCTATCATATTAGTTATATCATGTGTAATACATTTTTTCTTGAATTAGATAAATGGAAACATTAAAAGTTTTGAGAAAAAATGATTAGTAAAGGAAAAATATAACAGAAAATATCAAAAACATATGAATGGTATGCATAATATTGTAGGAATAAATCATTTGAATAAATCCATAATCAACTGAAACTGAGATAATTATATATCCATTAGAATAAATGAAAACATGGATATCAATAATATTTATCTCCTACTGATGGGATTCATAATGTTGTATATCAAAAACATGTTTTCAAGGCATTATTCCAACACATTATACTGATATGGGGAGAGTTATACCCTAAAACCAAAGTTGTTTTACCTCATAAGAACTATCAATGAATTAAGGGGATATATAATTATAGGCTCCATCCAGCACTTAGTTAAGTCTAATTAATTCACCATAACAGTCAACAATACATTTCAATCCATTCTCTAAGGAACCTCTAACTGAATAAAAACATGGTTATCCATAAAATGAAGAATACAAGATGACAATATATAATCAAACTATGTTATCAGTCTATAGTCATCATGAATTCCAAAACTTCTCTCCATATCAATAAAAGGTATAAAATGATAAAAAAAACTATCCAAATAAATAAGGTGGATGGTTAAATAATGCATAGTCAACATTCCAATAATCATCTATATTGAAATAACAATATACATAATGCCAATAATTTTCCACATTTCAATAAAAGGGATAACATGATCATAACATATCTAGGGAAATAATTTGGATGGTTTCAAAAGAACATAACCCTAGTTTAAAAAATTAAACATGTAAGGATGTTGATATAGATAAAAAACATCCTTGCAAAATAATGCTTGAAAAATACCACCCAAAAATGGATTCAGGACTTAGGCTATTTGATACCATGAGTTAATTACATAAAAAGATAAATATATAATAGAGTATAAATATTGAATAATAAAAAATATTAGGTTAAATACTTTTTAAAATGAAAATGAAAATTTAATTGAAAACATAAAATATCTTTTAGAAAACATATTTAACATTGACAAAAAAATATAATGTTAAAAGTCTCTTCCAAAAGTATTTTTAAAAATGTGATGTGAAAACACTTTGAAAACCATTAATTTTTAAAAATAATATTCAATAATTGGCCCTTGAAAATACATAAGGTTTATCTTGGTGAATATTAAAAGGAATAAAAACATTTTAAATTGAAAGGAAAAAATTATTTTTTAATATCTTGAAAAAAAAAATTGTTCTAAAATCAGATTGAAAAAAGAGTAACAAAATTTGATTTTGTATCAAAATATATGTTTCCATGTAGAGGTTGATAAATTTTCATACAATAAAATATTATGTTAGGAAAACATAATCATGAAATAAAGAAGTTCATGATGAAATAATTTTACTCAAGTAAAGGAGATTCGAGTTATCAATATCTCTTACGAGCAACATACTCCTTGAAGTAAAAAATAAATATTATAAAATGGTATAATATATGGTAGAAATATAAATTCATAGAAAAAAATATAATTCCACATAATATAAAAAATATTGGTAGAATATACCCTACCTTTAAGTCTAAGATGATGATTGTAACCCAATGAATACAAATTGGGTTACCAAAATCTTTACAATTGGGGTAACAATTGAGTATAATCCATTTGAAGAAAAGGAACTGATTTTGATTAGTATTTAATATGAATAAAAAATATCATAAAGATATATACATGGGTATTTAATGCACCATTAAAAGGAAAATATAGTGCATAACATAAATATGTCTCAAGGAATTAAAGTTTGAGACAAAGAACCCTTTCACCTTGAGTAACATTTTAATCAAAACCCCTTGAATAGGTGTGCTTATGATTGAACTTAAAAGTCCATGATTAAAATATAATTAATGATATTATATATAAAATATGAATTCTATACACCATATAAATGATATTATCTTCTTAATACCAAACATGTCTCAAAGCGATGAATTTGAGACAAAAACCCTTACCTTGTTCCAAATTCATTCTGTGCATGCACCTAAATTCCTGAATAATCCAATTAATTTTATTAGAAAAATTATTATAAAAATTATTACTATATATTTAATTTAATATGGTTTATTTATTATCATATTTTATTTATTTATTATATAGTTTTTGCTTTTGTTTGTGCGAAATTTGAATGAGTGTTAGTTTATTTCAGTTATTTCAGCGATCAAATATATCAATTTAATCATAAGTTAAATACTTAATATAACCATTACATAACCAGAATAAAATAATTTTTATCTTATTAAATTATAATAATAATACTAATAAGTTCTCATAGTCATCCTGTTATATTTTTAAATCATTATTCAAGTAGGTGGTTAAATCGGCCCAAACATGAACATGTTATATCTCAATGGGTGATTAGGGTTAAGGAAGTGTATAATATCATTATAATAGAATAATAACAATATTATTCATTTTTTTTAATTTTTTGAATCATTTTTTAACTAGTTTAGATAAATAATGAAAATCAATATGAAAAATGAAAAACATTACTTCATTGATTTGGTAGTCCACTCAACACATGGTTAACATTTTCATTTCTCCAAGAATGAGAGGGAATTAAGGTATATGAAAATTTTAAATTTAAGAATCATATTTATATTATATGTATCATAATTATGGATCCTCTAAAACTGTTTTTCCACCCATTAATGGTGGTGGTGAAAAATGTAAGGTGTCACTTTATGGAGGCAGTAGTTTGCACAATGCACTAACGATGCTTTTGTTTTTCTTAACGGATGGAGAGGAGTAAATAATGGTTATTACATTTATATAATAAAATATTCATATAATAATGAAAATTAATTCATTATATTATTTTTTATTCTAGATATTTCTAAGAGGAATATTAAGGAGAAAAGATTACAAAGAAGGTAATACTTATGTTGGAGACTTGATCTTCTCTTATAGATCTCCATATAAGTGAAAAAAATTAAGCTAAATTCTAGAGATAAATGGATTAAGTATGAGTAATAAACTTATATAATATTTATTTAGGTCATATATTCAAGGGAATATCATATGGGAAGTGAAATATTGAAGGGGTGGGAGTGATCTAATTTTATAAGTGAATAAAAGGGAACATTTGGGAATACTCTTTACACTTCCATGATATCATTACACTATTCCTTAGTAAATGACTCAAAAAAATAATAATAATGGATTATGGGGTGATTTGGGTTTATTAAATCCTCAAAAAAGTATTTCCACACATATTTTAAATATTTTTTAAGAGATTTTTTCTTAGGATTTTAATTTTACCTTTTTTTTATTTTACCTTGGTAACTAGTTTTTAACTAAGTAATTTATATTTTCCTAAACAATTAAAATAACCATTATTACCAAATTTTTGTATTATGAACCTAAATTTAATCTCTAATAAATATAATTAAATTTATAAATAAAAAAACTTTTAAATTAAAAAAAATTAAATATATATAAAAAAAATTGTAGAAGAATAGTGTTTTAACCATTATGTGTTCTTAATCTTATTTATCATTGGTTACCATTTAAATGTGCGTTAATATAATCATATATGTGTTTAAAAATAATATTATATACATAATTTATAAAATATTGATTTAATATATTAGATAAAAATACAAATTAACAAAAAAATCTTTGGAAATAATAGTGTTACCATTATCAGGGTCATTAAATTCAATCTTAGTAATCATACTTTTGTGAAAAAAAAATTGAAATTGACCTTGTTAAATAATATGATAATTTTTATCTAAAATATGAAATCCATTATAATAAATTTAATTTCTACTAGTTATTAAAATTAAATTTTAATATAAGATAATAAAAATAGTTTTTAGAGTAAAATATTTCTTAATTTTCAAAATGATATACCTGGATTTTATAAAAACAAAATAGTAATTTTAAAGGATTTATTTTACTTATATATATATATATATATTAGATAAAAGTTTTAAAAAATATCATTTTATTATTATTATAATTTAATAAAAGTGGTCATTTTTTACAAAAATCGATATTTTTCAGTATTCACCTAAAAATCAATTATTTTAAAAAATATCAAAAATTTATTTTAAGATAATATTATTATTATAAATAAAAATGATTTTTATTTTATAAAATTAAAATTTTAAAATTTATAAATTTAATTTTTGGATAAAATCATAAAATATAATGAAAATTTTTTTTTATTGTAAAATGACATTTTCAAAAATTAACTGTTATTATTATTATTTCATATCATTTATCAACTAAATTAGTGTTAACAAATTATTAATATAAAACATAATTTATAATAATTAATCATATTTTTATTCAAATATAAATTCATATCATATAAAAATACTTTTCTGAAAAATAAATGATCTTATTAGTCATTTTAGGTAAACTAATTGAATTTAATTAATATTAAAAGTAGTATTTATTTTATTTATACATGTATTTCATAAATTGGTATCTCATATTTATTCCTTCTAATTTAATGACTAGTTTTTAATGGGCATAGTTAATATTTATATTTTTATCTAAATATAGTGTTGTCTTATTTTAGTTTAGTGTTGTGTGTTGAGAAAGAAATCAAATTCATTTAGATCATTTAAAGGAAGTCATGTATTAAAATATTAGGGTGTTACATTCTCCCCCCTTAAATAAATTGTTTCCTCTTGATTTCTAATTATCACTCACGGATGAAAGTATGTGAGTGTATTCTTAACATATTTATCATTTGTGATATAACTTTAAATGTGACATCTACCTTACTCTCTTAGGATAGATTAGTTAACTTATATTTTCTCAAAAAAACATTAATATTTCATTAAATCAGATAATTAGGCATGTATATACCATAATTATACAATCTTAAAAATATAACTTTCCTAAAACCATATGAATCTCTAAGACATTAAACCATAGTAAAACCATATATTCTTCTAGAAATTAGAATTATCATTAAACCTTAAATGATATTATCCACTAATTAAAATAGTCACACACAAGTCAATATATATCATAATCCCAAAAATGAGATAAAATTCACTCAAAAATATCATGGATCATTTTTTTATTAAAATAATATTCAATTCCAAGGTTATTAATACTATCTTACTCACTTTTATAAAAATAAATCAACCCTTTATTACCTCAACATCAAGAATATTTTAAACCTTAGAGTTATCCATCCTTTAATCATGTCTTCTCTAATATTCATCCCCAAAAATATAACCTTGTCGTAAAATTTCTTTTCAAGGTCATTGATACCATTTAATATATGTTTACAAACCTTTACAATAGAAATATTTACGAACAATCCCTACGTGTTTCACATAATCCTCATAGATTTTAGAGTATATAAGAAATAATTAATCAATATCACTCTATAATGAAAATATCTAAGAGTTTCAAGAAAATATCACTCGCACTACCTTAGGTAAGACCAAGAAGCTCACATTTTCCATCATAATAGGCATATATAAAAAATAAAAACCATTTAAGTACGCTCCCTTATTCAGTTATATGACATAGTGGTTTCTAGATACATACCTTTATCAGCTTCATATTCATGATCCTATTTCAACTAAATCAAAATGGTTATGATAATATACAAAATATTAATATGAAAACATTAATATGAATATTTCTTTCCTAATGACACCTTTTTTATACATATGTTTATTTTTGTTCAACCTATGACTCTATTTTCTCAATCCTTGGTTATCCTAGGTCATTTTTCTATTAGGTTGCCAAACCTAATTAGTTAAAATCATACTTAAATCCTTCACAATGGTTCATAAAGGGAGTGTGATTACCAAAATAATATCCCTTGGGAGTGTCAAACTAGGTGTGTAGTTAGGCCACTTTATCGTGCACTAGGTGATGATGGAGTTAATAACCAATCCACCCTTTTGGGGTTATTACCCCTAGGTACATTTGTTCTAGAGCCTGCATCAACTTGTAGTATCTATACAGGTAATTAATTTCCATTATAACCACACAATCTCTACTTTACTCAAACTTTGGGATGTTATCCTATACATATAATTCCTACTTACACTTATCCCTAGGGTTTCACTAAAGTCCTATTATCCTATTCCCCAAATAAAAAGTGAATTATTACATTAACATTAAATCATATACCATCCCAAAGGGTTATATATACCATTGAAATTATGATAAACCATAGCTTATCAGCCCTTAAATTATCTTCAAAAAACATCAAAATATCTAAAGTTTTTTAAACCCTTCTTTGATACCAACTATGATTCCTTGAACCCAAACTCTCGAGCCCAGTGCCACAAACACATACTTTACATAAAATATTTTATAACATCTAAACATTCTCATATGAAACTATCCCAAAAATTGAATGAAATAAAATAAAAATTACATTACTTACATTCCTAGGACCTTTTAGGATTATATATTTAGAGAATTATTAAAAAGTATAAACTAATAAAAACCATCTCTTTCTCAACTAATAGATATTTATCTCCAATATATAATAAACTACTCAATCCATAAAAAAATTCAAAATCTCAAAAAAAATCTCCAATAGATATCCTATTATACATATCAAGTGTAATAAATTTCTTCATGAACTAGGGAAATGAAACCATAAGAATGGGTGAGGTAAATGATTAGTAAGGTAAATATATAACTATAGTTTTCAAAAACATAAGTATAGTATACATAATATGGAAGGAATAATTAATCTAAATAATTTCATAATCAACTAAAACTGAGAGAATATTATATCCATTATAATAAATGAAAACATGGATATCAATGATATTGATCTCATACTGATGGTATTCATAATGTAGTAAATCAAAAACATGATTTCAAGACCTTGTGATAAGATGTTATACTGATATAGGGAGAGGTATACACCAAAAACCAAGTTGTTTTTTCTCATTAGACCTTTTGATTCATCAAGGAGCTATATAATTCCGGTCCCCACCTATCACTTTTTTATGTACAATGCATTCAACCTAATATTCAACAATACATTTCATGTCATTCCCTAAGGAACCTATAGTTGGATAAAAACATTATTATACGTATAATAAAAAATATGAAATCTTTATACATAATCAGCCTACATTAGTAGTAAATAATAATAAATAATTTCTATACTTTTACCCAAGTAAATAAAATGGATAACATTATTATAACCCATCTAGATAAATAAGGTGGATGGTTAAACAATACATATTCAATATTCCAATAATCATCTGTATTAGAATAACAATATATAGAATGGAAATACTTTTATCGATGCCAATAAAAGAGATAACATGATCATAACCCATCTAGGGAAAGAATTTGGATGGTTTCAAAAGAACATAACCTCAATGTAAAAAAGGAAACATCAAAGGATGTTGACATAGATTAATAGCATCCTTGCAAAAAAATTCTTGAAAATACCACCTAAGAAGGGATTTGGGAATTGGGTTGTTTGGTACCATGAGTTAATTCCCCCAAATGATAAATATATATTATATTATAAATAGTGATACATAAACCTTATTAGGTTAAATCATTTTGAAAATGAAAATTTAAATATTATTTAAAAATTAAAAGATATTTTAGAGAAAAAATATTAGCATTGACATAAAAGATGATGTTATGAGTCACAAAATTATTTTTCAAAAGGTGAAGTGAAAACTATTTGAAGACCATTAATTTTAAAAAAAATAATATTAAATAATATTACCTTAATAAAACATAAGTATTGTATTATATAGATTTATATAGGAATAAAAAACATTTGAAAGTGAAACATGGTGCATAACATAAACATGTCTCAAGGAATTATTATTTGGGATAAAGAACTCTTGTGACTTGAGTAACATTTTAATGAAAACCCCTTAAAAGGGTGGGATTGTAATTTCACTTAAAATACCATGATTAAATTAAAATTAAAGATATTATATCTCAAATAGGAATTATATACAACATATAAATGATATTAGGTGCATAATTCCGAACATGTCTTAAAAAGAGGAATTTGGGATGAAAACCTTTACATTGTTCCAAATTCATTCTGTTCTTTTGCTTAACTTCCTAAATAATAAAAATAATTTTATTATAAACCTTATTAGTAACACTATTATTTTATATTTATTTTTAAAAGTAACATTTATTATCATATGGTATTTATTTATTATACATTTTTTCTTATGCTTCTGTGAAAGTTGAATCAGTGTTGTCTTATTTTGGTGATTTTAGCGATCAAAGAATTTATTTTAATCATAAGTTAAATACATAATATAATCATTCCATAAAAAAAACTCATTCATTATTTTCTTATTAACTTATAATAACACTATTATTTAAGTTCTAAAAGTCATCTATGATAGAGTTTTATAGATTTATTCAAGTTAGTGGTTAAACCAACCCAAACATGAACATGTTATATCTAAATGGTGAATATTGTAAAGGAAGTGTATAATATAATTATAGTATAATAATGATGATATTATTTATGTTATTTTATATTTTTGAATCATATTTTATGTTTTTTGGATAAATAATGAAAATCAATATGAAAAAAAAAATGTTACTTCGTCGAAGCGGTAGTCCGCTCAATGCACGATTAACCTTTTCACTTCTCCAAGAATGAGAGGTAATTAAGTTATATGATAATTCTAAATTTCTTTATCATATTTATATTATATAAATCATATTTATTCATCCATTACATCCTTATAACCATCCATTAATGGAAGTGATGAAAAATTGTAGATGTTGCTTTGTGGAGGCGGTAGTCTTCGCAGCATGCTAACGATGCTTTTGTTTTTATTAGTGGATAAAGAGGAATAAATAATGGTTACTATATTGATATAAGAAAATATAATTATAATAATTATACTTATTTCATTATATTTTTATTTATATAATATATTTATAAAAGTAATATTAAGGAGAAAAGATTAAAAAGAAGGTAATACTTGTGTTGGAGACATGATCTTCTCTTAAAAATATCCTTAAAAGTGAAGGCCTTAATCTGAATTATATAGATCATGGTATTGAGTATTTTTAATGGACTTATAGGATAGTTAGTTTGAGAATAGTTTCAAGGAAAATTATAATGGTAAGGGTAACATTTAACGGGTGGGATTGATCCCCTTTTATAAGTGAAGAAAAGGGGACTTTTGGGGAAACCCTTTACACTTCTATGATATCGTTACACTGTTTATTGGTTAATGACTCCAAGATTTCATAATAATGGAGTGTGTTGTGTTATGGGTTCTGTAAATACTCAAAAAATTATTTCCAAACCTGTTTAAAATAAGTTGGTCTTTGGTTTTTACTTTTACGTTTTTTTACCTTTTTAATTAGTTTTTAACTAGTAAATAATGTTCGAATAAAAATATAAAATAATAACTCTTAACAAATTTGGGTGTGATGAACAAAAATTTAATATAAATTTAATATAATTCAATTTATAAATAAGATAAAAATAACTTTTTAATTAAAATAATGTATTTATAGAAAATAGTTTTTTGTAGAAAGTTGGTGTTTTAACCAATATGTGTTCTTAATCTTATTTAGCATTGACTACCATTTAAATGTATGTTAATATAATCATATATGTGTTTAAAAATAATATTATATTCACCATTTTAAATTTATTAATTTATCTAATTTGAAAATAATTACAAAATATTAATAAAAAAATTAAAATAATAATTTTACCATTATCAAGGTTATTAAATATAATCTTAGTAATCATAATTTTGTGCCCAAAATTTAAATTTAACTTTCTATAAAATATGATAAAGTTTATCTAAAATATAAAATAAATTTTTATATATTTAATTTCTATAAGTTATTAAAAGTAATATTTAATATAAGTGAATAAAAAACAGTTTTTAGAGTAAAATATTACTTAAGTTTTCAAAAAGATATACATGGGTTTTATAAAAAACATAGTAATTTTAAATAATTTATTTTACATGTAAATATATTTATTTTATAAAAAATATAAAAATATTTATATCATTATTTTATTATGGAAATGTCATAAAAGTGACATTTTTTAGCAAAATCAAGGTTTTCACTATTCACCTGGAAACCAATTATTTCAAAAAAATAACAAAAATAATATTAAGATAGTACTATTATTTTAAATTTAAAATTGATGTTAATTTTTTCAAATTAAAATTCAAAAATCTATAAATTCAATTTTTGAATAAAATCATAAAATATAATGAAAACTCGTTTTTTGGAAAATGACATTTTCAAATATTAAGTATTATTATTATTATTTAATATAATTTACCAAATAAATTAGTGTTAACCAATTATTAATATCAAAAAAAATCATCAATAATATTACTTTTCTTGAAATAGAAATGCATATCGCATAAAAATGCAATTTTTAGAAAAATACTTTTTTAAACAATAAATGAAATTATTAGTCATTTTGGGTAAACTAATTGAATTTAATTCATATTAAAAGTATTATTTATTTTATTTTTATATATATTTCATAAATAGGTTACTCTTATTCATTCCTTCTAATTCAATTAATAGGTTTTAATGGTCAAACATAATATTTATATTTTCATCTAAATATATCACAATTTCATTTTAGTTCAGTGTTGTGTGTGAATAAAGATATCAAGCACATTTGGATCATTTAAAGTAATTTATATATTAAAATCTCAGTGTTTTACAATATTCTCTATTTTAAAAAAATAAAAAACAAGAATATACTAATGGAATTGATAAATAAATAAACACTTCATTTATTTTCCAAAACATGATATAAAAATATAAGTTTTTTTATATTTAATTTAGGAAATAAAATCACTTATTTCCTATCCCTAATAATTATCATTTATAAATATTTTATAAAATATAATCATAAATTTCCAAAATATTAAAAAAAAAATTGAATTGATACTTAAGAATACATCAAATCTTAAATTATTTCCAAGGTGTAATCCCACACTACATTGACTCACAATGTAATTTCAAGAAAAGTACCACACATTATGTTGTCTCAAAACATAATATCATGTATTCAAAATATGGTACTCTATTTTAGAGGAAATATATGTAGGCAGCATTATTATAGAACTTATGATACGCCTTGAACTCCATATTACATTATTGATATAACATAATGTCAAGATATAGCATAAGTTACATTATTGAATAATCATAACATGAGGGAAAATCTTGAGATTACATTATCATATAGTGTATTGTCACAGTCTCTCAATGTAGGATTGTTTCATTTTGGTTTTCGGCCTTGAAACGCCCAACGGCTCCGTATCCAATGATTGATGGACCTGCTTTCCAAAGGCATGCATTCGCCGGATGGTCTGACCAGTGACTCTTAAGAACTCACATTGGTCGAGAGGATGGGAATTCAGGCTCATCACACCCTTTTTGGGGGGAATTATTGCCTGTTCCGGGACTCTCTTATAGATTTAAGACGTATTCATATGTTCGTGAATCTTTGGTTTATACCCAAACATATTATCCACGGATTCAACCCTGGTGGGCAATGGTCAGCTGGATGCAGGGGTTCGGAATCATTTATGCCTGAGGTTTACCATCCCTCGTTGGATTAATGACCCTGAAGGGTTGGAACTCGCTTGAGGCGGCACTAGGAGTGGCGCGGTGAACCGATGTGGAGATGATCGGATCGACCGATTCTTGGGCTTGAACCTCAGGGAGGCTTCCTACATACCCTTCTTAGGAGGCAGGGATCAAAGTCCACATAGTTCGGATAGGTGTCGGGGAACCGACATGAAGAGAGACCGGGTGGTCCGATGGGTGGTGGGCTTGAACTTCATGGAGGCTTCCTACGTACCATTCTTGGGCATGGATCAAAGTCCCCGTAGTTCGCTTACAAAGTTTAACGTCATGCTGGACGAGGGTGGAACTCGGCGTGAAGAAACGACCGAGTGGTGGGCTTGAACCTCATGGAGTCTTCATATGTACCATGCTTTGGCATGGATCAAAGTCCTCGTATTTCTCTTTGGATTGGGGATTACGCTCTGGGGCAGCCCGAAATGATGGATTGGGGCTTACACTCTGAGGAGGCCCATGGTGATGGATTGGGGCTTACACTCTGAGGAGGCCCATGGTCATGGATTGGGGCTTACACTTTGAGGAGGCCCATAGTGATGTATTGGGGCTTACACTCTGAGGAGTCCCATAAGAGGATGTCATGGTCGATACTTACTCTAAGCCCACGTGAGTCATGCTCGGTGTGAGAAACAAGAGGCAGCAGGGACCAGAGGATCACGCTGCAAAAGGTGCATCCATGAGAAGCAGAGTGGGGATTACGCGTGAAGGCGACCCATGAGGTCGGGGCTTACTCCTAGGTGGATGCCCGTAAGGTCGTGGCTTACTCCGAGATGGAAGCCTGGGGCGACAAAGCCCAGCGGGAGAGGGAAAGGGGTTGCTCCTGTGCCCATATCCTCTCTTGCATTGCATGAGGGATTCCTTCTGATGGATATTTTACCATCTTCGAGGAACCCTATACAAGTGGAGGGGCAGAAAGGGGATTCCTGAGCTCAGAATCCACATTACCGTGGGAATGTGAACCCAGGAATGCTTTGGGAATCTGCTCAAGGGTTGGGGCAACCCCTTTGACCCTGTTTACCATGGGTATGTGAACTCAAAATGGCACGCTGATGTGCCTGAAAGTTACACCATGCGGATCCGGTGGCTCTAGTGGAGGACTCGGCTCGGGGCCGATGAATAGGCCAATGAAGGAGTCATGGAGGACTTGGCTGGATCGGAAGGATTTACCTGGCTCGGGAAATGTGAACACCGAAGTATTTGGAGAGCTACTGAGATGTATGGGTGGCGGTGCCCTTCGTGTGGGGAAGTGCCACATGGCTGGAGAAGCCGTCCGTGAACCAGGGTGGTCCACAGACTGATTGGAGTCCCGTGAATCAGGGTGGTTCATGGATTCGGGTTCAATCAGTGAACCAGGGTGGTTCGCAGAGGGTTTCAGGCAGGCAGTGGCGGTCAAGGGCGGCGCCGGTCGGAGGCTCGTCGGTCGGGGCTTCACCCACGTAGGAGAGTGCTACGCGGTGCGACATATGGGAAAAGAGGAATAATCTTTCTTGTCCATGGGGAAGTCATCCGTAGAGGGGGTATGGTTCGTGTTTCTCCTTGTTTTTTTTTATTTTAGGTTCGCGGTTCACCAAATTATTATGCGTTTTCCAATTCCTTCTTAATTCATATACTTGTTGTGGTTTACAGATGAGAATTTCGCTGTTTGCAAAATCTGAAGCCTTCCTTCAACCAATATCCTTCTGAATCTCCAATCCCTCTGAATCCAATTCTGGTTCTCCGATCCCTTTTTATTTCCCCCTTGGTCTCCTTTTATAGAGTGGGGAAAGGGATGTATCTGTGGCCATGCAGCACCTTTGGAGGAGGCCCATAACCCAATACCTAGTTCATAGCTGACTTGGTCAATCCACGATTCGCGGTGGGTATTGAATGCTTCCCCCCCCCCCTCCGCAAGGCGAACTCAGGGAGTGCTCTGTGGCTGCAGAGGGTTCCGCCTCTATTCTACAAATGACAGCGGGTGCGGCTTGGAATATTCTACGCGGTCCGCGGTTGGGGCGGTTCATGACGGTGAACCGGACTGGCGCCCATCCTGCCTCACGACTGCGAAGGCTCTCCACCTCCATTTCATGAACGACAATGGTTCGTGGAGGGGGTGCCTCGCGGGGCCTGGCCATGTTGCGCTTCCATGGGACCGGTTCACGGACTGATCCTGTTTGTGTCCCTTCTTTGATTACTTGCCCCAATTCTTTGGGGGATTTGGATAAAATTTCTTTTGCGGATTTTTCAGGACCCTAAAAATTCCCCCCATTGGAATGGGGTCCGATAGGAATGAAGAGGAGGCCATTTTGATGCAGAGTGGTCCTAAAAATCAATGAGTTATTGGACAATGCTCTAAATTTTGCCTGAGAAAAGGGAATCAGCGAGCATAGTTTGACTATTGTTGGGGTTTTGTAATAAAACCCCACAAACTTTTTTTCTTTTTCTTTTAATGCCCTAATTTTTCTTGGACCCATTTGGTATGGACCCAGCGGGTATAACCCGACTTTTTATTAGGTTTCCCTTTTCGGGTTTTCAGCCTAACAGGCTTTTTGCCTCTTTTCTGTGAGCGGTTTATAGTCCCGCTGTCAAGACTATCACTACTGATGTTTTAGGTCAAACATATTTGACCAAATATGGTGGGGCGAAGGCCTCAATGGGGTTAAATTGATTAAGAGATGTCTCAATACTCTTTTGACACACGTGGGGGGAAACATGTTTAAATTTTAGTGGAATGCAGGGCATGTCTCAAGGTATGGGAGTCGTGTTGGCGTACAGAGGTAGGAAGAGTGTTTCCTAAGGAAAACTTGCCTTTGGTAGATGGGTCAGGGGCGATCAATATGCAGAGACGCTAAGGGAATGGTATGCATAGTCATACAAAGGTGTCCCTAAGTCAAAGACTTATCCATTTCTGATAGCCAGGGGACTTCATGGAAGCCCAGCTCATGGAAACCACCATGGGTGGTTCGGAAAAATGAAAACCATTGGGGGTGGCTCGGAAAGGGTATGTGATGTCTGGAAGGTTTTGAGAACATCTATATTAATCAGGAGTGTGGAAGCAAGGTTCCCGTCCTACGCATTTATCTAGCATAAAGGACTGTTGGGGCTTGACGCATTTTAAAGTCATGCAGTTGGGACATCATCTAAAATGGAATGACTTTTCCTGGTTCTCCATAATCTTATCAAAGAAGTTCCACCGCATTTAGGTAGGATTGTGTAAGAGGTTGGTAAACTGTAGCTCAAAGGGTTTCCAAACCCCGGGATAGAAATGGGGGCTCAGAGGCCAAGAGGCTTACGGAGAGAAGCATTGCCTAAAGAAATCTTACCTTTGTTAGACGGGCCAGGGACGATCAATATGTAGATCCTCTGAGGGAATGGTATGCATAGTCGTATAAAGGTGTCCTTAAGTCAAATACTATCCACTTATGATAGCCGAACAACTTTAGGGAAGTTTATATTTGGGACCACCAAGGGTGGCTTATGAGAGTTCGTCTTTTTTTTCTGAGTACAGAGTATGGCTTATGATGAAGAAAATCCTATGTTTCTCACTGAACCCATGACGAGTATGACCGTGTAATTTATCGTCATGTGTTTGGGACATATTCCGTGTATTTTAGCATCATGCGGTAAGGACGAGAGGCATTTTTGAAGGTTTACGTGCAGTTTAACGTCATGCAGCGAGGATGGGGACTTTTTTGAAGGTTTCTATGCAGTTTAACATCATGCAGCGAGGACGGGGACCTTTTTGAAGGTTGCTATGCAGTTTAACATCATGCAGCGAGGAAGGGGGTATTTTTTCAAAGGCTTCTCTTCATCAGAATTTAATTGGGCTTGAATACCTCAACATGCCCCATACATGGGGGGTTTGATTGGTGTAAATCATGGTTCCAGGGCTTCTCAGATCTAGAAAGGTGATATGGGGGCTCTGAGGACAGTAAGCGTACGGAGCTAGGAAGAGCATCGCCTGTGGAAATCTTTCCTTTGATGGATGAGCCAGGGGCTATCATTATGCAGAGCCGCTGAGTGCATGGTATGAATAGTCATACAAAGGTGTCCATGGTTCGATCACTTTCCACTTCTGATGGACATGAATGGTTATGAGGATCCACAATTATTCGGGCCACGAAGTCTATCATTTGGCAGGGGAATGTCTGGACATGTCAGGGATAACCATCCCTAGTTGATTATTGAGTTTCAAAGAGCCCCCTACGCTGATCTTTTCTCTTTATTTTTTTTTTCGCAGGTGTGTGCCTTCATTCCATTCAGTTTAACATCATGCGGTGAGGATGAAGTACTCCTAGGTTATCGGTCATAGAGCTCGGACCATTGGGTGACTATTACTACAGTCACTCGAAGGATAACTGAGTCAACATGTTCTGATATACTCGGAACAAGGTGGGGGATGAACGTTATAAACTGCAACTTTGATTTTTCCCAGATCAAGGGGTGTGGTGTGGGGGCTCTGAGGCCGGTAGGCGTACGGAGCTAGGAAGAGTATCGCCCGAGGAAATCTTGCCTTTGATGGACGAGCCAAGGGCTATCAATATGCAGAGCCGCTGAGGGCATGGTATGCATATTCGTACAAAGGTGTCCTAGGGTCGATAACTTTCCACTTCCGATGGCCATGAATGATTATGAAAATCCGTGATTGCTCACAGTGTAGAGTTCGGCATGTGGGGATAATGGTGTCCGGGTATACAAGAAACATGTTCACTGCAATTGTCCGTTGAATCAAAGTAGCCTAGTCCTAGCTTAATGTTTTTTTATGTAGGTCACTATGTGAACCACTGACAGACACATAGGCTAGCCAGATAGGGATACCCTGGAAACACCTGGATGTGAAAAGGGGAATGAACTTGTAAACCACTTCGCCATAAACTTCTGGGTCAGGAGGTATGGTATGGGGGCTCTGAGGCCGGTAAGTGTACGGAGCTAGGAAGAGTGTTGCCTGTGGAAATCTTGCCTTTGGTAGATGGTCCAAGGGCTATCATTATGCAAAGACGCTGAGGGCATGGTATGCATAGTCATGCAAAGGTGTCCACGAGTCGATGAATTTCCACTTCCGATGGCCGTGAGTGGTTATGAATATCCATAATTATCCGGGTCGTGGAGTTTGATGTATGGAGAGGATGCATCCAAATGTGCAAGCAGTATCTCCATCTCGTATCGCCATGTGTCTTGGGTGGGTCGCGACGAAGTCCGTGCAGTTTAGTGTCATGCGGTGAGGACGAAGTCCGTGCAGTTTATCGTCATGCGGTAAGGATGAAGATATACACCCCATGCAGGTCCGGTCCGTACATGGGGGAAGGGGGCATTTTTAACATCATTGTCCGTGCAGTTTAACGTCGTGTGATAAGGACGATAAGTACACCTCGTGCCTGTCTGGTTCGCACACGGGGGGGAAAGGGAATTATTTTTTGTTTATTCAGGGGGCTGGGCCAGGACTGGGAATCCTAGCGTTGCTACGTATCCTGCGAGGGCAGGAATCAAGCCGTATGTAGTTCTCTGGAAGAAGTACACCCTGTGCAAGTCTGGTCCATATACGGGGGAAAGAAAGCATTTTTTTGTTATATTTTATTCAGGGGGCTGGGCCAGGACTGGGGATCCTGGCATCGCTACATATCCTGCGAGGGCAAGAATCAAGTCGTACATCGTTCTCTGGAATCCGTGCAGTTTAACGTCATGTGGTGAGGATGGAGTCCATACAGCTTAACTTCATGTGGTTAGGACGAGGGGTATTATTAGATTCTGTGTAGTTTAATGTCATGCGGTGAGGAAGACATACTCTTAGTTAAAGGTCATTGAATTTGGACCATTGGGTGATTGGTAGTTTAACGTCATGCAACTCGGATGATGAGTACACCCCATGTAGGTCTGGTCCATACACGAGGGGAAGGGTCATTCTTAACTCTTGTTATCTGTTCATTTTAGTGTCGTGTGGTAAGGACGAAGTCTATACAGTTTAACATCATGTGGTTAGGACATTAATACACCCCTCACAAGTCTGGTCCGTAGATGGGGGAATGGGCATTTTTGTTTTTCTTTTTGAGGTGGCTGGGCCAGGGTGTGGAATTCAGGCGTCACTACATATCCTACGAGGGGAGGAATCAAGCCTCACATATTTCTCTAAAAGTTGATACACCCTGTGCAGGTATGGTCCGTACACAGGGGAAGAGGGTGTTTTTTAAATCACCTTGTCCATGCAGTTTAACGTCATGCGGTGAGGACGGACTCCATGCAGTTTAACGTCATGCGGTGAGGACATACTCCATGCAGTTTAATGTCATGTGGTGGGGACGTATTCCATGCAGTTTAACGTCATGTGGTGAGGACGTGAATACACCCTGTGGAAGTCCGGTCCGTACACGGGGGAATGGGCATTTTTGTTTTTGTTTTTGAGGTGCCTGGGCCAGGGTGTGGAATTCTGGTGTCACTACATATCCTACGAGGGTAGGAATCAAGCCACACATAGTTCTCTGAAAGACGATACACCTTGTGTAGGTCTGGTTGGTACACAGGGGGAGAGGGCATTTTTAAAACACCCTGTCCGTGCAGTTTAACATCATGCGGTGAGGATGGACTCCATGCAGTTTAACGTCATGCGGTGAGGACGTGAATACACCCCGTGCAATTCTGGTCTGTACACAGGGGAATGGGCATTTTTGTTTTTCTTTTTGAGGTGGTTGGGCTAGGGTGTGGAATTCTGGCGTCACTACATATCCTGCGAGGGTAGGAATCAAGCGTCACATAGTTCTCTGAAAGAAGATACACCCTGTGCAGGTCTGGTCTATACACAGGGGGAGAGGGCGTTTTTAAAACACCTTGTCCGTGCAGTTTAACATCATGCGGTGAGGAAGGACTCCATGCAATTTAACTTCATGTGGTGAGGACGTACTCTATGCAGTTTAATGTCATGCGGTGAGGATGTACTCCATGCAGTTTAACGTCATTCGGTGAGGACGTATTCCATGCAGTTTAACGTCATGCGGTGAGGACGTACTCCATGCAGTTTAACGTCATGCGGTGAGGACGTACTCCATGCAATTTAACATCATGCGGTGAGGACGTACTCCATCGAGGCCTCATTTTTAGAGGACCTCTTGCTGACCCGCACCGCTATATAGGACAAAATTGATTGCCCTTCTCTGTATTTTCTCTTGTTCAGCCCTGTCTGATGGAAGCTCTCCCCGTTGAAGGTAGTTCGCGATGGGGATCATCCAGCTGGTGGCAGGAGAATATGGCCTGGGGAGAGGACTGACTTCGTGGATTTATTTTGTCTTATCTTGGACAAATGGAAATACCATTCGACGGTGAGCAATGCTGATGACTGTTTCATCCTGATCTGGGTCAGCTAGGGTTGTGGACGCATTGGCTAATGCATCAGCCTGAGCATTCTAGGACTGAGGAATATAATTCAATATTGGTTCTGTGGAGAACTCATCCATTATCCCTCATACATGGTCAAACAGGGGGATCATCTCCTCCTTTTTAATAGCATAGTCACCATTGACTTGCTTGATGACCAGCTCCGAGTCACCTTTTACCTTAAGGTGTTGTACTTATGCCTGGAGTGCGAGCTCCAGGCCTGCAATGAGGGCTTGATATTCCTCTTCATTATTTGTACATCCCTCTGATAGAAGGAAGTAATACGGAAAAACTTCCTTTTATGGGGACACGAGTATTATCCGCAGACCCACTTTGTTGAATCTGGGATCCTCCATCCTCTTCACGGTGGGGCTTCGGGACACACCGTCAAAGTACATTTCCCATGCTGGGACCTCATCTTGAACTGAGAAGATATCTTCATCAGGTAGTTTAGCGTCTGGTGCAGTGGTCCCTGTTGAAGGGTGCTCTTCCAGAAAGTCTGTAAATGCCTGGACCTTGATGGCTTTTTGAGGCACAAACCGGATGACGAATTGTTGTAGGATGACCGCCCATCGGGATAGGCGTCCGGTTAGAATCGGGTGACTGAGGATGACTTTAGCGGGTTACTCAGCGAGATCAAATGGACCTCATGATGCTGCATATAATGTCGCATCTTTTGAACCGTGAAGACCAAGGCCAGACAGCTCTTCTTGATATTTGAGTATCGAGTCTCAGTATCAATCATGGTTCGACTAAGGTAATAGAGATTGTTTTCACTGTCGGTGTCATTCTTCTGTGCGAGGAAGGCTCCCAATGACAATTCTAGGGCTGTCACATATAGAATGAGAGTCCTTCCTTCGACCGGTGGCATGAGCACCGGTGGGATTAAGAGGTACTTCTTCAAGTTGTAGAACGTCTCTTGGCAGTCATCCGTCCATTGGTACGTGACCCCCATCTTCATCAACCTGGTGAAGGGAAAACATTTTCCTGCCCAGTTGGCTATGAACTGCCTAATATAGGCTAGGTTTCCTTGGAATCCCCGCAGCTCAGTGAGATTTCAAGGAGGTGGCAGGCTCAGGATAGGCTTCATCTTCTCAGGGTCAACTTCGATGCCACGATGGCATACGACAAAGCCAAGGAATTCCCCTGAGGTAACCCCAAAGGCGCATTTCAAGGGGTTCATCTTCAAGCTATACTGTCAAATCTTGTTGAATACGGTCTCAAGGTCTGACAGGTGATCCGAGTGCTATCTGGACTTGACCACTAGGTCATCAACGTAATATTCAACAAATTTCCCCAGGAATGGCTTAAAGATCCGATGCATGGCACGTTGATACGTGGTGACATCATTCTTGAGACCAAAGGGCATGACCCTGTAACAGAATACCCCTTGAGGGGCCCTGAAGGCAGTAGCTTCTTCGTCTTCTCAGGCCATCCTGATTTGATTATATCCGGAATAGCTGTCCATGAAGGATAGAGCCTCATACCTGACCATTTCATCAATTAACAACTCGGTGATTGGAACCAGGAATTCATCTTTTGGAAAATGCCGATTAAGGTCTCTGAAGTCAATGCAGACACAGATTTTACCATTCTTTTTCTTGACAGGGACGATGTTGGCCAACCAAATGGGGTACTGGACCTCCCTGATGAAGCCTACTTTAATTAGCTTATCGACTTCAGCCTCTATCCTGGCATCATGTGAGGGGTGTATCCTTCTAGCGGACTGTTTGTAGCCCCGGTGGTCTTCTGGAAGACCCAGGTGATGCATCGCTACCTCAGGATCGAGTCCTGTAATTTCCATGTACTTCCAGGTGAAGACATCCCAGTGTTTCCTTAGGAAGAAGGTATATACCTCGTGTTCCTTGGGAGACATGGTCGCGCTAATGAGAGTGGGCCTCGGGTCTTCCTCGGTACCCAGGTTTATTTCCCTGAGTTCGTCCACAGTGGTGGAGATACCTTCCTCAAATGCGGGAGGTGCATTCCTGAGATCTTCCCCCTCTTCTTCTTGCAAATCCTCATCTTCTTGGTCCGACGAGGAGAGAGCACCTGACACGAGCTCTTGGAAGTCCGGAGGCGAGGTGTCGTGGGTGTCCTTGCTCGAGCTTTTGCCCCCCGATTGAGGGTCAGTGGACATTCCCACATTGTCACACTCAGTCGTTATGGATGAAGTCATGAGGAAATCCAAGTGCGTGTCTTAACTTGAACTCCTACCTTCCATGTGGTTGATGGGAAGGACATAATCCCTATCAAGTCACCTAAGGGGGTCATCAGGAACCATTTCCATGCCATTTGGAGCGGGGATCCAGTCAACGCTGTCGACCAAAGGCTTCTTCTTATTTTGCTCATAGAACCCGACGTCGATGTAATGTGACTCAGAGAGCTCTAAAGGGGCCTTGTCGGCGTGCAACGTCCCACTTTTTCCATTGACGCAGTACTTGATACACTGGTGGTAGGATGAAGGAACGGTCATGTGCTTATGGAGCCATGGCCTCCCCAGTAGGGCATTGAATGTTGTGCTCTTCCAGACCACCAGGAATTCCATGTAGGCTACCAGGTCACCAAAATGGGTCTTTATCTTAATCTGTCCCATTGGTTTCTGCTCACTCTTTTCATAACCCAACAAAGTTGTGGCTGAGGGGATTAGATCATCCTCACTATATCCCAACTTACGGAGTGTCCATAGAGGAAGGAGGTTAACTCCAGAGCCATTGTCTGTAAAGACTTTTTAGATCCCAATACCATTAAGCGTTCCAGACACATATAGAAGTCTGATGTGTCCTTACATGATCGCATATTCATCCTGATCAGTGAAGGAAATCACCGCATTGCATTCAACCGGGCTGGTCTCTGTCTGGTAAATCTCGGCAGTAGCTACCTCAGCTTGAAATTCATGGGGTCTGATCAAAGATTTGATAAGCGCCTCCCTAAGGTTGGCTGACAAACCCAGGGCATACCGGATTGACAACTTGGCTGGTACGGACACCAGCTACTTAAGGATGTCGTATTTTTTCTCTAGCAGTTGACGCTTCTCTGTTGGCGGGAGAGTCTTAGCGGGTGCTTTGGGAGCTGGAGCATTTGACGAGGAGGGACCGTCTGCGGGGACAGATGTCGATGGTGTTCCCACATTTTGTGGACATTGTCTGGACGTTCTGTTTGTGTGCACTAGGAGACCAGAAACTTGCTCCTCCTCTGGTGGGTATCGCATAACAATAGGGCCAGAGTGGCTGCTTGTGTAAGTGGAGGGGCATTCCCTCTCCTGTTGATTCCATTGAAGGGCTCTCCCATGGGTTTCTGCAATATTGACGGTCTAGGCCGGGGTCCAACCGTAGGGTTGGTTTCGGCTGCGGCTGTGCCTCCCCTGGTATCCTCTGCCTCTGCAATTCCTCCTCCTGGCTCCTCATACAGGGAACTCAGGTTCGTAACCATACCCTTCATCAGAGAATGATTCCATGAGTTGGATGACGTTGATAGAACCAAAAATTGGCTCTTCATCCTCTGACAGGTCAACCTGGTCGGTTGTCTCTGATGGTGTCGTTTGGTGGGTTGGTGCCCGTGGTGTCAAATTCGAGGGCCTGAAATCTGCCAGGGTCGGGACTAACTTTGGCCCCGTCATGGAATGATCCTCTTGTGATTGTTTCCTCCTTCTATTATTCCTAGATGGCCGGATCATGGAGGGTTGTGAGGCCGATGTTGTTGGCTCTGTGGCTCTAGGGGATGGTGGTGGCAACACCGGATACTCTAGTTGAGATCAGAGTATGCCCTGGGCTCAGTTGATAGTCTTCCGAGTCATCCAGTTGTCAAATTTCTGCCCTAATTTGCTGGTGAGTTTCTACCACCCCTCCTCTTTGTCGGAGTCGGTGGTAGAGATACATACCACATGTGCTAGGGGTGGTCCCAGCTCGACTTGTCCAGAATCTACCATCCTCTACAGGAGGTCTTTGAAGACAAAGCACTCTCGGATACTGTGCCCCAACATCTGATGGTAGGGGTAGTAATCTGGCCTATCATTGTGGCCAACTTCTTCAGGTTTCCATGGCTCCGGGAGGCAGAGCAAGTTGTAGTTCATGGCGGCAATGATGTAGCCACGGACTTGATCGTCTCAGAACAAGTATACTTTTTTTCTTCGTTCCTCAAACTGGTTCTGCTTTATTCCTCTCTGATCGTCCCGTTTAGGCGGGGGCGTCCACTGATATGCAAGGGGCCCTTGATGATTTGGTGGAGACCTGAGCGGTGGAGCGGGCATAGTAGCCGGCTTGAGTGTGACAGCAGACGCTTCAGCTCTAGGGGCCCTTTTCGCAAGATCCTGCGAGGCTATTCGGGACTTTGAATTAGTCCGCTGTAGGGAGTACTCAATTATCTGGGCAATGGCCGAGAGATGGAGGAAGCCAGTGGTGCACTCCACTGGTATGAGTGGTGTTCGCAGCTCATCTCTAAGATTGTCGATGCATATGGCTAGCATCTCATCTTGAGGCATTGGCCTGTTAAGAGAATAGGTCAGACCTTTCCATCTGGCAATGAAATCTGAGACCCTCTCATTCTCCCTCTGCTTGCAGTTCATGAGATCGCTGACCGTTGTTTTAGGAAGCGTTGAGCTGAAGTGGAATAGGAACTGCTGTCGGAGGTCCCCCAGCTCTTTATCGACTGGACCGGCAGACTCGTATACCAGACGAAGACGGATCCTTACAAGGTCCGTACGAAGCATCTGAGTTTCACTGCTTCTTGTTGTTCCGGAGTCCCCATCATAGGGTCGCAATAGGACATGTAGTACATCAAATACTTCTCTGAATCGCTTGATCCATTGAATATGGGGAATACAGGGCTCCCAAAATTGGGTGGAGGTGGTGTGTTGGTCACACAATCTGGGTAGGGTTTTCGCTCTGGCTGTATCGGAGCGCGTCAACCTTCCATCGCTTCCAATCGAGCTGTTAGTGCCTCAATGGTGTTGGTGAGACCCTGGTTTACATCCTGTTGGGCCCGGTCCTGGGCAGGCATGGCCCGAGGCATGGCCTGAGGATCCAGATTGGCCAGCACCAAGGGTGCATATTATATTCGGGGTACCCTCGTAGGGTTCAGGCGTACTTGCTCTGGTTGCCTCCTAAGTGGAGGGAAATCCTGGTATTCATCATCCACGTTTAGGTAGTTGGACGAATCAGGCGCCTCATTGGGCAGGAGCCCTGATCATGCTTCATTTTTTTGGGAAATCCTTAGCCTTTGAGGTGCACTTGTTGGTAGTGCATGAAGTGGCTCTTCTTGGGATGCACTTTCAATAAGGCGGTTCCTCTGGAGCAGCTCGGGGTTAAGCCGCCTCAATTCTTTCATCTCTTCTTCCTGCCGAGAGAACCTCTCTTCGAACGTGAGTGGCTCATTTTTATCAAGAGAGGGGGACGGGTTAAGGGTAACCATTCTTTTATTCTTATCCTTATTGGAAGCTCACAGGGTAGGTAGAGGGAGGTTAGCTGAAGGGGCGGCCATATTTAAAGCAGCCCTCAGGTTCCGGGTGTGCACACCTGGGGGTTCTTTGTGAGTCACATCCTGACCAGAACCGTCGTCTCCTAATCTGTCCGAATTTGCATTTTCTCTAGTGTCACCCACGGGGTTAGAATTTATGGCGTTGATGAACACATATTATGGGGTGGAGGGGACGTCACCTTCCAAATAGGAGGAGGATATCCTGCGTCTTTGACTGGCCTTCCCTTTCATGACCTGGGATTGCCTGTGGACTTCTTGACGAAGGGTGATGTGGAGAGTTCTTTGATGCGACCTTACGGTGCGCCTTCCACTTGGAGGGGATGATGATTCGAATGATGGGATAGGATAGGAACCTACTCTTCTGACTGTCCTCCCTAAATGAGAGAATATCGACTCTCATGGGGGAGGTTGTTGTTGAGGGGGTAATAATGTCCCCATCCCTAAGGGCTGGGGTTGGCTCTATTCCCTGGATGTTCAGTCTCTTCCCAGTTTTATTGGTCTTATGGGGGAATTTGTTATTAAAAATTCCCCCAGCCCTATAGGCTGGGGTTGACCCTGGATTGCAGCAGTGGTTGCGGCTATCGCGACTTGCCTGATCTCGCGTGCCCCCATCCGGGGGTGAACCGGATCTGGTGTCAAATTCACCTATAGATCAGCCCCTTCTGGGTAGGCAAGAAAAGATCGCTAATTGGCCTCTCTTAGTCGAGAGGCCTGATGGATGCTCTCGGTGGCCTGATTCAGGATTTTTTGAATGTCTCGTTCCCGCCGGGCCTGACGCTTCTGGTACTTACTCAAGGCCCGACTCTATTGGGTGTGTTGCCTTTTCTGAACAGGGGGTCCGCCCGATTGTCGTCTCAATGTGAAGATGTTTCATGATACCATGCCGAATGGGTTTTTCTGGGCGGGTAGCGAAGTGAAATGAAGAGCTCCGTGTTCCTCCCATCCCCTGATATGGACTCCTGTCGGAGCGTCACCGATGAGGCGGCACAGTTCGTGCAGTGCACGGAGGCAAGCTACCTCCATATTTACTTTACGTCTCTCGGGGAGCTGTCGTCGTGCCGTAGGAAGGGCCTCCAGGTCGATGTGACGTAGGAGGTCTCCTATCGTTTTTACATGGTCTACATACCCATCATAGGGCAGGAAGCTCGATTTCAGCCGGCGGAGGGTCGTCCATATATTATGGAGGATTCCATTCATGCATTCTTCCGACAACTCTCTGGGTATGTCGTACTGAGAGGTGGTCGTGGGCCAAAACATAACTGGTATATCATTCCTTGCTAGTCATTTCTTCAAGTGCAGCATATCGGCATACTCCTCCGCCAGCAACTCCTCTACCTGGTCATCCCAACTAAGGTGCTCACTATAGTCGGAGGCAGTGGGACCGGTAGGTATTGAATTTTCTTGTGGGTGATTCTGAGGTCGTTCGGAAGATGAATGAGGCCCTGTAAAGGCTCCTGATTGAAGAAGGGTATCATTAGCGAAAAACTGGGAATCTGACAAGCTCGATCCCATCATCCTAAGTGCCTCGGCATATGAGGGCCTTTCGGTTCTTGATTCGGCAGGGGGAGGGCCTTCCTGTCGAAATGGTATGTCATCACGGGGAGGACCTCCGCAATGGCTACCGTAATGGAGAGGGCTACCATTACTGCTTGATGCTTCACTCCATATAGGACTTTTGTAGTGCACACCCTGGGGAGGACCTCCAAGGCGTATCGCAGCAAGGGGAGGACCTTCTGGCTGCGTAGCGTTGTTACGGGGAGGACCTTCGCAACAATTTCCATCATGGTGAGGATTAACATCATGGCTTGACGTTCGACGCGCATCCTGGGGACGACCTTCAGGACATGCCGTGACAAGTGGAGGACCTTCTTGTTTTTTGGGCCATTGCAGGGAGGACCTTCGCAATGGAGGTCGTGGTGGCGAGGACTACCATCATAGCTGCGGAAATGGATAGGACTACCATTACTGCTGCTGCAGGGAGAATATCTGCGGGATACATCCTGGGGAGGGCCTCCAGAATATACCGAAATGAGAGGAGGGCCTTCTCGTTGCTTGACGTCTCTACGGGGAGGACCTCCGTTATCAGGGTGGTGAGGACTACCACCGTGACCTGATGCCTGGCTGCGTGGAGTTCTGTTGCAGCGTAACCCCTGGGGAGGACCTTCCGGGTAGGCTACGACAAGGGGAGGACCTTCTTGTCATGATGAGATGTCACTACGGGGAGGGCCTCTATAGTTGTGACTATGATAGTGAGGATGATGTTATTAATATGTCATGGATTAATGATATGTTTTGTTTAACGAATGGTTTCCATGGATTATTGGAACCATAAATACACTACCATAAAGAAGTTTTGATTGAGATTAGAACCCTAAGTTAAGTTAAGGCTTGGATTAAATCCTTCACACTTAGTAATTCCAATCAACGTCAACTTATGACATGGGTGTTAATTTAATGCAATACAAAGTAAGGCTCAAGGATATCACATTCTTAACTCCCCAATGATGAACTCACCCCAATCTTTATCAATTTGGTAAATCAAACATCATCCATAAATCATTTCAATTAAGCTCTGCAAACAAACCCCCCTAATCAAAATACAATCAACTAAAAACAAACGACTATTAAAAAGTATCATCGCTGAGGATTCGACCCGAGTGCTGCTATACACATTAGCAGAGCACCGGAATTTTGACCGGTCGATAGGTGACAATCGGCCGTGCGTTTCAAATGGCGTCGTTGTCGGGGATGGTGCTTTAAGTAGTCATTCATTTCTGGTTATTGTAAAAAAAACCCAAAAAAATACAAAGTTTTAAAAAAAATTGAAAAAAAAAACACAAAGAAAAACCCGTCTTCCTCTTAAAAATCATAAACTAAAAAAAATACAAAGAAAAACTCATCTTCCACTTTCTTCCAAAATCTCTCTGAATGCCCCGTAGCCTTCCAAACAATCCCTCGGATTTTTTTGACCCTGAAATTGATAGAACTCTTCGTCGACTTAGGAGGACCATTAGGGATAACCAAATCACCCAAGAACCAATCATTGCCCTACCAATTGAATTAGATATGGCCAATCCTAGGGAGCAAACATTGACAGAACTTGCTACACCTGATATGAATTACCAACCTCTTGGTATTCAATATCCAAACATTGAAGCTGACTTCGAACTCAAATCGGGTTTGATTCATCTTCTCCCTCATTTTCACGGGCTAGCCGGTGAGGATCCACATCTTCACCTTAAAGAGTTCCAAGTAGTATGCTCTACCATGAAGCCACAAGGGGTTTCTAAAGAACAAATCAAGCTTAGAGCTTTCCCCTTTTCCCTAGCGGATTCTGCCAAGTCTTGGCTCTACTACCTCCCACCTGGTTCCATAAACTCATGGGTTGACATGAAGAGACTTTTCCTTGAGAAGTTATTTCCCGCTTCCCGAACAGCTTCTATCCGAAAGGAAATAAGCGGCATCCGTCAATTCCCTAATGAATCACTCCATGAGTATTGGAAGAGGTTCAAAAATCTTGTGGCAACTTGTCCACACCATCAAATCCCTGACCAACTCCTGATCCAATACTTCTATGAGGGGTTATTGGCTATAGAGTGAACTCTCATTGATGCCGCAAGTGGCGGTGCTCTTGTTGACAAAACTCCTGCAGCTGCACGAGAACTCATAAGCAACATGGCTGCAAACACGCAGCAATTCCATACTCGAGCACATGCTCAAGTGAAACAAGCCCAAGATAATCAATCCATAGAGCCCAACAAGATGACTGAGTGGATGAGTGAACTTACAGGTCTTGTGCATCAACTAGCGGTGGATACCAAAGCCCCAACCTCATCTTCTCCACAGTCACTATTCCCTGGACCTATCAAGAATTGTGGAATCTGCAACTCTCCATCTCATCCGATTGACACATGTCCACAACTTCAAGATGATCCATCTGATTCATCTAGTCCAATGGAGCTCAATGCGGCATATGCTCAGCGAAACTTCAACCCTCAACAATCAGGTCAGTTTGTTAGAAACTTCAACCAACCCCACTCTGATCCCTTCTCTTCTACCTTTAACCCACCTCTGAGGTATGGTAATCCCATTTCTCATCCTCCTCAGTTCCCTCATCAAAATCCAAACCAGTTCCAATATGGTCAAAGTGGTGGTAACATCCATCAACCTTATCCTTTTGTTCCTCAACCCCAAAGGAACAATCCTCCTCCTGGATTCCACTATCCTAATGAGCCTTCCCAATCCCCCACCCAATACAATCGCTTTCCCAAGAACCAAAATCAAGGCCAACCCAATTTGGGACAAGCCTCTTCTTCTAAACAACCATGGGAAAGTGTTGTAGAGGATCTTTCTTCCTTCACCCGTTCTAGCCTCAAGAACATTGAAACCCAAATAGGTCAACTTGCATCCCACCTTAGCCAGCAACAACCATCCAATTCATCCCAACTCCCAGCTCAACCATTACCCAACCCTAAGGGTAATGTAAGTGAAATTGCACTTAGATCGGGAAAGCAAATTGTTATTCCCCATGCTGATTGCTCTACCTCCCCTTTCGATGTTGATATAGAAAATGAAAAGAACAAAAAGCTGGAATGCTTGACATGTTTAGACGTGTTGAAGTGAACATCCCCCTCTTAGATGCCATCAAACAAATCCCTAAGTATGCCAAGTTTCTTAAGGAATTGTGCACCCATAAGAGGAAACTTAGGAACATTGAAAATGTTTCAACCCAACAGTCCATTCCCATGAAGTGCAAAGATCCAGGGACCTTCACGGTTCCATGTCAAATAGGGAGTTCCAACTTTGATGATGCACTCATAGACCTTGGAGCCTCAATAAATGTCATGCCCAAATCCATTTTCTCCAAACTTGGTATAGGTCCCTTGCACCCAACGGGTGTTGTCATTCAATTAGCCAATCAAAGCACTACCAGTCCTGAGGGGATAATTGAGGATGTTCTTGTTCGGGTCAATGATCTTATCTTCCCAGCTGATTTCTCTGTCCTTGACATGGAAGGTGAGACGACCTCTTCTCAATCTCCCCTAATTCTAGGAAGACCATTCCTCATGACTGCGAGAACCAAGATTGATGTCCATTCAGGCATCTTATCCATGGAATTCGGTGACCAACTGTTCAAGTTCAACATTTTCCAAGCCATGCGATACCCATCTGAGGATCACTCTGCATTCTCAATCCATGCTTTTGAGGACACTTCTAAGATTCAATCGAACCCCATTCCACCATGTTCTTCATGTTCTAATGATAAAGGATCTTTTGAAATCTGCACCATGATTAACAAAGTCATAAATGGTGAATTTGATGTGGACCTCTCATTCATAGACTCCATCAATCTAGAGGAACTTGAAAACTCTCTTGAATCCCACATCAACTCTGATCTCTACTGCTCCACCTTAGACAGTGTTGAGGAAAATGATCCAAACCCATCTAGAATCCCTTCTCCTACTCCTAACTTGTCTAGCTCTCAAATCAAGGCTGAAACTGATCTAAAACCACTTCCTTCACACCTCAAGTATGCATTCCTTTTCCATGATCCCTCCTACCCTGTCATTATCTCTGCTTCACTTTCTGAAACTGAGGAGTCCCAACTTGTTCAAGTGTTAGAGGAAAACAAAAATGCCTTAGGTTGGACCCTAGAGGATATTCCAGGAATCAACCCTGCCCTTTGCATGCATCACATCCATCTAGAGGAATCATCCAAACCAATTAGGCAACCTCAAAGAAAACTCAATCCACTCATACTTGAGGTAGTTAGGGAAGAGATTACCAAGCTTCTTCAAGCTGGTATTATCTACCCAATTTCTGATAGTGAATGGGTTAGTCCAATTCAAGTCATTCCTAAGAAGGGCGGGATAACAGTTGTCACAAATGAACATGGAGAAGTGGTCACAACTCGAGTGAAAAACAAATGGCGTGTGTGCATCGATTATCGCAAATTGAATGCTGAAACACGAAAAGATCACTACCCACTTCCTTTCCTTGACCAAATGCTTGAGAGATTGGCCGGAAAGTCACACTATTGCTTTCTTGATGGTTACACCGGCTACTTCCAAATTCCAATCGCACCTCAAGACCAAGAAAAGACCACATTCACTTGCCCCTTTGGAACCTATGCCTATAGGCGAATGCCTTTTGGCCTTTGTAATGCTCCTGCAACATTCCAGCGGTGTATGATGAGTATCTTTTCTAAATTCATTGAGAATTGCATGGAGGTATTCATGGATGACTTTACCATTTATGGCGAGTTATTTGAATCTTGCTTACATTCACTCTCTTTGGTCCTTCAAAAGTGTGTCAAGTGCAACCTTGTGCTGAATTTTGAAAAATGTCACTTCATGGTTTCAAATGGGATTGTTCTAGGGCACATAGTTTCTCAAGAGGGTATCCAAGTTGATCCAGCCAAAATTGAGGTGATCCAATCACTTCCTGAACCCAAATCAGTTCAAGACATTCGGTCCTTCCTTGGTCATGTCGGTTTCTATCGGCGATTCATTCAGAACTTCAGCAAGATTTCCCTCCCACTCACTCGTTTACTTTAAAATGATGACACATTAAATTTTGATGAGGCTTGCAAGAGAGCCTTCATTGAACTCAAATCTGCTCTCACATCTGCTCCAATAATCCAACCCCCAGATTGGTCCTTACCATTTGAATTGATGTGTGATGCTTCTGATAGGGCCATTGGGGTTGTTCTTGGTCAAAGAAGAGAAAACATTCCTCATGTCATCTTTTATGCCTCGAACACATTGGATGAAACTCAATCACACTACACTGTGACTGAAAAAGAACTTTTAGCTATGGTTTTTACCTTGGATATATTCTGGCCCTATCTCTTAGGTGCCAAAATCATCATCTTCACGGACCACTCAGCATTAAAGTTCTTACTTAAGAAAAGTGATTCCAAACCAAGGCTAATAAGATGGATTTTAATGCTCCAAGAGTTTAACCTTGTGATAAAAGATAAACCTGGAAAAGAAAACCTTGTGACTGACCACCTGAGTAGAATTTCTAATTCTTCTCATTCTGAAATAATTGATCCTGAATTTCCAACTGAACACCTCTCATCTCTCACTCCAAAGTTACCATGGTATTCCCCAATTGTCAATTACTTGGTTTCTGGTGTTTTCCATGAATATTTTTCAAAAGAACAAAAAGAAAAGATGAAAATTTATTCAAAGAATTATTTTTGGGAAGATAATAAACTTTGGAAAACTGGGGCTGACATGGTAATTAGGAGATGTGTTGATGAAACTGATCAATCCTCCATCTTGGAATTCTGCCACTCAATGCCTAGAGGTGGCCACTTTGGACCACAAAGGACTTCTCGAAAGGTCCTAGATTCTATATTCTTTTGGCATTCACTCTTCAAGGACTCGCACGAGTTCTGTCAATCATGTCCCACTTGCCAAAAGTTTGGCACAATTTCCAAAAGAAACGAAATGCCTCAAAAGCCATTAATCTTCTGTGAGCTCTTCGATGTTTGGGGCATCGATTTCATGGGACCTTTCCCCCTTACAATGGATTATCCTACATTCTCCTTGCTGTTGAATATGTTTCTAGGTGGGTCGAGGCCAAACCCACTAGGAAAGATGATGCTCAAACTGTGAGTGAGTTCCTCAACACCCATATCTTCCATCGATTCGAAACACCACGTGCTTTGATAAGTGACTTAGGAACTCATTTCTGTAATAGAACCATGGAGTCACTTTTGAAACAGAATGGGGTTGTACATAAAACATCCACTGCATATCACCCTCAAACAAATGGAATGGCTGAACTTTCTAACAGAGAAGTGAAAAGAGTGCTTGAAAGAATTGTTAAGCCCACAAGAAAAGACTGGCCCGATAGACTTGGTGAAGCACTTTGGGCCTATCGAACAGCCTATAAGACACCCATTGAGATGTCTCCATTTAGGCTAGTTTTTGGTAACGCATGTCATTTACCAGTTGAAATCCAACATAAGTCATTTTGGGCTGTCAAAACTTGTCATTTTGATTGTGAAAAATCTGGTGAAGAAAGATTGTTGCAGTTGACTGAATTAGAGGAGCTTCGACTCGATTCGTATGAGAACTCAATTCTCTACAAAGAAAAGGCAAAGTCACTCCATGACAAGCACATTCTTCAAAAGGTATTTCATGAAGGTGAAAAGGTAATGCTCTTCAATTCTCGATTTCGACTTCACCCAGGTAAGCTGAATTCTCGTTGGGATGGACCTTTTATTATTACTAATGTTTACCCATTTGGTGCAGTGCAAGTCGAAGACCCTTCTTCAAAAAGAACATTCACGGTTAACGGATATCGGTTAAAGCATCACCATGAGAGTTCTCACAATCCAGGAACCACGTCGACTTCCATCGAAACCCCATCCACTTCAATAGAACCACCACTGGATGGAGACCCGCCAAATCCAAACCAGGGGGCACCTCTTTCCCTTTAACTCTCTCTCTCCTCAATCTCTCTTCCCTCTCTTCTTCTCTCTATTTCTTCTTCTTCCTCTCTCCCTCTCATTTTTTTTACAACATTCTTCCACAACCTTTTTTCTATTTTCTCTTTTGTGTGGATGTGTCATTAAAAATAAAAAAATTTAAAAAATTAATTAAAAAAATGAAAATTAACAAAAAAAAGGGTGTCATAATTACTCATCATCCAATATTGAAATTCTGTCCAACCATTTTGGGGAGTCAAAAGGCTTGTTTTAAACTCAAATATATTGAATTTTTATCTCAAACTTGGGTAAACAATTTTGTGTCAATAACAAACATTTTGAATGAACAATTTTTGGTGGAAAATGATTCTCCCCTACCGTGAGGAATAACATTAGCCTTCATTCCAAGGTCATCTATGGCCATCTTTTTCATTGTGTGTCTTCACCACTGATTGTGAGTCTTGAGTTTGTGGACCTTCGAGCTGAATTTCCATCTTTTGTGTGCATTAATATGATAGAGGCATTTTCTAAGCCACATGAGAATCAGAATATCCAAATAGCCTCCCGTTACCCTTACATTGATCCTACTTTTGAAAGCCCCTTTGAGCCTATGAAAACCTTTCTTTTGATAGCCACATTACAAGCCTAATACCTTGTCCCACCCAACATCTTCATGGATTTTCATTGTAGAATTTATTGAAATTTAAGTGTGGGGGGGGATGGACTTCATTTTTTGGCGTACTTTCATTGATTTCCAATGTGTCATCATATGCTTGAGGGAAAGAATTCATTCCAGTGTGGGGGAGAGGTTGTAATTCTGTGAGCTTTGGGGTGTATATGTGTAATTGTCATTTGTACAAAAGTCATTGAAAAGTGTTCAAAAAATGAAAAAAAATTATATTAAAAAAAATGAAAAAAAGGAATGGGTTGTGTCTTGGGTGGGAAAAAAATCATTCATCATCAACCTTTGATCGTGTTATAACTACTAAAATTATTTCCATGAGAATATCAAACATGGGTTGGGAGATGACTGTGAGACTTGTTTCAAGCACAACTTTCGAAAAAAAAGAGCAAAAAGAGAAAAAAAATAACACTTGAATCATCTTGTATTGTGTCATTATTGGAAGTCTTCCATTTTGTACATATTCCATAATCTCACCCTATTCCATTTTCTATATCCCTCACTTTTCATTCATCACACATTCATGCCCTTGTAAATATGTGTTTCTATTTCCTTTCAAATCAAATTTCAAAAAAAATGTGCATTGATTTTTCCATGTTGGTGTTTTTAACCCCTCTTTCCCTTTGGACATTATATACCTACCGTCCCATAGCCACTGAAAAACCCCTTAAAAGACCTCTTGATTTTTTTACACATTAGATTTGGGAATGGAAGATGAGATCTCTTACAAACTCTTGATTTTCACTTTTTTTGGTGAATGAGTGAACCTCCTAAAATACATTTTTATCATCTTGAGAGGAGTAAGTTTTGAGTGCCTACATTTTCCAATTCAAACCTTGAACATGAAAAAATGAATTGTTTCTGATGCATTATTGTGAACCAAATTTGTGATGTAATTCAATATGGATGAGTGAAATAGTCTAAACCTCCCCTGATTGGAGAAAACAAAATTTTAATATTTGTTGGTGAGTGAAAATGATTTTGTCATGTTTTTATATTTGTTGCACATGAGGACACGCGCAAATCTAAGTGTGGGGGAGTTGATGTTATTAATATTTTCATGACTTATTATATTCCCTCTTTACTTATTTTTTATAAAATGTGCATAATTTGTGTGAAATATTAATGTTTTAATATTAAGTATAATATTTGAGCATTTTTAGAAATAGTCCAATTGAGTCAGTTTAATGTTTTGATTATAACTGTCACTATACTGATAAAAATTGTGTGGTTTTTGTTTTTTATGATTCTACTTTCAATATACAACATTTCATTAGAAGGAACCATGATCCAATTCTTCCATTTGAAGGGTCATATGGTCCTCACAAACAAGACCAAAGAATCTATGAACAAACTGGACCAGCCTTGAAGATTGATTTACTGGGCTCAATACAGAAGTCCAAAAACCTTACCTCTCCACCATAATTCGGGGGACACTACATTTCATCTTGGATAAAACTTTCATGGCCCAAATCCAAGTAAAAGGGTCCCAAATGAAGCTTTTAAGTCCAGCCCACTATTCTGTCCGAGAATTAAAATCAGTATACTATTCATGACATATCTCATAATGTAACCTTCAAATCGAGCTGAGATTTTTCAGTGTGAAATAGGAGATATAGGTGGCCGACTTTTTTGAAGAAGTCATTCGAATTTGAAGGCATATTCCTATTCAAAAATCCATTCACATTTTGGCCATCGAAAGAGCATGGATAGAAATGGACAGTTTACCTTTGTTTAATAAAACCGCCATAACTTTGGCTCCACTTGTCCAAATGCCTCCATATTTTGAAAGTAGTCGTCCAACATTATTTTATACAACTTTGAAGAAGGAGATATTTGAAGATTCGGCTGTCTGAATAGCCAAATTGGCGATGAAAGTGGAGGGACAGATTGGGAATGCAAACAGTCCACTCCTTGGGCTATAAATACTCTCCCCTTCTCTCTTTGAGAGGGGTTGGCATTTCAGAAGAGAGTATATCATATTGGCATGACCAAATCCTTTCCAAAGTCTTGGGAGGACCTGACATACTCAAGTTTTTACTTGAGAGACCTTTCCTCCTCTCTTTGTTTTCACTTACTTTTGTGTTCTTCATTTTTGTAATCTTGTAATTCTCTTTCTTTGTAATTCTGTTTTAATGCAAGTTACTTCTTCAATATCTCTTATTCTCATCCACCATCTGTAGTTTAATATTTATGTTCTTAAAATAGTTTAAATTCAGTTCAATCCCCTTCCCTTCTTTTGCTTCCTCATTCAATCGAAAATCCGTTTTTAATTATCATCATCATTCGTGTGTGTGTGTCAACGTACCACTCTTTTCTAATCCCTTTATTTTTCTTCTATTCTTAATTTATCATCATAATTATTTTAACCAGAATATTAAACATCCAAATGGCTGAGTAAATCTCTCATTGGGGTGAGTTATAATTCGGGGATGTTAAGTGATTGAGAGTTTTGCTCGATGAGTATTCTTTAAATTAATATTGTGTATGTTAAACTTAATATGTCATGGATTAATGATATGTTTTGTTTAACGAGTGGTTTACATGGATTATTGGAACCATAAATACACTACCATAAATAAGTTTTGATTGATATTAGAACCCTAAGTTAAGTTAAGGCTTGGATTAAATCCTTCACACTTAGGAATTCCAATCAACGTCAACTTATGACATGGGTGTTAATTTAATGCAATACAAAGTAAGGCTCAAGGATATCACATGCTTAACTCCCCAATGATGAACTCACCCCAATCTTTATCAATTTGGTAAATCAAACATCATCCATAAATCATTTCAATTAAGCTCTGGGGAGGACCTTCAGGGTGGACCGCAGCAAGTGGAGGACCTTCCTGCTGCTCGATCTTCTGGTCACGTGGAGGGTTTCTATGACTCGCATCAAGAGAGAAGCTCTTGTGACTGATCGTTATATGCCCGCGGGGGAGGCCCCCACGGGTGCTCTGGGGAGGACCTTCAGAGCTGCTGGTAGCGACATTGCGGGGAGGACCTTCACAACTGCTACTGCCACTACCATAATATGGTAATGGGTGGGAAGAGTTTCAAGCCTTTGATGCGTACTTAGCGGTGTTGGGAACCCCATCTTCTAGAAAAGTAGAGTCATGAACCCGCTCTTTATTTTCCAGCTGCCTTCGGTACGTTTGGGGTGCCCTTTTGCGGACAGCAGGGACCATCTGCTGCTGATAACGGCCTTCACCTCCTTTGTTTCCTTATCTAATTGGGTCATGTGATGTTGTTTTGATACGCCGACGAATATCTTGACTTTTAGCAGGGATATATTCCTGCTCTGGAGCATCCACCGTGATGGACGGGTGTCCCCCAGTTGGAACGAGTGAAGCTGCTTGATCTGGTTACCCTTGCATTGCAGAATATAGCTGGCGACCCTCCTGGGCAGAAGCAAGGATGCAGATCTGCTCCGATGTGGCTATCTCGTCTCTTAGATGAGTCGCCTCAATTGGGGAGACGGACTCACGGGCCCAAGTCCTTTCTGTTTCTGCCGATGCAATTACATTCTGGAAAGTCTGCAAGATATGATCTGGGATCGATACCTACTCCTCCATCATTTACAGGATATGTAAAGAGACATCTTTGGATGGAACGGGTATGAAGGCCCATTCTGGTATCGGAGTAGGAATATCCTGCTCCGGTCCTCTAGTGGTCAGTGGGTACTGACAATTCTCCTGTGTCGGGGCAGGTGAACGAATTTTCCCATGTATCGGGATACGCTGGGTTTCTATCTTCGTTTTCCACCACATCGGGGTGGCGGACATTACTTGCATCCACAGGGAGCTGGCCCTGCATATATTGATTTCCCACCGTATCGAGTCGGTGGCCTTTATTGGCAGGGAGACGTGCCCGCCTATGATTTTCCACCACATCTGGGTGGCGGGATTTGTTGATCTCCACCATATCAGGATGGCGGGCGTCTGAAGAAACTACCAGGAGTTGGTCCTACAGGTGTCGGGTCACCACCACGTCAAGCTGATGGGCTTCACGACCCTGGGAAGGGAGAGGTGCATGCCTGGTAAGTGACGTCCTGTGTGATCGACAGGCTTGATGAAGCTCGGCAGGGATGCGCGCCGGCTCGTATGATGCCTTCATGTCTGGATGGTGGGCTTGGGAGGATCGAACAGGTCTAGGTGCTTGTTCGTGGTACGTCTCTGTGGCTGAGCAGCGGAGCTCCTCCTCAGGGACCAGGGTGATGACCGGTCCCTGATTGTACGTCTGCCGCCCTCATCGGGTGGTCCGAGGGGTCGGAGCTCGGGTAGCGTGGGCCTAAATCCTCGGGGAAACATCCTCCTCGGCGCGAGGATGTTGAGTCGCGGCGTGACCACGATGACACCTTCCGGTGGGGGCCTTAGAGCGAAACCCCCGTTCGATAGGGATGAAGTCCTCAACATCGACCTCATCCACCTCCCTAAGATAAGGGAGGTACGCATTGTCCCATTCCGAGGATAGGCTCTCGAAACTGTTGGAGATAGCGACAGGGGCTGTCTAGATCCGCCTTTGCGGTCGCTGCTGGGCAGGTGACCGTAAAATCTTAACAGATTGGAGGGCGTGCATGGCCGCCTCCACCATTGGGAGAGTACCATTCACATGGTACTCTCAGATCAGTGCGTCTGAAACCCAGTGTTGAAGACGCTGGGTGGGTGTCGGGGTCCTCCGTTGTTGAGGAAGTCTCGTCCTTACGTCGTTGGAAGTGCACACTTGTGAGTTCCTTTATGATTCCATTGGATCAAAGGGAAATCTGAAAGTAGTGTTTTCAAAACATTTTAGAAAATACAAGCAGAAAACCCGTCAAAGTAGCATCTCATAATCTCATGCATAATTAATGACCTTGCTTGGCCCTCCTTTAGAGAATAAGGGTGGCACTGGGTGAGATTGGGTTAAATCCATCATGTTTGGTTAAAGATTCACGTCGGGTTCACCATTTTTTGTTTCATTTTGGTTTTTGGCCTCGAAACGCCCAACGGTTCCATATCCAATGATTGATGGACCTGCTTTCCAAAGGTAGGCGTTCACCGGATGGTCTGACCAGCAACTCTTAAGAACTCACATTGGTTGAGAGGATGGGAAGTCGGGCTCATCACACCCTTTTTGGGGGGAATTATTGCCTGTTCTGGGACTCTCTAATAGATTTAAGACGTATTCATATGTTTGTGAATCTTTGGTTTATACCCAAACATAGTATCCATGAATTCAACCCTGATGGGCAATGGTCAGCTGGACGTAGGGGTTCAGAATCATTTATGCTCGAGGTTTACCATCCCTCGTTGGATTAATGACCTCGAAGGTCTGGAACTCGCTTGAGGCGGCACTAGGAGTGCCGCGGTGAACCGATGTGGAGATTATCGGATCGACTGGTTGTTGGGATTGAACCTCAGGGAGGCTTCCTACGTTCCCTGCCTAGGAGGCAGGGATCAAAGTCCACGTAGTTCGGATAGGTGTTGGGGAACCAACGTGAAGATAGACCGGGTGGTCTGATGGGTGGTGGGCTTGAACCTCATGGAGGCTTCCTACGTACCATGTTTTGGCATGGATCAAAGTCCTCGTAGTTCACTTATACAGTTTAACGTCATTCTGGATAAGGGTGGAACTCGACGTGAAGAAACGACCGAGTGGTGGGCTTGAACCTCGTGGAGGCTTCCTACGTACCATGATTTGGCATGGATCAAAGTCCCTGTAGTTCACTTTGGCTTGGGTCTTATGATTTGGGGCAGCCCGAAATGATGGATTGTGGCTTACACTCTGAGGAGGCCCATGGTGATGGATTGGGGATTACACTCTAAGGAGGCCCATAAGAGGATGTCATGGTCGATGCTTACTCTAAGCCCACGTGAGTCATGCTCGGTGTGAGAAACAAGAGGCATCAGGGACCAGAGGATCACGCCGTGAAAGATGCGTCCATGAGAAGCAGAGTGGGGATTACGCATGAAGGCGGCCCATGAGGTCAGGGCTTACTCCTAGGTGGATGCCTGGGGCGACAAATCCCAGCGGGAGAGGGAAAGGGACTGCTCCTGTGCCCATCTCCTCTCTTGCAGTGCATGAGGGATTCTTTCTGATGGCTATTTTACCATCTTCGAGGAACCCTCTACAAGTGGAGGGGTAGAAAGGGGATTCCCGAGCTCAGACTCCACATTATTGTGGGAATGTGAACCCAGGAATGCTTTGGGAATCTGCTCAAGGGTTTGGGCAACCCCTTTGACCCTGTTTACCATGGGTATGTGAACTCAAAATGGCGCGCTGATGTGCCTGAAAGTTACACCATGCGAATCCGGTGGCTATGGCAGAGGACTTGGCTCGGGGCCGATGAATAGGCCAATGAGGGAGTCATAGAGGACTTGGCTGGATTGGAAGGATTTTACCTGTCTCGGGAAATGTGAACCCTGAAGTATTTGGAGAGCTACCAAGAGGTATGGGTGGCGGTTCCCTTCATGTGGGGAAGTGCCACGCGGCTGGAGAAGTCGTCCGCGAACCAGGGTGTTCCACGGACTAATTGGAGTCCCGCGAACTAGGGTGGTTCACGGATTCGGGTTCAATCCGCGAACCAGGGTGGTTCGCAGAGGGTTCCAGGCAGGCAACGGCGGCCAAGGGCAGCGCCGGTCGGAGGCTCATTGTTCAGGGCTTCGCCCACATAGGAGAGTGCTACGCAGTGCGACAGATGGGAAAATAGGCATAATCTTTCTGGTCCATGGGGAAGTCATCCACAGAGGGGGTATGGTTCGCGATTCTCCTTGTTTTTGTTATTTTAGGTTCACGGTTCACCAAATTATTATGTGTTTTCCAATTCCTTCTTAATTAATATACATGTTGTGGTTTACAGATGAGAATTTCACTATTTGAGAAATCTGAAGCCTTCCTTCAACTGATCTCCTTCCGAATCTCCAATCCCTCCAAATCCAATTCTGGTTCTCTGATCCCTTTTTCTTTCCCACTTGGTCTCCTTTTATAGAGTGGGGAAAGGGATGTATCTGTGGCCACGCGGCACCTTTGGCGGAGGCCCATAACCTAATACCTGGTTCACAGCTGACTTGGTCAATCCGCAATTCATGGTGGGTATTGAACGCTCCCCCCCCCTCCACAAGTTGAACTCAGGGAGTGCTCCACGGCTGCGGAGGGTTCTGCCTCTATTCCGCGAATGACAACGGGTGCAGCTTGAACCGGTCGACGCAGTCCGCAGTTGGGGCAGTTCGTGACGGTGAACCGGACTGGCGCCCATCCTGCCTCGCGACCATGGAGTCTCTCTGCCTCCATTTCGCGAATGACAATGGTTCACGGAGGGGGTGCCTCGTGGGGCCTGTCCACGTTGCGCTTCCATGGGACCGGTTCGCGGACCGGTCCTGTTTGTGTCCCTTCTTTGATTACTTGCCCCAATTCTTTGGGGGATTTGGGTAAAATTTCCTTTGCGGATTTTTCAGGACCCTACAAGGATACATTATCAAATAACACATCTTCAGGGTATCTCTTTAGATTACATTAATTATTTATTTATTCTCAAGTATAATCTTGTTACATTACGTTATCATATAATGTAATGTCAGTTGGGATGATCCGGTTACATTATAATAAAAAGGTTGAAGGACCCAAGTGGGTATTAAAGTATATTGAAGAAGAGTGTTGTATTTTTTATCAATGTATCTGTGAGTAATAAAATTAATGTATGTTTAGGATGGGTGTTCAAAGAATATATCACTAATTACTTTAAATAGTTTCATTATTTCTATTATTACTTATTGAAAAAGGAGTGAATGATGAGGTTTCTTCTTGGAGATCTCATATGGACAGATTCAAGATAAAAATATTTATATCTGATGATTGGAGAGTTGGTTTGTAAAGACTCAATAACTAGTTTTGTTGAATCTATAGAGAACTATCTACAATAGTTTTAGATGTATTCTTTCAGTATATGGATAATATAGAGATTGAACAGATTCCATTAAGGAAGGAAGGCTAGCTAAAGTAAATAGGAACCATCCATGGAGCACTGAGTATATAAACCAGTGTATCAAGTGAATGAAAACCTTTGTATTATGTTTGAAAATTCCTTGTAATGATTCTGATTTCATTGAAGTGTTTTGTTACTAATATAAAAAATTATATAATTCTATATTTGGAGATTATATTTGAAAAAATTATCAACTATACTGAAGTTTGAAAGTTAAATCTCACCTTACAAAGTGAGAAAATATAAAAGGGGTGAAGTTTGTAAAGTGACCTATGAGCTACGTAATTGGTCACTAGACTTCTTAAGATGGGTTTGGGAAACCTTAAGGTGATTCATGAGCAACATAAGGTGAACTTAACCTTATGAAGTCGAAGATGAGTATAATATTTAAAAAATCCAGAAGCACTTCCCTATGAGTGTAAGTTAATTTCTATGAAACCCCATATCTTTAATACACGTTAATTCATGATTTATTACCTAAGGGTACATATAATACAATCCTAGAATATAGTGAGGCTTATTTTCTTTGTAAAATTATATACATAACATGATAACATGAACAAGGATATAATGACATTATTTAAAACTCCTTTAATATGCCCTTAAAATCCATTGAACTTCTAAAACTACATGAGATAACCAGGGGACATACATTAGAAATGGGTGAGATATAAATCCTATCAAGGAAATAATAAAATCATATAATAAGGTATAGTAATACATGCGATTCAATAGGAATTTCAAGGTAACATAAGATGGGTGAGAATTATACACTTTAACACTGAATCATGATATAAGATGTTAACTCAAAGGCGACATGGGAATGTGGAAACAATATAAAACATGCCATAATAGGCATAAGTCAAGGATAACCACCAAGAAATCATATAATATTGTGCTTAGGATAACCTACCATTCACCATACATGGTATCTCATGAGATAAAAACATTACCCAATGCGTTTGAGAGATACAGAATTCGGTTCATGCCCATCACTTTCATATCATGTACATTCATTTGTGTGCCACATAGATCATACAATATAAGAAAATATTTTATCACTTTTAACCCCATGATTAAGGAATTCATGTTAAAAAATGGAATTAATCTATAAATGAAGAGTGGGTGGGTCTATTTGAATACCCTTGAGTGAAAATGGGGATGGAAATTCACTACACAAATGTTTTTCATGGAAAATAATTGTATAATTTATACACCCTAATGGGTGTACATATAGATTCATAGAAGGGTTTAATGAGAGTTTAATGGGGTATCTCGTCACTTTTACTTCATAAGGTCATTAATAGTTATGTTTAAAAAAATATACTCTAACATGAAAAATTGGAAATCAAAAGGCATAGAACAAAGGAAGTGCTTGAATAGAGAGGAGGATAGGATCCCTTACCTTGAGAGGGTGCTTATAAAAGATTAGGAGAAGCTTATTAAGAGCTTGGGAACATATTGGGAGGGATATAGAGAGGTATAGGAATACTAAATTCATGCTTAGAGGTTTTTTAGTGAATAGGAATGGAAGATTGGGTGGGTTTTTATATAAAAAAGAGTAGAATTCTTTATTAATTTCTATACAATGGTTTTGGACTCTATGATAAAATAATAAAAATCACAAATCTTAATAGGGTTTTTAACCTTGGTTTCTAAAAAAGAATATTGGTTTTAAATATTTTATAATTCTAAGAACTGAACTCCTTAAAATAATACCCTTGCTAATTTGAAATTGAGTCATGTTTATAAAGAATTTATTTTAAAATCTTAAAATATAAAATAAGTTTTTGAAGATTAATTAAGGGTTTATAAAATTACTAAAATAATTTTTAAAAAAAATTATTTTAAAGTTAAAACATGATTTTGGTCATGGATACTATTTATAGTTTTTATTAATCACTTTTTGGCTTTATGATGTCATAATACATACTATATTTTTATACCATATTTAATTTTTACCTAAAAATTTGATTGTCTTGAAAAATTAGAAAAAATACACCATTGAATAATTTAGACCTATTAATTTCAAAAATAATATTTATTTTGTAAAAATAATTATCTAAATATGATAATTTACACTTTTAACTCAAAATCCCCTTTATTGAAAAATACTGGTTTTTATGATGATAACAGTTTTCAAACCCTTATAAAAATTACATTTCACTTCATAATATTATATTTTAATTTATATTTAAATGAATATTATTTAATAAGAATATTTTATTAAAATAATATTTATTTCAAAAATTCTTGAATTTATCAAAAATAATGTCTAGATTGAAACAACATATTTTCTAAAAATACAATTTAAGTTTCAACGTATCAAAAATCAAATTTTTACCAAACTTGTTATTTAATAATTTATATGGTAATAGAAAAAGGATAAATATAATAATTATTTTATTAAAAATAAAAATATAAAAATCATATTGTTAATGTGTAGATATATAACCCATTATTACACCAATGTATACCCTAAGGGTAAGGTGTGTGATGGTGACAGTTTCTTGGGGTGGTTCGATGAACATGGTTTGGGTTGTTATCTCGATAAACATGAAATTATATTTTAAATAGTTTCACTATTGATTCAATTATTGAATATTGGTATGGGTTTGGTCAAGGTAAAATCTCAATGATTCTATTTCCCTTGGAATCTCTGATAAATGGGCTTCATTGGGTACAATCCTACTAGTTGAGGTCATTGCTTCTTTCATCCATGTCAATTGGATTTATTATAACCCTTAATATATACTAATCATAATGGTCATTGTACAATGGATATTTTATCAAAAGTTATGATGCTTACTGGTATTTTAAATTTGATATGATATAACTTATAATGGTCCAAAATAACCAAGTAGCATATGTTTTTTCTATGAATTAATTACTTAATAAGGAATTTATTCATTTAAAAGTGAATTTAATTTATAAATGTTTGGTTCATTACATTCTTCCCCTCATCAGAAATTTTTCAATTAAAATTTTATTTTATATAATAGAATAGATCAGGTTATTTATATTTCATCTCCTTTTCTAGTTCCAATATTTCTTCCTCAAACTTTTCGTTTTGTCACAACACTTTGACTAGGTGAGTTGTCTTGTTTCATAGATATTTGTATCTATGATCTAAAATATTCACCATCTTATCCTCATATAAAATATTGTTCTCAAAGGTTATCACCTCTATATTTATTACATGTGAGGGGTTTGGTATGTACTTACATAAAAGTGATACATGGAACACATCATCTACTTGATATTGGTTAGGTGGGAGTGCTAGTCAATAGGTCATCACTTTGATGAAATCAAGGATCTCAAAGTGGCCAATTTATCTTGGAATAAGTTTTCCCTTCTTCCCAAACCTCATGAATTTCTTCCATGGAGATATACAAAGGAACACAATATCTCTGATCTTAAAATCCAAGTCTCATCGACGATTTTCTACGTAGATTTTCTATCAACTTTGTGTGGACTTCATGTAGTGTTGAATGGTTTGAACCTTCTATATCATCTCTTGGATAAGATCAGGTCCCATAAGCTTTCACTCTCTAACTTCAACCCAATGTGTTGAAGTCTGACACTAATTCTAATATAGAGCCTCATAAGATTCCATTTGAATTCTATAATGGAAATTATTTTTATATGAGAATTACACTAGGGGTATGTGTTGATCCCAACATCCTTATAAATTCATTAGACAAGATCTCTATATATCCTATAGAGTTTGGATGGTTCTATCAGACTAACCATCCATCTGGCGGTGATGATAAATATTGAAACTCAACTCTGTATCCAGTGTTTATTGAAGTCTTCTCTATAACCTTGAAGTAAACCTCAAATATCGATCAAATATAGTGAATAGTGTCACTTCATGTGGTCTTACCAATTTCCTTATGTTTATCTTGGTGATTTGGTTGAGATTGAAATCTTAATTGATAGCAATGAAATGCGCTGACTTTATAAGGTGATCAATTACCACACAGATGGCATTATTTCCTTTAGATGTTCTGGGGATTCCTATGATGAAATCAATGGTTATTTTTTCCCCTTTTCATACTTTTATTAGAAATTGTTTCATTATACCCTTATACTTCTATCATTCAACTATGACTTATTGTCATACCATGCATCGAGATATAATTTATATAATCTCTAACTTCGTGTTATCCCGCTAGAAGTTTTTATTCAAATATATATACAAATTAGTGATTTTTAGATGAATAGATAACTATGAGATATGTGCATCATCCAAATTCTCCCTCTTTGGTTATGGTTTATATGGGACACATATTGGGGTTCCATACCTTAATACTCCATATTTATCAAAGTTGAACTCCAAAATATTCTCTACCTTTTTCTATAGCATCTCATTATCTTTTTGGGATTCTATGATCCTCTAAATAATATATGGTTGAGAATTTATTTGATCAAGGTAAGATTAATTTCATTTTATTATTCCCATTTTCATTCTCTACATTTCAAATAGTATTGGATCCCTTTCAATCCTTATCATAGATAGGGTTGTAGGATCCTTTCTAATCAAAGCATCTGCCACTTTTATTGTCTTCCCAGGATGGTAATGGATTTAACAATCATAATCCTTGAATAGTTTTAACCACCTTTATTGGTTCATATTTATATTCTTTTTTGTAAATATATACTTGAGGCTTTTAGGTTCCCTAAATATGTCACACTTCCCTCTGTATAGATAGTATCACCAAATATTCAACATAAATATCACTATGTCCAATTCAAAATCATGATTTGGGTAGTTTTTCTCATGGTTCTTTAATTTTTGGGAGGCTTAATCTATCATTTTTTCATCTTTCATGAGAAAACAACCCAATCCCTTTTTAGATTCATCATTTTAGATCAAAAATCCAACTCCACTAGTGGGTAATGTGTCCACAGGTGTGGTGATTATCCTTTCATTTAACTCTTTAAATATATCTTTACACTCCTCATTCTAGAATAACCCAACTCCCTTATGAGTGATCTTAGTTTGTGATCTTGATAATTTTTATAATTCTCTCACAAATCGACAATGGTACCCAACTAATCCAAGGAAAATTCATATATCTGTAACATATTTTGGTTTGATTCATCCTTCAATTGCCTCTATTTTTGAATGAACCACATATATCCCTTTACTGGTGATAAAATTTCCCAATAATGTTAATTTATCTATCCAAAACTCACATTTATTATACTTATAAAATAAATTTTCCTTTTGAAAAGACTTCAGTACCGAATTCAGATACTTCTGATGTTCCTCATTACTTTTAGAGTAAATAAGAATATAATCTATAAAGACTACCATAAATCTATTCAGGTAATCCCTAAATAATTTATTCATTAATTCCATGAATATTATTAGAGCTTTGGTGAGTCCAAATGGAATCACTATGAACTCATAGTTCCTATGACTTATACAAAAAGTATCCTTAGGGGTATCCTCCTTCTTTACCTTTACTTGATAATATCTTAATTGAAGATCTACCTTGGATAAGTATTATGATCCATTTAGTTGATCAAACAAGTCATAAATCTATGGAAAAGGATATTTTTTATTTATCATGATCTTTTTAAACTCATGATAATCAATGAATAGGTGCGTTGACCCATCCTTTATCTTAATGAAAAAGACCAGTTCACCCCACGGTGAAGCACTTGGGTGTATAAACCCCTTATCTAGATTATCCTATTATTTCTTCTTCACCTCTTCAAGTTCAATTGGAAATTTTATATATAGTCTTGAATATTAGAAAAAATATGGGTGTAATTTCAATTAAGAACTCAACCTAGCGGGTAGGAGGAAGACTAGGAAATTATTCAGGAAACACATCATCAAATTCCCTTACAATGGTAATTTCATCAAGGATGATATTTTCCTTAGTCATAATCATTTGAGAAATATATACTTTATTATAAGGTAGTAATATTAATTCTTTTGATTATGATACCAAAAGAAATTAATCCTCCTCCTTCTAATTTTAAATAATCGGAGGGTGATTTATGATATGGTGGTGATTTCCTTATTTAAAAAAAATTATGTTTTCTGTAAAACCTTGAGATTTTATGAGATAGATTCTTTTAATTTATGTGATACTTGTGTCGTATGCTACACCAATATTATCTTGCACTATACGCAACACTGTATTAGCTTGCAGTATATGAAACACTATTCTTAGCTTGTATTGAACACAATTTCATGTTCTTCTGATAGAATTCATTTCATGCAATACTGAATATAGATTTTTTTCAATGTATAAATGAACTAATTTTTTATTATTTTATACACAACATGAAAGTAATCTTCTACTACACACAACACTGACTTGGTTTGCATTACACGCAAGAGCTACATTCCTCAATAGGTTGCATTGTACGTGATATCGAGTTTCACTAAACAATGACATATTATTAAAATATAATTATTTAATGGGATATAAACTAGAAATTATGAATATTATTAACCACATTTTTAATTTTATTCATCTTACACACTTCCTAGAACATGGTATGAGAACAAAATCAATTTTTTCAGATAAAATAAGTATTTGTCAAAAAATGTAGTTTTTCTACCTTTTAATGGAGCACCCATTTTAAATTTAGTTTTTGAAACAATTATAAGTTAAATTTTAAAAAATAAACTTCTTATTTTGAATTAGTATATAAAAATTTACTTTGGATAAATTTTTTATATTTTTCTAATAACTTTCATATGTTGATGAATAGTAAAATTAAGCTAAATTTTAATTAAAAAAAACTTTTTTCATCGAGATAATTTATATGGTTAAACTATAATATTTAATGGTTTTAATATATAAATAGAATATATTTTGACAATTGAAAATAATTTATGTCATTATCATTAATTTTACATTGAATTCATAGTTAAAAACATTTCAATCTTTTGTAATGTTTTAACCTTTAAAACCTGTTTTCTCAATAATGGGATTAATTTTAAATTAATTACTGAAACTTCTGTGTTTTGAATTTTTAGAAATTTATTCCATATTTGGAATCATTAGGTACAAATTATTTTAATAGGATACTTTTATTTTTGGACATTATGAATAGTAACTTCAGAAATTATTTTATTTACCATAGTTAAAGGGTAAATCTAGTAAATAAGGGTAAAAGATAATATTTTAATAATATTAAACTACCCTAAAACATATACTAATCTTATTTAATGAGATATTTTCAACCATTTTTATCCTTGGGTCGATTTTGGGACCCCATGTATTCACTTGGATGTGAAAATGACATTTTATAAGAATTTATTTAAAGTAAAGATAATTATAACCTAAAGATATATCTTTTACTAAATTGATTTTAATATAGGGTTATAAAATATATATGTTTATAAATAGTAATTATAAATATAAAATTATTTCCTACATCATGTAATTTTATTTATAATTTTTAGACATTAGATAAATATATTTATTTATGACACAATTATGATGTAGTGATTACCTCATTAATGAAAGATTCAAATAAATGAATTTATAAACATTAAAAAAATTATAATTTGGTTATTTTGATGTCATACATGAATTTTATAGATGATATTGACATATTATATTTGGTTTAATTCCTTTTTTTCAAAGTAATAAGGTTGTTTTGAATTTTTCAAAAAGTCAAGTATGAATAGTGTCTAAAATTGAAAAAATTCATAACTTAAAACATAAAATAGTTTATTAAATGATATTAATTTCCTAAAAATATAATATTAGACCAAATGTTTAATATAATTCCAAATAATTCATAAATAAATAATTTTGGGTCGTTTGACATGATATGGTAATTAAATTAACCCACAATGTGTAAATAATATGATATCACAGTAAGATTATAAAGGGTAAAATAAGGGTAAAACCAAAAAGATAAGGATAAAAAAATATTTAAAACTTGTCCAAAAAATATTTCATCATGTTTATTTGAACCAAAATCATCTTATCTTATAACTAAATAATTTTTTAACCATTTTTAATCGAAATTGAATTTATAATAAATTAATATTTTGAGAGTTTCCTAAAGTGCCCCTCTCCTCTCTTATAAAAGGGAACCTCCTCCCTCTCCTATTCACTCTATTTTGAGCATTCAAGCTCAGACAAACCCTACAAATTTACCTTAACAACTTCCCTAGTTATATTCTATAGGTTTTGGTCTTCTCAAAATACCAACTCTAGTTCCCTAAGAGGAAATTTAAAGGAGGCACGTCGAGGAAGAGGTAATCCCTTCTACCAATTCTTTCAAATTTCTTTCTTCTTATACTTGCTATTATTTAGTTGTTTCATTATAAAGTAATAACATCGGTATCACTCATATACTTATATGTTATTATAAATATAAAACAGCCAAATTTCATCTTCTATCCATCCTACGAGAAATGAAATCACCGCATGTGCGTACATACAGCTTACCGTCTCCACGTCGTGGTGTAATCTGATTTTTTACCACCACCTTAATTGGATGGGTAAAATGGTAGTAATAACTATATATTATTATTATGACATTATACTAATTATGAGATACTATACACTTTAATACCATTCAAAAATTATGGGAACGATATCATCGCTCGTGCGTACGTACGGCTTACCGTCTCCGCGACGTGATGAGATTCATTTTTCACATTAACCATTCAAGAATGATTATAAAGTATATATAATAAATAATCATGAAATATAAGAAATAATAATTCTAATTTATTTATGTATATATATATTTCATTTACTTACTTTCATTCAATTTAATAAGTAAACAAAAACACCGTCCATGCGTACGTTTGGCCTACCGTCTCTATGAACGGTGTATTCCTTTCAATTTATCTATCTATTATATATATTTATATACTAAATATATATGATATATAAATCATTTTTTACATTTTTTAAGTAATTAAATCAGGATATTTTTACTAATATGAAGAATAACAATTCCAAACATGTACGATAAATAAAATGATTATTACCCAAAATGTTGTTTTAACATGGAATTGAAAAATAAACGAGTAATATAAAATTGAAAGTGAATCATATATGATATCATAAATATTATTATGGTTCTGTTACAAGTTAATAATATTTTTAAACCCACTATACAAGAGCTCCAAACATGTACGGAATAAATCAGACCTAAGGTAAGGGATAATTTTGCAATCTCATTTTTATCCGAGATTGTTTATACGTAAGTATTTACTGGGGATATATTTACAATCCATATCAATGCTTTCTAAAAATTTCATAATAAAATTTTTATTATTCTTATATGTATGTTTAAATTCATTTTTAACCATTTTTTACTTTTACTACATGGTATGGAAGGAATCTTTATTTTGTTTACCATATGAGGTACTTTTTGACTTCTCTAGTATAAGTACGAGAATAATGTTTTTTAACTTATATGGAATGATTGGATTTTTAAAATTTCATGAAACCTTATTTCAATGAATCCTTATCTTCATGGTTTCAATTTTATTTTCAAAAAAATTATTTTCTTTTAAAATTGCGTGGCGTTTTGAGAAAAGAGAACATTTTTTGAAAAAGAAAGGATATTTTCCTCAGGAATTAAGTTCAAGTGTTTTATCAAAATCATTTTCCATATAAGAAGACATATGGTTATGTTTATATCCCTATTATTACTTTAATTTAATTATGTTTATTATGGAATTATTTTTATAAAGTCTATTTATCTTATATGAATTATTTTATGATGGAATGATGTTTAAGAAGCCCATTTTATTTCTGGAGTTATGCTATGATGAATGGTTTATATTTGTGTGGTACATATAAGAATGATTTCATTATGATATGGGTGGGACCTATATCTCCCTTCAATGAATTGGGTAAAGATTTATATCTCATGAGATAGACATGGCTGAAACGGCAAGTAAATCCAGTTTAGTAATACATGGCTGGAACGGCAAGTAAACCCGGTTCAGTAATGGACTTCGTCCACTGTGATGGTTTTTACAGCAATGTCTTGTCTACTATGGAAATCATATTATGTTCTCATTATTTTTACACAATTACATGTTTTATGCCAATGATATTCTATCATGTCTAATGTTCTTTTATAATCTTTTCCTTACGTACTGCCAAGATTTATGTCATTTCTCAAGATTTTGATGTTTAAACTTTATATTCATGTTTTTTTACATTCAAATGTTTGTGGTTTTTTTATGTTCTACATGTTTAAACTTATTGATCATTTGAGCTCACCCTTTTTATGTTTTATTTTCCCCAGGATTTAAAGAAAGTTTTGAGGTAGGAAAAAAAGTGAATATCTTTATAGAAGATGTTGAAGATCTTTCACTAAGTTAGAAGATTATGTTCTGAGTTTCCAAAGATACTAAACTAATATGGTCTTTGGGAATTTTTTGCATCATCTATTAAGCATTCTGTTAAGAGATGTAATGTCCATGTACGTCAATATCGGTTCTCTACAATTGGAATCAGAGCGAAGGTTTAGTCAACCTTTGGAAACTAGTATGTGAAAACTTTAGTGAGATCCCTAGAGATATTTATAAGGTATGTATAGGTATGTCCCTAATGTTAAGTATAAGTATAGGTTACAATCCTATAATTATGATAACAATCATGAATAACCTAGGATTAAACCTAATATGTTAGAGATTTAAAGTACTCCCCCTTAATTATGTTGTTTTCCTAGTATGATTTTTTACTCTCACGCTATTATTTTTGGGTTTTAGAAAATGGTTGGAAATAGGAGGATTCATGTTAATGGAGAATATGATGGAAAATGCAATGATATTATTTATGAGTAACCAAATGAAATGGGATTTGTAAGGTGAAACATCGTTATTATTCCTAATCAGAAATCTCAAAATATGATCAATAATCTCAACTTTGGAGTTTCCTAACCCATATAATAAGAGAAAGATGGAATTTCATGATGATCATAGAGGAAAGAAAGTTAAATTTTTATCATGTAAATCATGTGGTAAGAGGCATCAAGGAGAATGTTTAAAAGGAACTGTAAGATGCTTTGGGTGTGTAAAAGAAGGAAACAAAGCCAGTGATTGCAAAGGAAAATGTTTAGTTAAAATAATGGACAAGGATAATGGTATTTATAAGACATCAATGACAGTTAAATGTTTTAAATGTGGAATGTATGGGAATTATTCAAATTGATTCCCTAATGGAAACTCTCATGAAGAGAATCAGCATGGTCGTATGTGTGTTATTTATGTTGATGATGATGAAGAGACTAAAATGATATATGAGATAAAAGGAGTATTAAGGAATAAAATAATGAAGCTCGGTCAATGGTTTAAGAAGGTGGTGGAATGATTTCATGTTTATCAAGAGTAATGTTGTATAAGTAATTTAATGGTACTATGGAATAAAGAAACATCTAAGGATTTTTACACTATTTTTTTCCTTAATTATTTGAGAGTATATGTTTAATGGTATCGGTAACCATAAAAGGTTATTTAGATATTTTTGGAAAGCACGTGATATGCACATAATGAAGGGATAAGGACATAATGATATGTTTGATGGTATTAATGAACTCATGACTGATATAAGGACAAAGTGATATCATGGTTTGAGTATATAGAATTTTTGGGATTTTGGTATGTGGAAAGAGTTAAATTTTGACAACATTCATTCTTTCACTAAGGTTCTATGGTAATTCATGTCATTACCATGTTTCAAGAGAATACATGATTAAGGTATTCACATGTTTGGAATGTGACAACCAAGAACTGCAAAATGAGATATGGGAGACAAATGTTAAGTCGATTTAGTTCACCTATTTCTAAAGTTTTATTTTTTTAGTTTTTGGAAGGATTGTAATGTTATCCATTGATGGATAGTATAAGTTATATTCTGGTTGATGTTTGTTATATTAATGTATTATTTCACTATATGTAGACTTATACATATTTAATAATCTATTCTAACATTTTTTTTGAGACAGATGGAATGACCTGTCATTCTATCATATGATCTGCTAACACTTCAATAATGAAAAATTCAACTTCATTTCTTTATATAAGAGATTAAGTGAAAATTTTTCAGGGAAGAACTAATGATGATATTACACTGAAATCAAGTAAGTATTTCTTCTTATGCAAAAATTATTCAACTTTAGATCTTGAAACAAAAAATGTTATCCAAGTACCCTCTTATCTGATGAATCAGATGGTCAATTAAATCATCGTAGATTTATGGATTTCTAGTAGTTAACTTTCTCTAAACCTTGTTCTCTATCACTCCCCATTATAACTTGATGGTTCAATTTCCCTTCCATATCCATGTTTTCACTTCCTACCTATGTTCTCCTATGTGGAAACCCAGTAAATAGTTACTTTGTGTAACTCTTATGTTTCAAACTATAACAACCCAGACTCGAACAGCCACCTGAACGGTGCTAAACAGGTTGGGTGTTACTACCTTAGGCGCACCTCCCCAAATGCCAAAGGCTTCCGACTAGCAGCGAGGGTCTTATAGGTATAGTGGGGAGGCTATAACCTCTTGGAGGATAATAATGGTACTGGTCTGAGTATAATAATAAAGATGCAGTGGAATAAATGCCTCAACAAACTTGAACCAGACCCACATAGCGGAAGCACATTCAGTATCGATAAACAGTGGAAGCAACAAATATAAACAACAGCAGTTAAAAGTAAACAAAACATCATTCTAATCACTTATAAACACTACTGAACAACAAACATGCATCCAAAGCAGGTCATACATATCCATATGTAAAAGGCACCAATGGATAACCAACTGTAGCTACGAAACAAGTAAGCATTTTGATATAGGAAAGTAAGAAAAACAAAGTAAACTCTATCTAGGCAAGACCTAAAGGTCCATACCATCTCCATGCAATAGCTAATGCAGTACAACTCCTGAAGCTAACCTCTTTCCTGCACATAAATCCATAAAGTCTGCACATGTCCCGAAGGGCCCGTGGAGGGTGTGAGACAAATCTCAGTAGGATACCACCCAATGGTGCGTACCTAATATAAGTGTTTAAGCATGCATGAATTTATAAGGAAAACAGTAAACAGTACGATACACAAATAAACACAAACTCTACTAGTGCTCAACAGCCACCATGGAGTGTCACCTGCTTCAGCCAACACTGGAATCTCTATCTCGTAACCCAGCACCATGTGCCCCCTGACACTGTGTGTCTCAAGTACCAACATCCTGAGAGCATGCCCAAGAAGTATTAACTTGAAGAAATAGCGATACCTATCCTCAAATAAGTAACCGTAGGGACAGCGATGTCTGACCTAAAATAAAGTAACCAGAGGGACAGCGATGTCTGCTCTCAAAATAACGGCAAGCCTCTGCCCCCAACCCGATAGCCTCAATGTTATCCCCTGAAGGCTCCTCACCTTACACATGGATTCCTATATCAAGTACCCCAAAACCAATAGTACCTAAATCTCAACTAATGGAGGCCTCTACCCACTCGAGTGGTCAAAACCACCTCATCACGGAGTCTCTCTTTGTGCACACTACTAAAAGTTCTGGGTGAGCAGTAATCACCAAAATAGTACCCAATCCACAACACCTCTAACACCTTGTGTCCCTGAGACCATGATGCTCAAGTTTGATGGCCTCGACATCCCAGTAACTTAGTTCATGCCAAACCTGATAGTCATCCTACCTCAATTCGACGTCCATGACACTCAATCACGTGGTCAGAACCACCCAACATAACCCGGGCCAAGCCCAACCTGTGATCAGCATCACTCAAGAATATCTAGGCTATGCCCAACACAACCCAAAGTTTCCATCATATTCAATTCAGAAATTACATATATAACACATTTAAACAAAACACATAAATAGGAAAAACAATCTAAATAGTTGAATTGCACTAGCCCAACGGTTATCAAACAATAGTACTGAGGTCTTGAATGCCTCTAACAATTCATATCAAGGTTTAATAAAATAAACTCAACTATTTAATCAAACAAAATCAATTTATATCATTTTAGCACGCCCAGCCAAAATTCCCCATATGAGTGACGGCCCCTCGCTCAGCCCCACTCAATCAAAAGAGGAAAAAGGGCATACCCAAAGGTATCCCATAGGTATAATAAGAAATTAAATATTCAAAAGCAGATAAATTAAGGCCTCACTCAAAATACCCAAATACGCGCTATAAGCCATGCCACCCAAAGGTCTGAAAAAACAAAAAAGTAGGTATGCACCACATACTTGAGACTCGTAGACATAGGCACGTCTGATATCGAGATCCAATTCAAAGCTAATCTTCGTAGATCTACGTTTCCGTCATATCCTGACAATTCTACTCGGATGGACTATGACGCGTGAGGCAAGGGATCAATAATGGAACAGGGTTCATGGGTTTAGACTCGCTATTGCGATCCCACAGCCACTAATAGATTGAAGAATAGATGTCGGATGAAGAATCTAGGGAAGGAAACTTTTTCATCCTCTTGGAGCGTCAAGGTCTGAAAAAGGGGAGGAAGAAGGTTTTTCTGGAAAAGAGACATGATGCTCTTTTATTTAAACGAATAAAAATAAAAGTACATGACATGTATTTAAGGACTACATGTCGTGTAGATGGATTTTCCATAATCCGACTTAAGAAGAGGTAGACACATGGCTTGGCTGCTCCACACAGGTCGTCACATGGCTTGAACTCAGCTAGTACGCAGAAAGAAGGATACACGGCATGTCGAGCAACACTACACGCCGTGTAGTGGGAAATTTCTACACGGTCATCACACGACATGTACTCAGTGAGCACATGGAAGGTACTCTCCTAAACCATACACGGCGTGTACTTTAGATTACACAGCGTGTAGTCTGGAAATTTCTAGAACTTCCCATATTTTCACAGTTTTCTCAAGAACAAGTCAAAAATTTAAACAAGGTTGGGATTTTGACCCATTACAAAAACCCAGATTCTTATAATCTCCCCACCTTATCATAGCTCATCCCAGAGCTATCAATAGAAACCCAGAGATGGAACCGAATATACCACCCTGATCAAAGTAACCCAGACTCTCCAGTTTCAAAGGTTTTGACTAAATTCCTCAAGGGGCTCCCCACCTTAGGAATTTTCTAACTCGGTCTCATCCCGAAAAAAACTCAACAAAACAAGGGTTTACTAACCTGTTTCCAGAATCATGGTTCTCATGTGACACATCGTCACCCCTGCGCCTCCTTGGTGCTCCCGTGTCATTTCCGACACCCCAAACATCTCATGCACCACGTCGGTGTCCGCCTCCATGAGGTCCTGCATCCCATGGACGCTCAAAATAAAACCTACTACCATGAACCTCAAGTAACCTACATCCTCGATGCCCCGATTCCCAAGTCACCTCAAGTAACCTGCATCCTTGATGCCCAAGGCACCTCAAGTAACTCGTATCCTTGATGCCCTAATGCCCACGGCACCTCAAGTAACCCGCATCCTCGATGCCCCTGATGCTAAACATCTCATACATATATATAAATATATCACGCACCCAATATGGCACAATCCCACTAACCAGAATCTAGTCAGTCCACATAGATCATGTGAATCATGTTCACTCAAAATGGACATGCCTCTACAGGTCATGCCAAAAATAAAACATGGAAATCACAGCCACACCTGTGGTGTACCTCTAACCGTTGTTGGCTCACTAGCCTGCTCAGCCTCTGGCAACTCCACGGCATGCACCTGGCCTGAAGTATGGCTTCCTGATGCCTGACCTCCCTACGGTGACGCTTCAGTCACTAAAAACTGACCCCCCAGCTTGGTCTCGCTGTCTCTGTCACGTCCTCTGTGTGCAACTTGTTGCAGTTGGTGGTCTAGAACCAACTACTTTGTACTTTATTCATTAAATAAAAGCCTTATCACATCTTGATTGTTCTTCTGCGTGACATGTCATGTGATAATGTCCTAAGGACAGCTGTTGCATTAAAGGGTCGTAGCAGATCCTTGCTATGATGAGAACCCAAAAGTGCCATAACACTGTTCTTGAATGTATGTTCTATGGACGGATGATATTATTTGAGGGACACAAATAATACAGGTCATTAGGGGTGAGGACTCATAAAAATTTGAGGCACCTTCTCATGGTGTGCGCCCTTGGTAATATCCAGGAGGATATTATGAGAACGAGACCCGCCAGTAGGAAATCCACATTTCATAGTGTCATTGGATGTTCCTATCTACGGACGTGTGTATTGATCCTTAGACTTTAAGATTATTATTAATGGGTATTACAACTTGCGCACTTAGATGTATTGATGAAAATTGTGACGACACACTGTTCGCAGCGAGGTAGGAAACATTGGGTGCGTCACGAGTAATACCGCATTAATAGATAATGTGAGAAAGGATTTGTCCCTTCCGCTCCATAACGGAAGTAGATATCTCAGGCCCTTTGATGGAATTGATATAGCCTAAATAAATCCATGGCCATGGTAAGGTATGGGCAAGTTCAATTCCAGGAAGTCAAAGAAAGAATAATCAAGCACATGGGTTGATGGCACTAGCATGAAACCCGCTTGATTGGAGATATCGAGACAAAGGGATTATATTACATGGTAAGCATTCGTAGGAGGTGACACATCATTGCGGCGTTAACTTCTTTCTCTATGGGTCCCTTGGCGTGTTGCTAGACTCTAACCTTGGACTTTAGGCAGGCTCATCCTAATGCCACTGAGAAAGAGGCCTAGAGGGTCACACACTAAGTGTGTCCATGTATCTCAGTTAAATATTAATTTAACAAGTTAAATAAATATTATTCCCGACTGTGGTTTAATAATTATTTAAGGATGTATGATTGCATTTATTTTGACACTAGTTATTTGAGAGAATATACTGTGGATAAAATAATATATTTATTAGCGAGTAATGCAGTTACATTTATTTAAGAAATAAATAGTCATTACTCACGGTCTAATAAATGTGGTGGAGAAAAATGGAAAATAAAAGTACACGTCGTGTATATTAAATATACACGCTGTGTTGTTTTATGGAAAACAAGTACACGCCGTGTATTAATTATTACACGCCGTGTAGTTTTTCCAATTGGGATTTTGAGGATTTAATATTGTTTTATTAAATGATATTTATTATAATCAGCGTGGGCACATGTCAAGGAATTAATAATTCGACATGGGGGTTTTCAATAAGAGTTAATGAAATAAATAAAATGCATAACGCGTTTATTTATTATCATAACTCTATTAAACTCAAACCTGATTATAAATATCCTCGCAACCCCAACATTTTTTGTGAGCCATTGTTGTGCACAATGGATTTGGAAATACTCTCAAGCCAAGAGAGAATTACCTTTCCACCAAGAACGCCCTCAAGTTACGAGAGCAAGATCCTCCACCGGATCAAGGCGGTCGAAGGCGGACATCGCAAGCGAAAGTTCTTCCGCGCTAGCACCCAGAGATCTCTTCGGCGATGTCCAGAGATACGTGACACGCGTGTGGATCACCGCTAGAGGAATCCTACACTTGGATTCTACGACGCAACGACGGATCACTGAATCATGACCGGACACATCAACGAAGAAAGAATTCCAACGAGGTAATTCTTATGCATTAATTAAATTAATTATAATCAACATATGATTATCCTCCTCAAGGGTTCTGGGACTCATCTTTTCTTTTCATTCTTCATTCTATTCTAAAGATTCGGCGTTTTATATCGTGACGGATCTCGGATTGAACATTGTTTAACGAAAAATTAAGTTGGGCAAACCCACCAACGCGCTTCCGCTGTGCCCGGAACCTACAAGTGGTATCAGAGGGGGTCATATCGTTGGTTATAATTATTTAGTTTTTTGTTGGTGATTTACGCATTTAATAATTTAGTTATTTCAATTCTTGTTTAATTGTTCTGGAAATCTGAATATCAAGATCTGTTCCTCCTCTCTCGTTTCTCGTTCACCTCACAGAAACAAATTTTTCTTTTAATTTTGATTAAAATAAAATAGAGGAACTCATCCGGAGGAGCCAAATGTTTCTGGCCATATAACACCAGAATACACAGCGTGTATTTGGAAGTACACACCGTGTAGTCTAGGTTCAATGCATTGACTGATCCGCCAAATCAGGTCGTGTATTGGATTCTTTCTAAGAATTTAAGACACCGTGTGTTGACCAGAAACAGGTGGCACACGGTTTCCGGAATACATGTCGTGTGGTCCAATGAACATGGCGTGTAGTCCCTTCAGGTTAGGGTTGGGTCGTGTACTCCGTACATAGCCTGCCCAGCTGGAAACCGTGTAACGCGGAAACTACACGGTGTGTGTCCCACTGTACACGCCGTGTACTCCGAAAATTTCCGAAGTACATTAACACGCCCTATCCCCGGGCGTGTACTTCGGATGGACGGTGAAGAAAAAGTACATGTCGTGTAGTCGGAACTACACGCCGTGTACTCACCCAAATTACGCAGATTTATTAAAATTTATTATTATATTATACAAACCCTTGAGATGTGTACCATGGTGCAGGCATAAAGATGAGGCACAACACATGATAGGTTTTTTATATATATGTGTTTAATTTAACATCTGCGTAATAAATGGGAATTCTCCGGGTTTCCTCCAAGGTACAAGTTGTGTACAAGGATAATTTTAAATGAATTTATTTGTTTAAAATTATGATGGATGAGAATCTCAAGGAAATTCAGAAAAGGGATTTAAGATAAAAGGATTGATTAATTAAATATAATTAATTTATTCGAGCGTGATTTATCTTAAACAAGAATGATTAAAGAATTGAATGCTAGTTTTATTTATGCGTAAATATCGTTGCATGTATGGATGATCATGAGCTAGACCGAGACCTTTGTATGTGAATGGTTTCTTTTAATTTATTTATTTAAATTAAATTTGTTGGCCTGTGAGCCATCTCCTCATTAATATGTAGGGCCTACGCGCCCAAGGATTCTTTTATGTAAAAACCCCTTTTTTCCCCTCACCTGCGTGTGAGATAAATGCATATGTAATTGATGGAGCTCCCAAGCTAGTGGAGGTGACTCAAGTCAGGAGCCAAGATGAAACCAATCCAAGGAGATACAAAGGTGGACAGGTGGAAAGCTGCAAACACGAACCCGAAAGGTTCAAGGTGTTTCTCCCCTAGGTCTTGGGTTAGTTTATCAACCGCTAGATAAACTAACCAATAGAAAAGCTCATGATCATACCATTTATTTTATTTCTGTCAGTTGCATGGTTTATTTATTGTGGGTGTGTTGTCACGATCACACAATTAATGAATTAAACGAGCATGCAAGATGGAACTAAAATAAAATTGGCTTATACGTAAATATTATCTTAGACATGGTTAATCACTTAAGTATATCCCACTTAATATTAACAAGCATGTAATCAAAGATAATAAAATGGCAATTTACGTATAAGGATAAAATCCCTCAAAATAAATATTAAGTCGGCATAGCCTTCCATAATCTTGGTTAGAATCGAACCATAGTTCAAAGTGCTTGACCAACCCTAGTTAGAGTGCTTTTAATTATCGGGGAATTCTAATTCAAGGTTTTGGGTTGACTTGACTTGGTTCGCATCAAGGGTTGACTACCACAGCAGGACTTGGTGTGACCAAGACGCAAAGGTTGAGGAAATCTAAAAAGGATTTCAGGATTGGGGAGTCCACTCAGCGGATCAAGGAACTGCGAGTTAATGCAGTTGGCATTCGGAATGCCTAACTAAAACCCTTCAAGTTGCTTGACTAACCCTAGTTGGGGTAATGCGAAGGGCAATATGGATCCTTTCCACTAGAATATTCAAGCAATAGAATATTCCGAAGTCAATGGTGAGGGCTATTGGATTTTGATAAAATAGTGGGAGACTAATAAGTATTAATTTATTTATTTGTCTCAATTTTTATAATAAAGTACTAAACCTTTGCTCATCTTAAATTGTAGAAACGGCAAGAAAATGACTTCAAACATATCATTGTGCACCATACTCGAAAAAGAAAACCTTCTCACCGGCACCAATTTCCAAGAGTGGGAGAGGCGTTTACGCGTCGTCCTTCGCCACGAAAGGAAATTATATGTGCTGGAAGAGCCTATTCCAGTTGCGCCTGGGAAAGAGTCTAGTGATGAGGAATTATCTCTCTACATGAAACACATGGATGATGCCACAGATGTCCAGTGTTTCATGCTATCGTCCATGTCTAATGAGATCTTAAAGCAACACGAAAACATGGATGTGTATAGCATGATGTCTCACCTTAAAGATCTCTACCAAGAGAAGGCGAGACAGGAGAGGTATGAGATCTCCAATGCTTTGTTTACCACGAATCTTGGAGAGTCTGTGCCAACTGGGCCTCATGTGGTCAAGCTTATTGGCTACATTGAACGCTTGGACATCTTAGGATTTAAATTCCCAGATGAGTTGCGTACAGATCTCATCCTATCATCATTTCCCAAGACCTTCTCTAGCTTCATTGTCAATTATAACATGAGCGGTAATGAGAAGAGTCTATCGGAGCTTCTGACCTTGATTCTCCAGGTAGATAAGGACATGGGGCGTGACAAACCCGCGGTCCTTATGGTGAATAAGAAAAATAAGGACAAAGAAAAGGGTCCAAAGACTTATAAACGGTCTGAAGCCCCCGAGCACCGTCCCTCCAAGAAGGGGAAGATCCAGAGGCAGGGCAAGGAACAGGAAGCAGTGTGTTTTGCATGTGGAAAGCAGGGCCACTGGAAGAGGAACTGCACCCAGAAGCGTGGGGACGCTAAAGGTGCGTTCGTTATCGAGTGAAATCTTTCTATTTCTACACATTGGGTATTAGATACAGCTTGTGGGGCTCACATCTGTATTTAAATGCAGGAACCAAGTAGATTTAGAAAGATCGCCAGAGGAGAGGTGGATCTTCGAGCTGCCAATGGCGCAAGGCTAGCTGCGTTGGCTATTGGTGACTATCACCTCTCATTGCCAACTAGCATGATTTTGGTTTTACAAAACTGTTATTTTGTGTCTAGTGTTACCAAGAACATAATTTATGTATCTTGTTTAGATATGGATGGATTTATTTTCAAGTTTGGAAATAAGGGTTGTCTCTTTTATAAGAACAACATATGTTATGGTATGGCACATTTGAATAATGGTTTGTATGTATTAAATTACGAAAACCAAGTGTTGGAAATCGATAATAAAACAAACTCACATGACTCATACATCACCCAGTTATGGCATCACCGCCTTGGTCATGTGAACGAGAAGCGCTTGACAAAGCTCTGCCAAGATGGCTATTTAGACTCTACTGAGCTAAAACCACTTGATAGATGTCACGCTTGTTTACAAGGAAAAATGACCAAGCCGCCTTTTGGTGGACAAGGTGAAAGGGCCACAGAGCTTCTAGGATTGGTACACACAGATGTGTGTGGACCATTTCCAGTAGAATCTAGAGGTGGATATTCTTACTTTATTACTTTTACTGATGATTTGAGTAGATATGGTTATGTCTACTTAATGAGGTACAAGTCAGAGTCCTTAGAGAAATTTAAGGAATTCAAGAATGAAGTAGAGAATCAACTTGGTAAGAAGATAAAGAAGCTTCGATCGGATCGAGGTGGAGAATATCTAAACCAAGAGTTCATCGATCTTCTACGGGAGTCTGGGATTCTATCTCAGCTCACTCCTCCTTATACACCACAGTGTAATAGTGTTAGTGAAAGGAGGAACCTCACCTTGTTGGACATGGTGAGGTCGATGATGAGTCATGCGGATCTTCCATTATCCTTTTGGGGATATACATTACAAACTGCAGCATACACATTAAACTGAGTACCAACTAAGGTGGCAAATGGAATTCCATCCGAGTTATGGAATGGAAGGAAACCCACTTTGTCGCACACACGTGTATGGGGATGCAAGGCGTTTGTTAAGGCCTTCTCAGGCAACAAACTAGCACCCCGGGGCATGATGTGTATATTTATAGGATATCCCAAGGAAACAAAAGTATATTACCTATATAACCCCCAAGACAAGAAAGTGATTGTCGCCAGACAAGCCGTCTTTCTTGAGAGGGAGCACATCCTCAAGAAGGATAGTGGGAGCAAGATTGACTTCAACGAAGTTGATGCTCAAGATACACAGGATTTGGTACAGGAACAAGTTCCACAGGTCCCCGTGGAAGAGGTTCCAGAAACACAAGTACTGCGTAGGAGCTCAAGAGAGGTAAGGGAACCAGAGAGATTTGGTTTCCTAGTCACCGAGGATGGTGAATAATTATTGTTGGACAATGATGAACCTCTCTCCTACAAGGAAGAAGTAGAAAGCTCAGAAGCTGCAAGATGGATAGAAGCTATGAATTATGAGATGGATTCCATGTATTAGAACCAAGTTTGGGTTTTGGTCGATGAGCCAGTTGATGTAAATCCTGTTGGATGAAAATGGGTATTCAAAAGAAAGCTGGACATGGAAGGTCAAGTTAGAACCTATAAAGCAAGGCTAGTGGCCAAAGGATTCAGACAGCGTCAAGGAATTGACTATGATGAAACCTTCTCACCAGTTTCCATGATTAAATCCATAATAATCATACTTGCCATAGCAGCTTACCATGACTACGATATTTGGCAGATGGATGTTAAAACAGCATTCCTTAACGGGAACCTTCAGGAAGATGTCTATATGACACAACCAGAAGGGTTTGTGACACCAGATGAAGCCAAATGGGTTTTCAAGTTACAGAAATCTATTTATGGATTAAAGCAAGCATCCAGGTCATTGAACATTCGATTTGATGAAGCCATAAAGGAATTTGGTTTCATTAAGAATGAATGTGAGCCATGTGTTTATAAGTGGTTTAATGGGAATGCGGTCATCATCCTAGTGGTATATGTTGATGACATATTGCTTATTGGAAACGACGTACCAGACATACAGTCAGTTAAGGAATGGTTGAACAAGTGTTTCTCCATGAAGGACTTAGGAGAAGCAGCCTACATTCTAGGGATCAAGATCATTCGTGATAGATCCAAGAGGCTGCTTGGACTAATTCAGGGTACATACATTGACCAGATACTAAAGAGATTTAGTATGGAAAAATCCAAGAGGGGATTGGTTCCAGTGTCACATGGCTTACATCTTTCTAAGAAAATGTGTCCCCAGACACAACAGGAGAAAGATAGGATGAGCAAGATCCCATACGCTTCAGCTATAGGATCCATCATGTATGCCATGTTATGTACCAGTATTGATGTTACCTATGCACTGATCATGGTAGGCAGATATCAAGCAGATCCAGGAGAACAGCATTGGACTGCTATTAAGACTATCCTTAAGTATCTGAGAAGAACTAAGGATATGTTCCTGGTGTATGGAGGAGATGAGGAGCTTGTTATCAGAGGGTATGCTGATGCTGGTTTTCAAACAGATCAGAATGATCTGAAGTCACAATCTGGATATGTTTTCTATCTCAATGGAGGAGCTGTGAGCTGGAAGAGTTCAAAGCAGCCAGTTGTCGCCGATTCTACAGCGGAGTCCGAGTATATATCGGCTTCTGATGCAGCCAAAGAAGCCGTTTGGATTCAGAAATTTGTCCAGGATCTTGATGTGGTGCCTAGCAGGAAAGATCTCATTACATTGTATTGTGATAATACTGCAGTGGTGGCTCTTGCAAAAGAACCAAGGTCACATCAACGGACAAAGCACATACTCCGGAAGTATCACCTCTTGAGGGATTTCTATCAAAGGGGTGAAGTTGTAGTGAGCAGAGTGTCCACGGAAGAGAACGTGGCGGACCCCATGACTAAAGGCCTATCTCAGTAGAAGCATGAATATCATGTGAGAGCTAGCAGGTTAAAGGTTGTTAGTAGTTGGCTCTAGTCCAAGTGGGAGTCTGTTGGAGTTGGTGGTCTAGAACCAACTACTTTGTACTTTATTCATTAAATAAAAGCCTTATCACATCTTGATTGTTCTTCTGCGTGACATTTCATGTGATAATGTCCTAAGGACAGCTGTTGCATTAAAGGGTCGTAGCGGATCCCTGCTATGATGAGAACCCGAAAGTTCCATAACACTGTTCTTGAATATATGTTCTATGGCCGGATGATATTATTTGAGGGACACAAATAATATAGGTCATTAGGGGTGAGGACTCATAAAACTTTGAGGCACCTTCTCATGGTGTGCGCCCTTGGTAATATCCAGGAGGATATTATGAGAACGAGACCCACCAATAGGAAATCCACATTTCATAGTGTCATTGGATGTTCCTATCTACGGACGTGTTTATTGATCCTTAGACTTTAATATTATTATTAATGGGTATTACAACTCGTGCACTTAGATGTATTGACGAAAACTATGACGACACACTGTTCGCAGCGAGGTAGGATACGTTGGGTGTGTCACGAGTAATACCGCATTAATAGATAATGCGAGAAAGGATTTGTCCCTTCCGTTCCATAACAGAAGTAGATATCTCAGGCCCTTTGATGAAATTGATATAGCCTAAATAAATCCATGGCCATGGTAAGGTAAGGGCAAGTTCAATTCCGGGAAGTCAAAGAAAGAATAATCAAGCACATTGGTTGATGTCACTAGCATGCAACCCGCTTGATTGGAGATATCGAGACAAAGGGATTATATTACGCGGTAAGCGTTTGTAGGAGGTGACACGTCATTGCGGCGTTAACTTCTTTCTCTATGGGTGCCTTGGCGTGTTGCTAGACACTAACCTTGGACTTTAGGCAGGCTCAGCCTAATGCCACTGAGAAAGAGGCCTAGAGGGTCACACACTAAGTGTGTCCATGTATCTCAGTTAAATATTAATTTAACAAGTTAAATAAATATTATTCCCGACTGTGGTTTAATAATTATTTAAGGATGTCTGATCTCATTTATTTTGACACTAGTTATTCGAGAGAATATATATTGGATAAAATAATATATTTATTAGCGAGTAATGCAGTTACATTTATTTAAGAAATAAATAGTCATTACTCAAGGTCTAATAAATGTGGTGGAGAAAAATGGAAAATAAAAGTACACGCCGTGTATATTAAATATACACGCTGTGTAGTTTTATGGAAAACAAGTACACGCCATGTATTAATTATTACACGCCGTGTAGTTTTTCCAATTGGGATTTTGAGGATTTAATATTGTTTTATTATATGATATTTATTATAATCAGCGTGGGCGCATGTCAAGGAATTAATAATTCGACATGGGGGTTTTCAATAAGAGTTAATGAAATAAATAAAACGCGTAACGCGTTTATTTATTATCATAACTCTATTAACCTCAAACCTGATTATAAATATCCGTGCAACCCCAAAATTTTTTGTGAGCCATTGTTGTGCACAATGGATTTGGAAATACTCTCAAGCCAAGAGAGAATTCCCTTTCCACCAAGAACGCCCTCAAGTTACGAGAGCAAGATCCTCCACCGGATCAAGGCGGTCGAAGGCAGACATCGCAAGCGAAGGTTCTTCCGCGCTAGCACCCGGAGATCTCTTCGGCGACGTCCGGAGATACGTGAAACACGTGTGGATCACCGCTAGAGGAATCCTACACTTGGATTCTACGACGCAAGGACGGATCACCAAATCGTGACCGGACACATCAACGAAGAAAGAATTCCAACGAGGTAATTCTTATGCATTAATTAAATTAATTATAATCAACAAATGATGATCCTCCTCAAGGGTTCCGGGACTCATCTTTTCTTTTCCTTCTTCATTCTATTCCGAAGATTCGGAATTTTATATCGTGACGGATCTCGGATTGAACATTGTTTAACGAAAAATTAAGTTGGGAAAACCCACCAACGCACTTCCACTGCGCCCGGAACCTACACAACTGAACTTCGACTACCGTAACCTGGTACCGAAACTGAACCAACTCCAGATTCCATAGTCTATCCTGGTCCCTGACTGTTGGCTATCTGAGAAGGTTGCCTATAGAACCTCTCCAGATGCCCGGCCCATCCACAAGCCCAACACTCCTTTGGAGGCATATCGCACTGAGTCCGAACATGTCTTGGTTGTCCACACTGAAAGAAAATCACTGAAGAACTACTACGAGGTGTTCTAGTTGAGTCCTTGGCCTGACTTCCCTATGGGAACTCATCACTTCCTCGCTTCCTGTTGTCTGAACCATCACCTGAAATTGTTCCCTGGATAACCTGGGGCCTATCCCTCTGGTTTCCCTCTATTATGAGCGCCTAATTAACCGCAACTGAGAATGAACCCAGCCGGAAGATATTCACCTGGATCTGAATGGCATGTCGCAATCCATCCTCAAAGCGCCTCACCCTTTTCATGTCATCGCTTACCATACCCGGTGCAAAGCACGATAGCTCAGTGAAAGTAGCTACATATTCCATGATGGAAATGTCTCCCTGTTAAAGGTTCAAGAACTCCAGAGCTCTCTTGGACCTCAATATATCTGGGTAAAATTGCTCGAAGAACCTATCCTCAAATTATTTCCATGTTATTCCCTCGTGTCTATGAGCCTGAACTTTCACATCCCACCAACGCTTTGTCGGTCCTCTCAGCATGTACATCGCCAGCTTGACCCTCCGCCCTGGAGGCATCTCAAGCTACTCGAAGATCTTTTCTTTCTCTCTATCCAGTTATATGCCGCCTGTAGACCAACCTCACCCTGAAATAGTGGTGGGTGCTATGACTAGAACTCCTATGTCAAATATGCCATAGATGGATCTATACCCTATGCACCTCTATCGATCCCCTGTAAGACACGTACCAGGCTAGATCGGAGGTGCTCGTTGAGCCATGGTCCGAACGCTACCAAACCCAACTATTGTTCTGCCTACATTAGATCCTGAACCTGATCATGTCCCTGAGCCTATACCTCCGACTCATGCTCTGCCTACACCGGATCCTGAACCTGATCCTGCACATACGGTACTGTATCATCAACCGCCTGACGCTCCATAGAGACGTATAATAGGAACCCGCTGAATACCATCAATGGTCAGACATCCCATATATATATATAACAATATATATTCAACACAGATAAGGAAAGTAGTGAAGAGGAAGCATAAAACAACTACCCTTACTCTTTCCTATCGCAACCCATGCCCACGACATCCCGACCTCATGACCTCCTTACCCACCCTCAACAGAGCCTAGTATCAAAAGTGCCTTGGGCCATGCTTATCCTAACAACCAACGTTGTCTCAAACTGACGACCTAGTCACCCAATCCTGGTGACCAAAAATCACCTCAACCATAGTACCTTCCTGTCATAGGAAATTATACAAAAGTATAAATCATGGTATAACACATTGCAATAAACTATCAATTCTATCAAAAATTTCACCTATTCACATCTCAAAGAATAAAAAGCATGGTAATTGACATTTCTCATATGGTATTATTACATCACAAAGCATACGTGTAGTTATGAAATTGAAATACCCTAAAATGTGCCTATCAAAATCCAAGAAAAAAAGCCTTACCATATCGGGCCAAGGTCCAATTCTCCCTTACCGTACCAGGTCAAGGGTTACACATCACAGTAAATAACATCACACACCAAGTGAGCCACCAAGGTGGAAATCATATAAAGTGTAATTTGAGAAAAAAAATAGAAATTCCCAGCCAAGGTAACTTGGTTCATCCCTCATACCTGGGGCTGCAGGCACCCAAGAACAAGCTGGAAACCTAGTTCCAGTAACAACCTATCTCCAGTCTACCATATCCCAAATAGTAAAACCAGCAGAAATAAAAAAAATAATTCTCAATATCATTAGTATCCAGCAAAACACTGCTATTAAATCCCTGTCAATAACTCCTCTGATACCACTTTGTAACGACCCGGACCCGGACAGCCACCCGAACAGTGGTAAACGGATCGGGTGTTACTACCTTAGGCACACCTCCCCAAATGCCAAAGGATGACGACTAACAGTGAGGGTCTTATAGGTATAGTGGGGAGGCTATACCCTCTCAGAGGATAATAGTGGTACCGGTCTGAGTATAATAATAAAGATGAAGCGAAATAAACGACTCAGTAGACTCGAACCCGACCCGTAGAGTGGAAGTACATTCAATATCAATAAAAAATAGAAGCAATAAATATAAACAAAAGCAGTGGAAAGTAAACAAAACATCATGATGATCACTTATAAACACTATTGAACAACAAACATGCATCCAAAGCAGGTCATACATATACATATGTAAAAGGCGCCAATGTCTAACCAATTGTAGCTATAAAACAAGTAAGCATGTTGATAAAGGAAAGTAAGAAAAGTAAAGTAAACTCCAGCTAGGAAAGACCTCAAGGTATATACCATCTCCATGAAATAGCTAATGCAGTCTAGCTCCTGAAGCTGGCCTCTTTCCTGCACATAAATCCATAAAGTCTGCATGCATCCCGAAGGGCCCGTGCAGGGTGTGAGACAAATATTAGTAGGATACCACCCAATAGTGCGTACCTAATATAAGTGTTTAAGAAGGCATAAATTTATAAGGAAAATAGTAAACAGTACGATGCATAAATAAACACAAACTCCACTGGTGCTCAGTAGCCACCATGGAGTGTCACCTGCTTCAGCCAATGTCAGAATCTCTGTCTTGTAACCTGTCACCATGTTCCCCCTAACACGATGGGTCTCAAGTACCGACGTCCCAAGGGCATTCCCAAGAAGTAGTAACTCAGAGGAACAGTGATACCTGTCCTTAAATAAGTAACTGAAGGTACACCGATGTCTGCCCTCAAATAAAGTAATCGGAGGGACAGCGATGTCTGCCCTCAAAATAACGGCAAGCCTCTGCCCCCAACCAGATATCCTCAATGCTATCCCCTGAAGGCTCCTCACCTTCCATGTGGATTCCTACGGTAAGCACCCCCAATCCAATAGTACCTAAACCGCAACTAATGGGGGCCTCTACCCACTCAAGTGGTCAAAACCACCTCATCACGGAGTCACTCTGTTTTCACACTACTCAAAGTTCTAGGTGAGTGGTAATCACAAAAAGAGTACCCAATCCACAACAGCTATGAAACCTACTATCCCTACGACCAGGTTGCTCAAGTCTGATGGCCTCACCATCCTAGTAACCTGGGTCATGCCCAACCTCATAGTCATCCTGGCTCAATCTGACGTCCATGACGCCCAATCCTGTGGTCAGAACCACCCAACGTAACTCGGACCAAGCCCAACCTGTGATCAACATCACTCAAGAATATCTAGTCCATTCCCAACACAACTCAAAGGTTCCAGTATATTAAATTCAGAAATTACATATATAACACATTTTAACAAAACATATAAACAGGAAAGACAATCTAAACAGTTGAATTGCACTACCCAACGGTTATCAAACAATAGTACTGAGGTCTTGAATGCCTCTAACAATTCATATCAAGTTTTAATAAACTAAACTAAATAGTTTAATCAAATGAAATAAATTTATACCATTTTGGAACCCTCATCCAAAATTCCCCATATGAACGATGGCCCCTCGCCTGGCCCCGCTCAAGTAAAATAGAAAAAAAGGCATACCCAAAGGCATCCCATGGGTCTAATAAGCAATTAAATATGAAAAAGCAGATAAATTAAGGTCTCGCTCAAAATACCCAAATACACGTTTTAAGCTACACCACCCAAAGGTCTAAAAAAACACAAAATAAGGTATGCACCACCTACCTGAGAATCGTAGATGTAGGCACGTCCGATATCGATCTTTAATTTGAAGCCGATATTTGTAGATTTATGTTTCCATCAAATCCCAGTAATTACACTCAGATAAAAACTGCGATGCGCGAGGCAAGGGATCAATAACGGAACAGGGTGCATGGGTTTAGCATCACTGTTATGATCCCATATCCACAAACGGATTGAAGAACGGATGTCAGATGAAGAATCTAGGGAAGGAAACGTTTTTGGCCTCCCAGAGCATCAAGGTCTGAAAAAGGGGAAGAAGAAGGTTTTTTTGGAAAAGAGATGTGACGCTCTTTCATTTAAGAGAATAAAAATAAAAGTACATGGTGTGTATTTAAAGACTACACACCATGTAGTGGCATTTTCCATACTCCGACTTAAGTAGAGGTATCCACACGGCTTGGATACTCCACACGGGTCGACACATGGCTTGAACTTAGCTGGTACGCAAAAAGAAGGATACACGATGTGTCGAGCAACACTGCACACCGTGTAGTGGGAAATTTATACATGGTCATCACATGACATGTACTCGGAGATCTCACGGTTAGTACTCACCTAACCCATACACGGTGTGTATTTTAGAGTACACGGCGTGTAGTTTGGAAATTTCCAGAACTTGCCAGATTTTCACAGTTTTCTCAAGAACAAGTCAAAAATTCAAAGAGGGTCGGGATTTTGACTCATTACAAAAACCCAGGTTCTTACACTAACTTTACTTTTTTAAATTGATTTTTAGTATTCCTTTTTGTGATGTGGGTTTCTATGAAAGAAACTTTCATGTAGTAAACCATTTATAACCCTGACGAATTTTGAGGGCGAAATTCATTTTATAGGGGGGTAGAATATAACACCCTGAGATTTTATGAGATAAATTATTTTAATTTATTTTATGTGTTGTTTTTTATGCTACACAAATATCATCTTGTTCTATACTCAACACAGTATTAGCTTGCAGTATACACAACACTATTCTTGGCTTGTGTTGAACACAATTTCATGTTCTTGTGATAGAATTCATTTCACGCAATACTGAATATAGATTTTTTCAATGTATAAATGAACTAAGTTTTTATTATGTTGTACACAACACCAAAGGAATATTTCACTACACACAACACTAACTTGTCTTGCATTACAAGCAAGAGGGACATTCCTCGATAACTTGTGTTGTATGCGATACTGAGTTTCAATAAACAATGACATATTATTAAAATATTATTATTTGATGGGATATAAACTATCCGTTATGAATACTATTAACCAAATTTTTAATTTCATTCATCTTACACATTGTATAGAACGTGGTATGAGAACAAAATCAATTTTTTTGGATAAAATAAGCATTTTTCAAAAAATGCAGTTTTGCCGCCTTTTGATGGCGCACCCATTTTAAATCTAGTTTTTAACAAGTTTATAAGTTCAATTTGAAAAAATAAACTTATTATTTTTAATCAGGATATAAAAAATTACATTGGATAAATTTTTGATATTTTTCTGATAACTTTCATATTTTGATGAATAGTAAAAATATGCTAAATTTTAATTAAAAAAAACTTTTTTCATCGAGATAATTTATATGGTTAAATTATAATATTGAATGGTTTTAAAGTATAAATATAATATATTTTTAAAATTTTATATAATTTATGTCATTGTCATTAATTTTACATTGAATTCATGGGTAAAAACATTTCAATCTTTTGCAATGTTTTAACTTTTAAAATATGTTTTCTCAATGAGATTAATTTTAAATTAATTACTGCAACTTATGTATTTCAAATTTTGAAAAATTGATTCCATATTTGGAATCATTAGTTCCAAATTATCTTAATATGATACTTTTATTTTTGGACATTATGAATAGTAACTTCAGTAATTATTTTATTTACCATGGTTAAAGGGTAAATCTGCTAAATAAGGGTAAAAGATAATATTTTAATAATATTAAATTACTCTAACACATGTCTTAATCCTATTTCAAGAGATATTAGCGACCATGATCATCCTTGGGTCAATTTTGGGACCCCATGGATTCACTTGGGTGTAAAAATGACATTTTATAAGAATTTATTTAAAGTAAAGATAATTATAACCTAAAGATATATCTTTTACTAAATCAATTTTAATATAGTGTTATAAAAATAATATATATGTCTATAAATACTCATTATAAAGCTAAAAATATTTCCTAAATCATTGAATTTTATTTATTATTTTTATACATTAGATAAATATATTTATTTATGACATAATTATGATGTAGTGATTACCTCATTAATGAAAGATTCAAATAAATGAATTTATAAATATTTAAACAATTGTAATTTGGTTATTTTGATGTCATCCAAAAATTTTCTAGATGATATCGACATATTATATTTGGTTTAATGCCTTATTTTTTAAGGAATCAGGTTGTTATGAATTTTTAAAAAAGTCAAGTATGAATACTGTCCAAAATTGACATAATTCATAACTTAAAACATAAAATAGTTTATTAAATGATATTAAATTCCTAAAAATATAATATTCGGTAAAATGGTTAATATAAGTCCAAATATGTCATAAATAACTTTTTGTGGGTATTTTGATATTATATGGTAATTAAATTAACCCACAATGTGTAAATAACATGATATCACAAAAAGATTAAAAAGGGTAAAATAAGGGTAAAACCAAAAAGATAATGATAAAAAAATATTCAAAACTTGTCAAAAAATTATTGGATGATATTTATTAGAAAAAAAATAATCTTATATTATAATTAAATAAGTTTTGTATCATTTTTAATCGAAATTGAATTTATAATAAATTAATATTTTAAGAGTTTCCTAAAGTGCCCCTCTCCTCTCTTATAAAAGGGCACCTCCTCCCTCTCCACTTCACTCCATTTTGAGCATTAAATATCAGCCAAACCCTTCCCATTTTCCTTAAAAACTTCCCTAGTTATATTCTAGAGGTTATTTTCTTCTCAAAATACCAACTCTAGTTCCCTAAGAAGAAATTTAAAGGGGGTACGTTGAGGAAGAGCTAATCTCTTCTACCGATTCTTTCAAATTTATTTCTTCTTATACTTCTGCTTATTTAGTTGTTTCATTATAAAGTAATTTCATAATTATCACTAATATACTTAAATTTTATTATAAATATTAAACAACCTTATTTCACCTTCTATCCATCCTATGAAAAATTAAATCACCGCATGTGCGTACGTACAGCTTCCCGTCTCCACCTTGTGGTGTAATCTGTTTTTCACCACCACCTTAACTGGATGGGTAAAATGGTAGAAATAAAAACTATATATTATTTTTATGACATGATACTAATTCATAGATATTATACACTTTAATACCATTCAATAATTATGGGAACAATATCATCACTCGTGTGTACGTACGGATTACCGTCTCCACGATGCGATGAGATTCATTTTCCACATTAACCATTCAAGAATGATTATAAAGTATATATAATAAATAATCATTAAATATATGCAATAATAATTCTAATGTATTTATGTATATATATTTGTTTCATTTACTTACTTCCATTCAATTTAATAAGGAAACGAAAATAATGTCCAGGCGTTCATACGACCTACCGTCCCCGTGAACGATGTATGTACGGCCTACCAAATGGTGTTCTTTCTATTATGATATCTCCATTTGAGTTCACGAGAGCATCAGCACTATTGGATCTTACTCTAGTTTCTCTCTTTGGGAAGTAACTTCCCTCTGTTGATGCCTTTGACGGGTATGTCTTCTCTTCTTGGAAGTTGCAGGATCGGGTAGTTATTGGTCTTTTGGACTCAAGTCATTTTCAGATTCATTTTTCAAATGAAGATGACTTGATATAAACCTGGGATAATGCTCTGTGAAATATGGAAGGTTTTTGTTTTTATCTATTTAAGTGGTCTTTTGAGTTCCACCTGAGGCGTGATCCCCCGATCACAACGATCTGGTTATCCCTTCCAGGTCTTCTGTTACCCTTTCAGAATCCGGAGATCCTCTAGTTGATTGGAAACATGGTAGGTCATTATCTATGCTCAGATTCTCAAACCCAAGCTGTTTTTCATCCTGTTTCTCCTAGAATTTGTGTAGAAGTATATGTTTCACAGGAACCGTCAAACTTCATCAGCATTTAGGTTGAAGGGGAACTTCATTGGCATCAAAAGGTATGCGATGAGTTGTGGGTTCCATTCTGTGTGGGTTATAGCTTCTTGGGTCATGATGTAGCAGATGTTGATGAGGCTCCTCTATTTATTCTTGGAGAGCTCTTGTTCCTCTAGAAGAGAATCCTTTATCTGATTGAAATGCAAAAGTAATGGACCATTTGGGTTCTGAAGATGTTGTCAATTCAATATCCCAGTTGGGTTCTGGAGATGTTGGCACTTCGGCAGCCCTTCTGAAAGAGGTGAATCGGAAAATTTCAGAGTCGAGAGTTGTGGAATTGTTTGATAGACTATGAAGGGATTTGGGTATTAGTAACTCTTCCCTGGTTGATGAACAGGGGGATGGTTCAGCTCCAAAAAGTTTTTCAAGGACCCCCATAACTTTTTCTAATGTTATGAAATATGTTGGTAGTCTTCCTCATGAGGAGTTTGTTGTAGATCAGTGGGATGGGTTGGGGATAGTGGGGAGGGAATATTGTATAAGGGGTGAACAGAATCTTGGAGAGTCCAAAAAACATCATTATTCTACTAGTATAGGAAAATTCAATGCCATTGATATCAGATCTCACAATCGTTTTGTGATGTTGGGAAAAAGTGATTTCCATACTTCTGCAGAAGGGGCTGAAGCGGAAGTTTATCATGGATAGGACCAGTGTTTGAGGCTGAATGAAAATGGAGTGGTATATGATTCTACTTCAGAATCCTTATCTGTTGAGGTCAAGAAAGTGGAACTTGCATAAGATTATCTGAGATCCTCCTCAAAGAAAGAGAAGAACACTCTCATTGATTCATATGGTTTTATTATGCATTCATGGAAACCACGGAGATGAAATGACTATTAAAATCTACCTAGTCTTCCTATTACTAGATCTTCTAGCAAAGGTAAACTCCCCTAAAAAAGTTTGACTGATGTCGATGATCATTCAATGACTAAGTCCAAAAGATCTTCAAAGCATGTGGTTTCAGCGGCTAATGAGGCGCTTGAATACCAAGCAGAGGTTCCAGATGGCCCTTTTCTAGTGGATGACAATAATGAGGCTGAGGGATCATCCCAAGTGCTCCTCATGCACTCTAATGAAGAAATGTTAGAAGAGTCATTTTTTATCAAGATTTCAGTGAAGGATTCTCACCATATGTTCAAAATACCACTGTGTGTTGATTTAAACGATGAATAGTATTCTTGGATTGATAAATAGAATAGAATTCTGATACGTGGATTCAATGAGGGGAAAACAAGCTTGGGGGAGCATGTGAAGGCTTGAGACAAGATGGATATCTGCTTTGAGGATCTCATAAAGGACAATCCGACAATTGAGGTTACCTCCATTGAATGGCATCTACTTAAGGTACAAAATTATAACCGCTTTAGATTTTTATGGAATGGCTCAACCTTTTCTTATGATATTTGATTTTCTATTTCTGAATCTTGTTGGTTTCCCACTTTTTCCTTAAAAGTGATTTTGAAATAAAAAATTTATTTGGAGGAACAGATGAACAGGTAATATAAAATCGTAAGTGAATCATATATGATATCATAAATATTATTATGGTTCTATTACAAGTTAATAATATTTTAAACCCAATATACAGGAGTTTTGGACATTTGCAAAATAAATCAGACCTAAGGTAAGGGATAATTTTTCAATATCATTTTTATCCGATATTATTTATATGTAAGTATTTACTGTGGATAAATTTACCATCCATATACATGGTTTCTAAAAATGTTATCATAAAATTTTTATTATTCTTCTATGTATGTTTAAAGTCATTTTTACCCATTTTTTACTTTTACTACATGGTATGGAAGGAATCTTTATTTTGTTTACCATACGAGGTACTTTTTGACTTTTAAAGAAAAAGTATGATAAGAATTTTTTTTAACTTATATGGCATGAACAGATTTTTACACTTTCATGACACCTTATTTCCATGAAGCTTTCTCTACATGGTTTCAATTTTATTTTCAATGAAATTATTTTCTTTTAGAATTGTGTGGAATTTTGAGAAGAGAAAACATTTTTGAAAAAGAAAGGATATTTTCCTCAGAAACTAATTTCAAGTATTTTATCAAAATTATTTTCCATCTAAGAAGACATAGGGTTTTGTTTTTATCCCTATTATTACTTTTATTTAATTATGTTTATGATGGAGTTATTTTTATGAATTCTATTTATCTTATATGGATTATGTTATGATGGAATGATGTTTAAGAATTCCATTTTATTTCTTGGGTTATGATATGATGAATGGTTTATGTTTTTTTGGCACATATAAGAATGATTTTATTATGAGATGGGTGGGAACTATATCTCCCTCCAATGTATTGGGTAAAGATTTATATATGATGAGATAGACATGGATGGAACAGAAAGTAAATCTGATTCAGTAATACATGGCTGGAACGGCAAGTAAACTCAGTTCGGTAATAGACTCCATCCACTATGAAGGTCTTGGCAGAAATTCCTTGGATACTATGGAAACCATATTATGTGATCATTAGTTTTCCACAAGTACATGTTTTATGCCAATGTTATTATATCATAGTTAATGTTCTTTTATAATCCATTCCTTATATACTGCCAAGATTTATTTCATTGCTCAAGATTTTGATGTTTAAACTTTATATTCATGTTTTTTTCACGTTCAAATGTTTATGGTTTGTTTTATGTTCTACATGTTTAACCTTAATGAGTATTTGAGCTCACCCTTTTTATGTTGTATTTTCCTCAATATATAAAGAAAGGTTTTAATAAGGAAAGAAAAAATGGGAATATCTTTATGGGAGATGTTGAATATCGTTCACCAAGTTAGAAGATTGTGTCTGAGTTTTCAAAGACACTAAAATAATACGGTCTTTGGGCATTTGTTTGTGTCATGTATTAAGTATTCTGCAAAATAGATGTAATGTCCATGTACGTCAAGCTCAGGTATCTACATTTTCTCTATACAAATAAATCCAGTCCATATCCATAATAGAATCAAATTCCTAATAAGGGATTATCACAAGGCTATATGGGAAGTTAAGTCCACAAATATGGATAGGGGAGGATTTATATACTTTGGATGCAATAATTTAAACATTCTTTATTTTCACTGATAGTTCCAATTTCATGTTTTTTTGTGGTGTTTTGATAGTTCTACTAAACCTATATGATATAAAAGGATACATAGAACTAGGATCAAATAGTATGTTCTCTATCCTTGAATGAATAACTATCATATTTATCACCACATTATTTTTAGGATCCACCATATAAATTTTTAAGGAATAAACTCGCACTTTATCTCTAGGCCTTGGAGGTTGTTTTTGTCAGTTATCACTAAAAACCCTTGGACTAGTGAATTGATTCACATAGTTTCCATGTTCTTTATAGTTGAAAAATTGGAAAATTGGATAAAGGTTAGATGTAGCATTCCTTTCTTCAATCACATTGGTGGGTTTCTCCCATTGGTATTCACTAACTAGGTTCCTTACTTCTCACACCTAAATCATTTCCTTTCCCCATTTAAGAAATTTTTAGGATGCTTCTTACTACACTTTTTACAAGTGAGGTGTTGGAATTTTCCCCCCATTATATTTCTCCATATTACTTCCATAATTAAAATTCATCCTCTAATTTCTATATATAGACCCATAAGACCCTTTAGATTCTCTGATCTCCATTTTGACTTTGAGGTAACATCGGATAATCTCTTCATAGTTGTCAAAGTATCAAATCTCCAAGGTTTTTCATAGAATCAGATTTATCCCACCAAAAAAGTAGTTAATTTTAATTTCATATGAAATGAAAAAGTCATAGGAATATCATAAAGGTATTTTCAAGTTCTCCTCATATGCTTTGATGTATTCATCTTCCTTTTTATTGAGGCAAAGTAAATCCCCCTCCATTTTAAGTTAGAGAGTGCAATGAAAGTATTTATCAAAAAATATTTTCTAGTATTCTTTCCAATCCATTTCTTAGATATCTTCCTTAGTTTTAGTATTTTTTATCAAGGTACACCATTGATTAGTTTCTCCCTCCATAGAATATATAGTCATCATGAACTTATCTTTCTTAGATAATTTAAGGGTATAGAAGATCTTTTCAATATATTTGAACTGCTACTCTATGATCAAGGGATCGGAGGATCAATTTAAATTTAGAGGCCTTTGTCACATAAAGGTATTAATTTCAACTTAATCTTTCTTAGGGGGGTATGGGTTTTCCCCCTGATTCAAGTTTTTGTTAATAACTTGAGTTAATTTTGAAAGTATTGTTATGAAGTTTTCAACTCCTGGTCTCATCGGGTTGGGAATATCATTTGGGCAGCCATTACATTGTTTATTGCATTAGTTGTTCACTTGGTTCCTCATATTATCTTCCATTGAATAAAATAAAGTAAAAATTAGGGATGATAATTTTAAAACTATTAAAAACATAAAATGGAGACTATTAACATTTAAGGGGTAACACATAAATGATATATATTCCTTAACCTATGAATTTATAGGTTTTAATATAAGTTATCTATGATGTATTTACTAAAAAAATTGTGGTCATTTTTGTTCCCTTAATAATGGTTTGTAAAGAGATTTTAAATTTACAAAAGAATATCCACCATGAGTTTCAAACCAAGTGTGTATCAAGACCTTTTTTCATGCACCATGTGATGATCAAGTTGAATCCCAGTGCACCTTTTTCAGGGTTATTTCCCCTATATAAAACTATTCCAAAGCCACATCCACTTTTAGTATCTACACAGGGATGTATTTTCTTGGAAACCAGTTACTATATACTTTACCAAAATTTAGGGATATTTTCATATGTTTAGTCTTATCCATAAGTATTTTACTAGGGTTTTCTAATCCTAATATTAAAAATAACTAGACTTTCCTCTGATACCAACTATGACAACCCATGTATTTAATACACCTTAATGAATGATTTATTACATAAATGTACACATAATACAATCCCAAAAGATCATGATGCCTAGTGTCTTTGGGAAATTAGGCATATAAAATAATAACTTGAACTAGGATAAAACGACATTATTTAAAACTCCTTTAATGTGATTTTAAAATCCATTGACCTTCTAATACTACACAGAATAACTTAGGGACATACATAAGAAAGGAGTGAGATATAAAGCTCAGTAAGGGAATAATAAAATCATATAATAAGTTAAAGTATTACATGTAAATCTAGAGTCATATCAAGGTAACATAAGATGGGTGAGAATAATAAACTTGAACATCGAAGCATGATATAAGATGATATGCGATAAGGGAATGTGGAAATAACATAAAATATGACATCATAAGCATAAGTAAAGGATACCCTCTATGAAATCATAACATATTATGATTATTATATCCTACCACACACTGTACATGGTATCTCATGAGATAAAAACATTTTCCAATGCATTGGAGGTCTATATAATTCTAGGCTTTCTCATCACTTTTATATTATATACATGCATTTGTGTTCCACAAAGATTATATAACATAAGAAAATATGTCATTGATTTTAACCCCATGATTAAAGTTTGTGGGTTAAAAAATGGAATTAACCAATCAATGAAGGATAGTTACATATTTATGAATACCCTTGAGTGGAAATGGTGATGGGTATTCACTGCACAAATTTTTGGCATGGAAAATCAGAGGATAATTTCGGTAGCATAATGGGTGTACTTATAGAATAATGGAAGGGTTAAATGAGAGTGAAATGGGATATATCATCACTTTTAAATCATAAATAAAATAATAGGGGTGTTTAAAAACATATTAAAACATGAATAATTGGAAATAAAAAGGTATAGAACAAATAAAGTTCTTTAATAAAGAGGAGGAGAGGTTCCCTTACCTTGAGAGGGTGCCATTAAAATCTTGGGAGGGGTTTCTTAATAGCATAGAAACACCTTGGGAGGGATATAAAAAGGTAAAGGTATATTAACTTAATGATAAAAGGGTTTTTAATGAATATTAATGGGAGGTTGGGTGGGTTTTTATAGAAAAATATAGGGGGATTCTTTATTAATTTCTAAACTTAGGTTTTGGGATCTATATGATAAAATAATCAAAACCAAAAAAAGTTCCCATGGTTCTTTCCATGGTTTCTATCAAAGTGGAGTGGTTTTAAATATTTTATAATTCCATGAACTAAAATACTTAAAATAATAGCCTTGGTTATGTGGAAGTGAGTCATGTTTATAAATAATTGATTTTAAAACCTTGAAATATAATATAGGTTTTAGAGCATTTATTAAGGGTTTATAAAATTAATAAAATAAAATATAAAACACATTAATTTAAAGTAAAACATGATTTTAGTCTTGAATAATATTTATAGTTTTTATTACAAAACTTTTTGGATTTTATGATGTCATAATACATACCGTATATTTATATCATATTTAATTTTTACCCAAAAATTTTACTGCATCAGAAAATTATAAAAAAATCACCATTAGATAATTTCGATATGATTATTTTAAAAATAATATATATTTTATAAAAAAAATCTATAAATATAATAATTTAAACTTAAATAAAAATCCCCTTATATTGAAAAATATTGGTTTTATGATGATAACTTTTTTCAGACCTTTATAAAAAATAAATTTGACTTCATAAAATTATATTTTTATTTATGTTTAAATAAGTACTATTTAATAAGAATATTTAATTAAAATAAAATTTATTTAAAAAATAATTTATTTCATCAAAATGAGTGTCTTGGTTGAAACTATATATTTCCCAAAAATAAATTTTGAGTTTCATCATATCAAAAATCTAATTTTTATCAAACTCACTATTTAACAATTTATAAGGTAATAAAAATGATAAATATAATCATTATTTTTTAAAAAATAAAAATAAAAAAACATATTGTTAGGTTCTAGATACATGACCTTTTATTACTGTAGTTTATGCCCTAAGGGTAAGGTGTGTGATGGTAACACTTTCTTGGGGTGGTTCGGTGAACATGGTTTGGGTCATGGTCTTGATAAGCTTGAAATTATCTCGTAAATAGTTTCTCTCATACATTTATTATTTAATCATGACTTGTTATTGGTTGAGGGAAAATCCCATTGATTCCATCTCCCTCGGAGGCTTTGATAAATGGTATTCATAGGGTGTGATCCTATTGGTCGAGTCCATCACTTATTTTGTCTATATAAATTGGATTTATCATAACCCTTAGTATATAATAACCATAATAGTAACTTTATAATGGATATATTATCAATGGTTATTATTCTTAATGGTATTTTAAATTTGAAAGGATATAACTTATAATGGTCCAAAATAACCAAAGTAGTATGTTTGTTTTCTATAACTTCATTAGTTAATAAGGAATTTATTCATTTAAAAGGGAATTTAATTTATAAATGTTTGTGTTGTTATAATTTATAAGATATATTAACGTGAATTTGGGTCTATGTGAGGTGAGATATAAATACCATAAGTTGAACCCTGAGTAACGTAAGGTGACTCTCACCTTATAAACTAGGTTCTTCCAAGAATTTGGCAATGGAAAGACACCACCATGAGGAATGTAAGGAAAACCTCACATTATGAAGTGGATACATTGTGAAATCTATAAAAATGTGTTCTTGGGAAAACATTGGGAGTTTTGGGTGATTGAAATCATATGATTCTATGATCTCTTCATTCATTTATCTTAAATATCATGAAGAATTAAATGAGGATCTTTAATAGGAATTTAAATAAAAATTAACACTAGAAGTATCCATTATATTTGAATGGGAATATTATATTACACTAATAATCAAGGAGTTTCAATAATTAATATATTATAAATAATATTCATGATAATTCAGTGAATATAAAATAGTAATAAATGATGAATAATTGAGAAACTGTAAAACCTGATACTATTCCGAAGAGGGGAAAACTTTATGTGTATTGAAGAAAGAGGAACCCAATATTGTTGCTACTTAGAGAACCCTTGTGTATCAAAGAATAAGAAGATTTTATGATATCCAACAGGAAGCACATATGTGTCAAGGAATAATGAATGATACTAATACCATTGTTACTATATCTAATTCTGGAGAAGAAGTGATAAGCAGGGGAAACCCCTACCCTATGTTATTCATGTATCATAGATAATATTTTTAAAGTTGATTAAAAGGAAGAAAAGGGCTAATTTTCATACTACATCAAAAATATAGGAGAAATATAATATCTATTTGTTGGTTCACTGGGAGGACCTTTAAAGAACTTGTGGTGTCTTTATAAACAACTCCATACTGGTTGGTATGACTAATGACTATTGGATGTAATATAAATATCTATTAAATTGTATATATGGTATAGATTAGGTAAGTTTATGATACCTACCAAACCCCTTGGACTCTATTTCTAGGAACTTTTAATTACTACAATAGTGTATTGATCAATAAATCTATGTCTTAATTGGGGGGAAACATAGAAAATAGTAGGTTTTGCAAGAAGTGACTAAACCTTGTAAAAACCCATTCATGTTATTATTCTTGATTTTATTTTTACATTTTATACTAAGGTAAGGGTTGAGTTTTCATCAACATATCTATACCACTTAACTGAAATAGAGTTTAAATTATTAAGAGGGGTAATTAAGAAAAAACATAAAACTTGGTAAAATTAGGAACACTGATCCCCCCACCCACCCACCTCAGTTTCCAATGCATGATCCACTGGTCACTTTAAGTGGTATCAAAGCTAATTAGGTTTCATCTGGTTGGATAAAAAAATCACAGTTGTATAAAATTCTCTATATGAAGTTAATATTTTAGAAAGATATTGAGATTCCTCAAATGGAGAACTCAGTTTACATCCCTATTTAAATGACTTGAAAGCCTCAACCAAAATGAGAAAAAATATGATGAAAAATGAGGTAAATAAATATAGAAATATATTAAAATAAAATAAGTATTTATCCTTACATGAAGCTTCTCAAAGTGATATCTGTTTATCTACCAAATATTTTTAGAATGATCCTTTTGAATAATAAAGTTAAAGCTATAGAAATTATGAGGAGGATAAGTCAAGAAAGAAAATTAAAAACCTATTCAATAAATTCAAGAAGTAATTGAAGTAAGTTCCCATTGAATTATTTTCTTATATGTTTTGTTTAATCATGATAATAATTAATGAAAAAGTGTATATGTAAGAAGAGGCTAAATAAATGTAGAATTTTTTTTCCAAAAATTTACAAATATTTAACACTATAAAACAACTTGTTAAGTCTATAGAAGAATATTTATCACCTTGTAATGAACATATTTTATTAATTAAAGAAGAGTTTCAAATAAGTGTTTCTAAGAAATTTTTGCCTAATCAAGTATTTGGAGAATTAATCCATGCATTTTAAAAACTACACAAAGCCTCCAGGAAAGTTAGGTGTGCTCAAATAGAGATTAAAGTAAAAAAAGTAATAAATCTTGATAACACCTTACAAGAAGTGATAAAAATGAATACGAATCAGATTAATAAGTTGAAGAGAAATTGAGAAGAAATTTTTAAGTCATCTGAGGATGAGAAGACTTAATGCAACAAAAATTGTCATGAAATTGACCTGAAATTAAGAAATCTAAAATCAGTACAAACTAGAACTTCCCAAATACATAATAAAATAAGTGTTTAATACAAACTTCTTGTGAAGACCCGACCCCATAAAAATAGGATCCAGTGCCTTCAGAACATGATGTGTCATTTTAAACAAAAACATGAACTGGAAAACTACACATCATGTCCCATATAGAGGATTGAATTCGATTCAGGCTCTGAGAAACCAGCTACTTCAGAAATGTTTCATCTTGTTAAAAGTTGTTACCAGAAAAATTTAAATCAAAACATAGGGTGAGCATAATAAGGCCCAGTAAGGGGTTTTAAAATAAACCAATGTAACTTTTGAAAACATTCTTTAAAACTTTCCATATATCATTTCTCTTAAACAAAACTATAACACATGTAACATATCATAAGAGTTCTCAAATAAGAATATACCATCAAAATTACAAGGAAACATGATTCAATTAAAGGCATTCTATTTTGGAGTAATAAATAAAAGAAATTCTAAACATGTATAACATATGAACATTTAAGCACAAATTGAACAGCTAAGAATAATGATTAATCAGAGTTGTGCGTGAAGGAAACAACTTAAATTTCATATATTGGATACTAATTCACTAAGTGATAAACAGAAGTCATGCCCTAAACTTTTACTTTTATGATACTCATAAGTACTATCTTTTAACCTTGTATATTCTAATAGTCGAATATCCATTAGGTTAATTAATTATCATAAGCATAATGTTGGAATGTAAAAATGTCGAACTTCAATGTCAATGCCTCGAGCCAAAACCTAGGGCTAACTTTAACCAGACCCCAACCCGGAGAGCATCTTTAACCGGACTCAATCTAGGAGAGCATCTGTAACCGGACTCCATCCCAGAGAGCATCTGTAACCTAACTCCATCTCGGAGATCATCTCTAACTGGACTCCAACCCTAAGGGCCTACTTTTACCAGTCCCCATCCCGAAACATACTAGTCCAATACACTCCTCATATGCCAAATAGGGTTGTATATTTAAAATGTCCCATACCATTTGGAATATTAAATTACTCATTTCCAATTATTCAAAGTATCCCATACCAATTTGGATAATTTCATACATAATTGGTCATAGTAGTTTAATTTCATCCTTAAACATTTACATATTTTATAAGGTGAGACATGCATCTAGATGTTTAAAAACTGAGATCACAATTATATGATTGTCATTAAATGGTAAGAAGAAAGGCAGATTATGGCACGTAAATTGACATCCAGGATACTAAAAGAAAAAAAAAGAATTTTTCACATGCAATGTTATTCTTATAATTATAAAACCTTATTAACCAATTAATTGAAAAGGTAAACCAAACATTTCATGTAGGGTTTTAAGCTTGCAAATGATAAATCATTCGATGATGATAAGCCTTTGTATACCACAGAATAATGTCCATAATAGAAAGCATGAATCTTCACCATAATAAACATCATTTAAAATATAAGAAAAATAAGTGACTTGTAAATGTGGAAATAAGTTTTAAATAACACAACATTTCTTATGTTTTAAATCTCTACTAAAACATCGAGACTCATGGTACAAAGACCTCAAGAACTGGGTATAATACCAAACATATATGTCACTATCCATATAAATGTAAATTTATATATAAATTTTTAAAAATTATATAATCGCTTATATAAAAATTTTACACGAAATTTCCACACTTGCATTTTGAAATTCTTATCTTGCAATCTTTTCAGAACTTGGTGGATTGGGTAATGGTGGGTCTCTACTTGAAACTGAGAGACCACATCAATACCTATGTATATATAAACCAAAGTAAATATACCGTATATATGTCTATATATATATAGCACGTCTCAAGATTTGTAAACATTAAATAACTTTCAAATTAACAAACACTCCAAAGTACAAAATTAAGAGACTTAGGTTCGGTCTTAAGGAAGGATTTAAACTAACCTGCAGGGTTATTTTTAATATATGATTTTATGAGCGGATATATATATATATAGATATATATATATGTATATTCAAAACCACAAAACAAGGAAAAATATAACCCTTACATTAAAACCAGGGGGAGAAGAACTTGGGGAAGGTTGGTTGGGACTTGCTGGAGGCTTGAGCGGGGAGAAGAACTGAGATTTATTTTGGTGCAGCTGGTTACTTATATAAAAAAAATCACACAAACATTTAATGCAAAACTTATCCCACTTGAGGTGCATTAAATGTATGGTTCCATTCTTTTAGTAAAGGGGAAACAAGGTGGGTCCACCAGCGATCAGTGGTGAAGAAAAAGAGATGGTGCAATAGGTGTAGGGTTACTGGTGTAAACCCATCCGGAGAAGAAGAAGATGATGCGGCAAGAGGGAAAACCAGAGATAGATTGGATGGCTCGGATTACTCTGAGATAGATCAGGTGGCCCTTGTTCGACGCGGCATTTTAAAACACACGGACGGCCGAGATTAGATCTGTGGTAGATTGTACGGTGAATAAAAATGCAGTGGAAATCCTCATTTGCTGAAGGTCGAAAGTGGGATCAGGATCGATGGTATAGATTGTGTGCAACATGATCCAATGGACCAGATCCCATTTCTCTTGAAAAAACACTTTCGACATCAAAACGGTGAGTTGTTTTTGCCTCCTTTATAAGCCTAAGCCTCTGATAGAACACTCAGAAAAAACACACAGCACACACCAGGGAGCCTTACACATGGGCTCCCGCCCCCAGAGGCCTTGGCCTACCCATAACCCACTATGGCCTCACGCCCTCGGTGGTGCGCCCATGCGCTTCTGCTCCCATGCTCCCTTCGGGGAACCTCTTCCCAAGCTCGGGCCGGCCTTGGCTTGGGCTGAGGGCTAGGCTTAGCCACTTAGTGTGAGTTGCCTCCCTCGGCACAGCTATAAAGGGTTGGCCCTAGCGGGCCTATTTTTTTATAAATTCCCACAATCAAAAATATAACATCTAAAAGAAGATAAATAATACATTTATTATAACTATAAAGAAATTATCTTCTTAAACATGTATTTTATTGAACATTAGGATGTTAATTAAACTTTTTCTTAGTTAAAAGTATCTCTAAAATTATAAACACCAAACCTTTAACATAAATGTTATAAAATGAGATTTAATAAACCTACATGATAATTATTATACTAGTATTATAGAAAACTTAGTTTAATAAAAAAAATTAATTTGAAGAATTTAAACATAGTTTAGAACACTGTTTAAGAAATGAAAATCATTACATTGTATTTGAAATATTTGCAAAGTGTTTTGAATTTCTTAATACTTCTCAAAATCGCCTAAGTGTAATTCAAGTATTAAACCATATTCTTTTAGAGTTCATAAATGTTGGTTATATTATAATTTTAATTATAACTTAAATATTTGGAAACTAATTAATACTTAGATATATATATATATATATTGAGTATCCTATCAAAGTCCAACGGCTATAATTATGGTCGTTAGCTTTGAACGATCACCAGAGAAATAGTTGGGTTGATTCCCTATAAAACCCTTTCATGGGGTGTCTTAAGCTTAAATAAAGTGACGAGGATGGTTTTTGTTATACCCCTGATGATCAGTACAGTATTCATGATCCCAGTGGTGTTGTTATTTGTTTTCACTGACCCGAAGGATCTCCTTTATTTACAATGTCTTATTGTCTTTGTATGGGGCCTTCCTGTAGTTCTGATAGTATTTTTATTAGGAATTTTTGGGTAGGATTCTTCCTTGTGATCTTGACACATTGTAAACACTACGGTGTTCTTTTTATTATGAAAATCCTTGTGTCCATTTGTGTGTTTTACTCAGTTTCATTCTAATATAAATTAAAACCATATTATTAGTTTCTCAGGAGAAACAAGTTTTGTTTAGTTGTTATGAAATTAAAACAAAATAAAAACATAAAATTATCAATAAAAGAGGTACAAGTTTATAGGGTGTTACATTATCCCCCCCTATGAATAATTGCATCCTCGTAATTCATTACATATAACCATAAAGGTTCTCTGATTTTCTCTCCACATCCACCATCGTAGAGGATCCTCAGGTGCATTCATAGGAAAACTCAAATTGATGTTCAACTCCTCTAGTTCTCTGACCCAGACACACCTTGGACAAAAGGGGTTAAACCCTTGCATCGAATACTCGAGCTTCCAGAGGGAGGCTCGAATGGTAGAAAGTTTGGAAATGTCTGAACGGACCAACACACGAAGAACTCACCAAACTGTGTCTCAATCGAGAACATATAAGTTTTAGATGTTTTTGTATAGGATAAAACTGAGGAGTTGGTACATGTAGGCCGAAAAAAGGTTTCCCTCCAAAGAAGCCTCTTGAAATATTACCCTGGCCGTGTAGTTCTGACCTAGGGTGAAACATAGGAAAAGCTCTTCATGGTATTTTTTTCTTTTCCTATACTCAGTCAGCTGGGCCGTGGCTATGTGGTAATAAATGAAAGCATTACCTTGATAGGTGAGGAGAATATCTGGACTGTTTGACACTTCATATATTTTCTTACATGTTCTTTGCAGCTTTGCAAAGGGATGATACTCTTCTTTATAGGTTTTGATCATAACAATATCCAGTATCTCAACAGGAAGAGATAACATGTGGGTTTGTCCTTCCATCTGAAAATTTTTAATGAAAGTTCAATCTGTGAAACCTATTCAGAAACATAAATATAGACAAGATAGCAGAAAGAAAGAAGGGATAAAAAATTGCATTCTCATATCACCATTTGTTCATAAAAAATGGGAAGGCTGATGGTTTCCCAGTTCCCTAATACATGAATCCCCAAAACTAGTTCAAAACTTTCAATCTCCCTAAACCATATGCAACCCGAGAAATCAGGTTCGATATCGTGGGAGAACTTATGGTATCTCCATAGTCTGACATGAAGGGTGTATAGATGAGAGACATCAGTAGGCACTTGATGTCCATACACTGATCGGGTGGCTTCGTATTCAAGGATGTCGAAGTCCATTACTTGACCGTAATGTCCATAGGACAAGACTTGACACATATACATTGTGCGGAGGTCTCCCATTGATACAGTTTCTTGGAAGGTCGTGAGGGACTGGATGCCTTCTGCTGTAGTGAAGCATCTAAAAAGTCCCTCGTAGTACTTTCCACATCGTGTGTAGGACAGAAATTGGGCTTGCATCACAAAGATGTAATCCAGACCCACTCTTCAGTGGAGTTTAAGTACTCAGGGAGAATTAGATATATCATATAGACATTTGCATGACATACGGATATGGGAAAATTTTATAAAAGTTTCATGGATGGCTGTTTAAATTATGATTTCTAGGGCCTCATTGGGAAGAGACAGAAGAATAGTGCCTTCATTTTCCATCTGAAAATTAGAAAACTTCATTTTTAGTAATGCTTAAGTAAATTTTTCTTTGTTTCAGTTCTGGTTTTCCAGAGCTGTCCAAACCGAATCCTCTGATACCAACTATGAATACCCGACCCTAGAAAACCAGGAGTCGGTGCCTTTAGAACATTGTGTTTCATTTTAAACAGAAACATGCACTAGTAAACTACACATCATGTCCTATATGGAGGATCAAATTCGATTCAGTCTCTAAGAAAATAGCTAATTCAGAAATGTTTCATCTTGTTAAAAGCTGTTACCTGAAAAATTTAAATCAAAACATAGGGTGAGCATAAGAATGCCCAGTAAGGGGTTTTAAAATAAACCAATGTAACTTTTGAAAACATTATTTAAAACTTTACATAGATCATTTCTCTTAAATAAAACTGTAACATGTGTAACATATCATAAGAGTTCTCAAATAAGAATATACCAACAGAATTACAAGGAAACATGATTCAATTAAAGGAATGCACTTTTGGAGTAATAAATAAAAGACGTTCTAAACATGTATGACATATGAACATTTAAGCACAAATTGAACAGCTAAGAGTAATGATTAATCAAAGTTGCGTGTGAAGGAAACAACTTAAATCTTATATATTGGATATTAATTCACTGAGTCCTAAACACAAGTCATGCCCTAAACTTTTACTTTTCTGACACTCATAAGTACTGGCTTTTAACCTTGGATATTCTACTAGTCGAATATACATTAGGTTAATTAATTATCATAATCATAATGTTGGAATATAAAAATGTTAAACTTTTGTGTCAAGGCCTCAAGCCAATACCTAGGGCTAACTATAATCGTACCCCAACCCAGAGAGCATCTGTAACCGGACTCCATCCTGGGGAGCATCTGTAACCGGAATCCATCCTAGAGAGCATATATAATTGGACTTCATCCCGGAGAGCATCTGTAACCGGACTCCAACCCAAAGGGCTTACTTTTACTGGTCCCTAACCAGAAACATACTAGTCCAATACACTCCTCATGTGCCAAATAGGGTTGTATATTCAAAATGTCACATACCATTTTGAATATTAAATTACTCATATCCAATTACTCAAAGTGTCTCATACCACTTTGGACAATTTCATACATAATTGGTCATAGTATTTGAATTTCAACTTCAAACATTTACATATTTTATAAGGTGAGACATGAATCTAGATGTTTAAAAACCGAGCTCACAATTTATGACTGTCATTAAATGGTAAGAAGAAAGGAAGATTATGTCACATACATTGACATCCCAGATACTAAATGAAAAAAAAATTGTCACATGCAATTTTATTCTTATAATTCTAAAACCTTATTAACCAATTAATTAAAAAGGTAAACCAAACATTTCATGTAGGGTTTTAAGCTTGCAACTGATAAATCATTCGATGCTGATAAGCCTTTGTATACCACAGAATGATGTCCATAATAGAAAGCATGAATCTTCCCCATAATCAATGTAATTTAAAATATAAGAAAAATAAGTGACTCGTAAATGTGGAAATAAGTTTTGAATAACACAACATTTCTTATGTTTTAAATATCTACTAAAACATTGAGACTCATGGTACAAAGACCTCAAGAACTGGGTATAATACCAAACATATATGTCATGATACATATAAATTTTAATTTATATATACATGTGTACTCCACTACAACATTACGATTTTTATTCCAAAAGAGAAAGGTGAGCATACAAGGTACAAAGTATATAATCGCTTATATAAAAATTTTACACAAAAATACCACACTTGAATTTTGAAATTCTTATCTTGTAATCTTTTCAAAACTTGGTGGATTGGGTAATGGTGGGTCTCTACTTGAAACTAAGAGACCACATCAATACCTATGTATATATAAACCAAAGTATACATACCGTATATATGTCTATATATATATAGCACGTCTCAAGATTTGTAAACATTAAATAACTTTCAAATTAACAAACACTCCAAAGTACAAAATTAAGAGACTTAGGTTTGGTCTTAAGGAAGGATTTAAACTATACCTCAGGGTTATTTTTAATATATGATTTTATGAGCGAATATATATATATATATATATAGATATTCAAAACAACAAAACAAGGAAAAATATAACCCTTACATTAAAACCAGGGGGAGGAGAACTTGAGGAAGGTTGGCTGGGACTTGCTGGAGGCTTGAGTAGAGAGAAGAACTGAGAGTTCTTTTAGTGCAATTGGTTACTTATATATGGAAAAAAAGCACACAAACATTTAATGCAAAACGTACCCCACTTGCGGTGCATTAAATGGATGGTTTCGTGCTTGTAGTAAAGGGGAAACAAGGAGGGTCCATCGGCGGTCAGTGGTGAAGAAAAAGAGATGGTGCAATAAGTGTAGGGTTACTGGTGTAAACCCATACGGAGAAGAAGAAGATGACGAGGAAAGAGGGAAAACCGAAGATAGATTGGATGGCTCGGATTACTCTGAGATAGATCGGGCAGCCCTGGTTCGACGCGGGATTTTAAATTACACGGACGGCTGAGATTAGATCTATGGTAGATTGTACGGTGTACAAAAACATAGTGGAAATCCTCGTTTGCTGAAGGCTGAAAGAGGGATCAGGATCGATGGTCTAGATCGCGCGTGACGTGATCCAATAACCCAGATCGCGTTTCTCCTAAAAAAACACTTCCCGCATCAAAACAGTGAGTTGTTTTTTTCTCCTTTATAAGCCCAATCCTCTGATAGAACGCTCATAAAAAACACACAACACACACCAGGGAGCCTTACACATGGGATCCCACCCCCGCAGGCCTTGGCCTACCCATGCCCAGTCGCAGCCTCACACCCGCGGTGGTGCGCCCATTCGCTTCTGCTCCCTTACGCCCTTCGGGGAACCTCTTCCCAAGCTCAGGACGACCTTATCTTGGGTTGAGGGCTAGGATTAGCCACTTAGTGTGAGTTTCCTCCCTTGGCCCAGCTATAAAGGGTTGGCCCTAACGGGCCTATTTTTTTATAAAAGCCCACAATAAAAAATATAAAGTCTAAAAGAAGATAAATAATACATTTATTATAACTATAAATAAATTATCTTCTTAAACATGTATTTTATTAAACATTAGGATGTTAATTAAACTTTTTCTTAGTTAAAAGTATCTCTAAAATTATAAACACCAAACCTTTAACATAAATGTAATAAAATGAGATTTAATAAACCTACATGATAATTATTATACTATTATTATAGAAAACATAGTTTAATAAAAAAACATAATTTAATTTGAAGAATTTAAACATATTTTATAACATTTTTTAAGAAATAAAAATCATTACATTGTATTTGAAATATTTGAAAAGTGTTTTGAATTCCTTAATAATTCTCAAAATTACCTAAGTGTAATTCAAGTATTAAACCATATCCTTTTAGAGTTCATAAATATTGGTTATGTTATAATTTTAATTATAACTTAAATATTTGGAAACTAATTAATACTTTGATATATATATATATATATATATTTGATTATCCTATCAAAGTCCAACGGCTATAATTATGGTTGTTAGCTTTCAATGTTCACTAGAGAAACGGTCGGGTTGATTCCCTATAAAACCCTGTTTGGGTGTCTTAATCTTAAAGCAAGTTACGAGGATGGTGCTTATTATACCCATGATGATCAGTAAGGTCTTCATGATCCTGGTGGTGTTGTTCTTCTTTTTCACTAACCCGAAGGATCTCCTTTATTTACCTTGTATTATTGTCTTTGTAGGGGGCCTTCCCATAGTTTTGATAGGGTTTTTATTAGGAATTTTTGGGTAGGATGCTTCCTTGTGATCTTGAAATATTGTAAACACTACGGTGTTCTTTTTATCATGAAAATACTTGTGTCCGTTTGTTTTTTTTACTCGGTTGAATTCTAATATAAATTAAAACCATATTATTAGTTTCTCATGAGAAACAAGTTTTTTTTAGTTGTTATGAAATTAAAACAAAATGAAAACATAAACTTATCAATACAAGAGGTGCAAGTTTTTGGGGTGTAACACTTCTGGTGAAAATATTATCCCAAAATATAAATATATCTATGTAAAAAAATATCTTGTAATTAACTCCTGATCAGCCTAAAACATGCTCCATGAAAAATTTAACTCGTTGTCCCATTAATTATGTTTTCACTAAATTTTTTTCATGTGTAAGCATAGGTTTAAAATTAAAAACTAAACAAATGGCTGAAAAAAAATTCTAAGAAATATGTCACCATATCAAGGGTGGATTTTGGAATATCCAAGAAAATGATCTCCCTAAATAGCATCCAAAATTTGAGTCTTCCACCCCAAATCAACAAGCAATTAATTTTGGATAGATTGAAACCAATGTGAGGATAATAAGATTCATTATAAATTTCTGGTGATTTTGGAGATTTGGGCGTAGGTATATTGATTGATGGCATAATATTGAAACTCATAGAGTCTGTAGATGTCCTAGACTAAGGGGGGGAAAGCGGAAAGATAAATAAGGCATATTGTACAAAACCAATATCCATAGAATAAGAATAATTTTTCTATTAAGAACAGGTATGGTTACTTGAATATATTCTATGATTATTGTAACAAAGGTGTTAATGAATATATAGAGTGTTGGTATATTCCAACCATGAACAATACATATATTAATTTGAAAAATGGGCTAAAAATCAAAGAAGAAAACAAAGAAAAGGAAATGAGGATTCCTTGAGTACTAAAAAGAAGAAAATAGCTGAGAAAATTACTATCAAGAATCCAAAGAATAAAGATGAAAAGGATGTCAAACCAAAGTTGATATTCTTCTACTATGGGATAAAAGGTCACACCATGGACCATTGTAAATAGGAAATGAAAATCAAAATTAAAATAATTGAGCTAATTCAAAAATAGAATCAATATAAGAGAAAGATAAATGGTTGGTTTAGTGGGTGACATTTTAGAATAAGAGTTAGAGGGGTTGACCAAAAGGGTAACATAAATAATGTTAATAATCCATGTGGGAAATATAATAAATCTGATTATGTTGAGAAGGAGTGAAATATTTTTTGTCCATACCAATTGAAAATGGTTAGATGAATATATAAAATATAAGAAAGTAAAAGTGATAAAGGGGATCAAACTATTTCTCATCAATAATAATATGAATTTCATAAGAGGTTTTCCAAGAATGATAACCCAAGAGTTCTTGAAGAGCTATATGGAAGGTATAATAAACCTATTCATAATGAAAAAGACTATATTACTATCTTAATAGAACAATAACAAGTATTAATGAAGATGAAATAAACAAGCAAAGAACCAGTGGCAACAAGTGATTTATTTGAAAATATGAAAAATATTGTTCTGCATAAGAGAAAAGTTAAAATCAAGAAGAAATTCATGTTTTCAAAAAATATCTTATCTTTAAAATAAATATGAATATGTTAATAAATAATTCTCAATAATACATATCAATAATTATAATATTTTGTAGGTTGAGACCCAAGTCTCATCCTTGGTTCTCTAACAAATAATCCTATTGAACCTCCATCTTATTCCCTTATTTATCTATTTATTTTTACTAACATGTAGGTAATTGAAGGAAATATTTTCAATGGGGGTTTGATGAGTGTTTTTATTAAGTATTGAGCATCAAGAAAAAGGTTTCCATTATAAATTATTTCTAAATAAAATCAGTTGTGATGAAGAAGTGAGTGAAACCAGTGAGGGTGAGTATACAAGAAGATACTACGAGAGATAGGTTATTCATGAAAATAAAAAATCTATAAATCACTTATAAAACCTGAAAATAAGGTATAATAATCACACTTGTTATCCTTGTTGTGATTTTATCAAAATAAAATTCAATGGGGTGATTTTTTATGATAGATATAAGTTAAAGGGAGTGATATATGTCTTGGACATGAAGTTTTTTTATGTGTTTTTTGAAGATGAGTGAAGGTTTCTTAAATAATCTATTTATAAAATCCCTAAATGAGAATAATGAGTTGATTCCATGCATTGGATATTTTATGAACAACTGTTTATTCTAGGTAGATCACCCTTGTTTTCTATATTAGGTTATCCCACATAGTCCTAGAGTATATTAACTGATGGAAAGTTTCTAAGTGACATGTGATTTCATCTTTCTCCAAAAGTGTTAGACCATGCTATATTTCATAAAAAAAGAGGTAGAATAAGTTTATTTTGAAAAATTAGAATCATAAAGATAGGATATGAAGACCTTACCTTGAGTTATCACCTTTAAATTCATTTTCACTAAGGGGGATAAGAACATTGAATTTATAAAGTTTAGTGGTATTGACAACAAATTCAAAGTGGGTATTGAATAAACCAAGTGGATATTAAATTATATTTAAGATGAGTTTTTTATTTGTTTTAAATGTATCTATCAGGAATAAATTCAATGTAGGATCAAGATGGGTGTTCAAATAAGATCTCACTAATTTCTTGAGTTTCTAAAATTATTACTTATTAGAAAAGGAGTAAATGATGAGGCTACTAATTTAATATCTCATATAGATAGATTCAAGAAATAAAACTATATATCTAATGATTGTGGATTTGGTTCTTAAAGCATTAATGACTAATTTTTTTGAAGCTTTGGAGAACTATCTATAAGAGCTTCAGATAGAGTTTTTATTTAGCTATCTAGTATGGAGACTTAAGATCTAGCATTAAGTGAAAAATATAGTTGAAGTAAAGAGGAACCATATATAGTGAACTAAGTGTTTAAATTGGTGTTTCATGTGAAGGAGAACCTTTGGATAATGTTTTATAATTCCTTGTGATGATTCTATATTCATCGAAGAGGTTTGGGATTGATATGAATAATTTTATAATTCTGGATTTAGAGCTTATATTTGATAAATTCTTGAACTATACTAAAGTTCATAAGGTAAATCTCACCTTATGGAGTGAGAAAATAAAATGGAAGAAGTTAAAAAGGTGATCTAGTATTTGTGTAAAGTGGTCACTAGACTTAGAAATATGGTTTTCAGAAATCGTAAGGTCATTATTGACCAATGTAAGTTGAACCTCACTTTATGAAGTTGAAGATGAGTTGAATATTTACAAAGGTAGAAGAACCACCTTGTGAGTATGAGAGACCATAAAGTGAATTTTGGTATTTGTAAGGTGAGACTAAAGAATTGTATGGTGTAAGGTGACTCTAACCTTATAAAGTAGGTTTTTCCAAGAATTTGGAAAATTCATAACACTACGCTAAGGAACATAATGTGTATCTCACCTTATAAATTTGATAATTTTTGAAATTTGTAAAAAAAAATTAGGAAAATGCATGGAGTTTTAGGTGATTGAAATCAAGCGATGTTGTGATATGTTCATTCATTGATTCAATCATCACAACCATATTAAATAGTTATGATTCAAGATTAGTTGAGAAGTGAGTTTCTTCTAATCCATGTAGGAGTTAACCTCGTCACAATTATATTCATTCATGCATACATGGAATAAAATTAAAGGTTTATAATTTTTTGGACAAGAATAATTCATGCTGAGTAAAATATTGTGTGAATAAAATCATGAGTCTCATAGAGATTTAAATGAAGATATTGACTAGGAATTTAAATGAGTATTCAAAGTATAAATATTCAACATATTTTAATGAGAATATCATCTACCATTGAGAATCAAGTAGATTCGATAACTTAGATATTGTAAATAATATTCATGATAATTTGATAAATATAAAAGAACAAGAGATAATTAATAATTGATATACTAAAGAACTTGATACTATATTGAAGAAAGAAACACCTTTTTTGGATCTATTATCCCCAATAAAGGTAAATTCACTAATAGGAGGTGTGAATTAGGGTATGTTGTTATCTTTTTATCAACCCTCGCTGATTCTTTTTTTCCACTGTTATTAAAAAAACCACTCTCCCTTGTGGTAGATATAAAGTAAAAAAAGTAATTAAAGAGGGGAATAAGCATTTTTTACCTGATTCAACCACACCAGGTTAATCCAAGGAGAATACAATAGTAATTTACTAATGTACCAGAATCATTAAGTGTCTAATTATTTACAATTTTTAGAGTAGACTCATTATCCCTCCTACTTCACTTCCAATGATGACGACAACTCACTACTCTCTTATAATTTGAGAACTAATTGTTCTCTCAACTAAGTATAATCATTACTCGTTTATAAGATTCCTTTGATGTGTATGAATATATTCTTCTTATAAATGATGAATTTCACTTTACATTATAGCTTCTAGGAAATTTACATGAAGTTCATATAAACCCCTTTTGTGAGTATTTTATGATCTTATAAAACCCATTCACACAATTTTTTCACATAAATGAATATTCTCACAACCTTTGTTCCCTCAAATGAAATTTTATAGAACTAGTGTTCATGTAATGTGGATTAACTTAACTTATACTCATGTAAAATCTTTTCTGCATAAAACTATCATTCACATAAATGATTTCGCATAAGAAATATGTTTTCATAATTTTTACATAAAAATAGTACACTTAACTCTCCTCTAATACTTATTCACACACTTTCTTCTTCGGGTCTTGAATATTTATAATAAAATCCCAAGACTTTTCTTAACTTTCTTGCTTCTTATAACTTTCCTAATTCATACAGCTCTAATTCTAACTACTCTAGTTTTCACTAAATTCAATTCCGTACTACTCCACTTAAGCAAGAATTCTTCCTTTGCTGATTTTTCTAGTGGAACTTCAAATTTCATAACGGTTAGCGTAACTTTTATGAGAATCCATCCTTTTTTTAAAAAAAAATTATTTTTCTCAAAAAATCTCCAAGATCCTCCAAATTCTTTCCTTTATGAAACTTTTTAGTCTTATTTACCCTAATTCATGGTCAACATGATTTATCAAAACCTCTATTCTTTTTCAAAAAACAAAACAAACCAAAAACTATAAAATGTAACTTTGGTGTATTTTTTCCTACAATATCCACGTTTGGGTTTTTTAAAATACTTCAATCTCATTATCTGTATTGATGAAAAATATTTCAAACGTTCTTATTTAAATACTATTCACACTCTAAGGCACCATATAGTGATCAAAGAATCACTCGATGCATACTATAATCCCACATGATTCATTATTAGTGTGATAAATATGTGTAACATGAAATGATTATCAATGAATAACTTAGTTCAACTCTTGATCTTCACTGGATCCTTTAAACTTCTTATATCACAATCTATCTTCGTGATATGTAATCCATGAAAGAACATCTTCAACATCATCATATTCAACTTTATCCCCTATATAAGATCCATCCCCATTTATCATCTTTACACATCCCCTTAATATGTTTGAGAAATATTTCCCCATTTTATGAACAATATTTCTTCCCATTTTTCAAAAAACCCAAGGTCACTCCTTCGCAGTCTACAAAAATGAAAAATAATAGTTTTCAACACATGGGGAAAACTATATTATACCTTGGGAATTATGGGTTCTATGGACACAATGTATAATTGTGGGGTGTTTACTAGACTCCAAGAGCCAATTTATGCCTCTCAAATTCTTATTTGTGTAAGGCCTTTACCATGATGTCTGTGAATTGAAGTTTAGTAGTAATATACTCTAATTTCACCACCTCATACTCCACTTTTTTCTTTATTAAGTGATACTTGATTTCAAAGTACTTCACCCTTGAGTTATCGAAAGTATTTTTTGATAATATTGATAGCAATTGAATTTTTATAATTGATTTTGATAGGATAATTCATGTTAACTCTCAAATATTCAAGCTTTTGTTTCATACACATTATTTGTATGAAAGCTTGAGTGGTCACAATATATTCAATTTATGCAGTACTCAGTAAGATTAAATAGTGTTTCTTGCTTATCTAATAAATAAACAATACTACAAGATAGAATGCACCACCAAATGTTGGTTTTTTATCATCTTTTGAATTGTTGCAATCTATATCTGTATATCCCAATAAATCCTACTTTGATGTTTAAATATAGATAAAACCAAATTCTAACATGACTTTGATATACCTCGGTATTTTTTTCATTACTAGAAATTATATTTCCTTAGTATTAATATGGTACCTTACATATTGAAAAGTGTAAAACACAATATTGAGTCATGCCTCTATTAAGTATAACATGATCCCAATGATCTACCTATATTCGGTGACGTTGATCACTTTTTCATCATCATCCCTTGAAAACCTCATCCAACTAGCAATCGATGTTTTCATTACTTTATAATCCTCCATTATAAAGATTCTTAAAACCTCCTTATAATAATTAGATTTAGATATGAATGTGTAATGTCTATGTTATATCACCTACAGTGTAAGGAAAAACATTATCTCTATGATCATTGACATTTTGAACTCTCACCTCATAAATTATTCAAAATGGTTACATTGTGATTCATTCATACCACTAAATATTTTTTTGTCAACATATAAAAGAACCATAATACTTTGATCACTCTTATGGTGTATATATTATAGCTAACTCCATCATGCTAGAAACCAAGACTCTTTAAATATTGATCAAGTTGAGAGTACCACACTCTCGATGATTACTTTAATCTATATAGAGCCTTATTAATCAGGTAAAAAAATTTATCATATTTATTAATAATAAATCCATATAGATGCTTTATGAACACCTATTCTTCAAGTAATCCATTAAAAATTATGATTTTAAATCCATCTAGAAATCCTTGAATTCCCTTTGCACTGTTATGGCCAAGAATAATTAAATTGTTTCCAGTCTCATAATAGGAGAAAATATATCATCCACATCAATACCTTTAATATGGGAGTATCCCTTTCACACCAATCGTTCCTTATTTTGAATCACCATGACATATTTATTTATCCTGTTATAGAACACCCATTTTTTTCTCAATGATTCTTTTATATGTTAGCTTTGAAAAAACCTCCAAAATATAATTATTTTCAATTTTTTCAAGTTATTTATGGATAACTTGAATCCAATTCTTATCTCTAGAATATTTATAAAAACATTGGATCTACTTGAGATAAGAGTGAAGTTTTCTATACTTGTGAAGTCCTATCATCAATGATATTCCACTAACCAATTACATCTTTTCTTTTAAGCTACTATGTATCTACTGGTCAAACTTTATTTTGATCATCATAAATATCATTACCATAGCCATATTCAACTCCTCATTATACCCCTAAGTTTCTCACCTCCTCTTCAATTTCATTTATAATCTTCTCACTACTTTTCTAAAGATTCTACTCATTCTCTATTATAATGAAACCATTTATTTCAAAAAATCATCCTAAGCTACTTATTAAATAATGTGTATTACTTGGTCTTACCAAAGTATCCATGGAAAATTCTTCAGTTACCATAATACTTAAGCTTTTTTGGATTCACCTTATTGATAATGAAAAACTTACTTTTAAAAATTCAAAAAAAAATCAGTTTAGTCTTCTTCCCATACCATATATCATATAGAATCTTATCTTTCCTTAGACATATCAAGGATATTTTGTAGATATAGACCAATGACATGATTGTTTCCTTCCAAAACTTATCCATTAGAAATTTTTAAATAAGAATCATTCTAGTCAGGTTGTTTATGATATCATTTCTCCTCTCAACTACACTATTTTTTTAGGATCCCTCACAAATTAAACTTGGTGAATTACCTTATGATTTTTGAGATAATCCTCCACCTAGTTTTTGGTAAACTATATTCCATTTTGGTTCAGAATCTTATAATTTTCTACTTAAGAATATTTTCAACCTTCCTTTTATACTAATTAATGAAATTTCATACCTCATACTTATGGATAATGACTATCAACCATGAAATCATGTTGTAATAACTGATAAATAGCACATAATATTTGTTCTAAAAAATGGACCTTAGTTATATCAATCCACACACATCAACATGTACCAATTCAATCACCCCTGTTGACTTATAGTTTTTGAGTTATACATCTTCTAGATAATCTTCCCTTTTTTGAAAACATCATGTGTGTGTGTATCATTATGTGACAGTTTAAAGATATCACAAGCTCCATAATTATTTACCAAATCTCCCAAGGACTGTTATCTCAAGTGAATAATCTATTTATTCCATGATCTATATTCTTCTTTATTGAATTGAAATAAAAATATCTTCTTCTCCACTGATGGGGTAGAGATTCCCCTTTGTGCACTTTCCTTTCATCAGAACTACACCATCATATCCTTTGATAGTAAAATTATTCTTTGTTAAGTTCACTACATGTCCTGAGTCACACAATTAAATTACAATAAACATGTTTTTACCAAGACCTTAAACCACCAAGACGTATTCATATATTATTTTTTATGCTTATGATTTGGATTTCCCTGATCCAATAATCTTTAAGACTTCATTATTTTCAAATTTTACAATAGTTTCCTTATCATAATTTATGTATACGACAAGATCCTTATTTCCTATCATATAGGAACTACTTCATCTATAAAGGATCCATGTAATAATATAATCTGATTCTTTCAGGTAAATATATATAACCAATGTATTCTCAAATCTTTTCTTTTTCATCCATTTCTTTGACTTCACATTCAGTGATGATTTTTTTGGTTGGTCTTCTTCTAAATATGATGGAGAAAATTTATCTTGAAAATAAAAAAATAAATTTTTCATTTTAAGTCCAATTGATGATTTCTTGATTTTTTATATATAACCACTTTGGGTCTCCATAGGCAAATTCTTATGCATCATTGATTGGAAATACATAGCCATATGTATATATAATCCACACTAGAATTAGTGGTCATTGAAAGCATACCTAAAATATCATACTCTATTTGGTTGTCTTTGTTGATCTTATTCCCTATGGTGCCTCTTTTTTATGTAACACGCATTTTTTAGTGTCCTATATTTCCATGATAATAGCACCAGATACATAATGAATTATCATGTGTCTTTTCTGTAACACTGATGATCTTTTGGGTTCTTTGAGTGTTCTAATTCTGAGTCATACCCAAATCAACCTTTAACTTTAGAGAGGGAAATTGTGGATTGTTTTAACCAACACTTCCTTATACTTATGATAAATCCCTAAATAATTTTTTCCATTTTTATGTGTCTTATTCTTCTACAAAAAATTATCTAATTGTCTTATTAAACCTCCATCCTTTTCCTTTACTTTTTTTAAAGCTTGTTCTATATGACTCCCCAATGCTATGTCAAGAGTCGATATTATCTCCTGATCTTCTATTTTTCATTATTGATCAAAAAAATTTCCTTCGATAACTTTAATAAATTTGAATCAATATTTCATTGGGTTATTAAAACCAACGATAACCCAAGTATAAACTTCAATATTGAGCTTGTACTCAACTACCTTCTCTAAGATTTCTGTAATTTCATATTTAATATTTTCAATTTCTACCCTTAACTTAGAATTTTCCGCTTCCTATTGTTGAATGTAGAGTTTTCATTCATGAACTAATTCATTGGTTTTATTAATTTTGGCTCTCCAAACATTTATTTCTTCAAGAGCATCTTTTGACTCTACTTAGAGATCAAATCTCATTTCTACTTCCCCTTATTCGTCATTATTTACTTCCCTTATCTGGTAATTACATAAAATAGCCACAAGAGCGTCTTATTTGAGGTATTTGTAGTCCTCTATTTCTTATTCTTTTATATCTTCTAAGTTATTATCATCTTGTGAAAGTAGGTTCTTCTTCTTGAATAATTTTTTCTTAGTGATCCTCCTACCTTTAACATTAAATGAGTATTTATTCAAGATAACTTCATCATCCTCTTCATTATCTTGAAATTTCTTGGGACACTTTGTTTCAAGGTTCCCAACCTTCACACATCAAAATCATTCAAGTGAAAAATTCCATTTAAACTTTAATTTTCCCCATTTCAAATTTGAGGAAATTAATGACATGACTTTATCAACCTCTTCTTTTTCATGATCATACTTCATGGTGAGCTTCTTTAATGCCTTGAATTCCACCTTCTTATACTTCCTCTTATCCAAATAGTGTGAGATGATTTAAACAATATCACCTTTATGTAAACTATTTTGGATAAGGATCCCCATAATGCATTGATTCTTATAGAGTCTTCATCTATTTTTTTGTGGAATAATTTTGATAAAGGTTCATTATCCATTCTGACTAAAATACCATGAATAACTATTATTTAAACATCCATATCTAATGATCAAAAGTGGTATTGTATCTGATTCTTATATAGTTGAAAATTTATCCCATAAAAGATCAAAATTCTATTATGATTAACCATTTCTATTACATCCACATAATAGAGAGTTCCATTGAATTGAACATTTAAGTTTGATACCACGTATTGTCCCCAATAAAGGTAAATATCCTAAGAGGGGTGAATCAAAGTATGTTGATTTCTTTTAGTCGACCCTCACCAACAATATTATTCCACTATTTATAAGAAAAAATCTCTCCCCTATAGCAGATATTAATTGATAAAACAAGTAAATAGGGACACGAGAAATTTTTACTTAGTTCACCCACACTAGGATAATCCAAGGAGTATATAATGGTGATGTGTTAATGTAACAAAATCACTAAGTTCGTTTTTTTACAATGTTTGTAGAAGACTCATTTTCCCTCTCAGTTCACTACAAATCATGATGAGAACTCACTATGCTCTTACAATTTGAGAAATAATTACTCTCTAGACTAAATTTTACTCACTATTACTTAATAATATTCCTTTAATATACACAATAATCATTATTTTCACCATAAGTGATGTTTCATGAAACCCTTTTTTCATCTAAAAGATGAATTCCACTTTACCATAAAATTTTTGGGTAATTTAAATGAGGTTTGTGAAATACACTTTTTCACAACTAATGTTCATATAAATCCCATTCGCATAAAAAATCATAAATTTATATTCAAAAAACTTTTTTCCATGCAAATATAAGTTTATGGAACTAATGATCATGTAAATATTGATTCTCATAACTTATACTTTCCTAAAATACTCTGTGTGTGTAAATATTATTCATGAAAATTATTTCATGCATGAAATGTGTTTGTGTAAGTATTATTTAAAAATAGAGAACTTATATATCCTATAATACTTCTTTAAACACTTTTTTATTTGGGGATCAGATATTTATAGGAAAATTCTAATCCTTCATGAAACTCTACTTCATGCAGCTTTGCTACTTGTCATAAAATTCCTACATCATGAAAATCTAATTTATGCTAATTACATTTCATAAAAATTAAGTTTAAATAACTTTTGTTTGCATTAAAGTCCATTTTTCATAACACCACTTCTATGAGAATTCTTTCTTTACTAATTTTTTCAGCGAAACTCCAACTTACATGAGAGTATGCCAGACTTTTGACTCCTTTACTTTAAAATGTTGCATAATATTCTCAAAAAATATCCAAACTTATCCATAGTCATTCTTTCATGAAACCTCATAGTCTCCTCTACTCCAAATCTTTTTCAACAACTCCATGCTTTTTCAACATACACAACAAACCAAAAAATATAAAATATCCCCTTAAGGTATTATTTCTAATAGTTTTTAAGAGAGAGGAACTCGATACCACTACTACCTAGAGATATATTATGTATCAAAGAATAAGGAGAGATGATGACATCTAAAAGGAAGAACTTTTTCATCAAGTAATAAGAAAAGAGATCAATATCACTACTTCTATGTTGAATCCTAGAGAAGAAGTGAGAATTAAGATCAACCCTTGTCCTATTATATTAATATATCTTAGATAAGACTCCTAAAGTATATTGGGAGGAATAAAAAGGATATTTTTTATACCACATTAGAAGATAGGTGCAATCAAAGACCTATTTATTGGTTTGTTGGGAGGACTATTAAAAAACCAATTGTTTTAGTAAAAACAACGTTGTACCAATTTGGATTACACCTCCAATCCATTTTTTTATTTTTTTAAATAAACCACTTTATGGTTAAGTGGGAACCAAAAAATCATCAAAAGACTTAGAAATTCAAAAGGTGACCCAAAATATAATTTCAAAATTCAAATTTAAAATTAAAAATTTCAAAACACAACATACTGCATTGGTCAACTAAACATCTCAAACATCACAGGAAGTGGGAACCTTGATCCCCAAGCCAATTACACCGACCCACATGCATCCATTGGAACATAATTATTGGCCTGAATACTGACCGACATTGACACCACTAGAACAGAAACACCAGCACACCGATGAAAGACATTGATGTTAGAAGAAGAAAAAACAAACCATTAGAACTAGTCTCACCATCATCATCATCTCCAAATCATCCAATAAACAAATCCCCCTAACATTGAGAAAACCTGTAGAAAGTATCCACAATTCACACCTCCTATAACATCCTACTACTCACTTGAACACATCCCAAAACCTCCTTAGAATCCATCTCACCCACCTGACCTAGGAAGGAGTAACAGGCCTAGAATCCAGAGAAAATCATGAGAGGTCAGGACCTCCACAGTGAGCCACAATGGATCGAAAACCATCAACCCCACATAAAACTTCATCGTCACACATGAACCAGAGAAATAGAGCACCACTCCAAAAAAATATCCATAAAAACTGTATCATTCAACAGGAATAAACAGTAGAAAATTCCATCACTAGATTATCTGGTTAAACTGGAAACCAAAGTATCAAATGTCATAAGAAGACCACTGAAACAGAACTATCTAAACCGCGTGCCAAAAGAAACCTAGTAGCAGCAAGGAAAAAGGTGAAGAAGGAGGTGAAAAGAAGAGAAACTAATAATTTCATGAGATCCATAATCAGAGAGGATAATTGGTATCATTTAGGATGGAAAGGGAGAAGTAGGAGAAATGGTGAAAATCTGAGTCACTAAATCTGACATATCAAACTGATAAGGAGATATAAGAATTAAACGAGCTCAGAAATCAGAAGAAATAATGAATCTGGGAAGCGGTAAGAGAGATGGTGGTCTCTCTATCTCCAGAGGGTATAACCCTATGTGGGGGAGATGTGCGCTTGAGGAAGGAACAGAGAGAAAATGGATCCATAATGAGTGAACCAAAACAATATTATCAGTTGGGATTACTAAAGACTATGTGGTATATTATAAATATATCTTCACTTATATACATAGTAAAGATTACATAAGTGGATGATACCTTACCAAATATTTTTTGTTGATTCTTAGGAACTTGTAATCACTACAATATAATAGTGATTAATAAATCATTGTCTCAATGGGAGTCAAATATGTAAAGGAGTGGTCTTTACAAGAAGATACTAAACTTTTTAAAAAACCTTGCATGTTGGTATTATTGGTTTGATTTGTGTATTTCATGTTGAGGTAAGGGTTGTGAGTGCATAAATATATCCATACCTAATAAAAAATAGATGTTCAGTATTAAGAGGGGTAATTAAGATAAAAGATAAAACTTGGTAAAATTGGGAACACTAATTCACCCCCACCCCCTTAGTTCCCTTGCTCAATACACTAGGCATTTTCTTCATAAAACAATTAAATAAACTTATTGATCTGTTTAATAACATGGCCTTAATACCATTTATGGGATTTGGGAATTCATAAAGTTAACTTGTAATCAAAATAAAACCCATGCAATTTTTTGATATATCTTTAAAATTAAAATATGCTATAAAATACAAAGAACATAAACGTGTATATACCTTAATATCTGTAAGCTCCATCTTCAATATTTGATAGAGTATGTTTATATGGATCACCAAATAAGAAATAAAAATCTTTCTTCCCCCAAGGGTATTAGACTAACCAATTAATCCACATTCATAATGTGAGGATTCCAAATCACCAAATGGTTGTTTTCACCTTCACCAGTTGATAAATTATTATTAAGAATAGTAGAGAGTATCTACTAGCTTGTATGAATCAAGGGTCCGCACCAATGAAGGGAAATATTTCCCTTTTATAGGTAACATTTGATGCTCTTAATTAAATGGATATTATTTATTATAACTATAGAAAATCAACTTTTTCTTACATGACTATTACATTATTTTTAAGACAGACTGCATAATAGTGATACAATCCAGGATCCAAAGGTTTAGTATATTGGTAAAATTAGGCTCATACATCACTTGTACATAATAAAACATAAAAATTATTTAAATAATTCTTCTTTAGCCTCATAAAATATCTCATGTTCTCCTTAGTACATGTAATCACCTGAGGACATATAGAAAATAAAGGGGAGAGATAAAATCCCAATAAGGGGAGGAATAAGGGACATTAATCAATAGTACATGGGTGAGCATAATCAATATCATCATATCATAAGCATAGGATCATAATCATAATCATGAGGGAAATATTAGATAAATACATGGAATATGGAATCTTAATAATAATGAAACATAAAAATATAGTGGTAAAATACCACACATAGTTTAGAACAAAACTAGAATCATGTTCACACATAACATATGTGCATAAATCATAACATTGTAATTGTAAACGAAGACAACATCATTTTTATGAATTATACACATAATATGATGAGATATATCAAATTACTCAATGTATTTTAGGGATATATAATTCTAGAACCACCCAGCACATCATAAAATGCTCATAATCATGTATTCCACATAGAAAGTAAAATAATCATAGTTATGAAATAAACCCATGGAAAGGAATAGATTTCATAAAGAATAATTTCATGAATAATCGTTTAGGTTCCCAAATGAATAATAAATATCAAATTTTGGAATAAAACTTCATCATTATTGTGTGGATAAGAAATAACTCAATAGGAGTCAATGTGATATTTTGGAAATTAAATTCATTTCAAAAAAACATTGTAAATGGCTTAGAAAAAATTTTAAAATGTTAGAAACATGTATATACCTGAAAAGAAAAGGTAAAGACTAGTGGAAGTAAATTTAATGGAAATTATAAGAACATATATATAGAAAAAAAATTGAAATAGGATGTGACCAAAAAAATATTTTGGGTTGAGAATCTACTTACCTTAAATCCCACTTCATTTCATCGCTTTTTCGCCACCTGAATAATAAAATTAGGTTTATTAAAATATGGAAACAAAAGGGAATTAAATTAATTTTTTTCACCCTTGTTAAATTATAATCATTGAATTATATTCAATAATTACCTTTATTAATGGTGAGATGTTTTGATATCATATTCTACTTAAAATATCTCATTTTTCTTCGATGTAATAATCATGATTTATTGATACTTGTACATTATTAAGATTAAATATAGAATATTATAAATAAATATATTTATAAATGTATATTATAAATAATTTTTTATAATATTCTATAAGTGTGGTGATAATAAAATAAATGGAAACATCCTCATTGGTGGTTAAACAACCATTAACGAGACATTGTCCAAAGAGGAGGTACAAGATATATATTATGTTCTAATATTAAAAATAACTTTTTTATATGAAATTAACAATATAAAGATCATATTAACATATTAATTAATTGTTATAAGAAATTTTGGATTAAAAAAATGAGGATGTGAAATTAGAAAATTAAAATTAAATAGAAGGATGAAATGGAAATACCTATTTCTTGAATTCATTCCTTTTATACGACCCTTAACTACTTAAAAGATTGGGGTTTGATTACTCCATAATGTTCCTAAGGATGGTAAGGATCTTAATAGAGGGATATTTTGGTAGAGTTTTTCATTTGGTATGCGTAAGTGAATTGGTTTTCTAAGGGTGGGGTGAGGGATTATTTATACTTGAGGAGAGATGTATTTTAAGGATAAAATATTGAATAAAATATTATATCCAATGTAACCCTTATAATGGTGAAATCTTTGACATTATGAATCATATATTGATAAAATAAAATGTTTTTAGGACTTTATCACCTTTATAAATTGAATTCACTAGTTTATTAAAAATTAAAGTGGAAAATGAGAAAAAAATATTTTAATTGAATACTTTTTACTTTTTACTTTAGAGAATAATTATTAGTATTGGAAATTGAGTTTATTATTTTTAAATGACCGATTTATCTTATTAATTTTTTTTTCCAAAATAACTAATTTTTTATTTATTAATTCATTATTACATCATCATTATGTCACAAAACATGTGGTATTTAAGAAATGGTATTTATACTATTCATGTAAAAATTGAATTAATTCATAAAATTACCAAAAAATAAACCTTGGAATATTTCAAAAAATTTATTCTAAAAATGATATTAATTTTATCAAAATAATTTTCTAATAGAGGTAATTTAAATTTTTAATATAAAAAATTATGATTTTTATGAAATACATTAAAATAAAATTTATTAAAAATGTGCTTATATTTTTAATAATTTTTTAATATTAAAATTTATTCTATGGAATTATAATATTTATATTATTTGAATTACTCATGATAAGTAACATTTATATTACATTTTATTTTTTTTAGGTGAAATTACGATTCCAATGGTCAAGTTATTATTCCCAACGGTCATGCTACTATTCTTAATGGTCAGGTTACTATTCCAATAGTCTCATTACCTCATATAAATATCAATTAATTACTTTATTAAAAATTCACTAAAATTACTTCTAAGGTTATATATTTTACTTTTCTAAGATGTCTATTAGATTAATAATATTCTGTTTATTTTTTATAGTATTGTTCATGGGGGGCGATGATTCTAGCATATTGGAAGGACCAAAATTTTATCATTATAATTTTATTATTTTCTATTTTTTATCCCATTTTAATATTGGGAATTTTAATGGGGGGTTTTTAATAATTTAACTATCTCAATTAATGAAATAAAATGTTGTTAGTTTCTCTATGTGTTGTATATGTATAAGATATATAATATAACACACATTTATTCAGGAAACAAATATCATTTAAAAAGTTCAGGTTATTACATACTTACCCTATTTATAAATATCATCCTTGAAATTTCAACTCATATTCTCTATTGAGAATAGATTATGGTACTTTTGTTTCATCATTTATTCTGGTTCCTATATTGGCTCTTCATTTTTATAGTTCTGCCACAACACTTTGATAAGGTGAGTTTTCTTGTTGTGTGTAAATTTGTCTCCATTTTCCAAGATTTTCACTGGTTTCTCCTCATAAGAGAGTCCATTATCCAGTTGTACCACCTTCTGATTCAATAAAAGTGAGTGAGCGGGTATGTAATTTCCTAGGAGTGATATGAAGAAACCATCATGAACTTGAGACATGTTTGGTGGAATTGATAGATAATAGGTCAATGATCCTATGTGATCAAGGATCTCAAAGGGTCCAATGTATCTTGGTCTAAGATTCCCTTTATTTTCAAACCTCATAACTCTATTCTGTGGTGATATTGGAAGGAAAAAATTGTCTCCAACATCAAACTACAAGTCCCATCAATGGTTGTCAGCATAGCTCTTCTACCAACTCTGAGAATCATTTATAGTGTTGGATGGTTTGAACCTTGTTTGTCATCTCTTGCACAAGATCAGGTCCAAGTAGACTCTTTTCTCCAACTTTATCCCAACAAGTAGGATTTATAGATCACTTCCCATATAGAGCTTCATATGAATCCATTTGAATACTCTAGTAGAAGATATTATCATATGAGAACTAAACTAATAAGAGATGTTGATCTGATACTAATTTAAATTACATTGAGCATGATCTCAGCATGTCCATGAGTTTCTAAATGGTCCTTTCAGATTGGCCATCAGTTCAAGGGTGATAGGTCATACTGAAATTCAATTCAGTATTCAAAGCATATTAAATAATTCTCCATAATTTAGAAGTAAACCTAGGATTGCAATTTGGTATGATCAAAATTGGTTCCCTGTGCAGCCTCCCCACTTCCTTTACATATACCTTGTAAAATTTTCAAGTGATAAATCTTACTGAATATAAATTAAGTGGACAGTCTTGGTGATTCAATTTTCCACAACCCATATTACATTGCTTCCTTTGGTTTTCTTTAGGAGACCATTGAAAATTTCTATAGTGGTGTTCTCACATTTCCATGTGGGTATGGGTGATGGTTGTATCATACCCTTGGACTTATTTTTCTTTTCTTTGACTTTTTAACATACCAATCACTTTAATTTGTACTTAGAAATATCTTTCTTCATGTTTCCCCACCATAATTTCTCTCAAAGATCATGGTACATTTTGGTACTTTTAGGATAGATGGAGAAAGATAAGTTATGTTCATTATACAATAGATATTTATTTATATCGAGTGATGTAGGAACAAAAATTATAGTTCCAAACCAAATGAATATATCTTCATCAAGGTGTAATTCATGAAGCTTACCCTCTTTTACTGCTTCTGACTTCTTTTGAAGCTCCAGATCATCCCTTTGTACCTCCTTGATATTATCTTAGATGGATGGTTAGGAAATAATTTGGGGAAGGTGGGATGTATTCCTTTCTATTGATATTTCTAGATCTATCCTTTACATTTCAATTAATATAGGGTCTTTATCAATCTGCATCATGGATAGAGTAGCAGGTTATTTTCTGTTAATAACATCAACTACCTTATTCACCTTTCGAGGATGGTAGTGAATAAATCAATTATAGTCCTTGATAAACTCTAACCATATTCATTGAAACATGTTTATCTATTTATATGTGAATATATACTTTAGACTCTTTTGATCTATATACATTTCACGCTTATCAATATAGAGGTAGAACTGTTAAATCTTTAAGGTGAAGATCACAGTTTCTAACTCCAGATCACGCATCAGGTAGTTCTGCTCATGGATATTTAACTATCATGAGGCGTAGGATATTAATTTATCATTATGCATGAGTACACAACTCAAGTCTTTCTTTTAAGTATCATTTTATATCATAAAACCTTCTCCACTTTATGGTAGTGTTTGTACAAGCATAGTGATTAGCCTCTTATTGAGCTCCTTAAATCTTTCCTCGTATTATTCTTTCCAGACATACTTTACCCTTTCCATGTTAACTTTGTTAGTGGGGTATACAATTACAATAAATTTCTCACAAAATATTGGTAGTACCCTGTTAATCCAAGAAAACTCTGAATTTTTTTGACACTCGAGGGTCTGGGTTATTCCTCAGCTGCCATTTTATTTAAAGGGTCCATAGAAATTCTTTAACTTGTGACCACATTCCCTAAGAAGGTGACTTGATACATCAAAAAATCACACTTTTTGAACTTAGCATACATTTTATCATTCCTTAATATCACCGGCACAATACTTATATTCTCTTCATGTTCCTTATTTCTCTTAGAGTAAATGATAATATCCTCATTAATGAATACCACAAATTTTTCAAGGTAGTCTCTAAGACTCTATTCATAAAATCCATGAATATTTTAGGGGAATTAGAAAGTCTAAAAGTAATCACTATGAACTAATAGTTTCCATACCTTATACAGAAAGATTTATTCTAAATATCATCTTTATTTAACTTCAATTGATAATATCTAGAACAAATAACCACCTTTGAGAAGTACTTATCTCCTTATAGTTAATCAAACAAGACATCAATCCTTGGAATGGGATACTTGATATTTATAGTGATCTTTTTTAGATCTTGGTAATTGGTACATAGATACATTATTCCATCCTTTTTCTTGAAAAATATTACTAGTGAATCCCAATATAATACACTAGGGTGTATGAACTATTTTTCCAAATGATCTTGAAGATTCTTATTTAACTCCTCCAGTTTGATCGGGTCCATCCTATAGGGTCATTTGGAGATAGGAGTGGCTCTGGGATAAGATCTGTTGATAAATATACCTCATAACATAGGGGAATTATAGGTAACTCTTCTTTAAATACATTAGTGTATTCCCTTAAAATGGTAAATTCCTCAAGTTTTATACTTTCCTTCAACTCAACCATTTGGGAAAGGTGTTCTTATTCATTGGGTATCAACACCCACACCATTGAGGGATTTTCCAAAGGAGATTCACAATCTTCCTTGCATTTTTATAGTAGCATGGTATGGTTCATAATATAGAAATATATTTCCTTTTCATGAAATTTGATGTGAAGACTATATAATGAGATCCAATCCATGATCTGTATATCATAAAATTCAACCAAGGTAAGGATTAAGAGATTAATGGGAAGAATCTTTTCACATATGATAATAGGAGAAGATTCTAGCACTTTGATTGCATTAATCTCACCACTAGTTGTTTTTACATATATCTCTATTTCAAGGGATCTGGGTTTGCATTCAATGGTTCTATAAAATTTTCAAGCTATAAAGGAATTCATAGAACCAAAATCAAATAAAACTTTTTCCATTCTTGAGTGAATAGGAAGTGTACCTTGTATGAATTCATTTTCATTTTCCACCTTAAAGGTAGTGGTGGAATAAGCGTTAACTTACTATTTTGGATTTGGGGGTTGCTGACGTTTATTACCCTCAATGACCCATGGTTTAGTGCACTAACTTGCATAATACTCTTTCTCTCTACAGTTGAAGCATTGTACCATGGGTGGCACATTGGTAGGTTCTTTTCTCTCCTCCATCATGTTGGCCAAATTATTCATATCTCTTCAACATTCATAAGCTTAGTGGCCTTCTCTCCCATACTTGAATCATCTCCTTATCTCTTTGTGGAAATTCCCATGATGCTTCTTCCCACATTTTTGACACATAGGTGTTTTCATATTCTTTCTTTTATCATTCAATACACCAGATTGAAACTCTATCTTTTGTTTCTTATCTCCATAATCATGGTACCATTATTAAAATTCCATCTCTAGTTAGAGATAACACAAAAATAGTTCTTCATAACTCCCAAAGTATCGAATTACTAGAGCCTTTTAATGGTGTGGTTTTATACCACTAAAGAATTTATCTATTTTTCTATCATTGTTGATAACAAAACCTGAGTCGTATCTTGTAATCCTTGTGAAATATTACTTGTAAGTATTGATAGATTCACCATTTTTTTCTTAAGGTCTGGGAATTCCCTCTCCATGTTTTTTTGAAGAGTTCAAGGGAGATAGTTGTTAAGAAATAACTTCTTAAAGTCTTCCCACTACATTTCCTCTATTTCGTATTTCAGATTTGTATATTTTATCAATGCCCACCATTTATCATCCTATCTATCTAAATGATAGACATATAGAGTAAACTTATCCTTTTTAGAACAATGGAGAATAGAAAATAACTTTTCCATTGAGTTCACCCATTATTCCATTATAAGTGGATTGGAAGACCTACTGAATTTTGGTGGTCATTTATGTATAAAAGACTCGATAACTAGTTTCTCTTTCTTGGGAAAAGGTGTATGTTCTATATGATTCATGTTATCGTTCATAGACTAAGACAGCTTGGTAAGCGTCACCATAAATTTTTTAACTCCACCTCCCATGGAATTCAGGATGTGATTTGGACAATCATTTCACTGTCCCTCACATGGGTTTTTAGTCTGGTTTCTCCCAGTTCCCATCATTTTCTAAAATAAAAAAAAAATTGAACAAAACATAAGCCAAAAAAACATGAATAAATAATTTATTATTATGCAAAAATTAATTCTTAAATAATATCTTATGGGATCTATATTTTTATACTTTTTCTTAAAAGATGATTATAGGATCATGTACTTTAATCCTTTTCTAAATTTAAGTGGAATAATTACTTTATTTATATATCCATTATAATGGTTTGTATAGAGATTTTGATTAACCATAGAATATCACCAAGGAGTTTCAAACTAGGTTTGTAGCAAGGCTTCTTTATCATGCCCTAGGTGATGATCGATTTAATACCCAATCCACCATTTTCTATTTTATTACCCCTAAGTATAATTGTGTCATAGCCACATCTACTTTTCATATCCAGATAGGGATTTCATTTCTATTAAACCATATTTTCTTATAATTTACTAAAACATATGATGTTTACCTATACATAGACTTATCCTTATAGTTTTAACTAACATTTTCTAATCCTAACTACTATATTAAATAAATTGTAGCTCTAACACCAACTATAGAAACCAAACTTTTTCTTACATGACTATTACATTGTTTTTAAGATAAACGACATAATAGTGATACAATCCAGGGTCTAAAGGTTTAGTATCTTGGGAAAATTAGGCTCATACATCGCTTATACATAATAAAACTTAAATATTATTTAAATCCTTCATATTTATCCACATAAAAGATCTCATGTTCTCCTTAGTTCATGTAATCACCTAAGGATATACATAAAAGAAAGGTGTGAGATCAAAGCCTAATGAGGGGAGGAATAACAAGGGAGAAATAAGGGAAATTAATCAATAGTATATGGGTGATCATAATCAAAATCATCATATAATAAGCATAGTATTTCCATCATAATCATGAGGGAAACATTTTGTGAAGGCATGTAATGTGGCATATTCATAATAATGAAACAGTATAATATAGTGGTCAAATAACACACATAGCTGTGAACAAAGATATCATCATGCTCACGCATAACATATGTTCATTAATTGCAACATAATAATTGTTAACAAAACTATAATCATGTTTACACATTATAAATATAATCTCATGAGATATATAACATTAACCAATGCATTGGATGGATATATAATTCTAGATCCACCCATCACATCATAAAATTTTCATAACCATGCATGCCACATAGAACATAAAACAATCGTATTCAATGAATAAAACCATGTAAATGAATAGATTTCATAAAGGTTTCATAAATAATACTTTGATGAATAACATTTGAGGTTCCCAAATGAATAAGGGAAATCATATTTTGGCATAAAACATTATCATTCTTGAGTGGATAAGAAACAACTCCAGATCATTCAATGCAATGTTTTTAAAATTAAATACTTTTCAAAAAATATGTGTAAATGGATTAGAAAACATTTAAAAAGGGTAAAAACATGTATATCTCTGAAAATAAAAGGGAAAGAATAGTGTAAGGAAATTTTTAGGACATTATAAGAACATCAATATAAAAAATAATGTGAAATAGGAGATAACCCAAAAAGAAGTTTGATTTGTGAATCCCCTTACCTTAAATCATTCTTTATTTCATCATTTTTTCACCTCCTGGATAATAAACTTAGTTTTATAAAAACATGGAACCAAAAATGAATTATGTTCATTTTTCCAGCCTTGATAAATTATAATCACTGGATTATATTCCTTAATTCCATTTATAAAAGGTGAAACATTTTGATATCATGTTCTCCTTAAAATATCTCATCTTACTTCAATTTAATGATATTTATTTATTGGCACTTATACAATATTAAGATTAACTCCAAAAGATTAGAAATACATATATTTATAAATTTATGTATTATAAATAATTTATTATAATCTTCTGTAAGGATGGTGATAAGAAAATAATTAAAAAAGTACTCATTGGTGGTTAAATGACCTTTAACAGGATATTATCTAATGAAGAGGTGCAAGATATATATTAGGTGATTATATTAAAAATAATTTTTTTATAGAACATTAAAATTATCGATATCATATTAAGATATTATTTAATTGTTTTAAGAAATATTTTATTAGAAAATAAAAGGAGGATATTAAATTAAAAAAGGAAAATTAAATAAAAGGAAGAAATGACATTACCTCTTTATTAAAGTAGTTCCTTTTCTAAAGCCCTTAAGTTCTTAAAATATTGTATTTTGATTACTCTAGAATATTCCTAAGGATAATAAGGGGATTAAAATAGGGTATTTTGGAAGATTTTTGGATTGGGTATTTGGAAATTAAGTGGTTTTCTAAAGGAGGGGTGAGGGGTTATTTATACTTGAAGAGATTGGTATTTTAAGGATATGATATTGAATAAAATACTATACCTAGGGTAAACCTTACAATAGTGATATTTTTAAAATTATGAATCATATATCAATAAAATAAAATGTTTTTATGAATTTAATCCTATTTATAAACCAAATTCACTAATTTATTAAAAAATAAAGTGTAAAAGGAGAAAATTTGTTATTTTAATGGAATAATTTTTGACTTTATACTTTGGAAAATAACTTTTAGTTTTGGAAATTAAGTTTATTATGTTTAAATGACCAATTTATCTTATTAAATTTATTTTGGGTTGAAATAACTAATTTTTCATTTATTAAGTCATTGTTGCATCATTATTATGTCATTAAACATGTGGTATTAGAAAAATAATATTTTTAGTATTCACAAAAAAATTGAAGTATTTCAGAAAATTTACAAAAAAGTAACCTTGGAAAATTTCATTGTTCTGATTCTAAAAATGACATTAATTTTATCAAAAAAATATAACATTGGTAATTTTAATTTTTAATATAAAAATTATGATTTTTATGGAATACATTAAAATTTAATTTATTTAAAATGTTCTTATATATTCTTTGAGTTTGTAATCTTCGTGTTTATTTTATGGAATTGTAATATATATATTTTTTAAAATTACTCATGATAAATATTATCTATATTATTTTTTATTATTTTTTAGGTGAAAATAATATTCCAATAGTCATGTTACTATTCCCAATGGTCATGTAACTATTTATAATGGTCATGTTACTATTTCAATGGTTTCATTGCCTCTTATAAATACCAATTCATTAATTCATTCAACATTCACTATAATTCCTCCCAAGGTTCTATATTTTCCTTTTATAATATGTTGATTAGTTTACTAATATTCTTTATCTTTTCTATAGTGTTGTTTGTATGAGAAATGATTCTAGCAAATTGGAATAATACAAATTTTCACATTCTACTTTTCTTATTTTCAATTTTTTGTCTCATTGTAAGATTTTTCATTTTGATTGGTTTAGTTTTTGACTAATATAGAAATCTCAATTAATGAAATAAAGTTTTGTTAGTTTCTATATGTTATTTATATGTATAAGATATATAATATAACACACATTTACTCAGGAAACAAATATCATTTAAAAATTTCAGGTTGTTACAATACCAAGTGTCATTTCATGGAATCCATACATTACTATATGTTAGACTATATCATTGTTTGAAAATTTCAAATGGTTTTTCATTCCATAAATGAATCAATTCTTCAATTCATAACCAATGAAACCATGTGGGAGGACATGAATGAATACATGCACTCAAATTCATAATCCCAAGTTATGTTAGGTGAAATGTAGTCTTAGGATTCATTTCATGAAAACGAGACTACATTAGTACCAACATATTCTCAAGATTCTAATTAATGTTACATTGTTAAGTAATGTATATATAAGTTCGATATTAATCATATTCATATCCCATTTTAGTGTACATCCAACAAGTTTTTTATGATATGAATAGTAGGATAATTAAATAACTAACATCTATATATTATCAAATTATCATTCACTCCTTATGAGTTTGAGAAGTGGGAACATGTTAAGTAGAACATCATAATTGGATTGTTACTCGGGGGATCTTGTGACACTAATAGGAGGATCCTTGATTGTGATTGATTTTATATACTCATTTACTCTGATTTGTATTATATAATATGTTGGATGGATATCGATGTGGATGGGATGCAGTTGTGAATCTCCCTTACACTCACCCTCTGTATGTGGTTAGAGTGGGATGACAACGACCATACTATATCTCCCCCACTGATCTAGGTAGATACCGATGATGACTTATACATGTATCTACTTCTACTCACCCACAACTATGGGTTGATATAGATCTGAAATCACTAGGAAATATATGGATATGGATAATTCTTCCAGCATATCTGGAGCGAGATAGATGGAGATAGGTGATTCCTCTAGTATCCCTGATTTAAGAACATGATGGATGGGATAGGGGTAATTTCTCCAAAATTCTTGAAGTTCCCAGATTAGTTGGAGTACCACTAAGAGGGGGTGAATAGGTGGTACCATTTTTAAAAATTCCTTTGAATAAAACCTGTGTGAATGATTAAGGATGAGACTCACTCTCTATAAATCAGTCTCTCTCACCCGTATGAAATAATAATAAAATATTCACAAAACATATGATATTTGTAAAAGTTACAACCACAATGTGAGAACCTACTCCTTGATATGTTCAGTTTGTTTCCAAAACATAAATTATTTTCCAATATTAAATTATTATGGGTATAAGTTCTTGATAATTTCACATAAATTTTGGGTAGGTATCATCCACTTCTTAGGCAATGTATCTTCCATTTCCTAAATATGATGTAGCATTGTTTATACTAGAACCACCAGTATTAAATATTTTATCCTTACTCTTTAAGGTGAAAAATATATCTTATATATTGTTGGATGTATTAGCATAAATTATGGTATCTTCTTCCTTAAGATTATTATTGAACTACCAGATGAATGTAGACAAAGTATCATGTAATTTGGCCTCCCCTCTCAAGATTTTATAAAACCAAACATGTGTATGAGAGCATGCAAGCACATGATGGTATTATTCCTCCTCAAAATCAAACCAAAATATTATTAGTACTAAGATATCTTACCTAAACACAGATGATGAATATAATAACATAAATTGTCGATCTCTTCTTATTCCTCTCTATTTGATACAACGGATCTCTCTCTTCACACAGTATCAACTTCTCAATTCTCAAACACGCTTTATTTTTTCATTTTCTCATTTTATATTCATCGAAATATATGAATAATATTTCCATGATAAAAAATACAAACTCCCCTTACTTCTTGGATGCACAGTATTTTTTGTTCAATATATTCTTAAAAAATAGTAGTTTTGATCTTGCATAAGAATTTCAAATATTTGAATTTGAAATTCCCATGAATATTGCCCCAATATCATATTAAGTAATCTCCATTAAAAATTCCACAACTTTTAGATAGAATCATGGATTTAACCAATATCTTGTGATATTTCATGATTTAAAGTCTAGCTAGGAATTTTCTGTTTTTATTCTTCTCATGGTTTCCTCTTTCATAAAAATCATCATCTTCTAGAATTTCAAATAAATGGTATATAATATGTAATATAATAAATTTATTATGTATCACTCTAACCATATACCTTTTCCATATTTCTCTTGGAGAAAATATATCAGGTAACATATGAAATATGTTATGTATCCATGTGTTTGTTACAATTCCTCATACTCTGGTAAATATATTATGCATGCCTTAAGAAGTAATACATATCAAATAAAATGTTATGCATTTTTATAAATTATCTTAAGTATAAATCCCTTTGTGAGAATCAAATATCTTATACACCATTTCCTTTTCTAATTTCAATGTTCTCTGGAAAATATGTTAAGCATTCCTTAACTCTATGGAAATATCTTATGTTAGAAAAAATTACCATATGTATTCTTTTACTTTTCAATTTTCTGCATACATCTCAAAAAATATGTTATATTTTATCAAAAAAAATACTTTATCAAAAACCTACATATTGAGATTATCTTATGAAACTTATTCTAGAAGAATAATTATGTATGTATTTATGACTTACCAGCTTTCATATTTAATAACTAAATTATATAACTTATATAAATTAGCTTAGACCCTCTTACAACCATTTCATGGACTTCTAAAACACTTCAAATCAACTCAAAATCATTCTAAATTACTTTACAATTATTCATGCATGCATAGTTATAATATCTCGACACCAATTTTCAGGTATAATCCTGGGTTTATTTTGGATCTTCTTGTTTTTCATGTTAACCTATGGTTTACCCCATTGATTCTTGGTTGTTTTTTCTTATTTATGATTACATTTAATGCATATATTTTTAAACATAAAATACATTAATTTTTTCATTTCATTGATATTCTTTCCAAATATTAATGTTTTTATTCATCTTTGGTGGGATACAAAAATTTGATTGAAAACAAGAAAAATGAGAAAAATTGATCAAGATGTCCATTAAAATAAGACTTTCCATGATATAGGATATCTATAGGATACTTCTGAGCCTCTGAACTAAAGAAACTAGCTACAAAATGACCTCTATGGCTGGAAATTGGTCATTCATGTCGTGAATGTACTATTCATGATGTGAAAATAGTGGAAAAAAGACATGAAAACATGGCGTAAAGAAAACAGAGTTCAGGGAGCAGCCCGAACATTTCACGGTGTGAAACATAAGTCACATTGTGAATTTGTCTAGACAGACCCAGTTTATGCTAATTTCAATGTGGAATTTGATAGAAGACTCCAATAATGACCTAAAATATCCATTAATCACTGAGATTTACCTGAGACTCATTATTTATAATTTAATGGTGGATTAAAGAAAACCTGAGCATCCCAAAATATTATAAATAGAGTCTCAAGCCGCTGTTGTTAGGGATTGATCCAGAGATCAAATCCTGGTTTGAGTTGTTGCACTGTCATAGGTTCCTCCAACAATCATTTTTCTCCACATTTCATTATGTACTCTTTCTCTTTTCTCATTCCCTATTACTCCATTATTACTATGATGAGGGGGTAACTCCTACCATGTGTTAGTGTGATATAGACAAAGGGGTATGGTGATACTAATTTTTATTTTTTTTATTTCATTCATGTTGGGTTTCCGAAATAATAAATTAATTTCCAATCTCTTTATTTTTATTTTCTCATGACCATTGAGAAAAAATATAGAAAGTCACTTCTTAAATTTGGTAAATAATTTCCATAATCAATTTTATGATCATATAATAGTCTAGGGAAATTAGGTTTAAAAATAGTATTGAAACAAACTCGATTCAACAATGACCTAAAGTACATGACCATGGGAAAAGAGGGATTTTCATGTCATGTAGGGGATATCATGACCATTGGATCTCTCTCATCTTGACTCTGACACCAAACATGAATTAACGAATTTATTTTCTAAATCCATTTGCACCCTAACCCTGAAATCTATAAAACCTCGACATGCCTTCCAACTTGATTTCCAAAAACCAAAACCGCTTCCAACTTTCTTCCCACTTCTTCAAATCAATTCAAATAAATTTTTTTCTTTTAAAAATCCTAAAATAACTAATTACACTATCTCATGGGTTTTACCTAAATTTTAATTATTTCTATATTTTAATTAATTAGTCACATTGTTTGATTTTTCTTATAAATAATTAAATGTGGTTAGCCCCGTAGGAAACTAACGATGCCCTACAGGCAGTCAAATTTCTAGTGCCATTATCGGGAACGGTTGTACATTCATTTTTAGATTTTTAGATTTTTATTTTATTTTATTACTTTATTTTAATTTCTCTATTTACACTAAGTGTGTTCGTGTTATGGGTTTCAGGTCTTTAGTTTTTTTATACACAACCACTACACATGATCCAAATGTATAGAGGTCCTTAAGTTCAATCCTAAAATAGAACAAATCCATATAAATAACATAATTGTGACCATGGTTGGCATAGAGTTAAATCAAGTCATTAGAGGTGAGAAATAAAGAGATCATGGATTATGAGCTCTTGTAGACTATGAAATACCATCAAACATTTCCACAAAACCAATCATAATCATGCCACCAATAGTCTCTATATACTTTGAGATAAATATAGTGATTATACAAATTATCTCCAACATAATACACTTCTATGGACTACCCCATGAAGATCTGAACATGTATCTGGGTAGTTTTCTTGATCTCTATAGCAGTAGCCAATTTTCTAACATGATAAGAAATGCAGTACGACTTTATATATTCTAATTTTATTTATGATAGTAAGATCAGGAATGGATCCATAACTTTTCAACATATTCCATCACTATGTGGGATGAGTTTATAAGACACTTTATTACCCACTTATTTACTCCCTTTAAGTATATGGACATTCAAGTAAAAATTTTTAATTTCAATCAATTTTAGGATGAATCAATATACAGTGCATGGTATCACTTTAAATACATAATTAGAAAATTCCCACATCATGGAATATAAACTTGGATACTAATATAAACTTTCTATAAGGGTATTTCATAGGGAAACAACTTGATTTTAGATGATGTAGCTGGAGGATAGCTAATAAAAAAATCATCGAAGGAAAGCTATAGTCTACTGGAAGAGATGGAGAGCAACAGATTCTAATTGAAATTTGAAGGAACATAGAGAAGAAATATCTATATAGTAAATAATAATGAATGTATGGTGACCCAAATGGAAGTTTTGATAAATAAAATGGACACAATGATGGGCCATTAACAACTCCAATGTACATATATAGAAAAAGTAAATTATGCTGATTATAACAACCAAAATAATTTTTAGGTTTGGTGGCCTCAACAATAAGGGAAATTTTATCAACATAGGGCACTAGGTTTTCAAATGAAATAAGGACCATAATTATAAATCCAAGTCCATACACTGGAGGATACTTTTTCTATGTTCATTATTATCACATAAGTGACTTTAAAATAACCATCGGCCTATTAAAAGGACCAAGGAGTGGAAATAAAAGATCTTAAGAAACACTTAAGGGGTCTTAAGGTTACAATCCGGAACCTCAAATTCCAAGTAGGGAAAATTTCAGAACAACTTCAAGAGGGGCCAAGATGACTACTTCCATGAATCCAATAAGTGCACCCATATGAATATTTGAAAGTGATAACCCTTAGAAGTGGAAGATTCACCAAAAAATATTTTGAATCAAGTAAGAGATAATAAGAAGAACAAGATGAAAAGGAAGTTGAATAACTTGAAAAGAATAGGGAAAAAGTAGTTGTTGAAGATAAAAAAGAACCACCATATTTTAATTCAAGGATAACTTTCCTAGAATGGATAGCCCAAGGGAAAATTAATTCTCAAAAATGTAAACTCTATGAAAATTTTAAAAACCATTATATTAACATCCCTTTTAAAGAATATATCACCAACATAATGATATACACTAAATTTTTGAAATATTTGGTGACCAATAAAAGTAAGTTAGAAGAAATTGGCACTATACTAGTCACTCAGGAGTGTTCATTTATTGTATCAAAGGACCTACCCAAGAAGCAAAAAGACCCAGGTAATTTCTTAATACCTATTTACATTGGTTCTAACAAATTTGAAAAATCCTTATGTGATTTTGGTGAAAGAGTTAATATTATGGCATACACCACATTAAAAATCATGGTATTGGAAGGAATAGATCCCAAAAGAGTTGGAATTCAATTAGAAGATTCAATAGTGAAATTACTATGAGGAATGATCGAAGTCATTCTGATCAAAATTGATAATTTTATCTTCCTTGTGGATTTATTGTTGCTTTATATGGAAGAGGAACAACCACCTCTATTTTTTGGGAAGGCCATTATTGGATACCGGGCAAGCACCGATTGATGTACAAAGTGGATAACTCTATCTTAGTGTTGGTAGTGAATAGGTAGGTTTTAAAATTAATCAGGAAATGAAGAACTATAATGTGAAAGATGGTGATGATCTAATAGAGGAAGTTATACATAAAATTTATAATATTTATGACATTGAAGTACATGAGGTGGATTATATCATAAAATAATATATTCAATGTAAAAGTAATAAAAATAAGAAAGGTAAGATGAGGGATCAGACCACTAACACCGAAGGATCAAGCAAATATAACAAGATTGAAAAGGAACAACATGTATGGTTGGTACAAGACCTTCTATTTAGTTCTTCTATGTTAAAAAGTACTGGTGGGTTGGTCCAATGGAAATGGATTATTACCAGTAGGAAGAGTTAATTTGTTTTTAGATAAAAAAAAGGGGTCAACCTATGAAGATAATTCACATTTGAGCTCATTTATAGACCCATTCCAGGTACAAACTTTTCAATCATCTTTTACCTAAGATGAAAGAGGTAAGTATGAGCCAATTATGTTAAACAAAAGCACTTTTAAGATGCAACATGATTTTTATAATACTTTTAAAAAAAATATTTTTAGGAACATGCACTCTCCCCCAAATATTTTAAATTTCATTGAAATAAGTCATGTACTTTAACTTGTGTATTTTCATTTTTCAAGACCAAGACTAAATCACTAGAAATCAAGCAACCAAAAGGAATTGAATTAGATTTTTCATAAGATTCATGATGGGAAAACTAATTCATGACATGAGATATTTATTTGAAATGTAATTCATGTTCATGATGTGAATTAGTACAAGAAAACCCTGAGTAGACCAAGTCTGAATCTTCATAAAAAAGGGAGTAAAATTTTCAATTCTATAATTTTTTTACTATATTTTCCATGTTTATTTGTTATTAAAATTTTTAACTGCAAATTGCATGTCTTCCTTGATTCTTGTTTTAATAAACTGAACTAGGAGACATGAATTGCTTAGGATGCTTGACATACCAATTTATTAAATTCATTTTTTCATAATTTTGAATGAAAAAAATAGGAGAAATAATTAGTAGTGATAATATGTGGTTTTGGATTTTACAAATCATGATTTAGGAGAATATAATGATTTTTGTAAATGAATTTTTTTTGAGATTTGGACTACCTTTAATTTTTTATATTTGTGTTAATTGTTTTTATTATTCATATACATTTTTATGAGTAATTTTTCTAACCATTCATATCATTCTCGAGACAATCTATGAGCTTAATTTTTTCCAATATTTATATATTATATTTCTTGAGAGACTCAGGCATGTTCTCTTCTAGAACTTTCTTAGAATCTTATCAAATATATAACTGAGCAGAATTGTATTTAATATGATTGAATTATTTTTTTGTTTAACCCTTTTTCCTTGGACCCACAGTACACTAATCCTTATTTTTCACGTATAAACCATGAATGAACTTGATAGTAGAAGTGTTATGTTTCAAGACTATTATATTCAATCCTACCCTACTCTTGGTGTGCTTCATGGTATTTAAAAGAATAAGTGTGGGGGAGTTATTCATCCACAATGGATGAGGATATACTTCATTGAGGATAAATTGCTAAGGTTTTTCTTGTTATTTGGAGAGATTTCATGTTATCATTCATTTTACTTTATTATTCACCTCTCTTGCAACAAAAAAATGATATAAAAAGTGGATTATGTCTTTGGAGGATCAAAACTAACCATTGTTGTCACGACCCATCCTCAGGGCCCGTGCCGTGACTACCCCAAGCCCGCCTTCCATAGGCCAGGGGCTGGAGACTAGCACCAAAGGCGTAAATCCCAATAACTGGGAAGGCATTGCCTTTATAAAAGTAAACAAAACACCACAGAGTACAAGCGGAAGTAAAACACTAAGTACAAAAGAAACTGTTGAAAAGTAAATGGGCCAGAATACAAACCCAAAAGAAATTACAACTACAACTGAATAAAGTACAACAGAAAAAGACAACAGCTGGAAGGACGGAAGCGGATCCTGGGTCGTCCTCCTCGGATCCTACCTGAAGGGTAGGTACAGATGGTGCAGCTCCTGGATCGTCCACCACGGATCCTACCTGAAGGGTAGGTACAGATAGCCTCCACAATGATCTCGCCCGTCAAGCTCCTCCAAATGTCGTCTCACCGTGAATTCCACCTCCAGATACTGACTCGTCGTGTAGTCCACCTCCGGGTACTGTCTCGTCGTGTAGTCCACCTCCGGTACCGTCCAGTCCTCGAACACTCGGCCTCCGTCAGCACTGCCCGTCGTCTGCAACCAACACAACGAGGTGCGGGCATAGCCCGTGTAGGGGTGAGTATAAAGATACTCAGAAGGGACCCCGAGACCCTCAAGGTCTCACTAAAACCAACAAGGATAACCACAAAGAAGATCTCAACAGATAACCTCTACTTAGGTATATGCCCATATATATACCTAAGTTATCAAGTAACCCATCTCAATCATGATGAAACACAAAGATTATGAAATCAACGGATAACCACTACCCAGGTATATGCCCATACATATACCTAAGTTATCAAGTAACCCATCTCAATCATGAGGAAACACAAAGATCATAAACTCAGCTCAAACTAGGATTTTTATTATCGAAACCGTAACTGCTGAAGAGCTCCATCTCTGGAGTGTACAGTGGTCCTGTCACGACTCCGAGGTACTGCTCACTAACCTAAGACTGCTGAGGTACTCCTCCTGTCGAGTACCGCGGGCCAGCCACCCAAACACAGTAGTGCTTCCCGCCGGGGTATGCCACCCACACACAGTAGTGCACACCCTCTAGTAGCCTGCAGAGGTACTCTCCGGACGAGTACCGCGAGTCTGCACTGTCACACAGGTAGTGCTCCGTCCTCCATGGGTCTGCACCTCACAAAGTAGTGCTCCGTCCACTGGTCTAGTCGACTCACTCCAAGTCGAGTTGGTCAAGCAGTCGTCAGGTCTCAGTCGGCTACACGGTCTCCGTACTCCGCACGCTCGTCTCTGGGAGGGTCCACTCCATGAGCTACAGTTCGATACTCCAAGTATCTCAAAGTCCCACGAAGAAGTATCTCAAAGGACCGCCTCGTCATAGGGGTCTCAACGCAACAGACGGCGCGTCAATCGGACGCCCGGTCTGTGAGTTATTAGCCTTTTCGTCCCAGGGGCCCGGTTGGTTTCGTGACTGAACCAACCCGGACATATCTCAACTGTACCCCGAACTCTCATAGGGTATACTCATAGTGACCATTTCTCAACGAGATCACCAACGTCGCTGACAGTTCGTCAAACGGACGTCTGGTCTGAAAGATAACAGCTTTTCCGTTCCAAGGGCCCGGTTGGATTTCGGGTACAATCCAACCCGGCCACTATCCAACAGCAACCATAACTCGGGTGAAGTATGCTAAAAGTTCCGTCTCATCAAGAGGAATTCAACGAGACAGACGGCGCGTCAATCGGACACCCGGTCTGTGAATTATTGGCTTTTTCATTCCAGGGGCCCGGTTGGCTTCGTGAGTGAACCAACCCGACCGCACTCTGACGACATCCAAACCTCAAACGGAGTAAGCCAAAATATCCGTCTCACTTAGAGGAATCCATCAAAGTCGACGGCACGTCAATCGGACGTTCGGAGCTCAAGAAATGAGCGTTTCCGCTCCGAGGGCCCGGTTGGTTTCGTATCCGAACCAACCCGGCCGAACCCAAAGTGTTCCGAAACTTTGAGTGCGATATACCGAAATGACCGTCTCGATCCAAGGATCACATCGCCACTGACGGTGTATCATTCGGAGGTCCGTAGCCCAAGATATGGGCAAAAGACCAAAGAGGGTCTGAAATTGGGGGGTATGGGCCCGGACCGACCCGGCCCGACCCCCCCTGGGTCGGCCCGAACCGGGTCAACTCGACCCGGGTCTGACCCGGCTGGGCCCGTCTCGGTCCGGCCTGGCCGGCTCGGTCTGGCTCGACCGGCCAGCCGCGGCTCGGCCAGCGCGGCCAAGCGGAAGCCGCGGAGCGGGGGTGCGCGGTTCCCCCCGCCCTCGCCGCTGATTGATGCTGGCGGCAACCACCGCTGTCGGCCTTCCAGCGGCGCGCCTCCGCCGCCGGTCGCCGGCGCCGCCGCGCCGGCGTGGCGTGCCGCCCCCACCTTCCGCGGACCACCGGACGCGCTCCAGTGGTCCGTTTCTCCTGTCGTCTTTGCCAACGGTCCTCCCGGGACCCAACCATCACTGCAAAGCTTTCAAATCACTCTTGCGGCCCCGTTTGTCATCATCCGACAATCCGCACGTCAATTAAAAAATGCGCCGTCTTCGTGGTTCTTCGGCGTGATGCGATGGCGCCGCGCCCTTTCACTGTGGCCTGACTCTGTCCGCGGATGTCTTTGGGTTTCTCCGACGCGGCGCGACGGCGTCGCACCCTTGTTTGTTTTCACGATGCGGTGCGACGGCACCGCGCATTCCTTGCTGCACGATTCCGCGTGGTGCGACGGCACCGCGCCATCCCTGTTTCAATCCACAATAGAAACCCACAAGGATAAGGAGGAGGGTCGGCCGTGTTTGTGCGGTTCGGCCCCCTCTAGTTAGTTGATAGCAAAAGGTCATATTTCACGAAGATCATCAAGGTAATAATCACGAACATATTATATAATAATACTCAACAACAATCCACATGAACGAACGATCCGCGGATCAACCTGGAATTGGTTTGTCCGCGCTCGTCGTACTTTTCTCAAAAGATAATAGAACACCAAAATAAAAATTCTCCTACCTCAAGCGTCGTCGAGCGAGGGTTCGTCGTGGATTTTCTCGTCGCGGAAGAAAGCATCGCGGAAGGAGCGTCGCGGAAGAAGCATCGTTGATGTCGCGGTACACGGCGTCACGCCGTCAATCTCTGAGGGTTTGGCGTTCTTCGTCGGAGGTCGGAGCGTTCTTCGCGTTCTTCGCGTTCTTCGTCGAAGAAGAACATTTTCCTCCAAATTCTCTCCACGCCACAAGTCCAACTAAATAAAATAAGTTCAACCCTTATTTTATTATTGACCTAAGCTTTTGAAATTAAAAAGATAAGAAACGAACAATTAATTCGTTGAATTAATTGTAACGATTTAACTTCCCAATTAATTGGGGTGTTTCTTAACCAAAAAAATGCACGGTTGACTTTCATTAAAGAGGGGTTTTCGCGGGTGCGTTACTTAGAGGAAAAGAAACAGTGGGGCTCGTGCGGGCCCCACCTCACAAATATCCTACCAAGAGGGTAGGATATTTTGGATTGCACCCTATCCGCTTCAACTCAGCTTAAGTAGCTTTAAGTGGCTTTTAAGTTGCTTTAAGTGAAATAAAAATAATGTTGTCGGACCACTTTATTTTATTTCTTAACTTAACCCCAAAAAATTTAAAAACCACACCCGAGCAAACGCAACTCCGGAAAAGGCGTTTCTAAGCAAATACCGGCGCTGCGATTCCATCGGTGCCCTCGGAATTTTATTCCGAGCACTGGTCCAAAAGTTAGAAAAACCCGCTCATTCGTTCACTGAACGTACCCGAGCCAAACGTCAGAAAATGATTCTGGGCACACCGGGCCTCGGAATCAGGTGCCGTCAGAAACTTCATTCTTGTAAAATTCCAAAGAAAATTAAGAAAAAAAAATCCTTGAAATTTACGGGTCTTTACATCACTCCCACCTCAGGGATTTACGTCCTCGTAAAGCTTTAACACAAACTAGGGTTACAAAAGCGGTACTGAGCACGCATCTGAGCCTTCCGCTCCCATGTGCTCACCTGGAGGTTCTCGTACTGCCAGAGAAAGTGCACCCGAGGAATCGATTGTCCTCGTAGGATCCACTCCTGTCGATCCTCGATCCCCACTGGAACCTCTGTGAAATACACCCCATCGCCATCGTCCAGCTCCTCATGGTCGATGATATGCGAAGGGTCAAGCACGTATCTCCTCAGTTGAGATACGTGGAAGTCATCATGCACCTGGTGCAACTGAGGTGGATGGGTCAAGCGGTAAACCACCTCGCCTACCCTACTGAGGACCTAGAAAGGTCCGTTGAACCTCGAAGATAAATTTTCGCCTTAGCCACATCTCCGTAAACCTCGTCGAGGTGAGACCCGTATAAGGACGTGATCGTTATCCTCAAACTCTAGAGGTCTCCAACTCCTGTTAGAACTGAAACTCAAATGACTGCTTCCACGAGGGTAAGGTTGACCGACTGTAGAGTGATCGGTCGCACCCTCCTGAGCATGAGTTATCCTATGCTGCCTGGGGTTTCCTTTTCACCGACTAAGGAAAACCCACCCCGACGTCGTAGTTAAACCACAACCTTTTTTCCTAATACCATCAATTTGTGTATGAACCGTGATTGCCCAGTCCACACTCAAACCAACGTCGTAAGGCCTCGACGCTGCCACCAAGAGATTCCAACCGAAACTATCACCTTGAGGGTCTGACCACACCATCGGCGTAAGTGTGATTACCGAGTCTCCTCCCAAGGTATCTCCAGACGTGAGGGTCAAGTCCACGGATTACCGGAAACTCTAGGTCTGGGACAAGATTTGTGAAAGCGAGGAATGATTCATATCGACGTCTGTTACTACAGCAACTAGTAGTGGACACAGACTGTCCCTTGAATCATTCTTAGATCCATCAGGTCACTCTCCTTGACCGCATGCAGCCGCACTCTTCCTCCACCCTCCTGCTCCCTGAGCCTGGCGGGGATAACTAAGGTGGGTGGTTGTAGCTTGTTAAGATGTACACCACCTCATGCTGCTCTCCTAGCTCTGCCTCCACGTCTGCCGCTTCGCAGACTCATCTCTCTTTAAAGCTTCCTCTTCTTGAAACATTTAACACACCCGAGTCTCTAAGACTGGCACCGGTTTCTTGTTTCTTACTGCACTATGCAGTCTTCATCCGCTCCTGGATGATCTGCACCTTCTTTGCCTACGATCTGGAAGGGCTGCTAAAATTTCTCCTTTGCTGAAAAGCGAAACTCGGTCTCATCCCCTGGATGAACCACACCCATTTCCTAATACAGTCAATCCTGACATGAAAGATGCATTCATGCCATGGATGATGTCGTAAGGCCTCGACGTAACTACCAAGAGATCCAACTGTCACTCTCGCCTCCAAGGGTCAAGTCACACTGTCGGCATCAGTGTGAGGTTACTGGGTCTCCTCCAGTAGAAATATTGAAAGTGAGGGTCAAGTCAATAGTTTTAACCGGGACCACTTAGTATCAACCAAACAAAAAGGACAGGAAAGCAAACATCACAAGATAAGTGTCTTTTTTTTTATTATTGCAGCTCATAGTACAAAGACATGAATACAACAGAAAAATGGAACTAGAAGTACAAGGGATGTATCCACTAGTTCCTCTCCTGTCCACCTGCTCCTGGAGCTCTACTACCTTGTCCACTGCTCAGTTGTTGCTCAAGCACCCACCGCTGCTTCTGCCTCGGTGGCTCCTCCAAAGCCTGTGGATCAACAGTACGAGGAGTCGGACAATCACGTGCCAGTTGACCCTTTCTGCCGCATTCATAACACTTCCTTCTCCTCGTACGACTGGCTCTGGCCCTCTTGGACCTCTGCATCATCTGTTTACTGCCCACAGATGACTCGACTACTGATTGAAAAACACGCGGCAAAGGCAGCAGCTCCTGAACATGCTCGGGGTGTAGAGCTACTGGCACAAACTCCACCCTAAAGAAGGTCTCGAAGTCTTCCCATGTGAAGGCCATCCCATCGCAAAACTGGAACAAGTGGCTCCACCACCTGCCTACTGCTGCCTGAAGAAGGTTGGCAGCAAAGATCACCATGAAGTCTGCCGGCATCCCCACTAGCCTGAAGACTCTCACCACAGCCTCCATCCAATCCTCAACCGCCTGCGGGTCCGTCTCTCCCCGAAACCTAGGTGGTCTCTGGCGCTGGAACTCGTGTAGCGTGCTCATGTGACGTACATCGCCTACTACTGGGGCTGGTGGAATCGGTGGCCCAATGTATGGTAGTACTGCTGGTGCCTCCAATGGTGCCTCAACTGCAAGAGGGCCCTGTACCGAAGCCTCATCGCTCGACAGGCTATCAGTACGCACATCCCTCTAGGCTCTAGCTGGTCATCCAAGAAAATGCATCCTGAAAGAAATAACATGACATGGTCAAACGATTATACCTGGTGAGCTGACCTGGTTTGAGATTACATTTAAAAACTTCTGGAAACACACACGCAATCAGTGTTTTCGTGCACAAAGTCGGAAATCAGTTGTCAAGGTCCTGGTGTATGGATACGTCGGCCGCCCACACCAACACTGGACTCCCTGAACTGAAAACCACACTCAGTACTCTTAACACTATTGCTTCACAGAAAGAAAAAAGATCAGAGTCTGCAGTAGAACCAAACTGCCTCTGATACCAATTTGTCACGACCCATCATCGGGGCCCATGTCGTGACTACCCCAAGCCCGCCTTCCATAGGCCAGGGGCTGGCAACTAGCACCAAAGGCGTAAATCCCAATAACTGGGAAGGCATTGCCTTTATAAAAGTAAACAAAACACCATAGAGTACAAGCAGAAGTAAAACACTAAGTACAAAAGAAAGTGCTGAAAAGTAAATGGGACAGAATACAAACCCAAAAGAAAGTACAACTACAACTAAACAAAGTACAACAGAAAAATACAACAGCTGGAAGGACGGAAGTGGCTCCTGGGTCTTCCTCCTCGGATCCTACCTGAAGGGTAGGTACAGATGGCGCAGCTCCTGGATCGTCCACCACGGATCCTACCTGAAGGGTAGGTACAGATAGCCTCCACAACGCTCTCGCCCGTCAAGCTCCTTCAAATGTCATCTCACCGTGAAGTCCACCTCTAGATACTGACTGGTCATGTAGTCCACCTCCGGGTACTGTCTCATCGTGTAGTCCACCTCTGGTACCGTCCAGTCCTTGAACACTCGGCCTCCGTCAGCACTGCCCGTCGTCTGCAACCAACACAATGAGGTGCGGGCATAGCCCGTGCAGGGGTGAGTATAACGATACTCAGTAGGGACCCCGATACCCTCAAGGTCTCACTAAAACCAACAAGGATAACCACAAAGAATATCTCAACAGATAACCTCTACTTAGGTATATGCCCATACATATACCTAAGTTATCAAGTAACCCATCTCAATCATGAGGAAACACAAAGATTATGAAATCAACGGATAACCACTACCCAAGTATATGCCCATAAATATACCTAAGTTATCAAGTAACCCATCTCAATCATGAGGAAACACAAAGATCATAAACTCAGCTCAAACCAGGATTTTTATTATCGAAACCGTAACTGCTGAAGAGCTCCGTCTCTGGAGTGTACAGTGGTCCTGTCATGACTCTGAGGTACTGCTCACTAACCTAAGACTACTGAGGTACTCCTCCTATCGAGTACCGCGGGCCAGCCACCCAAACATAGTAGTGCTTCCCGTCGGGGTATGCCACCCAAACACAGTAGTGCACACCCCCTAGTAGCCTGCAGAGGTACTCTCTGGACGAGTACCGCGGGTCTGCACTATCACACGGGTAGTGCTCCGTCCACCATGGGTCTGCACCTCACAAAGTAGTGCTCCGTCTACTGGGCTAGTCGACTCACTCCAAGTTGAGTCAGTCAATCAGTCGTCAGGTCTCAGTCGACTACACGGTCTCCGTACTCCGCACGTTCGCCTCTGGGAGGGTCCGCTCCATGAGCTACAGGTCGATACTCCAAGTATCTCAAAGTCCCACAAAGAAGTATCTCAAAGGACCGCCTCGTCATAGGGGTCTCAACGCAACAGACGGTGCGTCAATCGGACGCTTGGTCTGTGAGTTATTAGCCTTTTCGTCCCAGGGGCCCGGTTGGTTTCGTGAGCGAACCAACCCGGCTGTATCTCAACTGTACCCCACACTCTCATAGGGTATACTCATAGGGATCGTTTCTCAACAAGATCACCAACGCCGCTGACGGTTCGTCAAACGGACGTCTGGTCTGAAAGATAACAGCTTTTCCGTTCCAAGGGCCCGATTGGATTTCGGGTACAATCCAACTCGGCCACTATCCAACAGCAACCAAAACTCGGGCGAAGTATTCCAAAAGTTCCGTCTCATCAAGAGGAATTAAACGAGACAGACGGCGCGTCAATCGGACGCCCGGTCTGTGAATTATTGGCTTTTTCGTTCCAGGGGCCCGGTTGGCGTCGTGAGTGAACCAACCCGACCGCACTCCGACGGCATCCAAACCTCAAGCGGAGTAATCCAAAAGATCCGTCTCACTTAGAGGAATCCGTCAAAGTCAACGGCACGTCAATCGGACATCCGGAGCTCAAGATATGAGCATTTCCGATCCGAGGGCCCGGTTGGTTTCGTATCCGAACCAACCCGGCCAAACCCAAAGTGTTCCGAAACTTTGAGTGCGATATACCTAAAGGACCGTCTCGATCCAAGGATCTCATCGCCGCTGACGGTGCGTCAATCGGAGGTCAGTAGCCCAAGATATGGGCAAAAGAACAAACAGGGTCTGAAATCGGGGGGGTCTGGGCCCGGGCCGACCCGGCCCGACCCCCCCTGGGTCGGCCCGAACCGGGTCGACTCAACCCGGGTCTGACCCGGTTGGGCCCGGTCCGGCCCGGCTCGGTCTGGCTCGACCGGCCAGCCGCGGCTCGGCCAGCGCGGCCGAGCGGAAGCCGCGGAGCGGGGGTGCGCGGTTCCCCCCGCCCTCGCCGCTGATTGATGCGGGCGGCAACCACCGCTGCCGGCCTTCCGGCGGCGCGCCGCCACCGCCTTCCACGGACCACCGGACGCGCTCCGGTGGTCCGTTTCTCCTGCCGTCTTTGCCAACGGTCCTCCTGGGACCCGACCTTCACTGCAAAGCTTTCAAATCGCTCTTGCGACCCCATTCGTCGTCGTCCAACAATCCACACGTCAATTAACAAACGCACCGTCTTCGTGGTTCTCCAGCGCGATGCGATGGCACTGCGCCCTTTCACTGTGGCCCGACTCCGTCCGAGGATGTCTTCGGGTTTCTCTGACGCGGCGCGAGGGCGTCGCGCCCTTGTTTGTTTTCACGATGCGGTGCGACGGCACCGCGCATTCCTTGCTACACGATTCCGCGTGGTGCGACGGCACCGTGCCATCCCCGTTTCAATCCACAATAGAAACCCACAAGGATAAGGAGGAGGGTCGGCCGTGTTTGTGCGGTCCGGCCCCCTCTCGTTAGTTGATAGCAAAAGGTCATATTTCACGAAGATCGTCAAGGTAATAATCACGAACAAATTAAATAATAATATTCAACAACAATCCGCATGAACGAACGATCCGCGGATCAACCTGGAATTGGTTGGTCCGTGCTCGTCATACTTTTCTCAAAAGATAATAGAATACCAAAATAAAAATTCCCCTACCTCAAGCGTCGTCGAGCGAGGGTTCGTCGCAGATTTTCTCATCGCGGAAGAAAGCGTCACGGAAGGAGCGTCGCGGAAGAAGCGTCGTTGACGTCGCGGTACACGGCATCGCGTCGTCGATCTTAGAGGGTTTGGCGTTCTTCGTCTGAGGTTGGAGCATTCTTCGCATTCTTCACGTTCTTCGTCGAAGAAGAACGTTTTCCTCCAAATTCTCTCCACGCCACAAGTCCAACTAAATAAAATAAGTTCAACCCTTATTTTATTATTAACCTAAGCTTTTGAAATTCAAAAGATAAGAAATGAACAATTAATTCTTTGAATTAATTGTAACGATTTAACTGCCCAATTAATTGGGGCGTCTCTTAACCAAAAAAATGCACGGTTGACTTTCATTAAAGAGGGGTTTTCGCGGGTGCGTTACTTAGAGGAAAAGAAACGGTGGGGCTCGTGCGGGCCCCACATCACAAATATCCTACCAAGAGGGTAGGATATTTTGGATTGCACCCTATCTGCTTCAACTCAACTTAAGTAGCTTTAAGTGGATTTTAAGTGGCTTTAAGTGAAATAAAAATAAAGTTGTCGCACCACTTTATTTTATTTCTTAACTTAACCCCAAAAAATTTAAAAACCACACCCGAGCAAACGCAACTTCAGAAAAGGAATTTCTAAGCAAATACCGGCGCTGCAATTCCATCGGTGCCCTCGGAATTTGATTCTGAGCACTGGTCCAAAAGATAGAAAAACCCGCTCATTCGTTCACTGAACGTACCCAAGCCAAACTTCGGAAAATGATTCCGGGCACACCAGGCCTCGGAATCAGGTGCCGTCAGAAACTACGTTCTTGTAAAATTCCAAAGAAAATTAAAAAAAAATCCTTGAAATTTACGGGTATTTACAATTGTCAAACTGGAGATCTTTTGATAGTATGTAGTTAGGTGGTGGATGTGAGGTTTCTATTAATCATATATTTTGAAAAAAAATAAAAAGAAAGAAAGATATGGTGATTCATTCATTATGCTTACTCATATCATGTTCCTACTTTGAACTTTATGGAGTGGAGAGATGACATTTTTGTAGGATTATTTCATTAGAATTATAATTTGATATCATAAAGTATTATATAGATCCAAACCTCTTATTTGATATTTATTTTATCATTTACCCGCCAACTCTAAAGCCTCAAAGTCATTTGAACCATTAATGAAAATTCCCCACGATTAACTGTGATTCCATCTTTACATGGTGGAGATATAATATGCCTTGCAAGCCTATGGTAAGTGACATGTACTTGAGGTAATATTAGAATTTCACTTACACTTATCACCTTGATGATGAGTATAAAAATTATAGTGAGGTAAGTTAAAAATGGAATTAATATTAATGATAAATTAGAAAATAAAAATGGACAAATGAAAAAGGTGTGGTTGCTTCAAAAAAAAGAAAAGTAAAATACTTTATTGACTTATTTCTTTGAAAATTGAGGCATTAATTTATTTTCCTATGTGATGGTCGAACATTTAGTTTCTAATTTATCAATTTCTTTTATTGGAATTGAAAGCATGGTAAGGTGAGTGTCCTTTGAAGTATGTTGAGATTTCATCCTTGAGGAAAAGTCTGAATTCAAGTGTGGGGGGATTTGATACTTACAGTTCATGCATATCTTTTTAAATATAAAACACATTAATTTTTTCATTTATTTAATATTCTAGACATATATTAATGGTTATATTCATATTTTAAAGGACACAAACATTTTATTGAAAATAAGAAACAGGAGAAAAAATGATTAATATGTCCACTAATAGAATAATTTCCACAATGTAGGATATTTATGGGATACTTCTGGGGCTCAAAACTGAATAAGATGAGTGAAACATAGCTTCTAGAGCTATAAATTGGTCATTCACATTGTGAATTTACTATTCACAATATGAAAATGGTGGAAAATAAGACATGAATACATGGAGTGAGGAAAACAAAAGTTTGAGGAGTAGAATAAACATTTCATGATGTGGAATATAAGTCACACTATAACTTTGTCCATACATACCTAATTTATGCTAATTTTGATGTGGAATTCGATAGAAGACACTAATAATGACTCGGAATAGTGATTAATCACTGATATTGACCTAAGACTCATTATGAATGCATTTATGGGTTAATTAAAGCAAATATGGGCATCCCTAATTATTATAAATAAAGGCCCAATTCATTGCTTCCAGTGATTGATCTAGAGATCAAATCCTAGGGTGAGTTGTTACACTACTATAGGGTCCTCCACTTGTCCTTTTTCTCTGCCTTTCATTGTACTTTCTTTATCTTTTATCCTTACCTCTTACTCCCCCATTACTATGATGAGGGTGGTTACTCCCACCATGTACTAAGGTGATGTAAACAATGGGGGAGGTTTTGTGGATTTCTCTCTCTATTTTATTGAAGTTGAGTTTTCACAATAATAAATTAATTTCCAATCTCTTTCTTTTTATTTTCTAATGACCATTGAGAAAAATATGGAAATTTGATTCTTAAATTGTTCAACTAATTTCCCTAAACTATTTTATGACCATTGAATAGTCTATGGAAATTAGGTTTAAAAATGGTATCAAAAAAATTCAATACGGTAATGCCCAAAAGTACATGACCATGGGAAAAGGGGGATTTTTGCATCAAGGAGGGGATACCATGACCATTAGATCTCTATTTTCTCAACTACGGCACTAAACATGAATCAACCAATTTAATTTCTAAATCCATTTTCACTCGAACCCTAAAATATTCAAAACTTCAGTATTCCTTCCAAATTGTTTTTAAAAAACCCAAATTGCTTCATGCTCTCGGCCCTCTTCTTAAAATCAATTCAAATAAATCATTTTCTTTTAAAATTTCCAAAATAACTAATTTTTCTATCTCGTTGGTTTGACCTTGATCTTACTATTGTCTATATTTTAATTAATTAGTCATGATTTTTGAGTGTTTTTATAAATAATTAAATTTGGTTAGCTCCGTAGGAAACTAACAACGCTCTATGGGAGGTTACTTTTCAGAGCCTTTTGAGGGGTTGAGGGAGTGTTTTTGTTTCTTTTTTAAAGGACCAATAAGTGATCTGGGTGTTTGGTTGAGAGTGGATACCAACATGTAGCTGAAAAAATCTATAGGTGGACCCCTGTCTAGTTGGTGAGGGCCACCTCCTAGCCAGTGGGATGTTGTGATCGTACCACGATTTACTGTGTAATTTTCACCTTTACACCACTTTGTTGAACTTATTTTATATTGAAAATTATAAAAATAATGACAAGTTGGATTAAATTTTTGAATAATTTATTTTGTTTTTATCACTTTTAAAAATGGAAATGATACTTGTTTTTATGATTCCATTGCAGGAGGAGGTGAGTTGGAGGGCCCATGATGATGTCCAAGAAAAATGGGCCAAACTGCATAGGATCCAAGAACACCAGTGGATTAATCCGCACACTACTACTTGACCGTGCATAAACATGGGCTGAAATTTTTTTTACTGGTCCAAAATTAATTGGTATGCATTGCATATTAAGGAACCCAAGACTCATTCGGCCATCTGGTGGCTCAACTAACCTGATCTGTCCAGCACACCGAATCTGCACAATGTCAAAGTTGTGTGTTGTGATATGTCCATATCTCAGGTTATAGGTGTCCAATTTATGCCAAACTTTTGGTGAAGATATCCAAGAGGTGGGGCTACAACTTTTTTATTTTCTCTAAATCTAGATAAGGCTTTCTGGAGGTCTAAAAACCAGTTACAAGTGGTTTTAATAATTTTGTGTGCTCAAAACCACCTTCCCATTTTCCTATAAAATGGAACATTGGGATCCTCATTTGTAAGTTCTACCAGAGGAAAATCTCTGGTGTTTTGGAGACCCAAAATATTTCTCTCATCATACTTGAATTTCTGGAGGCCCCTATCATCATAGGGTGATCAACAATGAAGAATGAGTTCCACCCGAGCTTTCTCCTCCTCTTGATGGCGAGCTAAATGGTGGACGATCATTTTTAGGGAGATACACATACTTGGGAGGGAGTTCCGGCACTTGATAATCTACTGTTTTTGTGTAATTTGTGTGTGGATTATTTCACTTATGTTTTATCTAAACATTTTTCTCCTCTGAGTTCATTTATTGGGTTTAATTAAGTGAACCGCTTTTCATTTCAATGCCGATTGGGTTGAAATTTCAAGTGGGAAACTTGAGTTGTTTCGATTGGGAAACACAAGGATCCTATTTATCTCACACATAAAAAAGATATTAGTATTCTTTGGTAGCCTTTAATCTATTCTTGGACTCCAAACCTTGACAACGTGATTGTTGTGTCAAGGGTTGGTACTTTGTGCAACGTTTAGAGAGGCAAGATGGGAATCAAGATCTTGATAACCCTCAACCAAAGAATTAAACAAAACCATGTGAAATTTTCAGAACAATGAACTATCCAAGATTTGTAGTGAACTTGAAGTGATCTCCTTATCTCATAATTCTTAAACCACCACCTTATTCTATCAACTATTAAACTCTTCAAATTAAGTTATTTTCTTAAAATTGTTTTCAAAATCACCCCCCTCTTTTAGTAATCTTTATTAAAAATACACACTATAAGCCACCAACTCTCCTTGAGAGATGACCTAGGGTCTTCCTTAGACTATAAATAAACCTTAAAAACATAATCAATTTGAAGTTTCATGATAGCACGGTCGAATTTTGGTGCCGTTTCTGGGGAGCGCTTTGGTTTTTAGTGTGTGTTTTATAAGGTTTTTGTAATTTTTGTGAATATTTATTTGTTTTATCTTATACCTTTTCAATAAATTTTTTCTATGATCTATTTGTTTTGTAGGATTGGTGTATGACACTTTCTACTCCGGGAGATTTATCACCTTCCTAACCCGAACCAGAGAGGACCCTACGTCAACGACACCGAGACATGCAAGACAACACTTTGAAGGAGGACACACCACATATTGAAACTCTTCTTCACACTTCATCTTCTTCTAGAACTAATATCAAAACTGAAATTAACATGAATAACATGGATGAAAACAATCGAACACTAAAATAACTAACCTCACATGATGTTTATATTAATCCCACATACATTCAATTACAAGGCGAGGCACCCAATTTTAAACTAAAATATGGTTTAATTCATCTATTACCAAGATTCCATGGAATTTCTATAGAGTATCCACACAAGCATTTAAAAGAATTTCATAATGTTTGTTCAATATTAAAACCTACTAATGTGGATGAGGAATAAGTAAAGTTAAGGTCATTCCCTTTTTTATTAGAAGACACAGCAATAGATTGGTTATATTATGTTAATTCCCCAATAAGAGGCTGGGTGGACATGAAACACTTTTTCCATGAAAAATATTTCCCAGCCTCTCGAACTGCAACAATAAGGAAAGAAATTTGTGGGATAAGAAAATCGCAAGGGGAAACATTACATTAATATTGGGAATGCTTTAAAAGGTTATGTTCAAGTTTCCCACACCACCAAATAAGTGACCAACTTTTAATACAATATTTTTATGAAGGAGTAATCCCTATTGATAAAAATATGATTGATGCTAATACAGGTGGTGCGCTGGTAGATAAGACCCCAATTAATGCAAGGACCTTAATTGAGAATATGTCACAAAACACTCAAAAATTAGGTATAAGGTCTAGCGTACCCATTCGAGGTGTCCATGAGGTGCAAAGTACTGAATTTGAGAAGAAGGTGGACACAAAGTTCGAAGAGGTAAGTACCCTTATTGGAAAACTTGCTCTTTCCCAAGGGAAATCCCAATCTCCTCCTCCCATCCATGTTGGTATATGTTCTTCTGACACCCACTACTCGGACCAATGCCCCCAATTGAGAGAAAATTCTGAGAGTTGTGAGGAATCTTCCCAGGGCGCCCCTATAACCAACCCTTTAGGCAAGAACCATACTATCCATACAACTAAAGGTGGAAGGAGAACCAAGCCTGGAGGAAAGGGGGTATTCAAACCAACCTCAATAATAATGGAACCAACCGGGGCAGAGTAGTCATCCACCACCACCACCTAGAAATCCTCAAACACCCCAAAGACCTTTCCAACAAACCCCTCCAAAACCCAAGCCTAGCCTAGAAGATATGATGAAACAAATGGCTTCCAACAATATACAATTCCAAAAAACTACTCAAGTAGCCATAAAAGACCTAAAACCCCAATTAGGCCAACTAGCTAACTCAGTGGGTGAAATTCAAAGTCACGGATCAGGTAAACTTCCCTCTCAACCAGTAGTTAACCCTAGGGATAAAATAAATGTTAGTGTCATCACCCTTAGAAGTGGGAAACAACTAGAAAGTAAAATGAATCCTCCATTAGAATCATCCCCTCTTGAGGAAACCTCCATCCCAACCATTAAAAATGTTCCAAATATTGAAGAACCTTCTCCTGAGAAAAGCCCTTCCAAAGGAAAGAGTGTGTATATTGATGAGTCACCTAGCCCAACCATTCCTCTTACATTTCCTCAAAGGGACACTCAACCAAGAAAACAAAAGGAAATTTAACTTGATAAGGAAATATTGGATATTTTCAAGAAAGTCCAGGTTAACATCCCATTGATTGATGTTGTGAAGCAAATTCCATGGTACGCCAAGTTTATAAAGGAGATGTGTACACACCGAAGGCGACTTCGAGGTGATGAGAAAGTGAGCTTGGGGAGGAATGTTTCATCATTGATAGAGACATCACTTCCCACCAAATGAAATGGTCTTAGAGCATTCTCAATTCCATGCACCATAGGGGAGTATTCTTTTTCTAATGATATGCTTGATTTAGGTGCCTCTATAAATGTGATGTCTCACTCTATTTACTCTACATTGCAGGTCGGTGAACTGAAGCCCACTAGAATTGTTGTTCAACTGGCCAACCAGAGTACCGCACACCCATCTGGTGTGTTAGAGTATGTTCTTGTGAGGGTTCAAAAAAAAAAATTCCTGCTGACTTTTATGTGCTTAAAATGGAGGATGATATGATGAATGGACATGCCCCGATTATATTGGGGAGACCCTTCTTGAAAACTGCCAAAGCCATAATTAATGTCCATAATGGTACATTATCTATGGAATTTGGTGGTGACATAGTCCATTTCAACATTTTTGATTCCATGAAGCACCCCTCAGAAGAACATTCCGCTCTCTTTGTTAATTCAATTGATGTACTCCCTACCCCTGAAAAAATAACTTTTCTTTCCCATGATCCCATTTCTGGGTTTTTTTCATTAATAGAAATACTAGGAAAAGATTCATGCATTGATTGTTGTAGTGGTCTAGAAAAGTGTCATGCTTGTTCATTGATTGATGATTTCTTGAACACTAAGGATCCATTGACCATCAATGATACTACTAAGCTTGTAAAATCTCATTCTTCATTCGAGGATGATACCATTGAGCAGTTAGATGAGATTAGTGATCTCTCACTTTCATACACACTCCCATTAATCCAAAAATCCACCTGAATTGGAACTGAAACAATTGCATCATGATTTAAAATATTCATTTCTTGAGAATGGAAACAAGTTTCTCATCATCATTGCTATTTCACTCCCTCCTGAGCATGAATTGTGACTGCTTGAACTATTGAGGGAGTATAAAAAATCTTTGGTATGGACACTTTCTGACATTCCTGGTATTATCCCATCAATTTGTACACATCATATTTTGTAAAATGATGAGGCTAAACCAGTGAGGCAGCCACAACGTCGACTGAACCCAAACCTCCTAGAAGTTGTGAAAAATGAGGTAACAAAATTATTGGCTGCTGGAATCATTTACCCCATATCTGATAGCCAATGGATGAGTCCTGTTGAAGTAGTTCCTAAAAATACCGACCTTACAGTAATCAAAAATGAAAACAATGAATTGGTTCCAACTCGTGTGCCGAATAGTTGGCGTGTCTATATAGACTATCGCCGAATAAACCAAAACACTAGGAAGGACCATTTCCCTTTGTCATTCATTGACCAAATGCTAGAGATGATAGCGGGTAAGTCCCACTACTATTTCCTTTATGGGTATTCTGGATACTTTCAGATCCATATTTCCCCTAAGGATCAGGAAAATACAACCTCCACTTGCCCCTTTGGCACATTTCCCTATAGAAGGATTCCATTTGGTCTATGCAATGATCTGGGTACTTTCCAATGATGAATGGTTAGTATTTTTTTGGATTACCTGTAGAATTGCATGGAAGTATTCATGGATGATTTCACTGTTTATGGATCCTCTTTTTATGAATGTTTGAGTAGTCTTGGTCTAGTCCTATTTCATTGTATTGAAAATAATATTGTATTAAATTATGATAAATGCCATTTCATGGTGCGACAAGGTATAGTTTTGGGGCATGTCATTTCTAGGGATGGAATCCAAGTAGATAAATCAAAAGTGGATGTCATTTATTCCTTATCATTCCCCAAAAATGTATGGGATGTGCGGTCTTTCCTAGGTCATGCTGGATTTTACCGTCGTTTCATTCGTGAATTTAGTAAAATTGCACTTCCCCTATCCTAATTACTCCAAAAAGAAAAGGAATTTGTTTTTGATAAAGAATGTGAGGAATATTTTAATAAGTTAAAATGGAGTCTCATGTCACCCCCAGTAATCCAACCACCTCGGTGGGATTTACCATTTGAGTTCATGTGTGATGCCTCTAACTATGCAGTTGGGGAAGTCTTGTCACAAAGGGTCGATCGAGCTCCACATGTCATTGCCTATGCCTCACGTACATTGGAACCTACCCAAGAAAACTACACCAAAACTGAAAAAGAATTCATTTTCATTGTTTTTGCCTTGTAAAAATTCAAGTCATACCTTTTGGGGTCCAAAGTCATTGTGTTCTCAAACCATACATCCCTCTGGTATCTCCTTAAGAAACCAGAAGCAAAACCACATCTCATTCGCTGGATGCTCCTCCTTCAGAAATTTAATCTAGAAATTAGAGATAAAAAAGGAGCAGAGAATGTGGTGGTTGATCATATCAGTAGGATTCCCCCATCCTCGTACATTGACCCATCCCCTTGTATTTCTATAAATGACATGTTTCCTGATAAGCAATTATACCGAGTACAATATGTTATTCCTTAGTATTCTAAAATTGTAAATTATTTGGTAGCATCTTGAATTCCTACTGATTTCAATAAAAAACCAATCCAGACGTCTAAAACATGAGTCTTGTTGGTACATTTGGGATGACCCCTACCTCTGGTGCACATGTAGCAATCAAGTCCTTGGGCATTGTGTTCCCAATAGTGAGTTTCAGTCTATCCTTAGATTCTACCACACTCTTACTTGTGGGGGGCACTTTGGTCCCCAACGGACTGCTCGCAAGGTCCTTGATTATAGCCTCTTTTGGCCAACACTTTTTTGGGATGCCCGTGATTTTTTCAAATATTGTCCTCATTGTCAAAGAATGGGGAATGTCTCTAAAAGAAATAAAATGCCACAACAACCGTTTCTCTTTCATGACATTTTTAATGTTTGGGGTATTGACTTTATGGGGTCATTTCCTAATTCCTTTGGAAACGTGTACATTCTTCTGGTGGTCGATTATGTGTCAAAATGGGTAGAGGCTCGAGCCACAGGGATAGATGATTCCAAAATAGATGTGGAATTTTTGAGAACTCAGATATTTTGTAGGTTTGGATTACGTAGGTTCATCATTAGTGACCAGGGTTCTCATTTCTACAACTGAACAATGTAATCACTTTTGCGTCGGTATGGGGTCGGTCATAGAGTGTCTATTTCATATCACCCACAGACCAATGGTCAAGCTGAGGTGTCAAATAGAGAGGTAAAATAGATTCTTAAAAAAAAGTTCAACCCAATAGAAAAGATTGGAGTCTTCAACTCGATGATTCATTATGGGCCTAGCATACTACTTTCAAAACTCTCATTGGAATGTCACCCTATCATCTTGTGTTTGGAAAGAGTTGTCACCTCCCTGTTGAGATTGAGCATCGGGCCTACTGGGCTATCAAACAATGCAATTCTAATCTTTATGGTGTAGGTTCTCAAAGGAAGTTGCAGATTCAGGAGTTGGAGGAAATGAGAAGAGATGCATATAAAAACTCCATGATTTATAAGGAGCGAACCAAGGCTGCCCACGGATGTCTTATACTTCATCGTCAGTTCTACATTGGGCAGAAGGTCCTCCTTTATAATGCAAGGCTGAAGTTTCATCTAGGTAAGATTCATTCCCACTGGTTTGGCCCATACATTGTTATTAATGTATCTCCATTTGGTGTTTTTCAAGTTCAAAATAAAGAAACCAAGTAAACCTTCACTGTCAATGGGCAGCGGCTGAAGCACTTCCACGAAGCCCTTTTGGAGTTCCCAATGGAGGAACTCCATGTTCAAGAAGCAACATACCAGTGAAACACACTAGGCTTTATCCTTCCTTCTCACCTTCTCAATTATTACAGTTAGAACACTGCACATTCTAGGTGTGGGGGGATGGGTACATTCCTGGGTTAGATAGGAATTTTCATCATTTTTTTCTCTTTCTTCTCTTTTTCACCTTCTTTATAGTATTTTAACTTTTTCCCATCTTGTTGAGTTCATTAGGATTTTCATTGTATTTCTTCTTTCTTCTCTTTCTCTCCTTCTTTATGGTATTTTTATTTTTTCCCCCATCAAAAATTTCAAAGTTCTATGATTTAGTGATTATAAAGGGGGGAAAGTAAAAATACCATAAAGAATGGTGAAAAAGAGTATTTGTATGAAGTTAACATCAGGGAGTGATTTTTAGTGAATTGGTTTTCTTTTAGTGATATAAATGGTTGTATCACTGTGAAACATTTGAGATGATTGATGCCCCTTGTGTGAGTAGTTTTTGGGAAAACTGTGTCACTAATATCTCCATACATTTATACACCAAACAACGAAGTGTGAATATTTCTTACTTAATATAAGGTAAATAAATGTTAGGTTAATATTTTTTAGCTTTAAATTATATTTTCATACATTCGTTCCTTATCCAATTTGTTTCATTACTGTACCAGATTGACCTATGCATTTGTACCTAATGTCTGACTGTTGTACGCCCTCAAAAAAAAGTTTGTGTCTTGGGCAGGTCAAAAACCACTCCTCCTCAACCTTTGATCTTGTTATAACTATTTAAATTAGTGTCATGAGGAGATCAAACAAGGGTTGAGAGATGAGTGTGAGATTTTTTCAAAATTCAACTTCTAAAAAACAAAAATAATAAATGAGGGGAGTGATGAAATGTACAACATATGGGGATATCTAGGTCGGGAGATTATGGTTTGACTTCTGGGAATGCTTAAGTGAGTGGGTCTTGAAATATGATTGCAAAGGATGTAGGGAAGGTTTGGTGAAAATTCATTTAAAGATGAATAATTTTAAAATATCATATATTTATTGGATAGAAAGTGGAAAGAATAGCATGGAATAGTTTTGACACACACACATGGAGAGTTAGTGGAATGGTTTACTTTTCAATTCCTTTCTAATTTTGGTGTCCTAAATCTCTTTGAATTTTATTGTGATATGATTTATGAGACATCTTTTTCCATAGGAAAAACTCCTTGGTGTGGTTCGTGCATTGATCTCATTACTGTAGTGAATTAAAATTTCCTTGAATGTTAAATCTTCATAATGTTGGGAATATTTATATGCCTCGTTTTATTTGGATATGTGACTTTTCCCAGGAGTGAAAATGTTTAGCAGTGGGGGTCTGATCGTACCATGATTTACTGTGTAATTTTCACCTTTACATGCAACATACATGACTTATTTTGAAGTTAAATTTAATTTATTTTCCATTCATGCTTTGTTTTGGAGGGTTTCCAAAGGTTTTATGGAGGAATAGATGAGTTTTTATGAATTGGGCCAAACCGTGAGCCCAATTCAAGATTTAAAAATAAATTTTGTTTCTTTTATAACTTTTTCATTTTTTAATATTTTTCACCCATTCCAATTACTAAATGGTTTCCTCTGACCTATTAACACCAAAATTTAAATTTTTAGCCTTTATAAATCCATAATCAAGGAGGATTTGGGTTTTTATTTAACAATTGGGCCAACCCAAAAGCCCATTTTCTATTTTTAAAATGTTTCTTCAATTTTATAATATATTATTAAATATAATGGATTTTTCTGTGATTCCACCTCTCTCTCGACCCTAATAAATGCAGGTGCGCTCTCATTGCCTTTACCCCCTCATTGGAGCTCTTTGAAATCGCGACTTAGGGCTGAACTTCATAGGCTATCTCAAATCAGCCAGAATTGAAGAGGTAAATTCATCCCTTCTTAAATCTCTCAATTCTTACTCTTTTACCTCCATTACAATTCCTAAATTACCTCCTAAATCTTGTTCGAACAACCCCTGAATTTTTGATGTTTTCAATTTCATAAACTATTGTTTTTGGAGTGATTAAGTCAGGATAGTTCAAGTAAGTGAGTCCATTTCTTTCCTCTTTCAAATTGCTTAGGATTTCTTCCCTAATTCTTGAATTATAAAAATTCCAGAAGTTAGGGTTCATTCCTAGGTTCGATATTACTATATATTGGGTGAAATATTTAGGTTTTAGGTTTCTTTTAACTTCCTTGAGGTGCGGCGGTCGTGCGGTTGATGTTTCGCCCCAATATTTGAGGGTTTCGACACATTCGGTAGGTGATTCTGTGGGTAACCATTTAATGATGAGTTAGTTTGCTTGATTAAATAATTTTTCATGTTCCTTATATTATTTTAATTATGTGAAAACCATTTTTGGTAGCCATAGTAAATCATTTGGTATTAAAGTTAATTTTTGTTTGAAGTGTGTATTTTTCAAATTTATTTCATGTGTTATCTCTTGTGGTAGTTTTGTAAAATGTGGAAGTGATTTATTAGTTGTAGAACGGGGCTTCCAATTTTGGTTGGGTAATGATATAGTGTCATGTGGGCCTAAAAAAGAGGGTCTTTGAATGGGTTTTATGTGTGTTACCTTGTTATACTTCTTGAAAGTGTTTTATGGATTTGTGTGTTCTCATGGGTATCTTTTGCGATATTGTTAAAGGTGATTATATAACATTTGAAAGTGGGTTATTACATGTTGATTGGGATGCCAATTCTGTTTTGGTAGGAGATTGGTGTGATTTTGGCTTAAAAAAAGTTTTTTGAAATGGGTTTTGTGTGCAAGAAATATTTACACCACTTGGGTTCTTTTTATGAAAATTGTAAATGTTTTAGTTGGTTAAACAAAGTGGGAAAAGGGTGAATATGTACTGTTTGGTATGTGTTTTCATGTATTCTGGGGTTTTGAAAGGTGAAGTGATGTTTTAAGATGTCAAATATTTTTAGAATGTTTTGTAAATTTTTGAAATGTTTTATTAAATTGTGATGTTGGAACAAAACTTGTTTGTGGGCATTTTCGTGTAAGTTTAATGATAAAACAATTTTGAAGGTAAAAAGGGTGTTACGTGACAAGTGAGTGGGATGTTATGACAGTTGTAATATATTGGAATATTTTTATAAAATTGTTTAATGAATTTTTGGAAGTGTTAAAGAAATGTGAAAAGTGTTGTGGGCTATTTTGGTGTGAGTTGGATTTCAAAATCAATTTGAATGAAAAGTGGACTTTTGTGACTTGTGTTGTATACATGTGGGATTTTTGGTGAATTTATGATATGGAAATTATATTTTCTTGTGAATATTATATTCATTGACGTGTTGAACTTGTTTGAGCACAAAGGGAAAACCCGGGTATCTAGGTGGGTGGACGTGTACTAGTATGCTAGTGAATCCGTGGGGTTTGGCCTCAGTTTCACTTAGGAATATTGACGCTTAAAACTCTAACTAAATTATGATGATGATGATTTGGGAACACTAGGTTATGGGTATGTACCCTACTAGTGGCTCGTGCATGAGAACGGATATTTTTTATGGTTACTCTCACCGAGATACGAGGTACCTGGGACCCACAACTAGCTAGTGCCTAGGGGTTATTTCCCATTGTTTGTGCTCACTAGATATTTTGTGCTTATCTTCGGTATACGGTATGAGTGGCTGGAAAATTCAGTAGCCTTGGTATTTATTTTTAAAGTGTTTATTCTTTAAATTAGCCCACTTGAAAACTGATTTTTTTTTTAAGTTGCATCTTTTGGAAATTGTAACTAGAAATTACATGTTTTTGAAAACTTGCATGATTTTCGTTTTTGAATGTTTATCGCATGGAATATCTTAGTGGTGGTATCCTACTGGGAATTTTCTCACACCCTACTTACACCTTTGGGTGTAAGTAGACTTGGTTATTTTGTTGTCGCAGGTTGGGTACAATTTTTTTTGTTCCAGTGGTTCAGGTTTCTAGCAGGTCCTTGGTGGTGAAGTCTTTTGGAGATGGCTTGAGGGCGGTGCCCCATGCCATGAGGGTTATTGGGGTGTTTCATTTTGGTTTTTTACCTTTGGTATAGGATTTTTGAGTTGTTTTAATCTATGTAATTTAGTTCTGAATTTTTTAAAAATATTGTTTGGTTTGAAAAATCCAGATTCATTTTATTGCATTCTTTTGTTGTTTTAAGTTTATAAACTTGGGTAAATCGTTCCCAATTCTCATTTTATGATACCTGGGCACTTGTTCCAGCCCGTGGGGATTGGGAACGCCCTTCGGGCCTTTTCACGGGCTAGGTTTGGCACTGGTTTCGGTGTTGACCAAATTTGGTTCGTGACAAAATGGTATCAGAGGGTGGTTCGCTCTCTTTGGGTCATGTTATTTGGGGAACAATCAGGATAATTTGGAGTTAGGATTTTTGGGACTTTGAATTTCAGTTATGAGTAGTGTGCCTGATCACCACACCTCATGATGGGATTCACGTCTCTTGGGGAATTCGGGGCCTTTTGGAGTCCTTTGGTTTTCTTGGTTTAATGATGATTAGGGGAAATGAAAAGAGAGTTGGGTTAATGGTCTCAGTAAGATCGCAGGGCCTGGAAAGCCATGTGGAGCTGGGGATATTCCCAAGAACACTCTCTGTGACAGTGAAGTGATTTGAATATGGCTTTCAACCATATGTCCAAGTCACCCACTGAAACTACTTTCCTCTCGCATTGTCTTGTGTTCTTTAGTTTTGAAATCTTGGAACTTTGGTTTTAAAGTGAGTTGGTTTTAAGAAGTGTAAAGTTTTTTTGAAATGATTTTCAAATAAATATGGAATGGTTTGACTTATGAGATATTGGAACTGAATATTCAGAATTATTTTGTAATGGAAAATGGTGTTCTTACACCTCTTTTGAAAGTAGAAACTATACTGAAGTTGGTTTTGAAAAAGTGTTTCCAATAGAGTTTTCTAAACTATCATAGGGAGTTTTGCTGGATGAGATGTTATGAAATTGATGTGAATAACATTAAATTGAGTTCTTGTATAAATGGTTGTGTCTTTATGAAAATTTTAGTAATATTTTAATTGGTATTTGGATCTCTTGGTTAGCAGTTTTGAGAAAAAGGATGTGTTGGTTGACCGTTTTGGTTTTGAAAAGTGGAAAGAATCTTTGTTTTAACCTTTGGTATTTCCATGAGTGACCACATGCATGGGGTTATATGGGATGATGGATGGTTGATGCCATGACTGGATGATTTCTGGGACGGATATGAGGAGGGTGCCCGGTGTGGCACAAAAACATGCATGTGTGAGGCCCATGGGGTACCATTGGTGGATACGCTTACTGCTAAACCGTTTGTTTTCAAAGAATTGGTTTTAAAGAAAAACATGATGCCTTGATGGATAGTTTTGTATGTTTTGTATTATGATTTTTTTAAAATGTTGATGTTGTGGGATGTTTTGAGTCCAAGAACCCCTTCTGTTTGAACTGTGTTTTGGGTTTGTGTTTGGTCGGTAAGTTGTGTTATAGGGACAGTTAGTGGTCTCTTTTGAAAAATGTTTCTGGATGCCTTTATGGTGGTTCCCTTCATGTTTTTGGAGCTGGTTTATGGATTGTTTTGACTAATGGACCAGATTGGTTAGGTCCTTGGGTTCTCTCATTGGATAAGGTACGCCCCCATTAAAGGTTAATGCATAACTGAAGCGCAACCCAGATTGTTTCTCCATTGGAAAATACTCCAATTGATCAATATAAGGAATTTTTTTCTTGAGCTTTTTAGATTGAGTATACACCCTTTCCTTTATTGGTTTTGTGTATCCCCTTGTAGTGGGAGATTGATCATGGATGGTTTAAAGTGACCTTAGACTCTTAAGTTTCCTAATTTTTTGAAGGTGGAAGTGTTCTGGGGTTGTTAGCATAGATGAGTATTTGGATAATGTCTAAGAGGAAATCTCGGTCCCTCATAGTATCTTTGAAGAAGGAGTTCATGTTAAACTACTAGTGTGGGAAATCTGGTCCTGAGAGGATAATGTGGCCACTTTATAGAATTGTGTGTTGTTTGGGGATGTTGTACAAGTTCCCTCTCTATGCATTGTATATATCAGTCGCAATGGTCATGTTCAATGATGCCTTGTGATGTCATGTGCTTAATTGACCGTAAAGGTGAATGTTGGGCAATCATCTGAGAGTCTCTATTATGTTGGGAGAATGTATCCCTTAGAAAAACATAAAAATATTCCATTTTAGAGGAAGGTGAGTATAAGTGTTCTTTAATTCTATTGTTTCTCACCCGAACAAACAAGGTGTGATGTGTGTACATCTTTTAAGCCCTTGTTTCAGTGAAATATCGAGTTAGGGTAAAGTGAGTTTGGAATGTGTTATGTCTTGGAAAAACTTATTGGGGATTGCGGTGTAGTTTTTGTCTGCAATGAAAGAAGAATTCTAATTCAGGGGGTTTCCAAAGCCTAACTGCGAGGACGAATATGCTTCAATCATTTGAGCTCCATCCATAGGTCTCGGAGAGAAGTTGGCTCGTAGTCAGGGGAAATCATAGGGTCATTTAAACCCTTGTGCAAAGTCTTATCCTCAGTATGAAAGATAAGAAGAGTTTAAGCCTATGGTGTCATCTTCTTTCTTTTGTTGTTCATGTTCGGTGGAAATAGGTGGAGGGCCTTGTACCCATGTCATCACCCAATGTTATTCCCTCCCCCTTTGGTTTCCATTGAGTCTTTAGAGAAAGGTATGAAGTTTGGATAGATAGGTTGACCACACGGTTTGCACTTGGTTAGTAGTGACCATGCCCCAAAAAAACCATGTAGATAGAAGAATCCCCACTGTTAGTTCATTGTTTCCCAAACCCTGCAGACTAACCATGTGGTCATCTCAACACTTTATATTTTGGGGTCTTTCTGTATCGGCCCATGCTGGTCGATTAAGATGGTTGGTTCTTATGGTGGGGAGCCTATTTTTGTTCCCCCGTACCAATAACTTAGACATATCCATGGTCATGGATTGGTGGTAGGTAGTCTCGTTTGGATCTATCAAGCTACCTAAATCTTCCTTGGGTAACTATTGAGATTGGAGAGTTCCCAATGGTTTAGTTATAGCAAGGTAAGTGTAACCTTGTTCAATGTCGTTGTTCGTTTGGGTGAATTGCTTGAGTCTTGTTCGGATAGTGTTTGAGGATTTTTCCTTTAGGATAAATCTTGAATGTGATTGATTGTTTCTGGAAAGTGTTGTATGTTTTTGTTGTGAAATATTCCTTCCTTAATTGATCACTAGAGGTGTTTTGGCCTTTGGGGGTGAAACCTGGCAAGGGAGTACATCTTGGTTTATCAGTTGGGTTTGGTTTTCGTATCTGGCCTTTCTGTAGCTTTCCGAGGATGGGAAGTTTTCATGGTGGGGATAATTTTTACATACATGACTTATTTTGAAGTTAAATTTCATTTATTTTCCATTCATTCTTTGTTTTGGAGGGTTTACAAAGGTTTTATGGAGGAATAGATGAGTTTTTATGAATTGGTCCAAACTGTGAGCCCAATTCCAAATTTAAAAATAAATTTTATTTCTTTTATAAATTTTTCATTTTTTAATATTTTTCACCCATTCCAATTCCTAAATGGGTTCCTCTGACCTATTAACACCAAAATTTAAATTTTGAGCCATTATAAATCCATAATCATAGAGGATTTGGGTTTTTATTTAAGAATTGGGCCGACCCGAAAGCCCATTTTCTATTTTTAAAATGTTTCTTTAATTTTATAATATCTTATTAAATATAATGGAATTTTTTGTGATTCAACCTCCCACTCGACCCTAAGAAACCTAGACGCGCTCCCATTGCCTTTACCCCCTCATTGGAGCTCTTTGAAATCGCAACTTAGGGATGAACTTCATAGGGTGTCTCAAATCGGCCAGAATTGAAGAGGTAAATTCATCACTTCTTAACTCTCTCAATTCTTACTCTTTTCCCTCCATTCTAGTTCCTAAATTACCTCCTAAATCTTTTTCGAACAACCCCTGAATTTTGGATGTTTTCAATTTCATAAACTATTGTTTTTGGAGTGATTAAGTCAGGATACTTCAAGTAAGTGAGTCCATTTCTTTCCTCTTTCAAATTGCTTAGGGTTTCTTCCCTAATTCTTGAATTATAAAAATTCCAGAAGTTAGGGTTCGCTCCTAGGTTCTAAATTACTTTATATTGGGTGAAATATTGAGGTTTTAGGTTTCTTTTAACTTCCTTGAGGTGCGGCGGTCGTGCGGTTGATGTTTCGCCCCAATATTTGAGGGTTTCGACACATTCGGTAGGTGATTCCGTGGGTAACCATTTAATGATGAGTTAGTTTGCTTGATTAAATAATTTTTCATGTTCCTTATATTCTGTTCATTATGCAAAAACCATTTTTGGTATCAATAGTAAAGCATTTGGTATTAAAGTTACATTTTTGTTTAAAGTGTGTATTTTTCAAATGTATTTCATGTGTTATCTCTTGTGGTAGTTTTGTAAAATGTGGAAGTGATTTATTAGTTGCTGAACGGGGCTGCCAATTTTGGTTGGGTAATGATATAGTGTCATGTGGGCCTAAAAAGGAGGGTCTTTGAATGTATTTTATGTGTGTAACCTTGTTATACTTCCTGAAAGTGTTTTATGGATTTGTGTGTTCTCATGGGTATCTTTTGCGATATTGTTCAAGGTGATTATATAACATTTGAAAGTGGATTATTACATGTTGATTGGGATGACAATTCTGTTTTGGTAGGATATTGGTGTGATTTTGGCTTAAAAAGTTTTTTGAAATGGGTTTTGTGTGCAAGACATATTTACACCACTTGGGTTGTTTTTATGAAAATTGTAAATGTTTTAGTTGGTTAAACAAAGTGGGAAAAGGGTGAATATGTACTGTTTGGTATGTGTGTTCACATATTATGGGGTTTTAAAAGGTGAAGTGATGTTTTAAGATGTCAAATATTTTTAGAATGTTTTGTAAATTTCTGAAATGTTTTATTAAATTGTGATGTTGGAACAAAACTTGTTTGTGGGTTTTTTCGTGTAAGTTTAATGATAAAACAATTTTGATGGTAAAAAGGGTGTTATGTAACAAGTGATTGGGATGTTATGAGAGTTATAATATATTGGAATAGTTTTATAAAATTTTTTAATGATTTTGTGGAAGTGTTAAAGAAATGTGAAAAGTGTTGTGGGCTATTTTGGTGTGAGTTGGATTTCAAAATCAATTTGAATGAAAAGTGGACTTTTGTGACTTGTGTTGTATACATGTGGGATTTTTGGTGAATTTATGATATGGAAATGATATTTTCTTGTGAATATTATATTCATTGACGTGTTGAACTTGTTTGAGCACAAAGGGAAAACCCGGGTATCTAGGTGGGTGGATGTGTACTAGTATGCTAGTGAATCTGTGGGGTTTGGCCTTAGTTTCACTTAGCAAGATTGATGCTTACAACTCTAACTAAATTATTATGATGATGATTGGGGACCACTAGGTTATGGGTATGTACCCTACTAGTGGATCATGCACAAGAATGGATATTTGTTATGGTTACTCTCACCGAGATACGAGGTACCTGGGACCCACAACTAGCTAGTGCCTAGGGGTTATTTCCCATTGATTGTGCTCACTAGATATTTTATGCTTATCATCGGCATACGGTATGAGTGGATGGAAAATTCAGTAACCTTAGTATTTATTTTTAAAGTGTTTATTCTTTAAATTATCCCACTTGAAAACTGTTTTTTTTAAGTTGTATCTTTTAGAAATTGTAACTAGAAATTACATATTTTTGAAAACTTTCATGCTTTTCATCTTTGAATGTTTATCGCATGGAATATCTTAGTGGTGGTATCCTACTGGGAATTGTATCACACCCTACTTACATCTTTGGGTGTAAGTATACTTGGTTATTTTTTTGTCGCAGGTTGGGTACAATTTTTTTTTGTTCCAGTGGTTCAGGTTTCTAGCAGGTCCTTTGTGGTGAAGTCTTGTGGAGATGGCTTAAGGGTGGTGCCCCATGACATGAGGGTTATTCGGCTGTTTCATTTTGGTTTTGTACCTTTGGTATAGGCTTTTTGAGTTGTTTTAAGCTATGTAATTCAGTTCTGAATTTTTGTAAAATATTGTTTGGTTTGAAAAATCTAGATTCGTTTTATTGCATTATTTTGTTGTTTTAAGTTTATAAACTCAGGTAAATCGTTCCCAATTCTCATTTTATGATACCCGGGCACTTGTGCCAGCCCTTGGGGATTGGTAATGCCCTTCGGGCCTTGTCACAGGCTAGGTTTGGCACTGGTTTCGGTGGTGACCAGATTTGGTTCGTGACAAAATGGTATCAGAGGGTGGTTCGCTCTCTTTGGGTCATGTTATTTGGGGAACAATCAGGATAATCTAGAGTTTGGATTTTTGGGACTTTGAATTTCAGTTATGAGTAGTGTGGTTGATCACCACACCTCATGATGGTATTCACATCTCCAGGGGAATTCAGGACCTTTCGGAGTCCTTTGGTTTTCTTGGTTTAATGATGATTTGGGGAAATGAAAAGAGAGTTGGGTTAATGGTCTCAGTAAGCTCGCAGGGCCTGGAAAGCCATGTGGAGCTAGGGATATTCCCAAGAAAACTCTATGTGATAGTGAAGTGATTGGAATATGGCCTCCAACCATATGTCCTAGTCACCCACTGAAACTAGTTTCCTCTCGCATTGTCTTGTGTTCTTTAGTTTTGAAATCTTGGAACTTTGGTTTTAAAGTGACTTGGTTTTAAGAAGTGTAAAGTTTTTGTGAAATTATTTTCCAATAAATATGGAATGGTTTGATTTATGAGATATTGGAACTAAATATTCATAATTATTTTGTAATGGAAAATGGTGTTCTTACACCTCTTTTGAAAGCAGAAACTATACTGAAGTTGGTTTTGAAAAAGTGTTTCCAATAGAGTTTTCTAAACTATCATAGGGTGTTTTGTTGGATGAGATGTTATGAAATTGATGTGAATAACATGAAATTTAGTTCTTGTATAAATGATTGTGTCTTTATGAAAATTTTAGTAATATTTTAATTGGGATTTGGATCTCTTGGTTAGCAGTTTTGAGAAAAAGGATGTGTTGGTTGACCGTTTTGGTTTTGAAAATTGGAAGGAATCTTTGTTTTAACCTTTGGTATTTCTGTGAGTGACCACATGAATGGGGTTATATGGGATGATGGAAGGTTGATGGCATGACTGGATGAGTTCCGGGATGAATATGAGGAGGGTGCCTGGTGTGGCACAAAAACATGCATGTGTGAGGCCCATGGGGTACCATTGGTGGATACGCTTACTGCTAAACAGTTTGTTTTCAAAGAATTGGTTTTAAAGAAAAACATGATGTCTTGATGAATAGTTTTGTATGGTTTGTATTATGATTTTTTGAAAATGTTGATGTTGTGGGATGTTTTGAATCCAAGAACCCCTTCTGTTTGAACTGTGTTTTGGGTTTGTGTTTGGTCGGTAAGCTGTGTTGTAGGAAAGGTTAGTGGTCTCTTTTGAAAAATGTTTTGGGATGCCTTTACGGTGGTTCCCTTCAAGTGTTTGGAGCTGGTTTATGGCTTTTTTTGACCAATGGACCAGATTGGTTAGGTCCTTGGGTTCTCTCATTGGATAAGGTACGCCCCCATTAAAGGTTAATGCATAACTGAAGCGCAACCCAGATTGTTTCTCCATTGGAAAATACTCCAGTTGATCAATATAAGGAATTTTTTTCTTGAGCTTTTTAGATTGAGTATACACCCTTTCCTTTATTGGTTTTATGTATCCTCTTGTAGTGGGAGATTGATCATGGATGGTTGAAAGTGACCTTAGCCTCTTAAGTTTCCTAATTTTTCAAAGGTGGAAGTGTTCTAGGGTTGTTAGCATGGATGAGTATTTGGATATTATCTAAGAGGAACTCTCAGTCCTTCATAGTATCTTTGAAGAAGGAGTTCATGTTAAACTACCAGTGTGGGAAATCTGGTCATGAGAGGATATTGTGCCCACTTTATATAATTTTGTGTTGTTTGGGGATGTTGTACGAGTTCCCTCTCTATGCATTGTTTATATCAGTCGCAATGGTCATGTTCGGTGACGCCTTGTGATGTCATGTGCTCAATTGACTGTAAAGGTGAATGTTGGGCAATCATCTGAGAGTCTCTATTATGTTGGGAGAATGTATCCCTTGGAAAAAAATAAAAATATTCCATTTTAGAGGAAGGTGAGTATAAGTGTTCTTTAATTCTATTGTTTCTCACCCGAACAAACAAGGTGTGATGTGTGTACATCTTCTAAGCCCTTGTTTCGGTGAAATATCGAGTTAGGGTAAAGTGAGTTTCGAATGTGTTATGTCTTAAAAAAACTTATCAGGGATTGCGGTGTAGTTTTTGTTTGCAATGAAAGAATAATTCTAATTCAGGGGGTTTCCAAAGCCTAACTGCGAGGCTGAATATGCTTCAATCATTTGAGCTCCAGCCATAGGTCTCGGAGAGAAGCTGGCTCGTAGTCAGGGGAAATCACAGGGTCATTTAAACCCTTGTGCAAAGTCCTATCCTCAGTATGAAAGATAAGAAGAGTTTAAACCTATGGTGTCATCTTCTTTCTTCTGTTGTTCATGTTCGGTGGAAATAGTTGGAGGGCCTTGTACCCATGTCATCAACCAATGTTATTCCCTCCCCCTTTGGTTTCCATTGAGTCTTTAGAGAAAGGTATGAAGTTTGGCTAGACAGGTTGACCACACGGTTTTCACTTGGTTAGTATTGACCATGCCCCAAAAAAACCAAGTAGATAGAAGAATCCCCACTATTAGTTCATTGTTTCCCGAACCATGTAGACTAACCATGTGGTCATCCCAACACTTTATATTTTGGGGTCTTTCTGTATCGGCCCATGCTGGTCGATTAAGATGGTCGGTTCTTATGGTGGGGAGCCTATTTTTATTCCCCCATACCAATAACTTAGACATATCCATGGTCATGGATTGGTGGTAGGTAGTCTCGTTCGGATCTATCAAGCTACCTAAATCTTCCTTGGGTAACTATTGAGATTGGAGAGTTCCCAATGGTTTAGTTATAGCAAGGTAAGTGTAACCTTGTTCAATGTCATTGTTCGTTTGGGTGAATTGCTTGAGTCTTGTTCGGATAGTGTTTGAGGATTTTTCCTTTAGGATAAATCCTGAATGTGATTGATTGTTTCAGGAAAGTGTTGTATGTTTTTTTTTGTGAAGTATTCCTTCCTTAATTGATCACTGGAGGTGTTTTGGCCTTTGGGGGCGAAACCTGGCAAGGGAGTACATCTTGGTTTATCAGTTGGGTTTGGTTTTCGTATCTGGCCTTTCTGTAGCTTTCTGGGGATGGTAAGTTTTCATGGTGGGAATAATTGTCACATACATGACTTATTTTGAAGTTAAATTTAATTTATTTTCCATTCATGCTTTTTTTGGAGGGTTTCCAAAGGTTTTATGGAGGAATAGATGAGTTTTTATGAATTGGGCCAAACCGTGAGCCCAATTCCAGATTTAAAAATAAATTTTGTTTCTTTTATAACTTTTTCATTTTTTAATATTTTTCACCCATTACAATCCCTCAATGGTTTACTCTGACCTATTAACACCAAAAATTAAATTTGGAGCCTTTATAAATCCATAATCATGGAGGATTTGGTTTTTTATTTAAGAATTGGGCCAACCCGAAAGCCCATTTTCTATTTTTAAAATGTTTCATTAATTTTATAATATCTTATTAAATATAATGTATTTTTCTGTGATTCTACATCCCTCTCGACCCTAAGAAACCTAGGCGCGCTCCCATTTCCTTTACCCCCTCATTGGAGGTCTTTGAAATCGCGACTTAGGGATGAACTTCATAGGGTGTCTCAAATCGGCCAGAATTGAAGACGTAAATTCATCCCTTATTAACTCTCTCAATTCTTACTCTTTTCCCTCCATTCTAGTTCCTAAATTAGCTCCTAAATATTGTTCGAACAAACCCTGAATTTTGGATGTTTTCAATTTCATAAACTATTGTTTTTGGAGTGATTAAGTCAGGATACTTCAAGTAAGTGAGTCCATTTCATTCCTATTTCAAATTTCTTAGGGTTTCTTCCCTAATTCTTGAATTAAAAAATTTCCAGAAGTTAGGGTTCGTGCCTAGGTTCTAAATTACTGTATATTGGGTGAAATATTGAGGTTTTAGGTTTATTTTAACTTCCTTGAGGTGCGGCAGTCGTGCAGTTGATGTTTCGCCCCAATATTTGAGGGTTTCGACACATTCGGTAGGTGATTTCATGGATAACCATTTAATGATGAGTTAGTTTGCTTGATTAAATAATTTTTCATTTTCCTTATATTCTGTTCATTATGATAAAACCATTTTTGGTAGGAATAGTAAATCATTTGGTATTAAAGTTACATTTTTGTTTGAAGTGTGTATTTTTCAAATGTATTTCATGTGTTATCTCTTGTGGTAGTTTTGTAAAACGTGGAAGTGATTTATTAGTTGTTGAACGGGGCTGCCAATTTTGGTTGGGTAATGATATAGTGTCATGTGGGCCTAAAAAGGAGGGTCTTTGAATGGGTTTTATGTGTGTAACCTTGTTATACTTCTTGAAAGTGTTTTATGGATTTGTGTGTTCTCATGGGTATCTTTTGCGATATTGTTCAAGGTGATTATATAACATTTGAAAGTGGATTATTACATGTTTATTGGGATTCCAATTCTGTTTTGGTAGGATATTGGTGTGATTTTGGCTTAAAAACAAGTTTTTTGAAATGGGTTTTGTGTGCAAGAAATATTTACACCACTTGGGTTCTTTTTATGAAAATTGTAAATGTTTTAGTTTGTTAAACAAAGTGGGAAAAGGGTGAATATGTACTGTTTGGTATTTGTGTCCATGTATTATGGGGTTTTTAAAGGTGAAGTGATGTTTTAAGATGTCAAATATTTTTAGAATGTTTTGTAAATTTCTGAAACGTTTTATAAAATTATGATGTTGGAACAAAACTTGTTTGTGGGTTGTTTCGTGTAAGTTTAATGATAAAACAATTTTGAAGGTAAAAAGGGTGTTATGTAAATAGTGAGTGGGTTGTTATGAGAGTTTTAATATATTGGAATAGTTTTATAAAATTGTTTAATGAATTTGTGGAAGTGTTAAAGAAATGTGAAAAGTGTTGTGGGCTATTTTGTGTGAGTTGGATTTCAAAATCAATTTGAATGAAAATTGGACTTTTGTGACTTGTGTTGTATACATGTGGGCTGTTTGGTGAATTTATTATATGGAAATGATATTTTCTAGTGAATATTATATTCATTGATGTGTTGAACTTGTTTGAGTACAAAGGGAAAACCCGGGTATCTAGGTGGGTGGATGTGTACTAGTATGCTAGTGAATCCGTGGGGTTTGGCCTCAGTTTCACTTAGCAAGATTGATGCTTACAACTCTAACTAAATTATGATGATGATGATTGGGTACCACTAGGTTATGGGTATGTACCCAACTATTGGCTCGTGCATGAGAACGGATATTTGTGATGGTTGCTCTCACCGAGATATGAGGTACCTGGGACCCACAACTAGCTAGTGCCTAGGGGTTATTTCTCATTGCTTGTGCTCAATAGATATTTTGTGATTATCGTCGGCATACAGTATGAGTTTCTGGAAAATTCAGTACCCTTGGTATTTATTTTTAAAGTGTTTATTCTTTAAATAATCCCACTTGAAAACTGATTTTTTTTTAAGTTGCATCTTTTAGAAATTGTAACTAGAAATTACAAGTTTTTGAAAACTTGCATGATTTTCGTATTTGAATGTTTATCGCATGAAATATCTTAGTGGTGGTATCCTACTGGGAATTGTCTCACACCCTACTTACACCTTTGGGTGTAAGTAGACTTGGTTATTTTGTTGTCGTAGGTTGGGTACAATGTTTTTTTGTTCCAGTGGTTCGGGTTTCAAGCAGGTCCTTGGTGGTGAAGTCTTGTGGAGATGGCTTGAGGGCGGTGCCCCGTGACATGAGGGTTCTTGGGCTGTTTCATTTTGGTTTTTTACCTTTGGTATAGGATTTTTGAGTTTTTTTAAGCTATGTAATTCAGTTCTGAATTTTTGTAAAAGATTGTTTGGTTTGAAAAATCCAGATTCGTTTTATTGCATTCTTTTGTTGTTTTAAGTTTATAAACTCAGGTAAATCATTCCCAATTCTCATTTTATGATACCCGGGAACTTATGCCAGCCTGTGGGGATTGGGAATGCCCTTCGGGCCTTGTCACGGGCCAGGTTTGGCACTGGTTTCGGTGGTGACCAGATTTGGTTCGTGACAAAATGGTATCAGAAGGTGGTTTGCTCTCTTTGGGTCATGTTATTTGGGGAACAATGAGGATAATATGGAGTTAGGATTTTTGGGACTTTTAATTTCAGTTATGAGTAGTGTATCTGATCACCACACCTCATGATAGGATTCACGTCTCTAGGGGAAGTCGGGACCTTTCGGAGTCCTTTGGTTTTCTTGGTTTAATGATGATTAGGGGAAATGAAAAGAGAGTTGGGTTAATGGTCTCAATAAGCTCGTAGGGCCTGGAAAGCCATGTGGGGATGGCGATATTCCCAAGAACACTCTCTGTGATAGTGAAGTGATTGGACTATGGCCGCCAGCCATATTTCCAAGTCACCCACTGAAACTAGTTTCCTCTCGCATTGTCTTGTGTTCTTTAGTTTTGAAATCTTGGAAATTTGGTTTTAAAGTGACTTGGTTTTAAGAAGTGTAAAGTTTTTGTGAAATGATTTTCAAATAAATATGGAATGGTTTGATTTATGAGATATTGGAACTGAATATTCAGAATTATTTTGTAATGGAAAATGGTGTTCTTACACCTCTTTTGAAAGTAGAAACTATACTGAAGTTGGTTTTGAAAAAGTGTTTCTAATAGAGTTTTCTAAACTATCATAGTGTGTTATGCTGGATGAAATGTTATGAAATTGATGTGAATAACATGAAATTGAGTTCTTTTATAAATGGTTATGTCTTTATGAAAATTTTAGTAATATTTTAATTGGGATTTGGATTCTTGGTTAGCAATTTTGAGAAAAAGGATTTGTTGGTTGACCGTTTTGGTTTTGAAAAGTGGAAAGAATCTTTGTTTTAACCTTTGGTACTTCTATGAGTGACCACATGCATGGGGTTATATGGGATTATGGATGGTTGATGGCATGACTGGATGAGTTCCAGGACGAATATGAGGAGGGTGCCCGGTGTGGCATAAAAACATGCATGTGTGAGGCCCATGGGGTACCATTGGTGGATACGCTTACTGCTAAACTGTTTGTTTTCAAAGAATTGGTTTTAAAGAAAAACATGATGTCTTGATGAATAGTTTTGTATGGTTTGTATTATGAGTTTTTGAAAATGTAGATGTTGTGGGATGTTTTGAGTCCAAGAACCCCTTCTGTTTGAACTGTGTTTTGGGTTTGTGTTTGGTCGGTAAGTTGTGTTGTAGGGACAGTTAGTGGTCTCTTTTGAAAAATGTTTTGGGATGCCTTTACGGTTGTTCCCTTCATGTGTTTGGAGCTAGTTTATGGATTATTTTGACCAATGGACCAGATTAGTTAGGTCCTTGGGTTCTCTCATTGGATAAGGCATTCCCCCATTAAAGGTTAATGCATAACTGAAGCGCAACCCAGATTGTTTCTCCATTGGAAAATCCTCCAGTTGATCAATATAAGGAATTTTTTTCTTGAGCTTTTTAGATTGAGTATACACCCTTTCCTTTATTGGTTTTGTGTATCCTCTTGTAGTGGGAGATTGATCATGGATTGTTGAAAGTGACATTAGCCTCTTAAGTTTCCTAATTTTTTGAAGGTGGAAGTGTTCTGGGGTTGTTAGAATGGATGAGTATTTGGATAGTGTCTAAGAGGAACTCTCGGTACTTCATAGTATCTTTGAAGAAGTAGTTCATGTTAAACTACCAGTGTGGGAAATCTGGTCATGAGAGGATATTGTGGCCACTTTATAGAATTGTGTGTTGTTTGGGGATGTTGTACAAGTTCCCTCTCTATGCATTGTTTATATCAGTTTCAGTGGTCATGTTCGGTGACACCTTGTGATGTCATGTGCTCAACTGACCGTAAAGGTGAATGATGGGAAATCATCTGAGAGTCTCTATTATGTTGGGAGAATGTATCCCTTTGAAAAACATAAAAATATTCCATTTTTAAAGGAAGGTGAGTATAAGTGTTCTTTAATTATATTGTTTCTCACCCGAACAAACAAGGTGTGATGTGTGTACATCTTCTAAGCCCTTGCTTCAGTGAAATATCGAGTTAGGGTAAAGTGATTTTGGAATGTGTTATGTCTTGGAAAAACTTATCGGGGATTGCGGTGTAGTTGTTGTTTTCAATGAAATAAGAATTCTAATTCAGGGGGTTTCCAAATCCTAACTGCGAGGCCGAAGATGCTTCAATCATTTGAGCTCCAGCCATAGGTCTCGGAGAGAAGCTGGCTCGTAGTCAGGGGAAATCACAGGGTCATTTAAACCCTTGTGCAAAGTTCTATCCTCAGTATGAAAGATAAGAAGAGTTTAAACCTATGGTGTCATCTTCTTTCTTCTGTTGTTCATGTTCGGTGGAAATAGGTGGAGGGCCTTGTACCCATGTCATCACCCAATGTTATTCCCTCCCCCATTGGTTTCCATTGAGTCTTTAGAGAAAGGTATGAAGTTTGTCTAGACAGGTTGACCACACAGTTTTCACTTGGTTAGTAGTGACCATGCCCCAAAAAAACCATGTAGATAGAAGAATCCTCATTGTTAGTTCATTATTTCCCAAACCGTGCAGACTAACCATGTGGTCATCCCAACACTTTATATTTTGGGGTCTTTCTGTATCGGCCCATGCTGATCGATTAAGATGGTTGGTTCTTATAGTGGGGAGCCTATTTTTGTTCCCTCGTACCAATAACTTAGACATATCCATGGTCATGGATTGGTGGTAGGTAGTCTCGTTCGGATCTATCAAGCTACCTAAATATTCCTTGGGTAACTATTGAGATTGGAGAGTGCCCAATGGTTTAGTTATAGCAAGGTAAGTGTAACCTTGTTCAATGTCGTTGTTCGTTTGGTTGAATTGCTTGAGTCTTGTTCGGATAGTGTTTGAGGAGTTTTCCTTTAGGATAAATCCTGAATGTGATTGATTGTTTCAGGAAAGTGTTTTATGTTTTTTTTGTGAAGTATTCCTTCCTTAATTGATCACCGGAGGTGTTTTGGCCTTTGGGGGCGAAACCTGGCAAGGGAGTACATCTTGGTTTATCAGTTGGGTTTGGTTTTCGTATCTGGCATTTCTGTAGCTTTTCGGGGATGGGAAGTTTTCATGGTAGGGATAATTGTCACATACATGACTTATTTTGAAATTAAATTTCATTTATTTTCCATTCATGCTTTGTTTTGGAGGGTTTCCAAAGGTTTTATGAAGGAATAGATGAGTTTTTATGAATTGGTCCAAACCATGAGCCCAATTCCAGATTTAAAAATAAATTTTGTTTCTTTTATAACTTTTTCATTTTTTAATATTTTCACCCATTCCAATTCATAAATGGTTTCCTCTGACCTATTAACACCAAAATTTAAATATGGAGCCTTTATAAATCCATAATCATGGAGGATTTGGGTTTTTATTTAAGAATTGGGCCAACCCTAAAGCCCATTTTCTATTTTTAAAATGTTTCTTTAATTTTATAATATATTATTAAATATAATGGATTTTTCTATGATTCCACCTCCCTCTCGACCCTAAGAAACCCAGGGCGCTCCCATTTCCTTTACTCCCTCATTGGAGCTCTTTGAAATCATGACTTAGGGCTGAACTTCATAGGGTGTCTCAAATCGGCCAGAATTTAAGAGGTAAATTCATCCCTTCTTAACTCTCTCAATTCATACGCTTTTCCCTCCATTCCAGTTCCTAAATTACCTCCTAAATCTTGTTCGAACAACCCCTGAATTTTGGATGTTTTCAATTTCAGAAACTATTTTTTTTTGGAGTGATTAAGTCAGGATACTTCAAGTAAGTGAGTCCATTTCTTTCCCCTTTCAAATTACTTAGGGTTTCTTCCCTAATTCTTGAATTATAAAAATTCCAAAAGTTAGGTTTCGTGACTAGGTTCTAAATTACTGTATATTGGGTGACATATTGAGGTTTTAGGTTTCTTTTAACTTCCTTGAGGTGCGGCGGTCATGTGGTTGATGTTTCGCCCCAATATTTGAGGGTTTCGACACATTCGGTAGGTGATTACGTGGGTAACCATTTAATGATGAGTTAGTTTGCTTGATTAAATAATTTTTCATGTTCCTTATATTATGTTCATTATGCGAAAACCATTTTTGGTAGCAATAGTAAAGCATTTGGTATTAAAGTTACATTTTTGTTTGAAGTGTGTATTTTTCAAATGTATTTCATGTGTTATCTCTTGTGGTAGTTTTGTAAAACGTGGAAGTGATTTATTAGTTGTTGAAAGGGGCTTCCAATTTTGGTTGGGTAATGATGTAGTGTCATGTGGGCCTAAAAAGGAGGGTCTTTGAATGGGTTTTATGTGTGTAACCTTGTTATACTTCTTGAAAGTGTTTTATGGATTTGTGTGTTCTCATGGGTATCTTTTGCGATATTATTCAAGGTGATTATATAACATTTGAAAGTGGATTATTACATGTTGATTGGGATGAAAATTCTGTTTTGGTAGGAGATTGGTGTGATTTTGGCTTAAAAAAAGTTTTTTGAAATGGGTTTTGTGTGCAAGACATATTTACACCACTTGGGTTCTTTTTATGAAAATTGTAAATGTTTTAGTTGGTTAAACAAAGTGGGAAAAGGGTGAATATGTACTGTTTGGTATGTGTGTTCACGTATTATGGGGTTTTGAAAGGTGAAGTGATGTTTTAAGATGTCAAATATTTTTAGAATGTTTTGTAAATTTCTGAAATGTTTTATTAAATTGTGATGTTGGGACAAAACTTGTTTGTGGGCTGTTTCGTGTAAGTTTAATGATAAAACAATTTTGAAGTTAAAAAGGGTGTTATGTAACAATTGAGTGGCCTGTTATGAGAGTTTTAATATATTGGAACAGTTTTGTAAAATTGTTTAATGAATTTGTGGAAGTGTTAAAGAAATGTGAAAAGTGTTGTGGGCTATTTTGGTGTGAGTTGGATTTCAAAATCAATTTGAATGAAAAGTGGACTTTTGTGACTTGTGTTGTATACATGTGGGCTATTTGGTGAATTTATGATATGGAAATGATATTTTCTTGTGAATATTATATTCATTGACGTGTTGAACTTGTTTGAGGACAAAGGGAAAACCCGGGTATCTAGGTGGGTGGACGTGTACTAGTATGCTAGTGAATCCGTGGGGTTTGGCCTCAGTTTCACTTAGCAAGATTGACGCTTAAAACTCTAACTAAATTATGATGATGATGATTGGGGACCAATAGGTTATGGGTATGTACCCTACTAGTGGCTCGTGCACGAGAACAGATATTTGTGATGGTTACTCTCATCGAGATACGAGGTACCTGGGACCCACAACTAGCTAGTGCCTAGGGGTTATTTCCCATTGCTTGTGCTCACTAGATATTTTGTGCCTATCGTCGGCATACGGTATGATTTGATGGAAAATTCAGTAGCCTTGGTATTTATTTTTAAATTTTTTATTCTTTAAATTAGCCCACTTGAAAACTGATTTTTTTTAAGTTGCATCTTTTAGAAATTGTAACTAGAAATTACATGTTTTTGTAAACTTGCATGATTTTTGTCTTTGAATGTTTATCGCATGGAATCTATTAGTGGTGGTATCCTACTGGGTATTTTCTCACACCCTACTTACACCTTTGGGTGTAAGTATACTTGGTTATTTTGTTGTCGCAGGTTGGGTACAATTTTTTTTTTGTTCCAGTGGTTCGGGTTTCTAGCAGGTCCTTAGTGGTGAAGTCTTGTGGAGATGACTTGAGGGCAGTGCCCCATGCCATGAGGGTTCTTGGGCTATTTAATTTTGGTTTTTTACCTTTGGTATAGGCTTTTTGAGTTGTTTTAAGCTATGTAATTCAGTTCTAAATTTTTGTAAAATATTGTTTGGTTTGAAAAATACAGATTCGTTTTATTGCATTCTTTTGTTGTTTTAACTTTATAAACTCGGGTAAATCATTCCCAATTCTCATTTTATGATACCCAGTCACTTGTGCCAGCCCGTGGGGATTGGGAACGCCCTTCAGGTCTTGTCACGGGCCAGGTTTGGCACTGGTTTTGGTGGTGACCAGATTTGGTTCGTGGCATTACACCACTTTGTTGAACTTATTTTATATTGAAAATTATAAAAATAATTACAAGTTTCATTCCATTTTTGAATCATTTATTTTGTTTTTATCATTGTTAAAAAGGTAAATGATACTTTTTTTGATGATTCCATTGCAGGAGGAGGTGATTTGAACGGTCCATGATGATGTCCATGAAAAATGGGCCAAACTACGCAGGATCCAAGCACACCAGTGGATTAATTTGCACACTTATACTAGAAAGTGAATCCAATTGGGATGAAATTTTGTTTTCAGGTCCAGAATTCATTGGGATATATTTCATATTAAGGAAACCAAGACTCATTCTTCCATCTGTTCTCCCAACCGACCTGATCTGTCCAGCACACCGAATCTGCACATTGTCAAAAGTTGTGTGTTGTGATCTGTCCATTTCTCGGGATATTGGTGTCCAATTTATTCCAAAATTTCATTGGAGACATCCAAGAGGTGGGTCTACAGCTTTTTTATGTTCTCCAAATCGATATAAGGCTGTCTGGAGGTCAAAACACCTGTGAAAAGTGGTTTTAAGAATTTTGTGTGCTCAAAACCACCTTCCCATTTTCCTATAAAATGGCACCTTGGGCTCCTCATTTTTAAGTTCGACCAGGAGGAAAATATCTGGTATTTTGGAGACCCAAATGAGTTCTCTCCTCATAATTTAAGTTCTTGAGGCCCCTATCATCATAGGGGGGTCAACAATGAAGAAGGAGTTCCACCCAAGCCTTCTCCTCCTCTCGATGGCGAGCTAAACGGTGGATGATCATTTCGAGGGATCTACACATACTTGGGAGGGAGTTCCAACACTTTATACTCTAATGGTTTTGTGTAATCTGTGTGTTTATTATTTCACTTATGTTTTATCTAAACATTTGTCTCCTCTGATTTCATTTCTTGGGTTTAATTAAGTGAACCGCTTTTCATTTCAACACTGATTGGGTTGAAATTTCAAGTGGGAAACTTGAGTTGTTCTGATTGGGAAACACAAGGATCCTCTTTATCTCACACATAAAAAAGATATTAGTATGATTTGGTAGCCTTTAATTTGTTCCTGAAGTTCAAACCTTGACAACACGATTGTTGTGTCAAGGGTTGGTACTTTGTGCAACGTTTAGAGAGGCAAGAGGGGAATCATGATCTTGACAACCCTCAACCAAAGAATTAAAGAAAACCATGTGAAATTTTCAAAACAATGAACTATAGAAGATGTGTAGTGAACTTGAAGTGATCTCCTTGTCTCATAATTCTTAAACCACCACCTTATTCTATCAACTATTAAACTCTTTAAGTTAAGTTATTTTCTTAAAACTATTTTCAAAATCACCCCCCTCTTTTAGTAATATTTATTAAAAATACACACTATAAGCCACCAAAGATCCTTGAGAAATGACCTAGGTTCTTCCCTAGACTATAAATCAACCTTATTAACATAATCAATTTGACGTGTCACGACAGTGCGGTCAGGCTGGCAGTAGGATTTTCCTATAGGAAGTCCACCATCTAGCCAGTGAGGGCCACCGACTAGCCATTGTAAAGCTGTAAAAATGTTATTCCTATAGGAATTCCACTGGCTATCTAGTGGGACTTCTAGAAGTGTATGAAATCTATCTAGAACCACCATCTAGTCGGTGGGAGTTAGCGGCAAGTCAGTGACATCAATCTGGGAAAGTTTGGGATGGGTAGTATCATAATTTTTTTCCTGAAGACTCTCATGTTTTTCTTTTCACTTCTCCCTCAAACCCCATTAGACCCAAACAACTTTGGAGACACCCTTGAGGTGAATTTGGCCACTCCAAACTTGAGTCTTCACAGATCGATGTGCAGATTGAAGCCTTGAATTCCTTTCAATAAGTGTATCCTTGTTTCGATTGTGGAATCTTCATTCCTCATCTCTCTCCTTATTTGAGGGTAGTGGATCCTTGTGTCATTGATGGATTATGATCTTGAATTTATGAAATGTGGTTCTAGGATTCTTCCTTGATCGATTATATCCCTTCAAATCCCCATTTAAGGATCTTGTGTGGGGTATTTGACGAGATTTTTTTGTGGTAGGTGGTTTCATAATGTCATTCCTATCAATTGAAACCATCTTTGATTGCTTGATTTGTAATGGATTTCTAATTGATTTCTAAAGCATGATATGAGTCATTTAATAAATGTCTTTTGAAATGGCATGGTGTGTGTGATGAATTCTCTTAGGCAATGGATTTTGAAATAAAGTGTTGATTTCTGGAAAATGATCTTGAATTAAAATGAATGGTTTTGATGATGAATTTTGTGAAGAGAAGGCATGAAAGGTTTTATGAACTTGAAATGGAATGACTTGTTTTCAAAGGCATAGGTTTTGATGAAGACCATTTGATGTTGGTTTTTGAAATGAAATGGCATGCTTTGAAACTTGAACTTAGGGATGATTAAAATGATTGATTGAAATGATTTGATATTTATTGAAATGAATGATACCCCCTTGTATAATTGATTTCCTTGAAGAACATGGGATTTTGGGTAGTCAGGAGGAGGATATGAACGTTGGGAATGTTTAGCTCTACCTGGCACTAGATTGATGATGAAAATGCTAAAACTTGATGAGGGTAGGGTGTTCAATTGTTGGGGTGTTCTCTTATTTACCCTAGGCTTGAGATCAAAGGAAATGTGTGAACACCTGGAGCTGTATTTCACCGATATTTTGGGGAATCTTGTGACTCGATCTAACTAGCCCCATATTTTATAACCATTGTGCTATGATTGAAAATGATTTATATATTCCAGTGTTTATAAAATGAGTTATCCATGCATGTTTTGATGGAAATCCACTTTTTTATTTGTTTTATACTTACCATTGAAAAGAACTGAAAATCATGTTTTATTGAGTATTGCTAAATGACTATCATGCCATGTTTTATTTAAAATTTAGCTTAATTGGTTTAATTGATATGGATTGGTTATGGAATGTTTGGTGGTATCCTAATGGGCTGGTGTTTCTCACCCCCTGCTTTTGTCTTCAGACATTTGTATACTTTCTTATGTCAAGTCTAAGAAAAGGGAAAGCGCCGCTTTGAGGTGTTGGGTGTTCTTGGTAGCAGGACCTTGGGAGTTGGCGGTGACTGGCAGGGTACATGTTCCACCTGTTACAAGGAGATCTTGTGATGTCATTATCATTGGATATGAAATGTTTTGGTTTGTTGACTTGTCTACCTTGTGGAGTTTTTCTCTTGATAATTATATTGGCATACCGACTGATTATGGATTCTTTATACTGTTTCTTTCTATCAGTTTAATCATGTGGAAAAATCATCCTCTCTTGATTGTTTTTGATTCTCAGGTGTTAGTCGTCAGACCATGGGGATCAGGAACGCCCTTCGGGCCGTGTCAGGATAGATTCGGGTACCGATTTAGTGAGTTATCTGGGTCGGTTCATGAAAATGGTTAACAACAAATAAAATCTTCAACAATTTCATTGGGTGGTTAAATTTTTGATATGAGAATGTGATTGATGGTAATTCACCTAAGTGGTGAGGCTCTTCCTCACTAACAGCTTTGGGGTCAAGGTGGATGACAATGCACCCAATATTATCTCTACTCCTTACCCACTACTCTGGGATTGGGAGCACCTAATATACAACTGCAACCCTAGAAATGTGCATTTCCTCTAGTATTCTAGTATACAGTTTTAACTATAAAGATGTGTCACTACCACAGAAACGACTTCATGCAACATCACTCTTTAACAGTGCTAAAAAAGTGTTGATAAAAACCCTCCTTTTATCAGCGCTAGTAAAAAAGCACTGATAAAATGTGCTTTTAACAGCACTAAAAAGCATTGTTAAAAGTACCTCTTTATCAGTGTTTTTTTAGCACTGATAAAGGTACCCCTTTTATCAGTTCTTTTTTTAGCACTGTTAAAAGTACCTCATTTATCAACATTTTTTTACTAGCGCTGATAAAGGGGGGTCTTTATCAACGTTTTTTTACTAGCACTGATAAATGGTAAATTTCATAAAAAAATTATAAATCATTAAAAATAATATATTAACATAAAAATATATTTATATTGATAGAGAGATAATATATTTTTTTTAAATGATTTATATAAGGTTAAATACATATTTACACTTAAACTTAATATATGAGATATTTAGTGAAAAATGGATTATAAAATAATTTAAAATTAATATTAATTAATAATTTGGTAATTATTATCATGTAATAGTCATTTAATAGCAATTTGAAGATAAAAAAACAAAAAATTAATAAAAGATCTGAAATAAATTGAAAACGTAACTCGAACTTCAAATGGTCATAACTTTTGATCCGGGTGTCTGTTTGAACTCTACCACATATCAAATCGAAACTCTCAAAAATATCTACACCCTAGTGGTTTGGGGAAACCCCTATCACATTTTTCGAGGCCAAAAAAGACTGATAAGGCCTTCAAAACTAAGTTTTTAGTCGAGTATCCAAATTTTTTAATATTCGATGGAATTTCAGTCTCGTTTAAGGGGATCTTCTTATCTTTTTTCAATGTAGACTCAATTTATTTTAAAGGCTTACACTCATAAGGATATTATAACATTCAAATTTTATCATTTTTCATAATGTATTGTTATTTATAATTAAGTATATACACATATATACATATTTGTATATATTTACACATAAAATTTTAATTTTATAAATAAATATGTAAACATATTTACATATAAAATATCTTTATAAATATATAAACCATATCTAAATAAAAAATAATATTCATTTTATTTAAAATAAAAATATATGATATTTATATACCTATATAATGTGTGTGTGTGTGTGTGTGTGTTTGTATTAACAAATTGATATGTATTCTCTATATATTCTAATATATGTATATAAATATTAATATATAATATATGTAAATAAATAAAAATATATATAATTATATTTATTGATACACATATAATATATGTATGTATGTATGTATGTTGTATAATGTATTTATTTATACACACACACATAAAAAACATATTTTATAAATGTATTTAAAAATAATCATATAAATATATCGATAAAAAAAATATAACTAGATATATATATATATATATATATATATATATATATCATAAAATGGAGAACAAAACAACATGGGGGAGTGGTAAGGATCTAGACGCGCAAGGGAGAGGTCTCAAGTTCGAATCCAAGGGGAGACGAGCGTGTGGGTGGGTGAAGGGGGTGTCTAGTGCTCTTAAAAGAAGCACTCTTAGCGATGTTAGGGGGAGTTTCGATCGGTGATAAAAGGGGTGGCCCTCCACCTTCGATTTTTTTTAAAATTTGAAATTTTTTATAAAAAATATATTTTTTGACTTTTATCAATGATTTTATTTTAGCACTGATAAAACGGACCCTCTTTTAACGGCGCTTAGATCAACGATGTTTTTTTAGCGTTGTTGGTGGCTTTTTTTAACGCTATTAAAAGTCGTTTTCTTCAGTAGTGTATTTGCTTCGTCATTCGAACATGTGTATGTTGCTCGTTTTGAAGATGCGTATTTCCTTCAACACTTTAAATATATTTAGAGACGTGTATTTTATCCAGCATCACACAATCAATGCATATTGAGTGAATTGTCGGATGACAAATCTATGATGGGTTTGTGAGATTGTTTTTCCTTTGAGAAATATTGTTATTTGGCGAGGGAGGTGAAAGTGAGCTATGGGTTAATTGATCATGGTTATGCATGCTAATGACATCAGGTGGCATTGGGTTGTTTACACTTTACTTTCTATTGATGCACGTGAAACCAAATGTTTATGGGGTTATCTCGCTATCTGAGATGACCATACCAAGTATTGTTATACGCACTCCTGCATATGCACTTGCGCGTCATTTGCCGACGGATTTGGATAGCTGATGGAGTAGAGATGATCATAATGACGACCACTCTCATGTTCTCAGTATTTGGGATGACATTTGTTTGAGATGTGATTGTTGTATACGGAGATTCATATGTATTATTTCACATTATATATATATATATGCATCTGTTAAATCATCCAGTTTATATTTCATGCATATTATGATGGACGTTAATGTATGATGGCAGGTGACAAATTGATTTAGCGGTAATGTCACTCATGATTGTGTAAATACCTTAGCGCCAATTGCTAGCCTCTGGCATAGTAATGACCAGCTTGGGCACAACACTCTGTCCATGTTGATCTGACTAAACCATAGAGGAGAAGATTATTCCATTTGGCTAAACCTTATTTACTCGCATCGATCAGTTGGAAACTGAGAAGCATGACAAAGAAAAATACCCCATCGATATATTGCTATCAATTGATGCTACTCGAACCAAGCAGAAGCCGCCTGCCTCCAACCAATAATCAAATGCCCAACATAAATAAAAAGAATATACTTTCATCAAACACAGACCATGTCACGCCATGCTCAAACCACAAGTGAAGCAAGGAGATGGAGAAGGAATACATGAAACCTGGTTAAATTCATTACAAACGAATTTCAAACATCAAGTTGTATGGGGAGGAAGGTGGAAGTGGGCATCAGGGCTTGTGAATCTTGAACCCGAACACCCTCTGGACATAGCTCTGCGTAGCTTTCTGCGGCTTCAGGTGCCCGTAAGTCATGAGAAACAGATTCGGGAATGTCGTCCCAAAATAAGCTCCATCGATATTCCCTTGATACTTGGACCGAGGGTAGTAGATGTCTTCGCATTTTGGGCAGTAAATTTTCACAGTGCTTGTTCGGGGAATGTCCGACTGTCCCACAGGGAGGCAGGGCTGTCCGGAGCAGTAAACTCTAGGGCACCTTCCAAAATCATAATTCTTGTACTTCTCTAGCTGAAGAGGTTTCCCTGATTTAACAAAGAGAACAAAAGGCAAATGGTGTAAGCTTTTCGGTGAGAGAACTTACCATAGCAGACATTCCCTTGCTGGTCAGGATATACCGGACATGAATAAGCCCATAAAGCATCTCTGCTGCCGATTCAACCAACTCGTTCTGTTCTTCAGTGAAAGTGTTGTCTGTGAAAAACACGAAAGAAAAAGGGAAGAGATGTTAATAGAACATAAATAGAATACAATAAGTGTATCAAGGCTCCATTTGACACCATTTATTGACTTATTATAACAAACACTACTTAACGAACAGTTTTCAATAAGTGCCCTGGTTCCAAGCAAAACAAATTTAGGAAATAGGAGAACAAAGCTTACCATGAGATGACTCAACATCGAGAATGAGATCTAGTGCATAGTCATAATATGGCACTTGACTGCTTAACCCACAAAGATTGAAATCATCTTGGATGTACTCATCATCAACTTCACAAAAAAACTCATTTCCACGCAAATTGCAAAACCACGAGATCCAAGATGTGTCCTCCCCATCAGAGCCACTGACATCCGACTCTTCGCTATCTGTTTCAGATTCCACTGCCATTGAAATTCAGAAATAAGATTACAAGGGAAAAAATAAAAAGTAAAACACTTCCAAACAATGCACATTAAGACATTTAGACCCCTGTCCAAGTTGCAAAAGAAAATACAGAAACACCATTTATTTCCCTGCAACTTGAGTATTATTCGGAACTAACCCGAGTGGCACGATCTGTATCTGAAACATAAAAACAAATCGCAAGCATAATATATCAATCCAACACAAAAACTTTCAAATGACATGTATAATACTTGCAAACAGAGGAGTAGGACAATAAAGTTTAATCGACTAAACATTTACATTCTGTTTACAGGGTCTTCAAAGGCAAAAAGTCCCTCAAAAAAACACGGTGCCCGTTCTGCAGTCAAGCAAGGTACGAAGCACAGCCAAAAAATGACTTGTTTGGTTTATTCCAGTTATTTTTCTTGCCTCTTTACCTCTTTCATTTTCATGTCATCATTTACCCAATTGATCAAGGCATTAAATATATTGATATGTTGCATTTAAATTATAAGCTAAATTATGGCAGGTTCCACTCATTTGTTTTGATGTTTGAACCTTGAATTTACCGACTTATAAGAGTGCATTTGATGGTTTAATCGGATTCAATGTAGATTTTATTCATGTATTTCATGCAATTAAAGTCAACTGAGAAATTATAGATCAAGCGTCCACTTGTGAAAATTTCCTGACATTTCTGATTCATCCATCAATGTATAGACAGCTGAGTATTTCTGAACAAATTATTGGAAAGATTAACAAACAAAGATCAACAGCTAAAATCCCAGCATGCTCAGATAACAAATAATAATAAAATTAACTGTGTGCTTAATCACTAGTTTTCCGAACATCATCAATAATTCAATATAGAGGTCAAGAAATAAAAGCAAAGCTAACCATCGGAGCATTTATTCTTAGAGAGAGCGGAGACATCGATTTGTGGATGGCCAGCAGAGGTGGAGGCAATAACAGACACTCTCTCCTTATCCTTCAAACCCCTGGAAGTAGATGGCGAAGACTTCTCCAGCTGCTTGTCGAGCGCATCGTTGATGCGCTTCCGATCCAGCGGCATGCCACCGCAGCCGCCGACTATCTCCGACTTCGAAGATCCTCCGCCGCGGTCCCGGCCGTACATATTCCCCTCCTGCGCCTGCCTTTAGCGATTTCACTCTTTCGAACCATCCATGGTGCCCGCGCCAGTACAGATAACCCTAGATTCGTCGGATCAATATATGCGTACAGATCGATAGTATGGGAGTGGCGGAGAAAACATAATCGAAGCCAGTTAAACCCAATAATTGCAGAGGAAAGGGGAATGGAGGAAACTAGGGTTTGGACAAGGCGGAATGGAAGAGACGAAGTGCAACTCTCATCAGCTTCCCCCCGCTCAGATCATCTCTATCTCCCGCTGTACGTGTGAAACAGTGTTCGGTTATAATATCAGATAACGATACTAATTGTACTCTTAAAGGAAAAAATGCTAATTTATTACAATAAACACACTAATTTCGAAGATAAATTAATTTTTTTAATCAAAATATTAAATTTAAAAAACAAAATCTTATTTTCCAATATTATGTAACATTTTTTTAATTCTTCCTTCAAAATTTATCAAAAATAGTTGAAAGTGTTGTGAAACATGATCCAAACGTCAAAGTATTTCAAAGCTGAAAACTCATTGGAGGTGGTGGATGAATTGCAATGTCAATCGAAGGTGTAAATGATGAAGAACGGATTTGGGTATACAGTGATGCGAAGAAATAGAGAAAAGGTGTAGAGAGAATAATATAGCCAAACAAGTTCTTAATTAATATGTATTCTCATATCAAATCCAATGGTCAATATTTACTCATGTATAAAGGGGATGAAGGGTCTTCCACATGAAGAGTTGGAATTGAGAATTAATTCCATGACAATCACCCTGTATACGGGAGATGATAAAGTCCACATAAATTCGTAGCACACTCTATTGGATGTCATCAATTATATGGAATTTTATTTATCTCCACTTAAAAGATTCTGCGGAAAAAACAGGTGAAGCAAAAAATATCATGCTATTTTTAAGCCGCATTGTTAAAAGCATTATAAAAAAAAACATTGTGGGGAAAATTTGATGAAAGGAAAAAGTGTAAACATTTTCAATTCCCTTAATTAAATCATGATACTTTATAGTCTTTGCATATTGATTTTATAATTCACCTTCTCAAAAGTTACAGTTGATAACATCTTTGTGAATAAACCTGCAAGATTATTACATGATCTGATTTGTCGGATATCTATCTAACCATTATTTTTGAAGCGCATGGGTAAAAAGGAATTTTGGTGAGATATGTTTTGACCTATCACATTGGATATACTCACCCTTTAATTACACTACAAGTTTCATTATTTTCATATAAAGCAATGATAATATCATTATTCACAGCCAATCCACAATTGTTTCTAATATGATGAATAACACATCTCAACCAAACACATTCTCAACTTGACATATGAATTTGTGTGTCTGGATGTAAAAAACGCAAGAGACGAGAGTTGGGGTGGGATTGTCAATCTTAAAATAATCAGAGTAATTTAAACAATAATGCAAAATATTGTGGATAATATAATAAAAAAACTCTATCATAAACTATTTAGTGTAGTTGATGTGTGAAGACTGTATGCAGAATAATAAAGAACAGGAGAAGGATTTTATAGTAATTCAAATCCAAACGATCCAATGCTTACTCTACACACTCTCAACCCAAGAGTATGGACATCCACAATAAAGACTTCAATTTTGAAGGAGAGTGAAAACTCTTTAGAACCCGCCTTTTGCATGCCTAGAGGCACAACCTAGACACTTTCCTTTTGCACACATGGACACACAACCCAACCACCGCCTTTTGTTGGGGACAAGGAACAGCCTGTGATCTTCTTTTTGGTTAGGTAAGCATAATCAGACATGTACCTTTTAATGGAGGTATAACTAGTGCGCGAGTACAACCCGATAACACTTTATAGTACAAGGAAGACAATGAAATATAAAACGGTTAAACCAATGAAAGATGTAGAAGTGGTTTTTGTTGTAGAAACAGTGAGCTCAAGCCCTTTAGCAAATGTAATGGAATGGTGTAGCTTTGGGAAATCTAGCACAATAATGTGAAAACAATGTAGCTTTCAAACTTTGCAACACTTCAAAATTAGAATTGAAATTATGTTTTGATGGGTAAGAACCGAGAAAACTCTGATCACTTGAGATACTGATAAGACACTACCACAAAACTAGATTTCTGCAGTGCCACCCCTTATCAACGCTAAAAAAAAGCGCTGATAAAGGGTACTTTTAACAGTGCTAAAAATAACACTGTTCAAAGTGACACTTTATCAACGTTTTTTTAGTGCTGTTAAAGGGACCCCCTTTATCAGTGTTTTTTTAGTAGCGCTGATAAATGGGGAACTTTATCAGCGCTTTTTTCCTAGCACTGATAAAGTGTATATTTCAAAAAAAATATATTTCATAAAAAATAATATATTGATATATAAGTATATTTATATTTATATAAATATAATATATATATTTTTAAATATGTTTTAGATTGATTTGATATGTGGTAGACGCAAAACGGACACCCAGAACAGAAGTTAGGGCAAAACGGACACCTGGAGCAGAACTTTTGACCATTGGGAGGAATTATGGGCATTTTTTGGCCATGAAGAACATGATAAGGGGTCAAAGTGGTCACAAGAGTGTAGATATTTTCACAAGATTTGATTTGATATGTGGTAGAGAGAAAAAGGACACCCGGAGCAGAAGTTATGATTGTTTGAAATTGAGCAACCCTCCTAGCGCCTACAAACCTAAGAAACCCGTAACTTACTAAAACAGTCATAAATTCTGCTCCGGGTATCCGTTTGAGCACCACAACCAGTCAAATCGAATCTCATGAGATGAGTGAGGACCATGTCCAATCGAAACCGTGATAAGATCAAAGAAACAGATGATATATCAGTTATACCACTCTAAAAAAAATCCAACTTCAAACGTCCATAACTTACGTTTCGGGTGTCTGTTTGGGCTCTACCACATATCAAATCAAAGGAAGTGAAGAGATCTATGATGTGGGATGATTAGAACAAAGTTACAATCAGATTATATACCGTAAAACCCCAAAAAACCATCAGAAGGACTCCAAAACTTCGTTTTTGTGTCCGGTGCACTGTCAAATTTTTCTTAAAACTATAATAACTCCCAATCCGTGTGTCTGTTTGGCCTCTTCCACCTATTATATCATAGTTATTTCCATGATATTTGGTTTTAATGGTCACAGAGCTGAAACGGACACCCGAATCAGAAGTTATTCCCATTTCAGTGACTCTACGGTTTGTTAGGTTTTTCAAGCCCCCATTTCTAGCACTTTTGTCTTGTCTGCTGTTTTTTCAAACAACTGTAACTTATGATCTATCTGTCCGTTCGGCCTCCACCACCTATCATATCAAAACTCGTTTGATGATCTTTGATTTTACTGGTCATAGAGCCGGAATGGACTCTCGAATCAGAAGTTTTCGTCGTTACCCTGAGTTTAGGGTTTATTTGACTTTTTGACCGTATTTACGGGTTTTGAGGGTTTCTCCATTTTTTACCTGTTTTTTCAGGTTTTCAAAGATTTTTATTCTTTTTCACAATTTACTGTTATTTATAATCAAATATATAACAATATATACATATTTTTTATATATTCACACATAAAAATTTAATTTTATAAATAAACAATTAAACATATTTACATATAAAATATATTTCTCAATATATAAGCCTTATCTAAATAAAAAACTAATATCCATTTTATTTAGAATACAAATATATGAATATTTATATACCTATATAATGTGTACGTGTATATATATATACGTGTGTGTGTGCATCTGTATTGACAAACTGATATATATTATCTATATATCTAAACATATGCATATACATATTAATATATAATATTTTTAAATATATATAAATATGTATAATTATACCTACAAATACAGATATAATATGTATATGTGTGTGTGTGTGTGTTGTATATATGTATTTATTTATTTATAAACACACATACAAAAGCATATTTTATAAATGTATTTAAAACTGATCATATAAATATATATTAATATACAAATAAATATATTAATATATAAATATAACTATATATATATATATTAATATACGGATATATATATATATATATTAATATAAATATATAAATATATATATGTTAATATAAATATATGTTAATATACGAGTAAATATAATTAAATATATATATATAAATAAATAGATATATTAATAAATGAAGAACAAAACAATATGGTGGAGTGGTAAAGGCTTATGTGCGCAGGCAATAGGTCCCGAGTATGAATCCAGGGGGAGGCAGGTCGTGCGCGCGGGTGGAATAAGGGCTAGCGCTGTTAAAGGGTCGGGTGGGGGCGCTGTGAAAGGCTGGGGGTTCCTGGGGCATACGGGATGGGATGGGGGGTTCAAGCGCTGTTGAAGCCCCTCCCTGATTTGTAGATTTTTTTAATGTTTTCTTAACTTTTATCATCGCTTTAAAAAAACGCTGATAAAAGGGACCCCCTTTATCTTCCCTGAGATTAACAATGCTTTTTAGCACTGATAAAGGCCTTTTTTAGCACCGATAAAAGCATGTTTTATGGTAGTGAGACCATCGAAACCATGGCTTGAAGATCCACCAGAAGTTCCTTTGTAGATTAACACCGTAGAAAAACTGAACCTTTGGAAGTTCACCTCCCCTCGACTAAGTATATCAGGAGTAGGAAGTCACTGTACTTTACCCACCACATAAAGTGGACCTTACACACGCCTCATCACAATACAATAAAAGCAATGGAATACCAAACAATGATAATACATTCAATAAAAGTACATAAAGTGTTAAATGAACATAAGGATTAACATGATTCAGATGAGTTGTCTTACATGCACGAGAGGAACCACTATGAATTACTTCTTATTACCAAAAGAAAAAAGATAAAATATAACCAAAAAATCAATCAGTATTTTTTCATTACAGAGTGATTAACACACTATAAAAATTTGATTCATCATGTACTACAAGATTCACTATTCAACACTTTTTCCTTTATTCCCCACTTCCTTTTATAGGAAACTCAGTCAGTTGATCTAGTCACATTGCCCTCCCAAATTCACAAAGAGACCTCTAAATAGAATGTTACTATTGATTTCTAGTTACACTGTTGACCTCAAACACATCCATCAGCAAATGAATCTAGAGTCATCCTTTGAGAGACTTCCTTATAAAGAGTTCTCTAATAATATGGACCTTCAAGACTCCATTAGAAGAATTGAACTTATGATGGTCCTATAGCCACTTGTTGAATTGTTGTTGTTCACACATCAAGCCCTACCACTTGCCGCTGACCAAAATTATAGTGAATGCTTTTATGATACATGAACTTTCAATGTTTTGAGCCAAGGCTTCACATCCCAATAATCTCTCACTTTAAGACTTGTTTCAAGGAAATGTCTAAGGAAGCTTCTTCTAACAAGATTCCTTCTCTTCTTCCATAGTATAAATTGTTACTACAACTTCATTTATTCACCTGAGCCTCACTAAGGCATGATGCTACCTCAAAATTTTATGAGATAGAGTTTTGGTGAACATATTTTTTGGATTTTGGGTATAAGCAATCTTCCAGAGATCTAACATTTTCTCCTCCAACATGTTTCTGATGAAGTTTCACTCCAGGTTGATATGCTTTGCTCATGCAAGGAAAACCATATTTTTAGCTAATTGAATTTCACTTTGGCCATCATAGAAAATAATTACCTTCCCAACTTCTTCCCAATTCATTCATCAATTGCTTCAAACAAACTATCTCCTTCCCATCTTATGTTGTTGCCACATGCTCTGCTTTTGTTTCACTTAAAGCAATGATCTTCTATAGTCGTAACATCTAACTGATTGTAGTTTCTCTATAGGTAAATACAAACCTTGTTGTTCTCTTCCAACTATCTGAATCTACAAAAAAATTAGTATTAACAAAACCTTTTAGAGGATCTTCCTCCCCACAATAAATAGCTTGATCTTCCATTCCATTCAAATATCGAAGGATCCACTTAAAGACTTCCCAATTTTCATTTCCATATTTAGACATAAATCTGCTTACAAATCCCCCTGTAAATTATATATCTAGTTGAGTATAAATCATTGCATACATTAAACTTTTGACAATTGAAGAGTAAAGCACTTTCACCACGTATCGATGCTCATCTTCCATTGTAGGTGTTTGTGCCTTTGTAAATTTAAAGTGTCTAGTAAGAGGAGTGAAAACTAGTTTTCATTTGACCATGCCAAACCTTTTAATGATTTTTCAGATATACCCCTTTTGAGATAGAACCAAAATTTATACCTTTATATCACTTTATATCATTATCCCCAATATTTTCCTGGCTTGACCGAGATCTTTCGTCTTAAAAATTCTAGAAAACCTACACTTTAATTTCCAAATCTTCCTCCAAATCATTTTTTGATATTTTCATAAATTCCAATTTAGGATAGAGTGGGAAGCGACCAAATTACACCTTACGTTAGGCATTCAAAACTCAAAATTCAAGGAGAAACAAAATATACTGGCAGAGAATTCAACATGGGAACAAAATCTTGCAATTCACGTGATCTGTCTGAGAATCCACTGCTCCATCACATCATCGCTGTCATCGTCACATCAACAACTTCAACATCACATCGCCTACCATTGCCATCATTAGTGTTGACCACCATCGGCGTCACTTCCCATCACCTTTGGAGACAATGATCGGAGAAAACAAACAACACCCTTCAACCGTACAAACGTCATTGAACTTTACCATCATTGTCTCTGAACCTTGCATTGACCTGATCCAACCATAAATATGTCATCGACATATAACAAAAAAATAATTAAAGTCACATAATCCCATTGCTTTTAATAACAATATTGATCAACATTACATCTACTAAAACCCTCCTTTGACATGAAACCATCTAATTTTCAATCCCACTATCGTGGTACTTACTTCAAGCCATGAAATCCTTTCTTCAATTTAGATACCAAATTTCAGTTCTCAACTTTTAGTAAACCTATAGTTTGCTTCATGAAAATTTCTTCCTCCAACTCACCATGAAGGAAATCTAACTTGTTTTACTACCAGTGGGATGATTTCTGAGAAATCAACTCCTTCCTTCTATTGAAACCATTTTACTACCATTTACACTTTGTATCTCTTTTGTCATGACCCGTCCCCCGGGGCCCGTGCCGTGACTACCCCAAGCCCGCCTTCCAAAGGCCAGGGGATAGCGACTAGCACCGGAAAGGTATATCCCTATAATGGGAAGACATTGCCTTTAAACCTGTACTAACACACAATCCAAGAATACGGCAAGAAGCAACCACAAAGTAAACTGCTATAGTAAAAAGTGTGTTGAAAGTAAAAGAGTGACGAAAGTAAAAAGGGGTCAGAATACAAGCCCAAATGAAAAAGGTACAAGTACAACTGAAAAGTACAAAGCAAATCCTGAATCGTCCACCAAGGATCCCACCTGAAGGGTAGATACAAATAGTCTCTACAACACTCCATGTCAGCCCGTCTTCTCTATGTACCACCTGGTCCTGGCTCCCTCAAGTCTCAGCCCCGCTGCTCGTCGTCTGCACAAGACACAATAAGGTGCCGGCAAAGCCCATGCAGGGGTGAGTATAATGATACTTAGTAAGGACCCCGAGACCCCCATAGGTCTCCTAGAGTTCCACAAAGGAAAAACCACAAAGCAAGACATTAAATCTACTTAGGTATATTCCCATACATATACCTAAGTTATCAAGATATAATCATCTCACACATGAGGGAAGAACACCAAAAAGGTAACACCACGAAGGTAGAAATACCACACAAGTAACACCACTGAGATAAAAGTACCACACATGTAACACCATGAAGATAGAAGTACCACACAGGTAACACCACAAAGAAATCACCACAAATACAGAAGCACCACACAGGTAACACCACGAAGCTAGAAGTACCACAGAGGTAACACCACAAAGATAGAAGTACCACACAGGTAACACCACGAAGCTATAAGTACCACACAAGTAACACCACAAAGATAATACCATAAAGGTAAAAGACTCATCTCACACACAGGTATAACTTAAGTATAGAAGTACAAATGATTATTCATAAGGCTAGATCATCTTATTCTGTTAAGTAACACTACTTTTAACCAACACAGAATCGATAGGTAACTAACCCCCGCTGACCCACACAAGATCTGACCCACACATGATCGGTGTGCGCTGACCCACACAGGATCACTGAGAGTTGACCCACACAGAATCTGACCCACACAGGATAGGTATGCGCTGACCCACACAGGATCGCTGAGCACTGACCCACATAGGATCTGACCCACACATGATCGGTATGCGCTGAACCACACAGAATCTCTAAGCGTTGAACCATACAAGATTTGATAGTTGTTGACCCACACAGGATCAATGTTATTTCTTCATATTATAGCCTGCCACAGGATTCCTCGTACCCAGTGTGTTCAAGTTCCGTAGAATATGCCTCTTGAGATATCGTTCGTACCTCTACTGCCACTAATCTCCACAAAGGAGTAACCCAAAGGACCGTCATGTCGTAAGAGTTCCAATGTGATAGACGATGCGTCAATCAGACACCCAGTATGTGAGTTATACGTTTTAGTTCAGAGGGCCTGGTTGGATTCAGGTTCAATCCAACCTAGACGTACTCCAAATGTTTCCAAAACTCGAGTGAAGTATACCAAAAGGACCATCTCGATCCAAGGATCCCAATGCCATAGACGGTTCATTAAATAGACGTTCAGTTCTCAAGATATGGCCCTTTAAGTGTTTCTAGGTTCGGTGGGGCCTAGGTCCTGTCCGACCTCGTCGGACTGACCCGGCCTGACCCGGTTCGAGTCCGACCCGGCTAGGCTGGGCCGAGGTCCAGACCGACCTGCAAGGGGGGTGTGACCTTCCAAGTGCATGGCCTGCTGGGTAGGCGGCCCAGCCGCGGTAAAGCACGACCCACAAGGGGCGGCCCGGCTATGCTGGCAAGGGGGGAGCGTTCTCCCCCGGTATCCTGAATGCCTCAGAGGCCGTTCAGATTTGTGAAATAGTGACGCCACATGGGCGATGCCCCGTCACCGTGGAACCCTTTGGGTAGGTGTGGGTTCTGCTTCCTTCGCGGCTTTGGCCGCAAACCTCTATTCACCAGCAGCGCGCTGGTCGCACCGCCTCCCCTTCCACGAATGACTGATGTGAAGACCACCTTCTCTGACCGCCACGACTAATGAGCCGCGACCCTTTACTCACTGAAAATGCACGAAAATGCGCCACACCTCCTCTGTGGTTAGATAGTACCGTCCACTTCGATGACCATCGCGGCCTCCTCTTGCAGCGTGTGTCGGCGCGCCGCCTCCTTCGTAGCTGGTTGGTGCCACTGTGCTGGCGGTCTTCCATAGAGGGCATAAGGGTAACAAAGTAGTGGAGGGTTTGGGCCATGTTTTTTAGGCCCGCTCTCTCTGTGTTATCTCATAATCATGAGGGAGTATAAAAAGGGTTCAAGAAATTCACTTGAATTTAAACAAGGATCAAACCCCTACCTCGTAAACCATTGGAGAATGTCTGTGCTAGAAGGTGGGTTGGTTCCCTTTGTTCCCGCAACAGGCCTCCAATGACACCATTCATACGTCGTCCTTCGGTTCATGGTTCAGTGGCACCCATCACCTATTGCTGGAATTAGCTCTGTCCTCTAAGGATTTGGCGTCTCGGCACTTAGTCAGCACTTCGTTTCTTGGCGAAGTAGTGCCGATAACCCTCCCCAAGCTCCATATAAATAGGAGAGGGGGAGGGTAAGTAACGACATTAGAAATTAATGGGGGCTCATTAATTTGGAAGCTTTCTAATTCCCCAATGTTGCTGTTACTTATATTGAAGGGTCAAACAATTTAATGGCTTGACACATTGCTGGTCCCACACTCGGCTTGTCCGTTGGAGGTTAAGATAGAAACAAAATAAAATAACAAAGTTATTTTATTTATTCTTTTAAAAGTCCCAAAACTTAACTTTTTCTTCAGACCTATTGTGGTCAAAGTGAATCCACCCTTAATCAAATCCTGGTGATGTGGATTCAATGATTCCCTCATATTTTTAATCTGAGCAACGGTTCAAAATTTAGAAAATGCCGCTCGCACGTTTACTGAATGTACCTTAAAAAAAGTTTATAAATTCATTTCGGGCACAACAAGCCTCAGAATCACGCGCTGTCAATTTTTACAGACTCGTAATAATTCCATATAATTAAAAAAAATTATATGGAAAATTTGGGTCTTTACATTCTCCACACCTTAGGGATTTTCATCTCCGAAAGCCACATTATAGAATAAGAAAACAAATGGGGTTACTGAGCATGGATCTGAGCCTCCTGCTCCCATGTTCTCTCTTGGATGTTCACGTGCTGCCAACGAACGCGCACCAGAGGTATCGACCGCCCACAAAGGACTCACTCCTGTCGATCCTCAATCTCTACCAGAACCTCTGTAAACGTCACCCCATTATCGAAGTCTAGCTCTCCATGGTCGATGACGTGCGATGAATCATGCACATACCTCCTCAGATGTGACATGTGGAAAAAGTCATGTACCCAGTGCATATGTGGGGGAAGAGCCAGATGATACGCCACCTCGCCAACTCTGCTGAGAACCTGAAAAGGTCTGATGAACCTCAGAGATAGCTTGTTGCCCCAACCAAATCTCCACAAACCTCATCGAGGTGAGACCTGTAGGAAGACATGGTCTCCCTCCTTGAACTCCAAAGGTCTCCATCTCCTGTCATCATAAGACTTCTACTGGATCTGTGCAATCTTCACTTACTAACTAGTGAGACATCGTGATACAAAATCTACCACCGCTTGCTTCGTCCCTGACCACCAGTACTGATGTTGGAGGTCTTAGTACACCTTCGCCAATCCAGGATGTACCGTTAAAGGGAATGTATGGAACTCCCACAACACCTCCTCCTGAAGTGTCACTGGTACCATGATGTATCCTCTAAAGAGGATGGTATGCTCCCCACATTTAGAAAATCCTACAGGAGATCATCCTAAGGACATCTGAGCATGTCGGGCCTCGCAGTCAATGTCCCCAAGCTATGCCTCCCAAACTCGCTGAAGAATTGGGGGAGTGATAGTCATAGACTGAAGGCAAGTTGCTCCATCTTTATCCACGAAGGATATCCGTAGTGCGACTGACTGCTCTGACGCCTCACTCAACAGTTGTAGACAAGACCTCCTGCTGAGTGTGTCTGCTACCACGTTCCCCTTCCCAAGAGTATAAACTATCTCAAAGTCATAGTCTTGGAAGAACTCTATCCATCATTGTTGTCTCAGGTTCAGGTCCTTATGTGAGAAGATATACCTGAGACTCTTGTGATCAAAGTAAATAGTAAACCGTTCACCCATCAAGTAGTGCCGCTACATCTTCAGCTCAAAGACCACAACTTCTAACTCCAGGTCATGGGTAGCATATTTTTTCTCATGATGTCTCAACTTCCATGATTCGTAGGTGATCACTGCCTGCTCCTACATTAGGAAACAACCTAGTGTGGTTCTTGATGTGTCGCAGTAGACTACATACCCAATGCCCTCTTCTGGTTGCCTCAATATGGAGGCACTCATCAGTCTCTGTCTCATATCTTGAAATCTCTAATGACACTTCTCCATCCACAGGAAAGGCTCCCCCTTCTTCATCAAAGATGACAAGGGTGTTTTTACCCTGGAGAAGTCTGGTACAAATCTCTGGTAGTACTCGACCCAAGAATAAGTCCCTCTCCCTAAAGGGAGGTAATCCTAGAAACATTTTTAGAGAAGATGTTCCCACACTCTTCCACTATATTTGGGAATTGGAAACTCAAAACTCATTCTGCCACGAGGGTAAGGCTGTCCGACTCAAGAGTGATCGACGACAACCTTTTATGCATGAGTTTATCTTGTGCTTCCCGGGTTTCCTTTTTCGCCGACCAAGGAAAATCCCACTCCAACACTGTAGATATACCACTTATTTTTTTCCTAAAAAGTTCAGTCTGAGTATGAACTGTGAATGACCAGTCCATACCCAAACTAACATCGTAAGGCCTCAATGCTTCCACCAAGAGGTTCCAACCAAAACTCTCACCTCAAGGTTCTGATCACACCATCGTCATAAGTGTGATTATTGAGTCTCCTCTCATAGGTATCTCCAAATGTAAGGGTCAAGTCAACGGTTTAACTGGAAACTCTAGGTCTTGAACAAGATCCGTGACAAGAAGGAACGATTAGTACCTATGTCTATTAATACAACATATAGTAGTAGACATAAACCATACCTCAAATCATTCCTGGATCCCTTGGATCACACTCATTGACCACATGCAGTTACCCCCTTCCCATGTCCTCCAGCTCCCTGAGCCCGGTGTGGACCACATTGGAGTGGTGGTTGTAACATGTTGAAATGTATACCACCTCATGCTGCTCTCCTAGCTCCAATTCCATGTCTGCTTTCCTATAGATTCATCTGCCCCTATCACTTTCTATTCTTGAAACATTTTACATGACCAAGTATCTGAGACTGGTGTCAGTTTCATGCTATCCCTCTGCTAATATTCACTGGCTATATCCGTTCATCAAAATAAAATTTAACCAAAAAGGTTCTATCTAGTACCCTAACATAAGTAGGGATTCATAGAGGAAAAGTGCTGGCTCAGATGTCCCTAAACACACCTCGATTGGAGGTCTGAACCCTGAAGCACTGACCGTACTATATTCATCGAGTACCTGGGATGGTTGGTACACCTTGATGAATACTCAGCTACCGACATGTCGTCCTGCCGGAGCTGTAGAAGCTCTAAGGAACACTCACCCATTAGTTTTTTATGGAAAGAGACCCCCTTCTCTGAGGAACGTTCTCAAGATTTTCCACAAAAAATTCACCTATTCGCAAGATTAGGGCAATCTTATCCTTGTCATTACCCTGATGATCCACGTAAAAAGATCTCTACCAGGACCACCATCTGATCGAATGGTGCCCTTGCTATATGGAAACTCGGACACCTCCTCAAGGCAGTCCTTAGCTGCCTATGAGTCGGGTTCACCTTAGAACCTGAGGGGCATCTGATGATGAAACACATGTAAGGCACTAAGCCTATATGTGTCCTCTACCGGTACCGCCGGTTCTAACTGCTGACCAACAGGCAATGATATAGCTGGTACACTACCTGAAGGTACCACCTCGGGCAATGGTCCATGTACCGAAGCTTCTTCACCCTACGAACCATCCTCATGTTCATGCACTAGAAAAAACTAGTAGCTAAGATCACAATTTGCTCTACTAGTGTATCAACTAGGCAGAAAACTCTAGCCACAACCTCCAGCCAGTCCTCATCCGCCTGGGAATCTGTCTCACCTAGAAACCTCAGAGGCCTCTGCCACTAGAACTCGTGCAATGCACTCAGTCGTTATGCACTGTCCGCCAGTGTGGCTGGTGGTAACTGTTTCCCAACGGGTGGTGTGCTGCTGGTACACCACCCGAAGGTGCCAACATAGTAAGAGGGCCCTACACCGGAGCCTCATCACTTGGTGGGCCATCATCATATTCTATCTCAGGAATCCTAGCTGGATATCTACATGGAGACATCCTGATAAGGAATAGGTGTGCCACGTTCATTAGGTTATACCTGGTGAGCTGACTCCAAAGCAACCAAGGAAAAACATTTCCAAAACACACGCAATCAGTGTTTTCATGCACTGAGTCGGAAATCAGAATTCAGGGTCCTGGTATATGGATACGTTAGCCGCTGCACTAACACTAGATTCCACAAACTGAAAACCACACTCATAACACTCAACACTATTGCAACATAGAAAAGATCAGAAACCTAGTTCTTCGGTAGAACTAACCCCTCTGATACCACTTTGTCACGACCCGTCCCCTGGAGCCCATGCTGTGACTACCCCAAGCCCGCATTCCATAGGCCAGGGGATGACAACTAGCACCAGAAAGACATATCCCTATAACAGAAAGGCATTTCCTTTAAACCTATACTAACACACAATCCAAGAACATGACAAGAAGCAACCATGAAGTAAACTGCTGTAGTAAAAAGTGTGTTGAAAGTAAAAGAGTGCTGAAAGTAAAAAGGGTCTGGAATAAAAGCCCAATTTAATAAGGTACATGTAAAAATGAAAAGTACAAAACAACTCCTAGATCGTCCACCAAGGATATTACCTGAAGGGTAGGTACATATCGTCTCCACAACACTCCATGTCAGCCCATCTCCTCTGTGTACCACTTGGTCCTGGCTCCCTCAAGTCTCAGTCCCGCTGCTCGTTGTCTGCACAAGACACAACAAGGTGGGGGTGAAGCCCGTGCAGGAGTGAGTATAACGATACTCAGTAGGGACCCCAAGACCCCTGCAGGTCTCCTAGAGTTCCAAAAAGGAAAAACCACAAAGTAAGGCATTAACTATACTTAGGTATATACCCATACATATACCTAAGTTATCAAGATATAACTATCTCACACGTGAGGGAAGAACACCAGAAAGGTAACACCACAAAGGTAAAAATACCACACAGGTAACACCACTGAGATAGAAGTACCACACAGGTAACACCACGAAGATAGAAGTACCACACAAGTAACACCCCAGAGACATCACCACAAAGGTAGAAGCACCACACAGGTAACACCACGAAGCTAGAAGTACCACATAGGTAACACCACAAAGATAGAAGTACCACACATGTAACACAACGAAGCTAGAAGTACCACACAAGTGACACCATGAAGATAATACCACAAAGGTAAAAGACTCATCTCACACAAAGGTATAACTTAGGTACAAAAGTACAGATGATTAGTCGTAAGGATAGATCATCTTATTCTGTTAAGTAGAACTGCTTTTGACCCACACAAGATCGATAGGTAACTAACCCCTGATGACCCACATAGTATCTGACCCACACATGATCGGTATGGGATGACCCACACGGGATTGCTGAGCACTGACCCCCACAGGATCTGACCCACACAAGATCGATATGCGTTGACCCATATAGGATCACTGAGCATTGACCCACACAGGATCAGACTCACACAAGATCGCTGAGCATCCACCCACATAGGATCTCTGAGCACTGGCCCACAAAGAATCTGATAGATGCTGACCCACACACGATCAATGTTCTTTCTTCATATTACAACCTGCCACAGGATTCCTCGCACCCGGTGCGCTCGAGTTCTGTAGAATCTGCCTCTCGAGATATCAGTCATACCTCAAATGCCAATAAGCTCCACAAAGGAGTAACCCAAAGGACCACAATGTCGTAAAGGTTCCAATGTGATAGATGGTGCGTCAATCAGACACCCAATTTGTGAGTTATAAGCGTTTTAGTTCCGAGGTCCCAATTGGATTCAGGTTTGATCCAACCCATCCATAATCCAACTATTTCCAAAACTCAAGTGGAGTATACCAAAAGGACCATCTCGATCCAAGGATCCCAATGCCACAGACAGTTCATCAAACGAACGTCTGGTTCTCAAGATATGACCCTATAAGTGTTTCTGGTTCCGATCTAACCCGACCCAGTCCGGGTCTGACCCGGCTGGGCTGGGCTGTGGAGGGCTCGGCACAGACCGCAAGGGGGATGCAACCCGCTAGGTGTGCTACTCGCTGGGCAGGCGGCCCAGCCTCGGTGAAGCGCGGCCCGCAAGGGGGCAACCCGACCGCGCTGGAAAGTGGGGAGCGTTTCCCCCCAATATCCTGAATGGCCTATAGTCCATTCGAATTTGTAGAATGGTGGCGCCACATGGGCACCGCCCGGTCACCGCAGAACCCACCAGGTAGGCACGGGTTCTGCCTCTGCCACGGTTTCGGCCGTCACCCTCTATTCACCGGCAGCGCGCTGGTCACACTGCCTCCCCTTTCGCGACCAACCGATGTGTCAGACACCTCCTCTAATCACCGTGGTTGATGATTTGCAGCCCTTTGCTCACTAGCAGTGCACAATAGTGCGCCGCACCTCCTCCACATACGGCTGGTTCCGGCCACTCTGATGACCGTTGCGGCTTAGTTCCGCGACCTCCTCTTGCGGCGTGCGTCGGCACACCGCCTCCTTCATAGCTGGTTGGTGTCGTCATGCCTGTGGTCTTCCACAGAGGGCGCAAGGGTGAAAAAGTAGCAGAGGGTTCAGACTGGGTTCGTTAGGCCTGCGCCCTCTGCGTTAGCTCGTAATCATGAGGGAGGATAAAAAGGGTTCAAAAAATTCACTTGAATTTAAACAAGGATCAAACCCCTACCTCGTAAACCATTGGAGAATGTTCACGCTAGAAGGTGGGTTAGTGCTCTTTTTTCCCGCAATAGGCCTCCAATGACGCCACTCGTACATCATCCTTCAGTTCGTGGTTCAGTTTCACCCGTCACCTCCCGCTAGAATCGGCTCCGTCCTCTAAGGGTTTGGCATCACGACACTTGGTCAACACTTTATTGCTTGGCGAAGCAGTGCCGATAACCCTCCCCAAGATCCATATAAATAGGAGAGGGGGAGGGTAAGTAATGACATTGGAAATTAATGGGGGATTATTAATTAGGAAACTTCTTAATTCCCCAACATTTCTGTTACTTATATTGAAGGCTCAATCCATTTAATGGCTTAACAAATCACTGGTCCCACACTCCGCTTGTCTGTTGGAAGTTAAGATAGAAAAAAAATAAAATAACAAAGTTATTTTATTTATTCTTTTAAAAGTCCCAAAACTCAACCTTTTTCCAGACCTATTTTGGTCAAAGTGAAACCTCCCTTAAGCGAATCCCAACATTGTGGATTCAACAGTGCCCTCATATTTTTAATCCGAGCATCAGTTCAAAAGTTAGAAAATGCTGCTAACGCATTTAATTAACTTACCTTAAAAAAGTTCAGAAATTAATTTAGGGCACATTGGGACTTATAATCACGTGCCGTCAATTTTTGTAGACTTTTAATAATTCCATATAATTGAAAAAAAATTACATGAAAAATCTGGGTCTTTACATATTTATTCAATCAGCCTCTTCCTTAATCAGGTAAACCAACTTATTTTCTAGTTCTCTTTTCCATTTTGGTTTTTAGACATTTACTAAGTTTTATTAAACTTAAATTAATCAATATCTTCATTAATGGATAACTTTCACTATTTTTATTCATTGAGTAAAGATGATTCATCTAGATTTTTAGGTTCTCCTGCCTCTATTAGGAGTAGAAAATTCATTTCAGCACCATACCTATGAATTGATCTCCTGATCCTGGTTGATCTCCTAAAATTAATTGGATGCCCTGAACTACTCGACTCTACTATTTCTACCAATACTTGAAATTATGGTGTTATAAATTTATGATACCATACTTATAATATTTCCACTCAAGTTTTAACCGCCCTTGAATTTTATGAATGATCTCCTAGACTTCCGACACCTTTAGCACTCACATCCAAGTTCTCTATGTTTTGTGATCTTCCAGTACTCTGATTAACCTGGACTTAAACAGTTTATTTTTCCTCAACCTTCTGCTTTTCCAATTTCCATTATTTCCACATAAATTTCTTATTAAAGATAATATCGCTTTTCCAAATGATTTGTTTTCCTTTATCATCCCATAAACGATATTCAAAATTTTCATCTCCATAACCAATGATTTTTTTTGGATTTTGATTCAAGTTGATCTTTGACCTTATCATTCACATGTGAATATACCAAACTACCGAAAACTTTAATATTATGAACTTTTGGTCATTTTAAAAATAATAGATCCTCTAGAATTTCTTTACAAATTGCTGATGCCATACTTACGTTGATGAGATATACCGTTGTGTTGAGTGCCTCTAGCTAAATTGACTTATGTATTCCCAAGTAAAATCTCATACTTTTATCTATATCTATTAAAGTCTTTTTCATTATTTCTACTAATCCATTTTTTATGGAGTTCTGGGAACCAACTTCACATGCATTATTCTTTCCATCAGGCAGAAGTTCCAGAAGTTGTGTTTGGTGTATTTACCATCATTGTCTTTTTAGATGCACTTCACCTTCCAGTCTCACTCCCTTTCTACCAAAGATTTCTACTGAGTAAACACATGAAATGCATTAGAATTATGCTTAAAAAAATTAAATCCACACTTTTCTTATAGCACCATCAATAAAAGTAAGAAAGTGGATTCAACCACTATAATACTGAATAGGGGAAGGTCCTCAAACATCTAAGAAGACAAGCTTAAACTTTTTATTTCTGGGTTTCTAACCATCCAAGTTTAAGGGTACTCTTCTCTTCTTTCATAATTCAAAACTTTCACACTTTCCAATTTTTATGTGATCAAGCTTCAGTATGCCCTTAGCCTTTAACACTTTCATATTATTCTCATTAATGTAACAAAACCTACAGTGCTGCACTTTCATATCATCTTAAGTTGTACTTCTAAAAACCACAATCCCATATGAATTTCCAATCAAGTAAAGGCTTCCATATTTTACCACTCTTTCAATCACCATGGATCCTAGGGTAACCTTCCACCCCAATTTGCAATGTTAGTTCCATAGCCTGCATCATCCAATTTTCCAATGTAAATAAGACCTTTCCATAGACCAAAGATGTGGTGAACTTCCATTAACTTCAAGAATCCCACATTCTTCATTCATATATTGAACTCTCTCTTTATAAGAACTTATATAGTTTCACTATTCACTATATGGACTTTCCCAAACTTCCTAGATACATAATTAACCATGCTTATTTGTTCACCAGTTGAATAATAGGATGATCTAGAGTCAATCACTCAAGATTATACCAGAGTATTCACACACAATAAATAATTTTTGGTATCCTTTATTAAGATAAGAAATTTTAACTATCATAAGTTTATTTTTTCTAGTATTATCATTGATACTTTTACAATCCTTTTTGATATTCCCTTTCTTCCCATAACTCAAACATATAGGACCTGGGCCAACTAATTTTCTTTGAATCCTTTCATGATATTTTTCTAATATTGGTTTATTTTTTTATTTCTAATGGGGAGACCTTCCCCTTCCATTAATATTAAGGGCACTACCAATTGGTACCTAAACTTTATTTCACCAATGTTCTTCATGGATTATCAAATTCCTGATATCATCAAACACCAAGTCAGTTTGTCCACTAGAGTTACTAACTTTAGTAACCATAGAATCTTAGCTATCCATAAGTGTATATAGAATAATAAATTCCTATATATTATATGAAAAAGTCACCTTTACCAATTAGAGACACCCATAGATCATATTGAAGTCATTTACATGATATTCTTCTGGTCTTCTTTCAGACAACCTTTATCCAAACAATCATCACAACATAATTTTTTTAAGGGTCATCAGTTTTTCATACATGGTCTATAAGGATATAATAACATCCTATATAGTTTTATTCTCTAAAACTTTGAATGCATAATTTAATTCTAGAGAAATCTATACCAGCACCATGCCTTTCTGTCCAACCATTTGCATTCATCTTTCTCCATAAACACTATATTCACACTAGATAATGAAACTTACAAGTAATTTTTGAATAAAATAATATTCAATTTGAATTCTCTATAAGGATAAATCCATCCCATCACACTTATCGATCAATATATTCCCTTCACCTAATGTTATAACTAAGTTGGTGTGTTGAAACTTGAGCATTGTCACTCTGATACCACTTGTTGAGGAAGAACTGATAAAAATAAGATCACTTGATCCACTGGTAAGACCATTAGAACCATGAATCAATGATCCACAAGAAGTTCCTATATATATCAACGTAGTGTAAATACCAATCCTCTGAAAGTTCACCTCCCCTCGACTAAGTGTACCAGAAGTAAGAGGTCATTACAACCTACCCACCACACAAAGTCAACCTTACACACATCTCAACATAATACAATAAAAGAAAACATATAAATCAATGGTAATAGATGAAACATAATTAAATAAAGTAAATGAACCTAAGGATTAACATGATTTGGAAAATTTTCCCTACATGCACAGGAGAAAACACTGTGACTTTCTTCTTATTACAGGAAGAAAAAAATAACATACGACTAAAAAATACATCTATAATTTTTTTATTACAAATTGATCAACACAATGTAAAAATCTAACTCACCATGTACATTAATGTTCATTATTCATGATTAGGATTCACTGTTCCACACTTTTTCCTTAGGTCCCCACTTCCTTTTATAGGAAACTCAGCTAGTTGATCTGGTCACACTACCTCCCCAAATTCACCAGAGGACCTCTAAAATGGAATGTTACTATTGATCATCAGTAACATGGTTAACCTTGAATGCTTTCATCAGTAAATGATTTTAGATTATTCCTTCAAAATACTTACTTCTAGAGAGTTCACAAATAATCTAGACCTCTAAGACTCTATCAGAAGAATTGAACTTTCGATGGTCCTATTATCACTATTTGAATTGCTGTTTTTTGTACACTAATCCCTACTACCAACCGTTGACTAAAATTCTAGTAAATGTATTTCTGATACATGAACTTTTAGTGTTCTAATATTAGGCTTCACATCCCAACATGAATCTCACTTCTTGTAGCTTCAAACTTTATATATATGATACAATAATTACTAATTCCATTCAATTTAAACTCCATGGTATTTCTCTTAATGATCAATGATTAATTCACATGAGAGTTTATTAAATTATATCAAAAACTTATAAAGTAGGTGTTAGAATAATTATAAATAATATGGAAATAATATTGGTACCCATAATTCCCACAAAAACCATTGTATTTATCTGATGTAGACTCTGATAATAATTATGTATTTATCTATAAAAATCATCATTGAATTCTCTATGAAAATTGGTTGTGAATACTTTGAATAATCCTTGTAGTAACATCCACGCATCATAGTGCCTCCATAAATTCCTTAAGTTGAATTTTAAATATAAGTATGATTTCCCAAATTATCATCCATAAATTAAAATTGATAATACCAGTCATAACATATGATAGATAATTCCAGTCACACCATTTTTATACATAACATAATCTTAGAAAATTACTGACAATACATAAATCTAAAGTTCAACACTTTACTGAATTTTCCAACTCTATCATCATATATAAGGGTCATATACTTAGATATTTTTCACAACTCTACTATATATGAAAGGGTTATATACTTATCCAAATTCTAAAATTTTCCATCTTACATAAGGGTCCTTTTATACATCAAAGTACTTTACTTTGCTAAATACTGAGATACCTTCCCTTGTATGAAGCATATATAAAATTTATTTCCTTTTTAAATTCTTCTATACGTAAATGTTATTTTCTTTTCCAATTCTTCAATACGCAAGAGTAAATATTCTTTGGATACATACTTAATAGTAAATATTCTCTGGATACACAATGGTAAAATTGAATATGTAAGTGTCCCCCCATAATTTTCCAAATTCTCTTCTTAAATGGTATGGTTCCTCCCATACATAAAGGTCTTGTACTTAAATTTTTTTTCCTTTAATATACAATATGAGAAACTAGAACAATGAATTCCAATAATAATAAAATTAATGAATAATAATAAATAATGAATAATTTAAATAATATTATACACAATAAAAAATATGAGAGAATTATGAAATTATCAAAACCTAATAAATAAAGTGATAATGAGTCACTTGACATTATCCCCCCTTTTTGATAATTACAAAACCTGAAAATATACCCCCTTTTTATAAAGATCAAAAAGTAAATAAAATATATAGTATTTCTTAAAAAATATAATAAAATCATGTAAAAACTAAAATAATAGTCATTAACAAAATAAAAAATAATAGGGGCATGAAATATAACTAATAAATATATCCCCCTTATTGGAGTTGGTACCCTAGAACCAACTACATTGTGATTTAGATTATCTTTATATATTCAAAGAAATGAATATTAATGAAATATCTTATCACATGATGATTATTATTCTATATTAAATTAATGTGATAATGTCATTGGGATATCTGTCACATTGAAAGGATATAGAAGTTCCCCACTATGATGAGATCCTTGAAGTGCTATGATGTATCACAAAATATAATTCTATAGTTGGATAACATACTTTAATCAAATACAAACTATTTTGATTTTTAGGTGCGAGTACTCAGAAGTATATGAGACTTCATCTCATGAAGTTCACACTTGGTAATCTCTAAGAGAGGAGGTAGTGAGAACATACCAACCAGTAAGAATTCCAAAAATTACATGTCATTTTATATTTCTATCTATGAACATATGTAATAATCCTGATATATTAAGAACATTATTGATACATATCAAGACTTGAGTACATTGATATATTTTCCAAAATAGTGATGACATATAATCATATTGAAGTAGGATGCGTTGAGTGTGTCACAAATGATATATTAGTAATGAATAAGTCAAGAACAGATTTTTCCCTTCCATCTTCAGGGAATTTGATATATCATCCCTTTAATTGGAATGGAATTTTGAATCTAAAATTTATGGCCATTGTGTATTGACGAGTTCATTTTAGATAGTTAAAGAATTATATATCGAGCATATAGGTTGATGAAATGAGTATACAAACAGATAGATGGGATATTGAGACAAAGATATTATATTATATAGTGAGCATTTTTATGTAGTTGTCATCATTTCAATATTAACTTATTCCTCTATGAGTGCCTTTACGTGTTTCCAGATGCTGATATTGGACTTAAGGTAAGTCTGTCTAATGCCACTAGGGAAGAGTCTTAAAGAGTCACACACTTAGTGTATCCTTTGATCTTAGTTAAATACTATTTTTATTTAAGAGTTAGAATAAATATTATTCTTAATATTGAGAGATTTTATTTATTTAGGATTTACTAATTACATTTATTCAGTCACTTATTATATATGTGGGTTGAATATTTAAATAAATATTTATTCGTAAGACCATTGAATAGTATATTTAATTATATATTGATTTATTAACAAGATAATACATATTTTTTATTATTAAATAAATATCTATTTAGTTATGTGAATGTTAAAATAAATATTTATTCAGAATACCATGAATATAATATCTATTTATTTATTGAATGAATAATATATTTAATATTTGAGGTTCAATAAATGCAGAGGAGGGTGAAAAAGCTGTGGATAACACCTGATAATGAAAATGATATACTAAATATCATTTAAATAAATATTAGTTAATTTATTGATATTCATATTATTCACAAGACTGAACACATTAAAGAATTATTATTATTATTATTATTGGAAATGGGGCTTATTATTGATTAAGGGATTAGATAAGAGTCTATTCACAATTACTGATTGACTAACCTAACTCTATATATACATGGTTATGTTATTTCTATGAAACCCTAGAGGTGTGTAAGAATCATTATTGTTTCATTCATAATTTCTTCTCCCTAGATATTTCTCTCCACAAAGAACATCTATAGGTTTCCTCTCAATCCTGAGATAATTCATCTACAATATCCTTCCTCTTCTCAATATTGAGAGGTAAGAGGAGCAATCCTCAAGCCTAAGAGATTTCATTGCGTTCAAGATGAATAATGTAATATGAACGAATCATCCACACTATCACTTGGTATTCCTTCAATGTTGTTCAAAGATCAAGGTGCATGTGTGAATCATCACTTGAGAGATTCTACTTTGGATCCTCTCAGTGCTATGATGGTACATTACGTATGAGGTTTGATTGATCAACACCTCCATTGAAGAAAGTAATCATGACCGAGTTAATTTATTATGATTTAAATTAATTATAAATTTGAAATGAATGATCCTATCTCTTAGTTCCATAACTCTCTCATCATGTTTCTTTAGATATAATCATGAAAATTTTCATTATTCATCATGTTCTTATGGTATATTTATCAGATTCATCAAAAAATTCATTGGGTATGAGTTTGACCGGTGCTTCCACTGCACCTGAAACCTTCAAGTGGCATCAGATCATTCACATTAAAATTTATAATTAATTTAGTTATTTTTGATCGATTATTTCAATTATTTTGTTAGTTTAAATTTTGATTATAATTAATAATTCATATTATTGAGATAACCTACTAATTCACTATCATATAACCTATAAAAATCCAAGAATATGTGAATAATGTCTATAAATACCATCTAAAAGTGTCAAAGGACCTGGATGCTCAATTAGATTACATGTTGTGTAACCTGATTCCACACCATGTATCTCAAACAACCACCCATGTGTTTGTGGTTACACTAAATTTGAAATTTCTTATGGGAAGTATTAATATGGAGTATAAATGTATATTTATTTCATCACATGTATACTACAAAGTGGCATGTGGTTTGGAGGTTACATGGTGCGTGACACTTCTACACACTATGTAATTCCCATATAATGTGGTGATCATGTGATTAATGAACCCGAAGTGTTTTAAATTCACATGTCACGTGTTTAATGAAATTTGAGTGACATAGAGCCTACTGTATTATATAGGGTTTGGTAGGCACACACACTATGTAATGTGGTAATATCCCATAATGATTACACACAAAGTCCCTTACCATGTAATGAGAGATTTACATAAGGGAGTTACACATCATGTAGCTGACATACATGTTGTGTAACTTGTACCCATTTGCATGGAGTAAATTCCAAATTAGGCTATACACTGTGTACAATAAATTACATAAAATAATAATAATTATGACATTAAAAATGAAAAAAACATCATGTTAGTAGTGTAAATGTCGCATGATAGGGTTTTATAAAATATTAAATGACTCATTAATGTCACGTAAAATTCAAAACTACATGTCTTGTGGGGATGATACATTCCATATAAGTTATATAGGAATTTAAATCATTACATACCACATAGGTTAAATGTATGTTTACATTCCATTTAACTATATGACACGATGTGTATGCTACATGCCATGTGACTACAGTATACATGACCACTAAACATGCCACACAGTTTGGATAGGTACAAACAATTTTTCCTCTAGTACACACCATGTACTTGAGAGTAATTTCAATTAAAATTAATTTATTTAAAAAATGAAAGCGGATGAGTATCTTATGTGTCTTCAGGACTACTTGGATTAATAATTAATACAATTAATTAATTAATTAATAAGACTATTAATTATTAATTTAAGAGAAATTTATTTTAACTAAATAGAGTGATTTGAAATATATGTTATTTTGTATGAATGTGATGTCATTGCATGTATATGAATGATAATGAGCTTTGAATGACCAATATATGTGTTGGTTTTTATTTAATTTAATATTACTACATGTGTTTTTATACGTAATAAAATTTTATTAAATTAAATATTATAGTCTGAGAGTCACCCCTTCCCCTTTATTATGTAGGAACTACATGCCCATTATAGTGACCCAAGCCCTTTACACATTATTACATGTTTTTTGATATAAATATCCAATAAACACAACCCAAAGATCATGAGGCCTAGTGTCATTGGAAGACTAGGTTCATAATAAATCAAGATGAAAATAAAATAAAATGTATTTATTTTAATTTCCATAACGAGATCATAAATCCCTTTTAGCTCATAAAACTTAATATGATAACCTAGGGAATACATAAACAAAAGATGTGATCTATAAAGCCAATTGAGGGAATAAACATGATAAAGAAGCAAAACATATGAGTCAAATGGAATAACATGATATCATAAAAAAAAGTATCATGGATAATCATATGGGATAATGACATAAAGAACATGGAATCATAAGATCATGGCATCATAGGAATTTGGAAATAATATGAAACATGAAATAAGCATCATTCAAGGAAAACTGCCAAGACAACATCACATGGTGGACAAAGTATTATCATGGGTTTGGTTTACTCCTTAATCCCATGTATATCATCACATGAGACATAAAAATTTCCCAATGTAACAGAGAATTATCTTGGTATAACCATCATAACATGTATATGCTTATGATTCCCACAAATGAAAATCAAATTTAAGATTTAAATATAAGAATTACCCATGGAAAGAAATAGGTTTCATAATCTTGCCTCATATCATAATCAAAGGAAACATCTTAAAGATTCCAAAGTGAAGAAGGAATTAAATATTTTTGTATGTTCATAACTAAATAAATAATAACATGTCTCAAATCAAAAAAATGGCATGAGAAAGGGTAGGGAATAGGGTATAGAATTGAACTTTCAAAATGGTTTTTTAAGAAATCAGTTTAAGATTTTTGATTAATGAATGAACATGGAATTTTCTTTGAAAACCATAGGTAAACTAGAATTGTTATCTATAAAATATTACTTTATTTAATGAAATCATTAATGTTAATAAAGACTTTAAAATAGTGTTACATAAAAGGATTAATGGATAGAAAATTTCCCCGTAATCAAGCATGATTTTAAAGAAGGCATTTGAAAAATAAACTTAGGGAATGTATAAACCCATCAAAGAAAGGGTGAATAATATAGTCATATATATAAGAGAGATATATATATAATTTATAATAATTCTATAACATTATATATATATATATAGGAAGAGAAAGTGTCTTAGATAGAGAAAGGTCATAACCCAAAGAAAATAGGGTGGTTCGTAGAGATCCCTTACCTTAGGTCCAAATTCATTCTACACTTGAACGTAACTATTTTTCCCAAGTAGGATCAAGAAAACTAAGAGGGGGGTGGGGGTGAATTAGTGGTTTCTTTTTATTTTATAAGATTTTTTTTCTTATCATCTTTATTAAACTTTCTTAACCTCTGAAACCTGTTAAAGTAACGATCCGCTCAAATAAAACTTCTCAACCTCACCTTTCGCATGCAACAAATATAAAGAGAAGGAAAAAAATTATATTTACAATATTTGGTACAAATAACTACTCCATTCTATGTTGTAAATCCCACTAATATGTATTCTTTCACTATCTTCTTTGTGGAATACAAAGGCATAAACAGTGAACAATTCTATAATCCCAGTAGCAACTTTCCTAATATAGTTGTTTATACCCCACAACTATCCTATCAATTATCCATTTTCCCACACTTGGTTATACACCCTAGAAAACAATCCATCCTTTTCAACAACTAGTAAGTATACACATTTACAAGAATCAATTTCCTTCTTATCTTATGATTCAATTTAGAAAGTATTCACTTTATCCATAAGTAAGATGAATCAAACTTTACCCACGTACGATATTCAAGAACTTCAATAATTATCTAAGGAACTTATTGGTCTTGAAACTTATTCCAAAAACTCAGTCTGGAAATCTTCCTCAGTAGATTTAGTCTAATATTCCCTGTCCTGTAACCTCCGTTTGATGGTCTCTATCCGATGGTCAGTCCAGTTTGATTCTCCTTCTTCTCTTCCTTCTTCAATTGAGTATAAAATCAATTGGAAGCTCGCAATTCCTCATTACAATGGAACTAGGTCTAATGAACCTTTATCTAATGGATGTCACTTAGATAGACTTGTTCCATTGATCGGATTGAACTCCACTCTGATGGACTCATTCCAATGGAACTTCCTTAGTATCAAACTAAAAAACAAAGCTTGTTTGGGAACTCAATACCTAACAAACAAATGTCAGAGCTCTCAGTGTATTCCATCACTTTAAGTTTTCACACATCGTATAAATATCTTGTACACTGCTTTTATAGGCACCTATAATGGTAATGGTGGGAAAACCAATTTCCCTTCCCACTCAGCAAAATTCATAATCATGAATTTCTCGTGCATTTAAGTATCCATAGTTGACTTCTTCAAATTTTCTAGATACTTCTTGGAGCTTATTAAATCTTCTCAAAACTTCATACTTCTTCAAGTTTACAAAAAATTTATTTATAATATCTATTTCGATTCTGATTATCATTATGATCTATCTCATTATGATGAAGACAGATGTAAAATAATAGATTCTTCATTACGTTGATCTGCACCAACTCAAAGAACTAATCTGCCCATTCTGATTTCTTCATTATGATGTAGATATATGATTCTTCAATATGTTTCTCTCAACCAAATGATAACCATATGGAAAAAACATGTCTTCTCATTAAAATTCTCCGATGATCGGTCTCGGCCTCACTTTGATGAATCAGTGTCTCCTCCATTATGATGAATCTTAACTCAACTGATAAAACATTCAACATTTGATTCCTTTATCTTGAACCAATTGAAAATATATCATAGAAATAAAAAAAAACCATTCTAATGAAAATGGATAACTTAATTGTTGATCCTCATCAAGATGACCGACCTATGATGTGGTTGTTTTTCAATGCGCTTTGCCACATCATTTTTTATATTTTATTGACTTTTTAATATCAAAATAATATATTTTAATTAATATTTATCAAATGTTGTTCTGTTTGTACATAATTCATAAATCAATGAGTTTTTATGTAAATATGTATTTTATTGATGATTTTTTCCATTTTTTATAATTTTCAAATTAAATCTTCCATTCGGTTTCTACTTTCATTTTTTATTCTTTTGTTTTTATTTAAATTTCAATATTTCATTATTTTTATTCTTTCATTCTTTCATTTATTTTGTTTTAAAAAATAATTATTTTATTTATTCTTTTATTGATTTAATTATTCTATAAATAAATAAAATTTCCACTTTTGTTTTTTATACTTTAAATAATTAAATTAATTTTAACAATTTAATTTTATTCTTTAAATATTTTAATACTTAGTTTTATTTTAATTTAATTTTTTGATTTCATTAGTTCTATAATTAATTAATTTGTTAATTAACATTAGAAAACTGACTTAATTATTATTTTTTAAATTAATTGTGAATAAATAGCAATATGTAATTAATTATTTTTTGAATATCAATTTTATTTTTTTTAACAATTTTAAAATTTGAATTTGAATTTATTAATTTCATCACTAATTTAGTAATTTAATTTATTTTTTAGTTTAATTAATTTATTGATTTAATTTGTAACATAATTCTTTTCTTTTGTTTGTTTTTCAGGTGATGAATCACCATCAGATCACCCAAAAGTGAATCAATGACTCACCACCAGACCAACCAACGATGACTCATTGATTAACCGTTCCACTTCCCCTCTTTACCAAAAATTCAACCCATCGCTAGCCATCTATACTTTTCAATTTTCCACAGTCACCACTACCATTCAATGTTAATTGCTCAACGATGACTCTTTGTCACTTTTTCTCACCCCAACGGTGACTCAACTGAGCCACCGTTAGAATATCCTTCTGCCAGCAGCACCTCTCTACTTCCACCTCCCGTCAACCTACTTCTCACCACCAATAACACTTATCACCACCATATCCATCACCTAGGACTCACCATTAGAGATCCATCCTGCCTCACTTTTTATCACTTTTGTCTCACCATTGTAAACCTCACTCACCACCATCCATTTCCTCCAGTCACCGCCATTACCCTAAACTCCACTCACCGTTTCTTTTTCTTACTCACCGTCACCAACCCTCATCCCCTTCCTTTTCCAATACTTCACCTAATGGTGACTTGAGTCACCATTCCATCTCAAGTCACTGCCGAGCATACCTCACACCGTTTACATCACAATGATAGAAACATCACAACTAAGCATGACCATCTCTAGATCTACAATAACCCCATAGATCACTGCAACCACCATCGTTGTGCCATTAAGGACTTTCCACCAGACAAAGCTGATCTCAAACACCCTAGCCTCGCTGCACCTTACCAGCACCACCTTCCGTTGTCCACATTGCCTCCCACCACCAAATCTCATCGTCTCCACCTACATAACCACTCGAGTGTCTTCGACTCTCCCTTTTGTGGGGGCCACTCCCAAATTTGGGAAGATTCAGTGGAAGGAGTCTCCAATGTTGGCAGTAGCTTCTCCTTTGGTGGGCAGTGCAGTGGACGGACGCCGACTCTGTGGACATGTAACAAATAACGGTGGAAGACTATAAGGGTTATTGAGTCAACCCTTTGACAAACTTCAGTTTTCTTCTCTTTATAATGGGATCAAATACCTTGCTATAATATCTGTGATTGTGTGATCCTCCATGATTATCCAGAGAGAAGGGAATAGAGAAGTGATGGTGTTTCTCCTATGGACGTAGGCTTCAAAGCTGAACCATGTAAATCTTTTGTGTTGCTCCATTCTGCTTCCATTTTTGTGTGTTTGAGGTACCACACACCTCCGCTGTGCCCCAAAAAGTGGTATCAGAGGCGAGTCGAAGCGAACGAAGTTGAACCAGTGAGGCGATGATGATTTTTACGGTGATTAGAAAATTTAAATTGATCATAATTTTTTTGAGGCCAGATCTATGCAGACAACGACGAGATGATTCCAACGGTGCAAGCGGCGATAAAAACGGAGTTGAAACGAGCTCGGTAGGCTCAATCAAAGTTTGGTCAAACTCATGGGTGAATAGTACCCCAGTGCCAGAGAAGACGACACTGTTCATGCCACCGGCGACAATTCTAGCGAGATTCCGGCAGGAACTCTGGCGTGCCACGTCAGTGCCATGTCAGCGGGCGATCTGGACCGTTGAACGTATTTTGACCATATCTCGGTCAATTGGTGTCCGATTTCAACGATCTAGAAGTCGATTCATACTATTTAAACCATTCTGGACGCATCTGTATGGTTAGTTTTTCAAAATTATCACTTCATAAGTTAGTGACTAAGAGGTGCGACATCGACGGTGGTGATCGTGTTTTACGATATCGATGATGGCCGGTGGCGGAGCACTACCGAGATTGGATATCTAGAAGTTCAATGGTCGAAATAATTTTGGCTTGTTGCAAAGCACGGTGAAAGATCTTTTAGTTCAGTAGGGCCTAATCAGACCGTTGATTGGAGAAAAGCCCGAGACAACTAGTGCCGATGATTGGGAAGTGCCCAAGATGCGGGTCGTCAGCGCAATTCAACTATGTTTGGAGAATGAGGTAAAATACTCGGTGTTGGATGAGACATCATTGAAGGAGATCTGGAAGAAGTTAGAGCAACTATATATGGTGAATTCACTGACCAATAAGTTGTTCTTAAAGAAGAAACTATACCAGTTGCACATGGACGAGGGAGATAATTTGTTGGATCACACCAATGAATTAAACAAGATCCTGACACAGTTATTGGGGCTCAGTGTGAAGGTTGGAGAGGAAGAAAAATCACTTTTTCTTTTTTCATCACTACCAAGCTCATTTTATGGGCTTGTGATTTCATTTCTCATAGGGAAGGAGACATTGAAACTGGATGATGTGATGGAATCACTTCAAGAATTGGAGGTATTTCAAAGATTTGCAATGCATTCAAGCGAGGAAATCATGGTGATGCGAGATGATCAGCGTGGGAGGAGCCGACATTGGAAGTCAGAAGGTAAATAATGGAGACCAAAATAAAGGGGACGTGATCCTAGAGAAATCACCTATTTCTGGTGCGAGAAAAAGGGTCACTATAAAATTGATTGTGGAGAGCGCAAACGGTACGTTTCTAGGTTAAAGAAATTTGAAGAAGAGGATATGAACATCATAGGTTTATCAGAAGATGATGAAATCTGCATGATAATAGGAATCTCATACTCAGATGGGAGAGTTGAATGGGGACAAGTGCAGTGTCATTACTGCAAAAGATTCGGGCACATGAAGCGGGAATGTTGTATTCTGAGAAGGAAGAATGAGTAGGCTCAAAATCCAAAGGAAGAAGGATGGGTTATGGATTCAGGGAGCTCAACACACATATTTATGACGAGAGGTACATTTGATACTTTTCACCAGGTGCGAGACTCAGTGTGACTTGGTGATGGGTCAACGAGCGAGGTTCAAGGAGTCAGAATGGTGAAATTGAAGACACCTGATGGAGAAATTCAAAAACTGGCTGACGTGAAATTCATTCCGAGGATGAGGCGGAACTTGATATCATTAAGTAGGCTCGATACAAAAGGGTTCAAGATTTCCATAGCAGGTGGAGTGTTGGAAGTCTCATGCGGGGATGCAGCGATGCTTAATGGGAAGGAGTCCCAAGAGTTGTATCATTTGATGGAAACCAAAGTCAGCCCAAGATCGAGTGAAGATAGTGGAAGTGTCACGTCATCTGGCATGAAGAAGCATGTTCGATTTGCTGATGAAGTTTTCAACACCTGTAAGGAGACTGTAGGTCAAGCTTCTACCCCAAATTGGTCTTGAGAGGGAGATTTGTGGGGTCAACTCCCAAATTTGGGAGGATTCAGCGGGAGGAGTCTCCATTGTCAGCAACAGCTTCTCCTTTGGTGGGTAGTGCGGTGGACGGCTGCCGACTCTGTGGACATGCAGCAAATAATGGTGGAAGACTACAAGGGTTGTTGATTCAACCCTTTGACAAACTTCAGTTTTCTTCTCTTTATAATGGGATCAAATCCCTTGCTGTAATATCTGTGATTGTGTGATCCTCCATGATTATCCTGAGAGAAGGGAATAGAGAAGCGATGGTGTTTCTCCCGTGGACGTAGGATTCAAAGCCGAACCATGTAAATCTTTTGTGTTGCTCCGTTCTGCTTCCATTTTTGTGTGTTTGAGGTACCAAGCACCTCCGTTGCGCCCCAACACCTCTATCCATCGACAACCGCTCAACCCTGCCCCCATGCAAGCCTCCTCTCTTCCATAAGCATCGCGAACTACCCAACCCCATACTTCATGCCTCGCTCGACACCCCTCCCCCATCTTTCTTCTTTTATTTTTCATTTTTTATATTTTATTTTATAACATATAACATATAACACATAATATATAATAATAATTTATATTTAATAATTAATTTAATTAATATAATAATAAAATAAAATAAAATAAAATAAAATAATATAAATATAAATATATTTATACATTTTATTTATATATATAATATTTTAATTAAAATAAGTAATAGTTTTAATTAATAAATAGTATTATATATTTATTTATCTATTTTAATGATAATAGGTATATTCAAATAATACATATTTAATTTGATGAATATTTTCTTTTAATTATTTAATACAGGTAATCATATATATATTATAATTATTTTAATAATAATAGGTTTATTAATAACTATTTTTGTTATATTTTTATTTAAGTACATGTTTTTTCTTATTTAGTTATATTTATTTTCTTTTGAAGCAGGGGGAGGGATCGTGCTGTATGGTGTGAGATCATTCAGTTTGAGGGTTTATGCTTCGGTCACCAGTAAGGAGGAAGTAGCACGGTGAAGGTGCTATGCGGAGGCTAGATAAGTGACCTTAAAAGTAGTGACATGATCTTGTAACAAGTATTGGAAGTCTCCAGAAGCAAAAAGAGCGGGAGAGGACCACGTGAAGAGCAGTAGATCATTTCCCCATTGATAGGAGATCCATTTGAGAACCATCTATCAAGCAGGGGGCATACCACCACTTCATTACTTCCAGGAGTAAGAGAAGATCACACCTTCATACCATAATACCACTTCCAGATTCCCAGGATGGGAGATCAGGAGATCACCATACTAGAGAACCATTCCAGTCACTATAGGTAGCTAGAAGAGGACATCAGAGCTTCTGTAGATCGATCAGGAAGCAAGTGAACTTCTTTTTCTCCTTTCTCTATTTTTTGAATTTTATAGAACATAAATTACTTTGTTTTAAAGTCTGTTGATATGTTAAGTTAAACCATGATTATCAGATAATCTTCTTCGGGGGAATAGGTTGAGCTAGTTTAATCTAATTTCCCTAGTTTATTCATTTATCATCTACTGGATGTATCCCTCTCTCACTCTCTGGAAAACCATTCTTTAAAAAACATCAAGTATCAGTGAAAACTAATCCTAATTGGATTTTAATTTTATATATTTTTAATTTGAGTAATTACACTTAAAAGTGAATCAAGATAAAGAGTGAGAGAGAGACACTAAGTTTAACTGACAATTTGAACTAAGTGATGTCTGATTTTTTCTCATTTAGTGATTGTAAGATTTATATAGTTGATAAACTGTAGATATCAATCAATCATAGGTTAACCTAATGAAAAAACTGGTCAGCCTCATTCAACCAGATCCATATGTTTAAATGAAAATACATAAATAAAAGAAAATTAGTATTAAAATCGGACATCTAATTCCCCCTTCCAATCTATTAGTTGTTCTTACTACCTTATTGCTTGTTTGTATTCCTACATATTTGTACTTGTATCACTCTCAATCTCACAAAAAAATCATCATTTTCTTCACTAGTACACCACCACCCACTATTTCTTGTTTTTTTGGTTTGTTTTAATTTCTGTTTTATCTTTTTTTTGGTCACTTAATCACAAAATTAGTTCTTCCCTGTGGTACAATACCCTTCTTACCACTATATTAATAGTAATTAGGATTTATAAATATTAAATTTGCATATGATCAATGAACGCATCATCAAATTTTGGAACCATTGTTGGGGAAGGTGTGTGCAACCAATTAAAAACAAAAAAAATCACATATATAAAAAAATAAAAACAAAAAAAAAATTGAAAAAAAACATAAAAAAAATTCAAAAAAAAAAAAAATCAAAAACTGTTAAAAAAATAGAAATACAAAAAATGTTGAAAAAATTAGAAATAAAAAATGTAAAAAAAATATCTAAAAAAATTCAAAAAAATTATTTGAACCTATTTCTATATGCACGCTAGTTCTAAGTCTGAGAACTTAGAACCTATAATTAAAAAAATTTAAAAACAACTCAAAGACTTGATGAAGAACAAAGAGAAAACCAAAATGGAAGTTAATAGAGAAGCTGAGAACCAAAACCTGAATTATCCATTGCCTGGAAATGTGAACCCAACTAGTAATGAAATAGTGGAGACATAAAGACTAAGAGAGTTCTTACCACCTTATGTCTTTAGAAACCCATCCTGTATTAGGCTCTCACCTAGGTCTCAAAACTATGTAATAAAATAGTAAATGTTGTATCAGCTGCTTACCTTCAATGGGATGCCTAGTGAAGACTCTCTTAACTTTATTAGGGATTTCTATTATAGTGCATAACAACAGACACTAAAAGGACTTAGTGAGGAATAACTTAAACTGAGAGTGTTCCCTTTCTTCCTTAATGAAAATTCTAGGACCTAGTTTCAATAACTATAGGAGAAAATATTTATCACCTGGGATCAAGTATATAATTACTTCACCATGAAATTCAATCCTAGGAGAATGGCATCTGATATTCGACACAATATCCTTGGTTTTCTGCAATATGAGGTGGATTTGTTTCATGAAGCTTGGGATAGATTTAGGGGATTACCGAGATAATATCTAAACCACCAGTGCGCTCCCCAATTTCTCATGGACACATTTTATAATAGCCTTACCCCTTACCACAAAACCTTGGTGGATCAATCTACTGTAGAAGATTTTAGTGACAGGACTACAAATGAGATGAAATATATTTTTAATACTTTGGAACAAAAATTATAGCACAAATTCTATAGGAGAAGAACCATAGTGAGAAAAGAACCCATACCTGTTCCACAAGCTGAAGACCAAGCTGCTGGGTTCTTCAATAAAAACACTCATAACACCCTTATGGAGAAATTACACCACTGTGGCATGTTTTTTCACTCTTAGATCCATTTTCCAAATTTTGATATTCCCACCCAAGCACCTGAGAATGCCAACTTTGCTGGATATGGTCATATGATGCATCCTAGGTAATATCCATTATCCAACACCTACAATCAGGGGTATAAGAACCAATGAAGCCAAACCTAGAGAAAATGAAATGGATTTCACCACTAGAAGTGGTCTCCAAACACACCAAGAGCCTAGGAAATAACCCTTAAATATTAAAAATAAAAAATTAGATGAATCTGAAAATTCAAATCTGGACAAAGATGAAACTGAAAAATTGGACAGAACCACTGGAAACCCTTTGGTTCCTGCTGTTCTAGCTAAAAAACAAAAAGAAAATTTCTTGAAAAACAAAGAAAATAAAGGCAAGAAAAATATTGAAGATTCATTTGAAGTGATGCCCAAAATTGTAAGAAACTTTTCTCCTGTAATCCCTTTTCCATAAATAATAAAAAGAGAAAACCATGATTCTGAGTTTTTGAAATTTCTCAATGTGATTAAAAAGATAAAGATTGACATTACTTCTGTAGAATCCCTAATAAAAATCCCATCATATTTAAAATATCTCAAGAAAATATGCTCAAATAAGAAGACCTTGGATAAATTTTACACCAATAGTATTACGGAGGAGTGCAGTATTGTGCTGCAGAATATGATACCTCATAAGCTTCAAGACTCAGTGAGCTTTGTTATTCCTTGTACCTTTGGAGATAGATGTGGAAAGTTCAAGTGTTTGTGTGATATTGGGGATAACATAAATCTTATTCACCTATATCTATTTCAACACTTGAGATTATGAGTTCCCCAAGCCACCACTGTTGTGTTACAACTTTTAGATCGATCTATTACTCATCTAGTGGGTAGGGTTAATAACATGCTAGTGAGAGTAGGTAGACTCTTTCTACCTACCGAATTTCTCATACTTGATATAAAGTGTGACTATGAAGTACCTATAATCCTTGGTAGAACCTTCCTAGACATAGGGGGAGCCATGGTTGATGTCTCAAAGGGTAAGTTAATATTACAGTTAGGTGAACAAAAAGTGGAGTTAATTTTTTTTAAAAGATTATGCCTTGACCCAAAAAGACCAAAGCACTAACATTATAAAATAAAGAGATTATAGGAGTTTAAAATAAGGAATCATATTACAATATTGTTCATGAAAATGAAGAAGATCAAAAAGAAGATCATAAAACTAGGTAATTTCTTAATTTAAACCCATATTGGCCAGACCATCTGTAACCATGTTTGCTTCACAGTAAGAATGAGTGATGGTATAATTGATATTGAGAAGAAAATAAGTGTAGTCTATCCAACGAGTAGTAATCGTCCATGCAAGATGTGTTATGCCATTCCAAATCACTTGAAAAAATGGTAGTCAAATCAATTTAAATCCAGATATTGTTCCAACCAAAGAGCTTGGTTAAGGCAATAACATGTATCAAACTCATCATTTCATCCTTAGGAGAGGAGGCAATGTCACAACTACCCATGAAGCATCCAAGGATCTAACCGAGGTAATTTCTGAAGATAGAAACACAACCCCGCATGGCCTAAATTTCCTTTAGAGGCACCATGTACATTTACTTTAATCCATCCAGGAAGAGGATCTCTCCAGAACACTTCCAAAGTGTGACGAGGCTGGTAGAAATTCTCATTAATCCGAAGACCTTACAGGATTCCAAAGTCCTACATAGTGTTGTTGCAATGTCCCTTTTGCATCGAAGCAGCTTCATGTATGGAAATAAGGATCTATATTCGACCTTCATTTTGATTGAATGAGTAATTATTATGAATAATAGGATTCTATTCATACCAGATCACATGGTGGAGCTCAAAAAATGCAGCAAGAAAAAGGTTCTTAATTTGTTTAGAACCTTCCATTTCTGTACATTTCTTTAGTTGAGATTTGAAAGAGTCAAGAATCAACCATCTGCAATAAGAAATGTCAATAATATAGTTCCAAAGAGAATAAGTAGTAGAACAAGAAAGAAAAATATGGTTAGAATCTTCTCTATATTGATTACAGAGATTTCATTTAGAATAGAGTTGGATTACAAAAGACTGAAGGCAACTATCTGTGGGGAATCTGTTGTGAGAAAGATGCTAGATAAGATTGAATCCTGAAGGCTTTATCCAAGGCTTGATAAAATTTTTTATCCAAATAAAATCACTTTCAGAATTAGAAAAATAATGATTATAATAATTTTTTGAGTTAATCATACCATTGTGAGTAGGCTCCCAAATTAAGAAATCATTAGTGTTTGAGAAAGAGTAGTTGTCAATGACATTCATAATAGTTTCAGGAATATGATCTTGTTGAGACTTTATCATATCTATAATTGATCAGTTGGTACTCTTAGGGGGTTGATTGGGAGGGATCATAGAAATTAAGGTCGTTCCATTCCAGTTATCCAACCAAAAATTCATAGAGGAAGCCTTGGAAACCATCCATATGGGATTATTCATAATATTAAGGAAATATTGTTTAATGGATGGACAAATATAAGAGTTAATAAAATTTGAATTTCCCTTCTTAAGTTTTTTAAGAAATATATTTTTGAGGAAAGAAATAGAATTAGAAGTTTTATTAAGAAGGTTCCAAGTGAGTTTGGCTTGAAGAGATTCATTAAAGTACTTAAGATTTTTAATGCCAATACCACCTTTCTCAATAGGCTTGAAACAATTTAACCTAGGGAAAATCACAATTTTTCTTTCTAGAGTGATACCGGTCCAAATAATTTTTTTATTGAGGTGTTCATTTTTTTGATAAGACCAACCAACCATTTATAGACCATCATAGAGTAAACCATCTTAGAAATAGTAGTGGATTTGACCAGGCATGTCCTTCCTACCATAGAGAGATATTTTCCTTTTCAAGAAGAAATATAGTTAAGAACTTGGTCAAATATGGTAGAAAAGTAGAAATATTTGGGTCTACCCAACAAAAAGAGGAGCTCAATGTTTTCAAGAAAATTAAAGAACCCACCCACCAAATCTTTTCCATAGATGAGATGTTAGTTGAAGGTTCTATTGATGTGGATGATGAGGATTTTCCAAAGATTCTAGAGGATATTAATGGAGAACCTAAGATTCCTATTTCAACTTCCATGGGGATTAGATCAAGTAAGGATAAGGAACCTATCGATGATTTTGAGGGGAAGTTTTTGGAACATCTAAATGAATTTTATTTGGAACATATTTAGTCCCCAAAGTAAGAGTCTAAGTGTGAGGAAAGTTTTTCTGGAAGTAACAGTGATGAAGAAAAATCCTTCTAAACTACCTTCTTGAAGAGGCAACATAAAGACCTTGGTCTATCCAGGCCCAAGTGTCTTTTCTCAAGTCAATCACCACACCATTTGGAGCACAAAACCCTCCCTATCTATCTAAAATATTTATTTTTAGGAGAGCAATCCACATTTCCTGTGACCATCTCATCCAAGCTAGAGGAATTGCAAGAGAAAAACCTACTAAATATTTTGATGAAGTACAAATCTGTCATTGGATGGTCAATTAATGAAATAAATGAAACAAATATATCTTTTTTCATACATAAAATCCCCATGGAACCTGAGTCTAAACTAATAGTGGAAGACCAAAGGATACTCAACCCAAACATGAAGGAAGTGGTGATAGAAGAAGTGATTAGACTGCTTGATTTTGGGATTATTTTTTTCCATTTCAGATAGTCCTTTGGTAAGTCCTTTCCAAGTTGTCCCCAAAAAGAGTGGGGAGACATTGGTAAAAAATGAAAAGAATGAGAAAATCCAAAAAAGAGATGTGAATAAATAGAGGGTTTGTATTGATTATAGAAAGATGAATTCTCCAATGAAGGACCATTTTCCCATTCCATTTTTGGATCAAATTTTAAAGAGACTGGATAGTAATGAGTACTTCTATTTTATTGATTCTTCCTTGGTTATAAACATATTTCCATTTCACATTAGGATTAAGAGAAAACCACCTTCACTTGTCCATTTGGGACATTTTCCTATCGGCAGATTCCCTTTGGCTTGTGTGGCGCATCATCCACATTTCAGAGATGCGCGATGGAAATTTTATAATATATGATTGAAAGGGTAATTGATGTATTTATGGATGATTTTTAAATTGTATAATGTAACTTTTAGAAATACCTTGAAAATTTGGAAACTATTCTAGAAATATTTCAAGAGACCAATATGGTCTTAAACTAGGTAAAGTGATAGTTCATGGCTATTGAGGTAATTTTTTTAGGCCACAAAGTGCCTAAGAAGGGGCTGGAGGTTGATAATTCCAAGATTGAGGTTATCCAAGTTTTCTCCCCACCTAAAAATTTCAAGGATATTAGAAGTTTCTTAGGACATGCTAGGTTTTAAAGAAGGTTCATTAAGTATTTTTCCAAGATTACCAGGACACTATTCTCACTATTGGTTAAGGACACACCCTTTGTTTTTTATGAGAAATTATTGGATTCCTTTAACCTGATTAAGGAAAATCTTACTACCTCACTAGTGATTACTTCCCCTAACTGGAAGCTACCATTTGTGGTAATGTGTAATTCAAGTGACCTAGTAGTAGGTGCATTTTTGGGGTAAAAAGAAGGATAGGAAGATGCATGTCATTTATTATGCCAGAAATCTACTAGATGATTCTCAAAAGAATTATCCCACCACTAAAAAAGAACTGGATGTTTTGATGTTTGCTCTGAAAAAAATTAGTTATTACTTGATAAGGTCCAAGGTTATCCTATTTACTAACCATACATCCCTCAAATACTTTCTAGATAAAAAGGATTCAAATCATAAGCTCATGAGGTGGACATTGTAGTTGAAGGAGTTTGATATGGTTATTAAGGATAAGAAGGGTGATGAAAATATTATCGAAGATCACTTGTCTAGGACGCCAAACAATCAACTTGTGGAACCAAGAGATATTAATACCTCATTTCCATATGAACAATTATTTGTTACTTATGTGCAACAATCTATTTGGTTTGCAAACTTTTTGATTTTCTAGCTATTGGTGTCATGCCCAAGGAACTCTCATAGAACCAAAGGAAAAGGTTTATATCTAAGTTGAAATATTATTTCTGGGATGGCCCTCTTCTTTTCAAGAGATGTGTTGATGGTATTTTGAGGATATGTGTGGCGGAGGAGTAAATGTTTCCTATACTTGAGAGTTGACATTCATCACCTTGGGGTGGTCACCATGAAGAAGATAGGACTGCTCCGAACACTACTACAAAAATGGGCAGGGGAAGCGCTACCCTTTTATCAGCGCTAAAAAAAGCATTGATAAAAGGGGACTTTATCAGTGCTAAAAAAAGCACTGATAAAGGGGCACTTTTAACAGCACTAAAAAAATCACTGTTAAAAGTGACCCTTTATCAGCGCTTTTTTTAGCGCTGATAAAGGCCCCCCCTTTATCAGCAATTTTTTTAGCACTGATAAAGGGGACCCCTTTATCAGCGCTTCTTTTAGTAGCACTAATAAAAGGGGGATTTATCAGAACTTTTCCCTACCGGTGATAAATTTTATGTTTCAAAAAAATCATGAAAAATAAAATATTGTTATATAAGTATATTTATATTGATATAAATATAATATATATTTTTTAAATATGTTTTAGATAAGTATAAATAGACTATTACATTTAATATATAAGAAATTTTGTGAAAATGGATTTAAAATATTTTAAAAATATTATTAATTAATAATTTTCAAAGTATTATTGATTAAAAATCATTTAATAACAATTTTAAGACACAAAAAATCAAAAAAATTAATAAAAGAACTAAAATAAGTTGAAAATGAAACTCAAACTTCAAACGGCCATAAATTTTGATCCGGGTGTCCGTTTGAGCTCTAAAACATATCAAATAGAAGCCTGCGATGAGATCTATGCGATAGTGACCAAATAAAAGCTTCTGTCACATTTTTCAAGGCCAAAAAAGGCCCAAAAGGCCTTCAAAACTGAGCTTTTAGTCGGGATACCCCGATTTGTTAACATTCAAACAAGTATAACTTCTGATCTGGATGTCCGTTAGGCCTGTACCACATATCATATCAAATATTGTTTCATTTTCTTCAATTTTACTATTTGTGGAGTTGAAGTGGGCTTCTGGATTATAATTTATGGTCGTTTTAACATTCTATGGCATTTCAAATACACATATATATGTATTTATTCGTAAATATATATATATGTGTGTGTGTTATATATATGTATATATGTATTTATTTATTTATAAACACACATAAAAAACATATTTCATAAATTTATTTAAAACTAATCTTATAAGTATATATTAATATACAAATAAATATACGGATAAAAAATTATAACTAAAAAAAATATATAAATAAATATAAATATATATTAATATATAAATGAATATATATATACTAATATATGAATAAATATATTTATATTAATATGAATCTATATCAATATTCAAATAAATATAACTATATATATATATAAATAAATAGATATATCATTAAATAGAGAAAAAATGAAATGACTTAGTGGTAAAGGTGTAGCCGCGAAAAGGGGGAGGTCGTGGGTTCGAGTTTGAGTGGAAGAAAAGGGGTGCGTGTGTTTGGGATGCGCAAAAAGGGTAGCGTGTGGGAGAGTGTGAGGGGGGGGGGGGGGTCTTCCTAACACTGATGGGGGGGGGGGGTCAAGCGCTATTAAAATCTCCCCCCGCATTATATAATTCTTTTTAATTTTTTTAATTTTTTTTGACTTTTATCAGAACTTTTTAAAAGCATTGATAAAAGGGATCTTTATCAGTGTTTTTCAGAGCACTGATAAAATGGACCCCCTATATCAGCGTTGATCTTTACAGCGCCTTTTTAGCACTGTTAAAGCCCATTTTGAGCTCTGATAAAGCCCATTTTTGTAGTAGTGAGGTTCTTCAAGCTATTTTCTACTAGACAAATTTGTTCAAAGATGATAGGAGTTTGATCATTGACTGTGATAAGTATTAGAAGATTGGAAATGTTGGAATAAGGCAAGAGATGCCTCAAAAAAATCAGATGTTGATATTTTTGATGTTTGGGGATTGGATTTCATGGGACCCTTACCATCCTCTTATGGGAATGAGTACATTCTTATGGCTATGGAATATGTGTTCAAGTGGGTTGAGGTAGTGGTTCTACCTAACAATTATACTTCTAGTGTGGTGAATTTTATCAAGAGAAACATTTTTTATAGGTTTGGAGTGCCTAGCGTATTTATTACTAATGATGGAACTCACTTTAAGAATTATAGGTTCACAAATTTGATGGAGTAGTATGGATGTTATCATAGAATAGGTACCACCTATCACCCATAGTCTAGTGAACTGGCTGACGTCTCCAACAGGGAGCTCAAGAATATCTTAGAAAAGACAATGTCTATCTCTAGGAAAGATTGTCTAGTAAAGTCAGATGAGGTTCTGTAGGACTATAGAACTTCTTAAAAGACTCCCATTGGGATGTCACCATACATGATGATATTTGGGAAAAATTTTCATCTACTTGTGGAATTTTATCAAAAGTATTATTGGGTAGTGAAGGCCCTGAACATTGATTTCAAGTTAGCTGGTGAGAGAAGGCTGTTAGAGTTGAATGAGCTGGAATAAATTAAGAGGTAATCCTATGAGATTATTGAAATTTAAAAACAAATAACTAAATCATTTCATGACTAAATAATTCAGAATAGGGAATTAAAGGTTAGACATAGGGTCCTTTTATTCAATTCTAGGCTGAAACTTTTTCCAGGTAAATTGAATACCAAGTGGTCATGACTCTTCAACATTTTTAAAGTTCTAGTTAATGGAGATGTGGATCTAGTTGGAGAAGAAAACATAAAATTTTTGGTCAATGGAAAAAGGATAAAATATTTCTTTTTAGGGCAGTCAAAGGGATTGTTTTCCATTTCTCTACTTGAAGGATAAGGCTGTATCAAGTCCAACTAAAGACTATAAACTCAATGTTTCATGAGAACTAACCCATGGTTGTTGTTCTATTATCTTTTTATTTTTGTTTTCAAAAAATATAACTTATACTTATTGATTCTATAGTTTACTTTCCTACTTATCTAAGGGTATAACATGGCTTGCTACTTCTAGAGTGTTACTATTGTCAGAAAATCGAAAAAGGAAAACCAAGGGAGAATCACACTATATCATCTAGATAAAACCTATTATACTCACTCTTTGGTTGATTTTTTTCTCTAACTTTAAAATTTGGATTCTTATGCTTTGTTTCTTAACTTGCAAGAAATAAAGAAGAATCACCAAATCAATTCACTTAGTACTATAGAATAGGGTCTTTTAAATGAAAATTAATAGTCAAATATCCCATATCCAGGGAATTATTGTTTTTATTTTTCATTTTTACTCATATTTTTGTGTCAAATGCATGCTTATAAGTGTGGGGGACTCCCCCTCTTTGTTTTGAAAATTGTGATTTTTTTCTTATTTGGGTGCTAGCTTATTAGATTCCAATGAGTTGCAAATTTAGTTAAACTGAATTGTGAAACATGCTTACACCCATTGCATTCAATTTCATACTGTTTTTTTTGAACTTCATCGCTCATCATGCTACTATTTTAATTGAACCGAGAAACAATCATTTAAATTTTTATAACATATAAAATCATGAACATTTTAAAAAAATGCACTTGTTTTCTGGTGGTGGTCTGTGGGATTTATTTTTTATATATGTTTTCTTTTTTTTTTTTATTTTTGGTGTGTCAAACATCTTTTTCAACATCCCCATCACCCCTCAAATTGAATTTTATTATGATAAAAATCAAGATTTGAATCAAAATTTTAATTCTATTACCCACTTTGAGAGTTAACAATGGGGAAATTCTTGAGTTTTAAGTGTGGGGGAGAGGGGTAGTTATTTTGTGATGAAATTATGGCCACATCATCCCCCCTTGATTTTTTGTCAAAAAAATGGTCCAAATCTTTCAAAAATTTTCAAATTCCTTCAAATTTGTTCATTTTTTTCACATACCAAGGGAAATTTGGGTTCAATTTTCACTTAATTATTTCCTACCTAGTGGATCAAACTTTCGGGTTATTGAGGGTTTCACTGATTCTGAAGCTGTTGAGGATGTGTGATTACTAAGTGATGTAGCACACTATCCTTATGGATTTTATATTTAATAACTAAAAATGGAGTGAGATAGGATAGTTTTGTGGAATTATGATCACCAATTTAGGAAACTATAAATTTTAACTATAACCTAGGAGAATCATCCTTTAAAAAAAATAATAATCACTTTAAGGACCCAACTTATATGGTAATCTTAGAAGTCATTTCAAACTGGAGTAAAATAGGAAAATGAGATCCCATGGTGAATCTATGAGACTATAGGCATTGGGTGTGTATGTTATCCCTCTCTAAAAATAAATAAATTCTTCTACATAGTGCTCTTCACATAAATGGTTGGGTAAAAAAATAGGAAAAAACAAAAATAAAAAAGAATAAATTAAGTGAACAGTAGTAAAAAATGAGTTCATTAAGGTGAGAGGAATTTTGAACTCAGATGAATAAGGATTCAATTAACTTATTTGAATTTAATTTTAATTGTGTTAATAAGGAGATTTAAAAAATATAATAAAAAAATAAAAAAATAAAAAAAATAAAAACACTTTTTTTGGAACCTAGGAGAAAGTGAAGTTGAAGGCACCATTTGTTAATATTTTAATTCCACTTGATCTAATATTTTATCACTCTTATATTTATAAATTGAACAGGAATTAAATTAGGACATTAAGTGATTTTCATATAGAAGGCATGACATATTTGACATTTAATGAATCTGTGTTGCCTTTGATTTCCAGTATGTTTTTGAATCTAGGAATAATATTCTATGTAAAGTTCATTTGAAAAGCCACTTCTGGTTCTATTCCTCTGTTTTTAAACGTATAAGAATACTAATTTTTTAACTCATTGACAAATCATTCCTTCTATTTTACAAATACAAAAGCTTGCATTTGTTTGAGGACAATTAAACATTTAAGTTTTGGGGATTTTGTTGTGGCTATTTTTTAATGCATTTTACAACATTATTTTTTTTATATTTTATTGAATTTTTAATATCAAAATAATTTATTTTAATTAATATTTATTAAATGTTTTACTTTTTGTATATAATTAATAAATCAATGAGTTTTTGTGTAAATATATATTTTATTGATGATTTTTCTCATTTTTTTTTCAATTTTCAAATTAAATATTCCATTTGATTTTTTTACTTTCATTTTTTATTAATTTGTTTTTATTTAAATTATAATTTTTAACTATTTTATTTATTTCATTATTTCATTTATTTTGTTATTCAAAATAATTATTTTAGTTATTCTTTTATTCGATTGATTCATCTATGAATAAATAAATTTTCAATTTCTGTTTTTGATACTTTAAATAATTAAATTAATTTCAACAATTTAATTATATTCTTTAAATATTTTTATACTTAGTTTTATTTTTAATTTAATTATTTTATTTAATTAATTAATTAATTAATTAATTTTTTAATTAACTTAAGAAAACCAATGTAATCACTATTTTCAAATTAATTGTGAATAGATTGTAATATGAAATTAATTCTTTTTCAAATATTAATTTTATATTGTTTTCAACAATTTTAAAATATGAATTTTAATTTATTAATCTCATTTCTAATTTAGTATTTTAATTTTTTTTAGTTTAATTAATTTCCTGATTTAATTTGTAACGTGATTATTTTCTTTTGTTTGTTTTTCAGGTGATGACTCACCGCTAGATCACCTAATGGTGAGTCAATGACTCATCTCCATACCAATCAATGGTGACTCATTGAGTCACCATTCCACTTCCTCCCTTTTACAAATATTCTACCCACTGCTAGGCATCTATACTTTCAATTATCCATAATCGCTGCCACCATTCGATGTAAACTGCCCAGTAGTGACTCTTTGTCATTGTTGCTCCTCCCAATGATGACTCAACTAAGTCACCTCTAACATCTCCTTCTGCCAACAACACCTCTCTACTTCCACCTTCTTTTGAAAAGCTTCTCACCGCTAGATCCATCACCCAGGACTCACCACCAGAGCTCCATCCTCCCTTACCTTCTGTCACTTTTTTCTCACCATTTCAAACCTCACTCACTACCATCCATTTCCTCCAGTCATCACCATCATCCCAAAATCTACTCATCATTGCTTTTTCTTACTTACCGTCACCATCCCTCATCCCCTGCCTCCGCAAATACTGCACCCAACGGTGACTTGAGTCACTATTCCATCTTGAGTCACTACCGAGCACACCTCACACCATCATCATCACAATGATAGAAAAATCATAAATTCACACAATAGAACAAATAAATTCTTTTTCAGAACAATTTCATCACAAAGTTTTCTAGATCTAAGGGAAAAAAAATTGAAATCAAATCACACCATTGAAGATGAATAGACTCGAAATCCTGGTTGAACACTGAAGCTTCACTGTATAGCTGAGTGCAACCATCTCTAGATATGTAATATCCCCATAGGTCACTGCAACCATTTCCACTATGACATAGAGTACCTACCGCTAAATGAAGTTGAACTCCCATACCCTATCCTTGTTTCACCATGCTTGCACCACCTTCCACTATCTGTGTCACCTCCCACCACCACAGCTCGTCGTCATCACCTACAAGACCACCTGAGTGCTGTCACCTCTCTCTATGACCACTGATGGATACTTAGCCCCCTTATGCAAGCCTCCTATCCTCCATGGGCATCGTGACCCCCTACTTTATGTAAGAACTTGAGTTTTTGGAACAGGTCAAAATACTGACCCTGTTTGAATTTTTGAATTGTTTCTGGGAAAATTGGGAAAATTTGGGAAGTTATGGAAATTTATAGATTACACGCCATGTAATCCAAAGTACAAGCTGTATATAGGTTAGGCATGTAACAACCGCATGCTCTCCGAGTACATGTCGTGTGATAAACATGTAAGAATTTCCTACTACACGGTGTGTAGTGTTGCTTGAAAAACTGTGTATTCTCATTTTCGTATATCGGATGAGTTCTATCCGTGTGTTGACCCATGCGGCACGTCCAAGTTGTGTGGATACCTCTACTTAAGTTAGAGTATGGACAAGGCAACTACACAGTGTGTAGTCTTTTATACATTCCATGTATTTTTATTTTTATTCACTTAAATGAAAGAGCATCGCGTCTAATTTTGGGAAACACCTTCTTCTTCCCCAACTTTAGAACAAGTCCATTCTGAAATCCCAAATTACATACCTTGCTCTATAATCTTCATCCCAAGTCCATTCTTCAATTTTTCGGTGGTTTCAGGATCACATCAGCAAGGCTAAACCCACACACCCTATTCCGTTCTTGATTCTTTTCCTCACACACCAAAAATTCCATCTAAGCAGAGTTGTTGGGATTTGACAGAAACTTAGATTACGAAGATTGGATTCAAATTAGAGCTCTATATTTGATGTGCCTATGTATATGAGTCTCAGGTAGGTGGTTCATACCTTCTTTCATATTTTTACGGACTTTTGGGTGAAGCGGCCTTTGATGCGTATTTGCGTATTTTGAGCGAGACCCTGTTTTATCTGCTATTGCATATTAAATTTCCTATTAGACCCATGAGATGCCTTTGGGTATGCCCTTTTACTTGTTTTTATTGAGTGGGGCCTAGAGGGGGTTGTTTCTCAATTGGGAAATTTTGGACAGGTATTCCAAATTGCATTAAAATGAATTATTTTTATTAAACTACTGAGTTCCAATTATTAAGTGATGATATGAATTGTAAGAGGCTTTAAAGTCCTTGGTGTTGGTATGGGACATCACATAGCTAGTGCAATTTAACTGTTTAGTTTGATTTGTCTGTTTTAAGTATTTCTTTTGATTATAGTTATGTGATGTGTGATATTGTATATTCTGGAACCTTTGGGTTGTGCCGGGCATGGCCTGGGTATTGTTTAGTGATGGTGATCACAGGTTGGGCTTATCCAGGGTTACATTGGGTGGTTCTGACCACGGGATTGAGCATCATGGACGTCGACTTAAGGTAGTGTGACTTTCAGGTTAGGAATGGCCCGAGTTACTTGGGTGGAGAGGCCATCAGAATTGAGCAACATGGTCGTAGGGGCACGATGTGTCAGAGATGTTGTGGCTTGAGAACTTATTTTTGTGATTATCGCTCACCTGGATCTTTGAGTAGTTTTCACACAGAGAGACTCTGTGATGAGGTGGTTTAGACCACTCGTGTAGGTAGAGGCCCCCGTTAGTTTCGGTTTAGGTAATATTGGTTTGGGGGTGCTTGTTGTAGGAAGCCATGTGGAAGGTGAGAAGCCTTAGGGGGATATCATTGAGGATATCGGGTTGGGGGCAGAGGATCACCATGGTTTGGGGGCAGACATCACTATCTCTTCAGTTACTGATTTGAGGGAAGACATCACTGTCCCTCCAGTTAATTTATTGAGGGAAGAAATCGTTGTCCCTCTGGTTATTTATTTGAGGACAAGCATCGCTGTTCCTCCAAGTTACTACTTCTTGGTCATTCCTTTGGGACATCGATACTTGAGACACATGGTGTCAAGGGAAAAATAGTGCCGAGTTACATGACATGGATTCTAGCGTTGGTCAAAGAAGGTGACACTCCATGGTGGATGCTAAGCACTAGTAGAGTTTGTGTTTATTTGTGCATCGTACTATTTACTATTTTCCTTATAAATGCATGAATAATTAAACATTTATATTAGGTATGCACCATTGGTTGGTATCCTACTAAGATTCGTCTCACACCCTGCACGGGCCCTTCAGGACGCATGTCGACTTTATGGATTTACGTGCATGAAAGAGACCAACTTCAGGAGTTGGACTGTTTTAGCTATCGCATGGAGATGGTAGGGACCGTGAGGTCTTGCCTAGCTGGAGTTTACTTTATTTTTCTTTCTTTTATACACCAGCATTCTTTTTTGCTTACATTTCGCTACTGTTGTTATATTTATTACTTCCACTATTTATTTCTATTGATTATGCTTCTGCTATGCGGGTCTGGTTTGAGTATGCAAAGTCTTCTAATTTTATATTATGCTCGGACCAACACCATTTTTATCCTCTGAGAGGGTATAACCTCCCCACTATACCTATCAGACCCTAGATTCTAGTCGACAACCTTTGGTGTTCAGGGATGTGCGCCTAAGGTAGTAACACCCGACCCGTTTAGCACTATTCATGAGGCTTTTTAGGTCCAGGATGTTATAAAGTGGTATCATAGGGGTTCTTGACAAGGATTTAGTAGTAGTGTTTTGCTGGATACTAATGATATTGAGACTTATCTTTTTATTTTTGCTGGTTTTACTATTTGGGATATGGTAGACTGGAGATAGGTTGTTACTGGAAATGGGTTTCTAGCTTGTGCTTGGGTGCCTATAGCCCCAGGTACGAGGGATGGACCAAGTTTCCTTGGGCGGGAATTGTTGTTTTTCTTTTGATCAGATTATAGTTTATATGATTTCCACCTCAGTGGATCACTTGGTGTGTGATGTTATTGATTGTGATATGTAACCCTTGACCCGGTGCGGTAAGGGAGAATTGGACCTTGGCCCGATATGGTAAGGCTTAGTTAATTGGTTTTGATAGGCACATTTTTAGGGTATTTCAATTTCATAACTACATGAATGCTTTGTGAAGTGATAATACCATGTGAATAATATAAAATTCCAAGCTTTGAATGCTTTTTAAATGTGATAGGTGAAATTCATGATAGAATTTCTAGTTTATTGCAATGTACTATGCCACACTTATTATATATTGTGAATTGCTTGTGGCAAGAAATTTTGGGCCCGAATCTTGTATGAGAAGGAATGTACTATGATTGAGATGATTTTGATCACCAGGATTGGGTGACTAGGTCATCGGTTTGAGGCAACATTGGTTTTCAGGACGGGCATGGCCCGAGTTACTTTTAATACTTGGCTCTATTGAGGGCGGGTAAGGAGGGCATGAGGCCGAGATGCTGTGGGGCATGGTTGAGGTGGGGGAGAGTAAGGGTAGTAGTTATGCGCTACCTTTTACTAATTTCATTATATACGTTATATATATATATATATTGTTATGTATGTGGGATGTTTGACCATTTATGGTATTCAATAGGTTCCTTTTTGACAACCCAGATGGAGCATTAGGTGGGAGATGGTACAGTGCCATAAGGGAAAGATCAGGTTCAGGATCCGATGCAAGTAGAGTAGGAGCCGAAATTATAGGCTCAGGGAAAGGATCAGGTTCAAGATCCAGTGTAGGAAGGGAAATAACTGGGTTTGGCAGCGTTCAGACCATGGCTCGATGAGAAGATTTGGTCTAGTTTAGTATGTGTCTTATAGAGGATTGAAAGAGGTGCGTAGGGTACAAATCCATCTACGGAATATCTGATGCGGGAGTTCCAGTTGCAGTACTCGCTGATATTTTAGGGTGAGGGTGGTCCAAAGGCAGCTGAGAACTTGATAGAGAGCATGAAGATGATCTTCGAGCAGCTCGAGATGCCTCCAGGGTGGAGGGTCAAGCTGGCGACATACATGCTGTGAGGACCGGAAAAACATTGGTGGAATGTGCAGGTTCAGGCACACAGACACAAAGGACTGGCATATAAGGACTTCAAGGATAGGTTATTCGAGCACTTTTACCTAGAGAAACTGAGGGAAGAGAGAGATCAGGAGTTCTTGAGCCTTTAGCAGGGAGACATGTCCGTCATGTACTATGAAGCTACTTTCACTGAGCTGTCTCACTTTTCACCTAGTATGGTAAGCAATGACTCAACAAGGGTGAGGTGATTAGAGGATGGCTTGAAACATGCCATTCAGATCTAGGTAAATATCTTCAGGCTGGGTTCGTTCTTAGAGGTGGTGAATCAGGCACTCATAGCGGAGGGCAATGATAAAGAGAGGTCTCACTTAGGCTAGATGATGGCTTCAGGTGATAGTTCGGATAATAGGAAGTGAGGATGGGATGAGTTCCAGTAGGGCAGTATGGCCAAGAACTCAGCTAGAACACCTAATAACAGTTCATCAGTGGTTTTCTTTCTGTGTGGATATCCAGTGCATGTCGAGACTCAGTGTGATAGTCCTCTAAAAGTGTGCTGGGCATGTGGACAAGTCGGGCATCTTGAGAGGTTCTGCAGGAAGCCTTCTCAGATAGCCGATAGTTAGGGACCAAGACAGGCTATGAAATATGGAGTTGGTTCAGGTCTGGTACCAGGTAATGGTAGTTGAGTTTCAACTACACGCGGAGGATGTGATAGAGATAGTGATACCCATCTGAGGGGTCAATGGCCAGTGACTGGAGTAGCACCGCAGGAAGGTCAGACATCAGGAAGTCGTACTTCAGGACAGGTATATGCCGTGGAGCTACCAGAGGCTGATCAGGCTGGTTAGCCGACGGCATTTAGAGGTATACCACATGTGTGGCTGTGATTTCCTTGTTTTCTTTTTGGCATGACCTATTGAGGCATGTATGTTTTGAGTACACGCAATGCATGGGATATATGTGTAATAACTAGATACTAGTCAGTGGGATTGGCACCATATCGAGTGTGTGATATATTTATATATAATTATGAGATGCGTATCATTAGGGTAATCGAGGATTCAAGTTAATTAAGGCATCGTGGGCATCAAGGCATCAAGGATGTAGGTTACTTGAGGTGTAGTGGGCATCAGGGCATCGAGGATGCGAGTTACTTGAGGTTCTAGGAAACAGATTTGTTTTGAGAATCCATGGGATGCAGGACCTTGTAGAGGCAGGAATCGATGCGATGTGGGATACATTTTGGGTGTTGTAAATGACACAGGAGTACCAATGAGGTGCAGGGGTGACGATGCATCACAAGAGGACCATGAATCCAAAAAATAGGTTAGTGAACCTTTTCTTTGTTGAGTTTTGTAGGGTTGAGACTGAGTTAGGAAATTCCTAAGGTGGGGATCCCCTTGAGGGATTTAGCTAGAACCTTTAAGACAAGGGTAGTCTGGGTTACTTTTATTGGTGTTGTATATTAAATTCCATCTCCGAGTTTCGTTTGATAGCTTAGGGACAAGCTAGGTTAAGGTGGGGAGATTGTAAGAACCCGGGTTTTTGGAATGGGTCAAAATCCCAACCCTGTTTGAATTTTTGACTTGTTTATGGGAAAATTGGGAAAATCTGGGAAGTTCTAGAAATTTTCAGATTACACACCATGTACTCCAAAGTACACACTGTGTATGGGTTAGGTGTGTACTGACCGCTTGCTCACTGAGTACATTTCGTGTGATGACCATGTAAGAATTTCCTACTACACGGCATATAGTATTGCTTGACATGCCGTGTATTCTCCTTTCAATATACTGGCTAAGTTCTAGCCGTGTGTCGACCCGTGTGGTGCATCCAAGCCGTGTGGCTACCTCCGATTAAGTCGAAGTATGGACAAGGAAACTACATAGCGTATAGTCCTTTATAAACGCCGTGTATTTTTATTTTTATTCACTTAAATGAAAGAGAATCCCGTCAAATTTTGGGAAACAACTTATTCTTCCCCAACTTCAGAACAGGTCCATTCTGAAATCCCAAATTACATACCTTGCCCTAGAATCTTCATCTGGAGTCTGTTCTTCAATCCGTCGGTGGATGCGGGATTGCATCAGCAAGGCTAAACCCGCGCACCCTATTCCATTCTTGATTATTTACCTCACACACCACAAATTCCATCTGAGCAAAGTTGCTGGGATTTGATGGAAACAAAGATATATGAAGACTGACTTCGAATTAAAGTTTGATATCAGACGTGCCTACGTCTACAAGTCTCAGGTAGGTGGTTCATACCATCTTTCATGTTTTCACAGAATTTTGGGTGATGTGGCCTTTGGTGCATATTTGCGTATTTTGATCAAGAACCTATTTTATCTCATATCTCATATTAAATTGCCTATTAGACATGTGGGATTCCTTTGGGTATGCCCTTTTACATGTTTTGCTTAAGTGGGGCCGGGCTGGGGGTCGTTGCTCAATTGGGACATTTTTTCCAGGAATTACAAATTGCGTTAAAATGAATTGTTTTAATGAAACTACTGAGTTCTAATTATTAAGTGATGATATGAATTGTTAGAGGCTTCCAAGACCTTGGTGTTGGTATGGGACAACACATAGCTAGTGAAATTCAACTGTTTAGTTTGTTTTTTCTATTTTAAGTATTTATTTTGATTATAGATATGCGATGTGTGATATTATATATGCTGGAACCTTTGAGTTGTGCTGGGCATGGCATGAGTATTGTCGAGTGATGCTGATCATAGGTTGGGCTTGTCCAGGGTTAAATTGGGTGGTTCTGACTATGGGATTGGGCATCATGGACGTCGTCTTGAGGCAATGTGACTCTCAGGTTAGGCATGGCCCATGTTACTTGGGTGGTGAGGCCATCGGACATGAGCGACATGGTTGTAGGGGAACGAGGTGTCAGTGATGTTTTGGCTTGGGAACTTATTTTGGTGATTACTGCTCACACAGAACTTTGAGTAGTGTGAACATAGAGAGACTCCGTGATGAGGTGGTTTTGACCACTCATGTGGGTAGAGGCCCCCATTTGTTGCGGTTTCGGTACTATTAGTTTGGGGGTGCTTTCCATAGGAATCCACATGGAAGGTGAGGAGACTTTAGGGGGTATCATTGAGGCTATCGAGTTGGGGGGAAGAGGATCGCCATGGTTTGGAGGCATACATCGCTGTCCCTTTGGTTACTAATTTGAGGGTAGACATCGTTGTCCCTATGGTTACTTTATTGAGGGTATACATCGCTTTCCCTCCAGTTATTTATTTGAGAACATGCATCGTTGTTCCTCCGAGTTACTACTTCTTAGGCATGCCTTCGGGACGTCGGTACTTGAGACATGCAGTGTCAGGGGACACATGGTGCCGGGTTACATGACAAGGATTTCGGTGTTGGCTGAAGTAGGTGACACTCCATGGTGGCTGCTGAGCACCAGTGGAGTTTGTGTTTATTTGTGCATCGTACTGTTTATTGTTTTCCTTATAAACACATGCCTGCTTAAATACTTATATTAGGTATGCACCGTTGGGTGGTATCCTACTGATATTCGTCTCACACCCTACACGGGCCCTTCAGGATGCGTGTAGACTTTATGGATTTATGTGCAGGAAAGAGACCAACTTTAGGAACTAGACTATTTTAGTTGTCGCATGGAGATGGTAGGAACCTTGAGTTCATTCATAGTTGGAGTTTACTTTGTTTTTATTTCTTTCATGTACCATTATGCTGTTGTATTTACATTTCGCTATTGTTGTTATATTTATTGCTTCCTCTATTTTTTGCTATTGATTGTGCTTCTGCTATGCGGGTCTGGTTCGAGTCTAGAGAGTCTTCTAATTTTATATTATACTCGGGCCAATGCCTTTTTTATCTTCCAAGAGGGTATAACCTCCCCACTATACCTATCAGATCCTCACTACTAATCGGCAGCCTTTGGAGTTCAGGGAGGTGCGCCTAAGGTAGTAATACTCAACCCATTTATCACTGTTCGGGTGGCTGTTCGGGGCCGAGATGTTACACTTTATCCCTCTCTTGACACCCCACCCCCATCTTTCTTCATTTAATTTTAATTTTTTATATTTTATTTTATAACATATAATATATAATATATATTTAATGATGAATTTAATTAATATAGTAATAATAATTAAATTAAATTAAATTATATATATATTATACATTTTATTTATGTATATAATATTTTAATTAAAATAAGTAATAGTTTTAATTAATAAATAGTATTATATATTTATTTATCTATTTTAATGATAATAGGTATATTCAAATAATATGTATTTATTTTTATTAACATTTTCTTTTAATTATTTCATATATGTAATTATATATATATTATAATTGTTTTAATCATAATAGGTTTATTAATAACTATTTTTGTTATATTTTTATTTAGTATATGTTTTTTATTATTAAGTTATTTTTATTTTCTTTTGAAGGAGGGGGAGGTATTGTACTTCATGGTGCTATATCATTCTGTTTGAGGGTTTATGCTTTTGTCACCATCAAGGAGGAAGTAGCACAGTGAAGGTTCCATATGGTGGCTAGAGAAGTGACACTGGAAGCAGTGACATGGGTTTGAGACAAGTATTGGAAGTCTCCAGAAGTATCAAGAGAGGGAGAGGACCACTTAAAGAGCAATGATCATTTCCCCATTGATGGGAGATCCATTCAAGAACCATCCATCGAGTAGGGGGAAGACCACCACTTTATCACTTCTAGGAGCAGAAGAAGATCACACCTTCAATCCAGAAGACCACTTACAGATTCCTAGGGTGTGAGATCGGGAGATCACCACACTAGAGTACAGTTCCAATCACCACAGGAAAGAGATATAGGACATCAGAGCTTCTGCAGATCGAGAAGGAAGTGAGAGAACTTCCTTTTCACCTTGCTCTATTTTTTTATATTTTCTACAACATAACTTACTTTGTTTTAAAGTTTATAGATATGTTAAGTTCAAGCATGATTCTTAACTAATCTTCTTTGGGGGAATAGTATGAGCTAGTTTAATCTATTTTTCTATGGTTTATGCATTTATTATCTACTGTATTTATCCCTCTCTCACTCTTTGGACAACCATTCTTTACAAAACATCAAGTATCAGTGAAAAATGATCTTTATTGGATTTTAATTTAAACCTTTTTCAATATGAATAAGTCCAATGAAAAGTGAATCATGATCAAGAGAGAGATACACAATAAGTTCAACTGGAAATTTGAACTCAGTAATTTCTGATTTGTTCTCAATCAGTGGCTGTAAGATTTTCACATTGGATAAACCGTAGAGATCAATCAGTCATAGGTTGACCTGACAACAGATTTGGCCAACCTCCTTTAATTAGATCCATATGTTTAAATGCTAATGCATAAACAAGATAAAATAAGTATTAAAACTGACTAGTCGATTTCCCCCTTTCCATCTATTGGTTGTTCTTACTACCTTGTTGCTTATCTCTCTTCATACCTGTTTGCACTTGTCTCACTCTCACTCTCTCACACAAACCATCATTTTATCCAGTAGTACACCACCACTCACTATTGATTGTTTTTTTGGTTTGTCTTGTTTTTGGTCACCTAAGCACAAAATCATTCCTTACCTATGGTACAATACCTTTCTTACCACTACACTAGAAGTAATTAGGGTTTATAAATATTAAATTTCCATGATCTAGACAACTACATCACCAGATTCTGACTTTCATGCATTGGTTTCAAAATCTCCCCATAAAAATAATTATTCCATTGATTCCATTTTCAAACATCAATGCATCTAATGATCAGTGTTATAATTCATTCGGATGATCGGTGGCAGACCACGTCTGATGGACCGGTGTTGGCAGTTTTACCTTCAACAACTTATTCACTTTATCCAAAAAAATTCTTCTTGAAAGAATGACTTCCTCATGACTTTTATAATGTTGAAGATCAGCTTCAACATAATCTGACTTACATTGGAAAGTATTTTAGCTTCCCATACTTCCATTAACTTCTTTCTTTCCAACCAATCCTCAATATAATTGGTTGAACCAGCTCTCTCTCTTTCCTTTATAATGCCAACATCACAAGTTTTCAAGATAAATTATGATTTATGAGAACTCCAAGATCAGAAAATCATCATTAGGTTTAGTGTCGAATGAGGACTCTGATATAGCTTATCATTATGATCAACACTTTCATTCCAGACTCAATATGATTTCCAGCAACCTATAATAGAAATCTCAATACAATGGATCATATTGAATGAATCACACTGATGGGATGAGTCCAATTCATCATTATGATGAGATGTTTCTAGAAACCAAAAATTATCATTTTCTAAACTTTAAGCATTCATTATCTATTGAAAACAAATACAACTAAAACACAACTTGGCCCCAATAGTCTCCCCCTTTATGTTCGTTGTCAATACACAATTTTTTAATACCCACTTTTAAAAAAAAACTTGATTCAAAACAACATCACTTTTTTTTCTCTCCCTACATACATGTCTTATCCTCAATTAATTTTCTCTCCCCCTTAATATCTTTTCTCCTTCTTATTGACAATAAAATTCAAAGGGGACATCATTACAAGTTTCCTACCTTATTGAAAAATTATTTCATTTCAAAAGGTTGGAACTTTTAATCTCAGAACATTGAAATTCTTCTTCAGGAGAACTTAAGTATCACAAGAGTTTCTTAACAAAGAACCTTTAACCAAAAAACTCTAATTCTACATGGGAAATCCCAATGTAGAGAACTAGAGTGAATAATTAAGGTTGTCAATATTGTTCATTTTACAACTTTCATATAATTACCATTTCATGTTTCTTTCAAATTCTAATTTCTTGGGGAAATCTTGAATGGGTTTGTTTGAGATAAAAGTAACATACACCCATCTCAAAAAACATATCAAAAATTTCAGGTGTATAAACAAAACTTTCAAAAAATCATTTTTGTAACCCCATTACTCCCTTTTATAAGAATAGTAAGATACTCAACAACATCATCTTACTTACTTAAACTCCTTCAATTACCTGCATGTTAGTACAAATACAAATATTTTTAGAATAAGGAGGAACCTCATGTTTCTCATAAGTAACATTCAGGCTGAGAGTCCTCTTTAAGTTTTCGTTTTCTTATTCTTCTTGGATTTTTCATTTGATATATTTTATTCATTCTGTTTATCCTTCTCATATTTTGTAACAAGTTACTTTTCATATATAGTATCTTCTGATAAGGATGTCAATTTATTTTCCCCTTTTGGAAGATTTTTATTATAGTAAGTTTGTAGCAACTATTTTATGCCTTCCTCTTATTCTAGTAATATAATTAAACAACTTTTATTAACATTTCCATCTTACTCATATCTCTTTCATATTTTCTAAAATTTCAAACCATGATATGTTGATATATTTTTATAAAATTTTCTCACATATTTAGAAACCTTTTTCTTCATCTTATTTTTGAGTTTTTTCTAACTTTATAGCCATGTCAACTTGTTCTAGAAAAATAAATAATCACTTCTTATTTTAGGACTCAAAATGTTTGTTTTTCTCAACTTTATTAACATACTCAGCTTTATTTATCTTCTGAGTTTCCTTTTTTGGTTTGAAATAATTTTTAGAACCATTTTTATTATTTTTTCACCATATATCCCACTTTATTCATACATGATTCCTAATAGATACATGTTATACCATCATGAATAAGTTATGTGTTGAAAAACTCCACAACACCAAAAAATGACCTCTGAATCTTTATTTTTTCATATCGATAGTAAAAACTTTCAAAACTTTGTTATTGTTTTTGTTTCTTCAAAAATCATATGACACTTTACTTAGGAGGATAATTTCTTGAAGAATTCATATTTTTCTTGGTGAAAGATGTTTTTATGGTGCTAACAATAGAATTTACCCTTGTAAAGAAGCCATCAAAAGATTCATACTCAGCCATGTTCAAATTTTCATACTTCAGCCTCCATAGTTGTAACTTTTCCTTCTTCACCTTTGTATTACATTAATAAATGTTTTTTGTTAGGGCCAATAGGGGCCAATATACCCTGAGAGTGGGGGGTGAATCAGGGTATGGATATTCTTTTTCAAGTTCTTCCTGCCCCACTGGATCTTGACCTCTTTGTTACAAGGGTCACTTTGTTTGAACTTGTGTGGTTACTATGATCACTTGTCTCCTTTACCTGATGATGATTCTTTGAATGCAATGCAGGAAAGTAAGCAGGCAGACACAGAGATTTTTACTTGGTTCACCGCTAAGGGCTACGTCCAAGGAGCATACGCCGACAAGTTGCCGGTTCGTACCAAATTCCACTAGACTTCACTAGCTGTGGATTACAATGTTCGGGCTAGATCACTTCTATGCCCAGGCTCACTGCCTTTACAAGGTTTAGGGTCAGCTCACTGCTTTCCCAAGGGTCACTCCCTGTTTCTCTCTCTCTGGCTCACTGCCGGTGGAGAGGATCACCTTCTTCCTCTTCCTAAGCTCACTGCTCTTGGAAGGTATTCACTCACAGTTTATAGACCTGTAGGTCTCTTCATTTGCATGAATGAATGCATCTTTCTCTGTATGTAGATGCTCTGTTGAAGTTCAACTTTCACCCGTAGATGAATACCCCTTTGCCACTATCCACTGGGCAAACAACCTTTGGAAAGACCTTCGCAAAGCACCCTACAATGCGAGGCTCCCAATTTCGCGAAGCTCAAACAAGCCTTCGCGAAGCTCCTGCCTTTTCGCGAAGCTCCTGCCTTTTCGCGAAGCTCACTCGCGAAGCTCCTTCGCGAAGCACTCTCGCGATGCTCAAGCCGTCGCAAAGCAACGACCCTCGCGAAGCTAAGTAAGCCAACGCGGAGCTCGCAGGTTTCGCGGAGCTACAATAGCCACCGCGAAGCACCTATTTCGCGAAGCACACTGGCTCCGCGAACCACCTTCGCAAATCGAGAGCAAAGTATTTTCTCTGAAAATTCTCTCTTCTTCGCCTGAAGGGGTCGGCCTCTATTTATAGGCGATTCCACCGACCCTCATCCTTTCCGCACGAAGTCAACGCCACGTCATCTCAAATCGCGAAGCTCCAAAGTTTCTGTCGGAATTCTTTCCAAATCGCGAAGCTCCACGGCAATCTTCTGTTCGCGGAGCTTGACGTAGTCGCGATGAATCACCGTCAACTTACCTTCGCGGCTCGCGCCTTCACCGCGAAGTTCTCTCGCAAAGCCCTTCTCCGCCGCGATGTGCTTCAGCATCTGCCGTTCGCGAAGCTTGACGTAATCGCGAAGCATCACCGCCTCCATTCTTCTGGTCTTCGCGATTTCCAAACCATGCATCCTATCTTCGCGAAATTCATGCCTTTGCCATATTAAATTATGCTCTTCATGGAAATCCTCTTTTCGCGATGCTCACCAAACTTCAAATTTTGGACCCCAAAAATTTGGCAAACACTGGAAAACGGCGCCACCTTGTACTGCTCTTTTTGTACCGCCTCCAGATCGCCCTTTCCTTTGTCATCGTTCTTTGTCAACATGGAGTGTCAACAACTTCTCGGGAACTCGACAAATATCCATGAAAACCTGCTTTGTCAACAAACACAATCAACCCAAAAATACTTCAATGTTACCTTGAGGGATTTTTGCCCAACAATCTCCCCCTTTGGGTTTGTTGACAACTCTTCACAATTTTGCTCAGGATGATTTTCTGCACTTTGATACCTCACTGAGTCTTCTTCCAGCTGCTACCACCATTCGCCTCTTGCGATTGTGATAGTGTTCAAGGATTCACTTAACACGTACTCTAAGCCCACATGAGCAATGCTCGGCGTGAGAAACAAGAGTAGTATGTAAAGTTCATCAATGAATCACTTCATGTTAGACCCCAATTGTCGATTCCACCCTGATACCAATTGTTAAAATAAAACCAGTTGTTGAACCACACTGATACCAATTGGTGAATTCCTAATTTGATACCAATTGTTGATAGCTGGACACCGTCTCACACCATTCCAACACCACTGTTCTGCTTTTATCACGATCCTCAGCTGTCGTGATTTCTATGATTTGATCGATCACTTCTAGCATCGTCAGATTTAATACACTCCCCCTTTCTCATTGCTCCCCCTTTCTGGCTGCTCCACCTGTCAGCTTCTCCCCGTAACAATTATGATTTATCAAATCTCCTCACTATTTTCTCCCTTGAACAAACACTTTTCTCCCCCTTTGTCAAGCACTTTTCAAGCACTTTTCTCCCCCTTTGTCAACGAACCCAAAGGTCACGCCTTTGTAGTCTGTAACATAGTAGAGAACACATATCAGCACATTAGGGAAAAACACACCATACCTCGGGGAGAGGGGGGGGGGGTGTTGGGGTCCCATATCCACACTATTTCAAGTGCAGGGAATCGAATGAACTCCTAGAGCCAGTCGATGCCTCTCAAAAGCTTCCTTGGGTAAGGCCTTGGTCAGAATGTCTGCAACCTGTAGCTCTGTAGGCACATACTCCAACTTCACGATCCCCTGCTCAACCTTCTCCTTGATAAAATGATACTTAATCTCAATGTGCTTTGTCCTTGAATGATGGACGAGATTTTTGCTAAGATTTATAGCACTTGAGTTGTCGCACTGGATTCCGATCGGAGACTTCACTTCAACTCCCATATCTTCAAGCTGCTGCTTCATCCACAATAACTGTGTGCAGGCTTGAGTGGCCGCAATATACTCAGCTTCTGCGGTGCTTAATGAAATGCAATCTTGCTTCTTGCTTATCCAAGAAATACACAATCCACCAAGATAGAATGCACCACCGGACGTTGATTTTCTATCATCCGTTGAACCGGCCCAGTCTGCATCAGTGTACCCCAATAACTCTGTCTGAGATTTGTCGTTGTAGGTCAAGCCGAAGTCCACTGTGCCCTTGATATACCGAAGTATTCTTTTCACTACAAGCATGCGACTTTCCTTGGGATTACTCTGATATCTCACTGCTTGGCATGTGGCGAAAACAATATCAGGCCTTGTTGCGGTTAAGTACAACAGACTTCCAATGATTTGCCTGTATTCTGTGATATTAACTGCCCTGCCACTGTCATCTTTTGATGATTTCATCCGGGTAGAAACCGGAGTCTTCATCTCCTTGGAATTTTCCATTCCAAATCATTCCAAAGCATCCTTTGCATACTCGGATTCAGAAATGAATGTTCTATTCCTGCCTTGTGTAACTATGATTCATCTGATTTTCCAAATATTATGTCTTCTTCCTTGACCAGCCTCACCATCCTTTGATTACTATTATTGTTGAAATAAAGATTGTAATCAAATCCCCCACACTGAAAACCAATCTTCTTCAAATACTGATATAGCCTTCAGTACCATTCTCTTGGGGTGTATGCTTTGCACACCAGTCGTGCTTTGTTTCGAATCATTGTGTCATCTTCGTTCATCTTGTCTAAATAGACCCATTTTGTCCTGATGACGTTTTTATCATCTGGCCTCGAAACAATTTCCCAGGTCTGATTCTTCTCAATTCTGACCTATCTCTTCATTCATGGCATGATCCCAGTTTTCATCTTCAGCTGCATCAGCAAAGCATTTTGACTCAACCTGAGATAGTAATGATGTCTGCTGTAGTGATTTCATTCTCTTTGTCTGAACTGGATCTCACTGATCACTGATGATAGTCTGCCTGTCAATTTCAGCTCGATTCTTTGTATTTTGTGCAGATAAGGATTTTACATCCTTGTACTCATCATCAGTATCTTATTCTGAGTCACCCTCAGCCACTTCTTCTCCCCCTGTGTTGCTTTCTTCCTCAACACTTTCGTCAGGAAATTGTTCACTGACTCATTTTTCAGTGGCTTCATTTCTTTCAGCTACTTTTCGCAGCTTCTTGGTATCCTGAAAAACAGTCAGCTGATACCACAATGTTAGATCAAAATAAATAAGCATGAAATGCTTGATCACTGCTGCTTCTCTCATAGTATGTCTTCTCTCGATAGACAACTCTTGAGCTGGGTCATCCAATTATTTCCTTGATGGATCTGACATCTGATTTTGTTGTTGAATGCTCCCCCTATGTTATGCAACACTTCCTGGGGTTAGGCCCAACAGTTTAGACCCATAACACGTATTTTCCTCCTACATCATTCGTTCTCATCTTCCAATCAGATTTGAGCCACTAACAAAATCTCTAAGCCTACGGAGTTGAAACTCGGTGTAGGAAACAAGAGATAAAGTTAATAACACAATCACTTCCTATTGTGCTCTGTTTCTCTCCTTCTTCTTCAACTCTAGTATCTGATTTGAATCAATTGAAACTCTAGAGCATATCATTTCTCCACTTCGCATCCTTAGATGCCACTTCCCCTTAGATTGTATCTCCCTAAAACCTGAAACACAAGAATCATCAGTTAATAGCATTTATATATATAGGGAGAGGGGTGTCTTCTAGAATCCTCAACATGAGGACGATGGTTGATCCTGATGGGTCAACCCTTTGATTCTTTCTTGGAGCGCATCACACTCCTTTCTTGCTTCCTCCAACTGCCTGACCAACTTCAACTGTTCTGGCCATATGACTAGGCATTCTTTGCTCACATTCTGAGCCTTTTTCTGATATTAAGATTCTGCAGACATAGCCTTTCTCACAATCTGGGGTTTAGACCAACTGGTACACATTTCGATCTTTGATGTTCTACCGAAATTCCATTTCCCTTGATTGTTTCTCGGTGCAGGAATCTCCTTTCTTGTCATCTTCCCTGTCTTCTTTGTCCATTGTAGGGATCTGCCTTTTTCTTCCACTTCTCGTTGCAAAACACGACATGTGGATTTTTCGATGCATTCTTTGCTTATCTGCCTTTTATCAGATTTATGAGTCACCGCCCTATTTTTCATTGGTGGTGGGTCCTCCATTGAACGTCTATTCTTCTTTATCACCGCTGGAGTAGATCTCCCCTTAATCTTCCAGGTTTGCTCACATTCTCTCCTTGAGAGCTGTTGTGAGTATGACAGAGGAGGTGACTGATACACCTTTCGTTCAGCTCCATGTGATTTCCCCGAGGCTCGAAGCCTATTCTTCTCCTTACCACTTTGTCTCCCAGTACATGCTTCTTTCTTGTACACTTCCTGTGGTGGAGATCTCTTTTCTTGTTCCTTTCCCTTTCCTGCTTTCTTCTTACTGCAATGTCTCGCCATGTGTCCATAGTGAGAACATATAAAACATTTTCCCTCAAGGGCATACCTCATTTTATCATCTCTCTGCTGAGATGTTGATTCACCTTGAGTTCTTCCTCTGATATTGTTCTCCTGAGCTTCCTGACACATGCTCATGGTGTGTCCCATTCTTCCGCAGTAATAGCATCTAATATATGCTTTCCTCTGAGAAGCTCTTCTTTCTAATTTCTCATGATGCTTCTTCTTGTTCTCAGATTTATTAATGTTTCTCTTTTCACAGCCTGAAATGTACTCCAGAGCCTCTGTACAGAAGCTTGATGTGTGGCCATGAATCCCACAGAAATAGCACATGTCGTCACTTCTTTTTGTAACTGACCTCTTAGGCCTATCTCCAGCACCTACAGGTTTTCCTCCACTCCTGGAATTGTTCACGACTCTCTTCTTATCATGCATGGGTGGTGATTCATAAAATCCAATACCAGCTTTTCCAAAACTTGCTGGTCTTTGAGCTGAGAAAATATTCTGTTGTTTCTCTTCAGAAATAGCATATCTGTTCTTTATTTTATCATCACTTGTCGAAGGATGATCAAATAGTAAATGCAAGGCATCCTTCATTTTAGGCTTTCCTTTGGATTTAGACTTCTCTATTTCCTTCTTGACTGATTCTAGCTCTTCTACCAACTTTTGAATCTTCATATCCCTTGATTCAAGTTGGACATCAAGTTCTTCTTTGAGAAGCTTCCCTCTACTCACCTCATCTTCCAGTTCATGCTTCATCTTATCAACCATGTCAATTTGCTCCTTTACCTTCAATTTTTCTTGAGCGACAGAGTCAGAGCAACATGCATTCTCTTGTTGTAGCCTTTGATTCTTATGAACTTCTGCAGTCAACTGTGCTGCTAGATCATTATTTCTGGCTTTAAGATTTTGTGCTTCATCTGAATTTTGACTCTCTTCATAATCACCAGCCTTTTGTTTTCCTTTCATTCTAGCCATCTTCTGCAGCTCTTCAGTATTTGAATCATTCTTCTCTGTTAGGTCAGTAACTATATCAATAAGCCTTTGATTTAAGCCTTTTAGCTTGTTGACCTCAATCTCCAATCCCTTGATCCAGATATCTTTAGATTTGGCTTCTTCAGTGTTTCCAACGTCACTTGGAATATTAGGTTCTTCGATGCTTTTGAATTGATCTTTCACTTTTATGTTCAAGCCATCGATCTCCCTTTTCTGTTCTTCAATCTTAATCTTATACTCACTAACCGATTCTGAGTTCTCTCGTGTTGATAACTTGAGTTTCTCAATTTCTTCCATCAACTCAGACTTCTCTTCTTCCTGCTGTTGCATGTAGAGTTTGGCATCATGAACAACTTTGTTGGATTTCTTTGTTTTTGCTCTCCAAACATCTATCTCCTCAAGAGCAGCCTCCAACTCAGCTCGCATGTCTATTCTTCCTTCAATTTCTTCTTCTGTTTCAGCATCACTCTGATGCTCATGTACTTCACTCATTCCAACATCATGATTGAGTGAATCAATCTTTTCCCTATCAGATTCATCCATACCTTCCTTCAGTAAGCTGTTTGATTCTTTTAGTTGAATCACACTTTTTCCGAAAACACTTCCACACTGAGGGAATTTACCTGACTTCTGATTCTTCTTTGATTCTTTTCCTTTTCCCATGGCAGATTGAGAGATAATAGAAATATGTATCTTCAACCACACAGATCGACTACACTATGTCGAAGCAAACAAATCTGATAAAAGCAACCTATCCCTCTGATACCAATTGTTAGGGCCAATAGGGGCCAATATACCCTGAGAGGGGGGGGGGGGTGAATCAGGGTATGGATATTCTTTTTCAAGTTCTTCCTGCCCCACTGGATCTTGACCTCTTTGTTACAAGGGTCACTTTGTTTGAACTTGTGTGGTTACTATGATCACTTGTCTCCTTTACCTGATGATGATTCTTTGAATGCAATGCAGGAAAGTAAGCAGGCAGACACAGAGATTTTTACTTGGTTCACCGCTAAGGGCTACGTCCAAGGAGCATACGCCGACAAGTTGCCGGTTCGTACCAAATTCCACTAGACTTCACTAGCTGTGGATTACAATGTTCGGGCTAGATCACTTCTATGCCCAGGCTCACTGCCTTTACAAGGTTTAGGGTCAGCTCACTGCTTTCCCAAGGGTCACTCCCTGTTTCTCTCTCTCTGGCTCACTGCCGGTGGAGAGGATCACCTTCTTCCTCTTCCTAAGCTCACTGCTCTTGGAAGGTATTCACTCACAGTTTATAGACCTGTAGGTCTCTTCATTTGCATGAATGAATGCATCTTTCTCTGTATGTAGATGCTCTGTTGAAGTTCAACTTTCACCCGTAGATGAATACCCCTTTGCCACTATCCACTGGGCAAACAACCTTTGGAAAGACCTTCGCAAAGCACCCTACAATGCGAGGCTCCCAATTTCGCGAAGCTCAAACAAGCCTTCGCGAAGCTCCTGCCTTTTCGCGAAGCTCCTGCCTTTTCGCGAAGCTCACTCGCGAAGCTCCTTCGCGAAGCACTCTCGCGATGCTCAAGCCGTCGCAAAGCAACGACCCTCACGAAGCTAAGTAAGACAACGCGGAGCTCGCAGGTTTCGCGGAGCTACAATAGCCGCCGCGAAGCACCTATTTCGCGAAGCACACTGGCTCCGCGAACCACCTTCGCAAATCGAGAGCAAAGTATTTTCTCTGAAAATTCTCTCTTCTTCGCCTGAAGGGGTCGGCCTCTATTTATAGGCGATTCCACCGACCCTCATCCTTTCCGCACGAAGTCAACGCCACGTCATCTCAAATCACGAAGCTCCAAAGTTTCTGTCGGAATTCTGTCCAAATCGCGAAGCTCCACGACAATCTTCTGTTCGCGGAGCTTGACGTAGTCGCGATGAATCACCGTCAACTTACCTTCGCGGCTCGCGCCTTCACCGCGAAGTTCTCTCGCAAAGCCCTTCTCCGCCGCGATGTGCTTCAGCATCTGCCGTTCGCGAAGCTTGACGTAATCGCGAAGCATCACCGCCTCCATTCTTCTGGTCTTCGCGATTTCCAAACCATGCATCCTATCTTCGCGAAATTCATGCCTTTGCGATATTAAATTATGCTCTTCATGGAAATCCTCTTTTCGCGATGCTCACCAAACTTCAAATTTTGGACCCCAAAAATTTGGCAAACACTGGAAAACGGCGCCACCTTGTACTGCTCTTTTTGTACCGCCTCCAGATCGCCCTTTCCTTTGTCATCGTTCTTTGTCAACATGGAGTGTCAACAACTTCTCGGGAACTCGACAAATATCCATGAAAACCTGCTTTGTCAACAAACACAATCAACCCAAAAATACTTCAATGTTACCTTGAGGGATTTTTGCCCAACATTTTTCTACTTATCCTAGATACCTTTGGTAGTTCTAACTCCCTTTACTCTATGAAACTCACTTTTAGTAAGTGATGAGAGTAAATAATTTTTTTTCTCTTCCATTATTATTAAGTTTTTTATTATTAACAACTATTAAAGGATCATTCTTAATATGAGGAGGAAATCCTTATATAGTAGCTTCCAAAAAACAATACCTAAGGGATATAAAATATTTCATCATTTTATCTTTCTAGATATTATAGTTCTTTCCATTGAAAATCAGAATCCCCTTATAGTTCACATAATTAGAATTATCCATTTTTGAGATGGATCTTTCAAAGGTAACCTTGGATCTGATACCAATTTTTGTTCCCAAGTAGGATCAATAGCACTAGGGGGGGGGGGGGGTGAATCAATGGTTCCTTTTTATTTTATAAAAAAGTTTTCCTTATCCTCTTTAGTAAACTTTCTTAACCTCTAAAACCTGTTAAAGTTACAATCCACTCAAATAAAACTTCTCAAACTCACCTTTCATATGAAAAAAATATAAAGAGAAGGCAACATATAATATTTACAAGGTTAGGTATAAAGACCTAATCCTTGACATGTTGGATAATCCCACCAATATGGATTCTTTCACTATCTTATTTCTATAATACAAAGGCACAAGTAGTGAAAAATTCTACAATCCTAATAGAAAATTTCCTACTATAGTTAGTTATATCCCAACTATCCTTTTGAGTATCCACTTTCCCACAACTGGTTATACACCCCAGCAAAAAATCAAGCCTTTTCAGAAATTGGTAAGTATCTACATTTACAAGCTTTACTTTCCTTCTTATTTTATAATTCACTTCATAAGGTCTTCACTTTCTCCACAAGTAAGATGAATCAAACTTTACCTACATACAATCTTCAAGAAATTCAATGATTCTTTAAGAAAAATTTTGGTATTGAAAATTATTCCAGAAAATCTTTTAGAAAATCTTCCTCAACAGAGTCAATCCCATATTTCTAGTCTAATAATATCTATCTGATGGTCTCTATCCGATGTACAATCCAGTCTGATTATCCTTCTTCTCTTCCTTCTTCAATTCAGTAGAAACTTAATTGTAAGCTCGCAATTCCTTAGTATGATGGATCTCAATTCAATTAACCTTTATTCGATTGATGTCGATCCAATAAACTTTATTCATTGATCATATTGAACTCCACTTTTATGGACTCATTTTGATGGAACTTCCTCAGCATCAACCCGAATAACAAAGTTTGATTGAGAACTAAATAAATGAAAAACAAATATCAGAGCTCTCGGTGCACATTATCTCTTTAAGATTTCACACATCATAAAAATGTTGTATGCACTCCTTTTATAGGCACCTCAAAATGTTAAAGGCAGAAAAAATAATTTACCCACCCAGTGAAATTCATAACCCCAAATTTATTATGCATTTAAGTCTCTATATTTGACTTCTTCAAATCTTATCAATACTTCATGGAGCCTTTAGAATCTTCTCAAAACTTATGACTTCTTTAAGTTTATAAAACAATTCTTTTCAATATCCAATTTGATTCTAATTATCATTATGATCTATCTCATTATGATGAAAAAATATTTAAAACAATATATTATTCATTATTTTTCTCTATACAAAATCAATGAACTAATCTTCCCATTATAATTTCTTCATTACGATGTAGAAAAATTATTCTTCAATAAATTTCTATGCACCAAATGATAATCATATAGAAAACACATGTCTTATCATTATGATTCTTCGATGATCGGTCTCAACCTCACTCCAATGAATTAATATCTCCTATATTATGATGGTTCTTTACCCATGTGATAAAACATTCAACACTTGAATCTTTTATCTTGACCCAATTGAAAATGTATCAGAGAAATAAAAAAAATCATTCTAATTAAAATGGTTGAATTCATTGTTGATCCTCATAAAGATGACCAGTCTCTGAATTTCATTCATCAGTATCAAAATCTCCCCATAAAAACAATTCTTCCTCTAATTCCCTTTTGAAACCATTAATGCATCTGATGATTAGTGTCAGAATTCAGTTCAATAAATGGTGGCATACCATGTTTTATAGACCGGTGTTGGTATTTTCACCTTTAGAAACTTATTTCATTTTTCCATAAAACTTCTGCTCACAATCATGACTTCCTCATGAATTTGATAACGTTGAATATCAGTTTCAACATCATTAACTTACATTGGGAATTATTGTAACTTCCCATCCTTCCATAAAATTCTTTCATTATAACCAATACTCAATACGATTGGCAGCAAATGATCTCACCTTTTCCTTTATAAGTATAACATAACAAGTTTTCTAGATAACTTATTATTTATGAGCACTCAAAGATCAACAAAGTATATCCAGGTTTAGTGTCGAATACAGACTCTAATATAGCTTTTCATTACGATCAACACTTTCATTCCAAACTCAATACGATTTCTAGCAGATTCTAATAGAAATATAAATACGATGAATTATATTTAATGAATCAAACTTATGGGATAATTTCGATTCCTAATTATGATGAGGTGTGTCTAGAAACCAAAACTTCTCCTTTTATCAACTTTAAACATTCATCATCTATTGAAAAAAATACAACCAAAACACAACTTGGGCCTAACAGTAATATCCTAAATAATCAAATTAGATTAATTAATTACTAGATTTATAGCCTTTTATATTTATATTTTATTTACTATAATTATATTATGTTTATCTACAACCATTTATAAGAGATATAAAGTTTAATTTCATTGTTCCAAGGGTGTTTGTTTCATGGTTCCAAGGTTGGATCACCTGTGGATAATTATTGAAGTTATTGTTATATGGGAATAAAAATCAAGAAGTAAAATAAAATGATATTAATCTCCTTAAATAAATTTAAATTTTCCCACATAATCATGTGTTTTCTAACATATGGATGATTTATTTAGTAAAAAAGTTAACGTTATATGGTTAGTTTATTTAGGCGGTTTTGCCGACTAACATGAACTAGATTCATTTTATTTAATATTATGGATATATATTGTTTCCATAGTGTGAAATAATATATAATATTCATATTTATGTCATTTTAAACCATTATAAGTGAATTTAAACCTTCCATGTAGGTGGTAATGGAAAATAAAAACCCATCGTACATGAAGGTGGTGAACACATGATAACTTAATTTTTAAAATAAGAGGAGAAAATAAAAGGGAGGATGATATATATTCCATTAAAAAAAATAAAATTACAGTATATATATGACACTAGATTTATTATTCCATGTTTTATGGATTTTTTTGGAGGATGATGAGGAAGAAAAATTAAAACCTAGTTGAGGGTATTACCTTCCCCTTTAGATGTATCCTCTTAGGCTTCCACTTAAGGAACCTTGGATTAGTATTTTGATGATACCAAAGATTTTAAGGATTTGGGGAGAGATTTGAGGAGAGAGTTTGATAGATTTTGGGTAACCTCAAAGGCTTATAAGGTTTGAATATAAGGGGTGGTGAGTGGTGGTATTTATAAGGGAATGAGAGAGGTGTTTTTAAATATTATAATCATTAGTTTATTATTTTGGATCAAGACTGCCAATAACAATGAATAATTTTACCATATATAGTAAATGTTGAATGTTAGTTATAACTAATGGGTGATTATATCATCCATGAATCATAAATTCATGTATTTAGATTATAATTTTAAATATCATATTTTGTCATACTTCACTATTCACAAAAATTCAACTATTTTAGAAAAATATAAAAAATTAATTCTAACCATTTTTTGATGTGTAGATTCCAAAAATGAAATCAATTTTATGAAAATATTTTTTGAAATATTTAATTTTTTTTAGTTAAAAATCTTATTTATTTGAAAAATACCAATTTTAATATTACGATTAATTTTTTAACCCTTTGAAAAACTGCATATAGTATAATTAAATTATATTATCATTATAATAAAAATTAATATTAATTTATAAACCCATTTTATGAAAATAATTTATTGAAATGATTATATTAGTTAAGAAAATGCAAATAAAACATTTACATGGTACAAAAAATACAGGCACTTATTTTATAATTTTTACAACATTTATTTATGTGTATTATGATATAGATATTTCACATTTTCATTTTATATGATAACTAAATATGTTTTTTACAATTACATAAGCGAGGATACTATTCTAACATTCGGGTTACTATTACTAAGAGTTAGATTACTATTCCAACAATTAGATTATTATTCCAATGGTTAGATTACTATTCCAATGATCAAATTTGTAATAGTCATATGAGTTCCTTAATTTCTATGAATACCTCACATTTAATTCATTATTCATTCAATTATATTTTTTATCAAGGTTATAAATATTTTCATTTTAAAGATGAATATTTTATTTCTAATATTTTGTTTTATTTATACAAAGTTGTTCATTAGTGTGATTATTCTCATGGATCAAATAGATCCAAATTTTCATATTATAGTTATCTTAATTTATATTTTTTATCCCATTTTAATATTTTTTATTCTTATAGACATATTTATTCTCTAAATGTAATGTTCAAATTCATATAATAAAATGTTGTTGGTTCTATCATGTAGTTCTTGTGCATTATATAATACCATATTACTAAATGTGACACAATTATATAATCAAAAGGGAAATACCATTGATAAAATTCTAGTTCATTACATTCTCCCCCAAGAAATTTCATCCTCAAAATTTCATTTTACATACTTATGTGAAAATCGTTGAGGGTACTTCTGCTTTATTGCTTCCTCCAATTTCCATAGAACTTTAACTAGGTGAGTATTCTTGTTGCATAGAATTTTATCTCTACAGTCCAAAATTTTCACATGGTTTTCATTATAAGAGAGATCATTTTATAGTTGTACCACCTCTGAATTTAGTACATGTGAGGGATATGTTATGTACTTCCTCAAGAGGGATATATAGAACACATCATGTACTTAAGATAGGGTTGGTGGGAGTTCTAGTTAGTAGGACACAACTCTGATACAATCAAGAATATCAAAGGGACCGATGTAATTATGACTTATATTTCCCTTCTTCCCAAATCTCATTAATTTCTTACATGGAGATATCTAGAGGAACACTTTATATCTAACCTCAAAATTCAGGTCTATTAGACAGTTGACAGTGTATCTCTTTGGTCGACTTTGAGTCGCCCTGATGTGTTGCTAAATGGTTTTGACATTTTCTATAATTTCTTCAACCATTTCAGGTACCAATATCTTGTTATCACCAAATTCATTCCAATATGTAGGTATTCTATATATCTTCCTATAAAGATATTTATATATAGTAATTTATAAGATTAAGTGGAAAATATTATTGTATGATAACTTGAACAGAGAAAGATATTTATCTCATCCTCTTTTAAATTCCATCGAGCATACTCTCAATATATCCTCAAGTGTCGAGATAGTCCCATTAAATTGGCCATTACTTTGGGGGTGATAGAATATACTAAAGTTTATCTTAGTGTTTAGAGCATGTTGGATAATTTTCCAAAATATGGGGGTAAATCTAAAATATCAAACAGATACAATCAATAGCTGTTTTCCATACTGCCTCACCACTACCTTGATGTATATTCTTGCAAGTTGATCAAATGAGAAGTCCTCTTGAATAACAATAAAGTGATAATCCTTTGAAATATGATCCACTACAACCCATATATCATTATTTCCTTAGGATGTTTTCATAAGATCAAAGACAGAGTCTATGATGATGTTTTCCCATTTCCATATAGGTATGGGTAATGGTTACATAATTACCTTGTATTTTTTCCTTTTAGGCTTTACTTTCTGACATACCAAAAAATTTGATGTATATTCTATGATCTCCTTCTTCATATTGTCCCTCCAATGGTGCTCTTAGTGATATATATACATCCTTTTACTCCATAGGTGGATGGAGAAGGTTGATCTATGCGCATCAATCAAAAACTCATTCTTTATCTCAAGATTTTATAGTACACATATTCTTGAACCAAATATTAAAAATCCTTCATTAATTTTGAACTTTGAGGATCTCCCTTATCTTATAACTTCCACATTAATTTTTATTTCCACATCATCTCTTTGAGAATCTTTTATCTTCTCTATAAGGGATGGTTGAGCAATCATTTAAGAAAGTAATGATGATGTTCCTTCCTTTATTATTCCCATGTCCATTCTTTTCATGTATAATCTGATCGAATCGCTCTCAACTGTCATCACAGATAAGGTTGCATGATACTTTCTACTTAGATTATCCACCACTTCATTTTCCTTCCCAGGATGATAATGAATTGAGAATTCATAGTCCTTGATCATATATAACCATATTTGCTATCACATATTAAGCTCCTTTTATATGAATATATATTTGAGAATATTATGATCCATATATATTTCACACTTCTAACCATAAAGATAAATATTCCAAATTTTCAATGTGAAGATTACTACAGATAATTACATATAATATATTAGATATTTATACTCATGAAATTTAAACTAAATTTAGGTGTAGGATATCACTTTTTCATTTTACATCAATACACAACCCAAGAAATTATTTAAAATAACACTTAATACCATGAAATATTCCCCACTTGAGGGTAGTATGAGTGATGGTGTAGTGATAAGCCTATTTTTCAATTCCTTGATGCTCTCTTCACATTCATTGGTCTATAAAAATTTATTTACTTCCAATTTAGATTGGTTAATGAGTTTGGAAATCATGATAAGTTCTTTAAAAATCATTGATAGTACCCATATATTCTTAGAAAACTGTGGATCTTCATTACATACCCTAGTTTGGGTGACTCCTCAATTGCCTTTGTCTTATAAGGGTCTACAAATATCCATTTTTTGTTGATAAATTTCCCCAATAATGACACTTCCTCCATCCAAAACTCACATTTACTATACTTTTCATACAGATTATACTTTTTCAAAGTCTTTAGCATAATATTAAAATGATCCTTATGCTACTCCTTTCTTTTGGAGTATATTAGAAAATCATCTATAAATACTACCATAAATTTTTCCTGGAAATATTTAAATACTCTTAATTAATTCAATGAATATTGATAGATCATTGGTGAGTTCTAAGGGAATCAATATGAACTAATTGTGTTTATAACCTGTTCTAAAGGCATTGTTGGGAATATCTTCCATCCACACCTTTAATTGGTGATATCCTGACCAAAGTTCCACCTTATAGAAATAATTCTCCCACATAGTTGATAAAACAAGTCATAAATCCATGGAAAGGGATACTTGTTATTTATCATGATCTTATTGAGTTCATAATAATAAACATAGAGATTCATTAACCTATACTTATTTTTGATGTAGAGGATCAACACACAACATGGTGAAACACCTGGGTATATAAAACTCTTCTTCAGATTCTATTGTAATTACTTCTTCAGTTATTCCAACTAATTTGTGGCCATTATATAAGGAGTCTTGGATATGGGTAGAGATCCAGGTATAAGTTTAATTGAGAACTCAACCCCTTAATCATAAGGAATTCTAGACAACTATTTAGGGAATACATAAGTATAGTCCCTAAAAATGGGCATGTATTCAAGCATTATTCTCTCCTTTATTTCAATCATTTGAGATAGATATGATATCTCATAAGGCAATAACATATAAACTTGAGAGGAATATTCCAAAGGATATTCATCCTCCTCCTTACACTTGTATATAATTGGAGGATGAATTGAGATGTGAAGAGTGATCTCCTTCTCCAAATAGTTGATATTGAATTTATATAATGAAAACCAATAAATTTCCAATACAATATCAAATTCCACTAAATAAAGTATTATAATATTTTATAGGAAATTTATACCACAATCATTGATAGGGGAATAGTGATATACTTGAGATGAAATAATTTCCCTATTTTCTATTCTCAAAGATAACTCAACCTATATGTTTTGAGGCTAGGTATGAATGGTTATACTAAACTTTCAAGATATCAAAGAATTTGTAGAACTATAATCATATAGTATCATGAATGGATAATGAGTGCAACTTCTACTACTTGATTCTGGTTCTAGTCATTTACTATATCCAAAATAAACTTAGGGATAAGAATACTGAAACAAAAAAAATCATAATAAGGGAAAATATGAACATAATAGTAATAACTTATAAATAACATGTATATCCTAAATTATGAGTCTCTAGTTTTCAATATAGGTTTTCCATGGTAATTTTCCTATTAAATTTTCTAACCTAAAAAACTATTCAATTCCTTCATAATGGTTTATAAATTGTTTGGGAATTTACCAAATCATATTCCTCAAGAGTGTCAAAAAAGGTGTGTAGAAAGGACTTTTTTTCATAAACTAGGTAAATCTTGAGTTAATACCGACCAAAACCTTTAGGGGTTATTACCCCTAAGTAAATCTGTGCCAAATCCACATCCACTTGTAGTATCCATCCAAGGATGTAATTTCTTATAAACCACTCGCTTTATACATCACCAAAATTTTAGGATATTTTACCATACTTAGACTTATCCCTAGTATTTTTACTAATTAATTATTTTAATAAAACACAAAAATATCTAGACCTTTATCTATTGCAAAATAAAGTGACTGAGGCCTTTTACATATATTATTACATGATTTTTAACATAAATATCCAATAAACACAACCAAAAGATCGAGAGGCCTAGTATCTTTGGAATACTAGGTTCACAATACATCAATATGAAACTAAAATAATATGTATTTATTTTAATATCTATAATGATCACCTAAATATATTTTATCTCATAAAACTACATAGAATAAGCTAGGGAATATATAAACAAAAGGGGTGAGTTATAAACCTCAATAAGAGAATAAACACAATGAAGAAGCATAACATATGAGTCAAAAGGAAAAACATGATATCATAAAAGATAAGGATAATTAATAATAATATTGAATCATGAAATAAAGAACATGGAATCATAAGATCATGAAATCATATGAATGTGACAACAACATGAAATATGATATTAGCATAAGACAAGGCTAACTTCAAAGACAACATCACATGGTTGATATAGTCCTATCATAGATTAAATTTACTCCATAATCCCATACATATCATATCACAATACATAAATGCTACCCAATTAATTACAGAACTATTTGGGTGCACCCATTATAACATGTACATTCTTATGTGTGATAAAAATGGAAATCAAATGTAAAGAGTAAACATAAGAATTGTCCATGGAAAGAAATTTGTTGCATAATCTTCCCTCATATCACAATCAAAGGAGATTTCATAAAGATTCCAAATAGACAAAGGAATTAAATATTTTATATGTATATATCTAAATAAATAACTATAGGTATCAAATTTAGTGTTAATTTAAAAAACATTATGAGAAAGGTTAAAGAATTGGGTATAGAGAAGAACGTTCAAAATGGTGTTTTAAGAAATAAATTTAAGACTTTTCAAGAAGGCGATGGCGCCACACTCTCCCGGGATCCCTCTCTCTCGGTGCTACATTTTCTAGGGTTTCTTCCTGGAATCCTCCCCAGTGGCGTTGGCGATGCATCTGAGCTCTGGCGCGCTTCTTATCATTCATTCCTTTTGTCTCCTCTCTATTGGTTGCTCTTTCTCAGTGTTTCTTTCCCTTGATAATACCTTTTCTATGGTTTCCCCCTAAATCCTCATCAGCGGCTTTGGCGACGCATCGGTGCTCTGTCGTGCTTCTTATCCTCTCTTCCACCGATGGTTTTATGCTCTGATGTCCACAGATGTTCTTCTCGCGGCTTTGACCTCAAGTTCCCCAATGCCTATCCAGGTTGGATTTGGCGTAGTGGTTCACGAGATTTTTGGTTTCACGATTCAGTGACCGATGTGTCTCAAGGCGCTTCCTGGGTAATTTTTCTTCTACTTAGAAGACTCTTGGTTTTTTACTCCATCGACGTTTACATCATTCAAAGCCCGTAGCAGCTCAAACCTATGCCCTGACCTCACGTTTTGCTGCTCCTATCCAGGTCAGATCTGGAGTAGTGGTAACATTGGTGTTTTGGGAGGTGTGGTTTGGCGGATGTCCGTGTTCCAGGTGCGCGACATTCAGTGTTGGATTTGGTTATTTCATATTTCTTTCTCATATTTTGGTGAAGGTTTGTTTTCTCCTTATCGGTGGTCTATTTTCTGTTCGGTGTTGGTCGATTTGATTTTCGGTAGTGTTAGATTTGTGTTTCTGGTTGTACTGGTGTTTGGCTTATTTCTGGTTTGCTGGGGGTTGATGATGGCTTGGTGCGATGCCATGTAGTTCGATGGGTTCAATGGATTTATTCTTTTATTCCTAGTTTTGGTGTTTTGGTTGCTACCTGCTGATGGGGAATGATGATGTCTTGGTGCGATGTTTACCACATCTCAGGCGGTCTCTGAAAGTCTTCTGTATCATTGGTGTTTTTTTCAATGTGGCGAGCTAGCTCTACAATGGTGTTTTACAGTGGTGGAAGATAAACGGTGGTTCAATCTTCGGTGTTTACAATGGCAATAACTGTCTAGAAACTGGTTTGTGGATAGCGATGATAGTGGTTACCGGACGGATGAAGACATTGGTCTCGTGATGATGATGGTAGGGTACATATCGTGAATTGGGCAGTTGTGGGTACACATGGCTTGAGGTCTCCTTGGATAATTTGTTTTTTTTTGAATTTGGTACTTTGGCTACTTGAAATATGTATCCCGCTCTTTATGTTTTGGTTACCGCTAACCCACAAAGTGGATTATTTAAAAATACAAAAAAAAAAGAGAATTGAGGAAGAAGGAATAAACATGGTTTTTTCTTTGAAAACTAGAGGTAAAATAGAATGGTTATCCATAAAATATTACTTTATTTAGTAAAATATTTAATGGGAATAAAGACTTTAAAAGAGTGTTACATAAAAGGATTAAGGGTTAGAGAGTTCCCCTTAATCTGGTTTGATTTTAAAGAAATCATTTTAGAAATGAACATAAGGAATATATAACCCCATCAAATGAAGGGAGAATAAGATAGGTATATATGTAAGATAAATATATAAATAATTTATAATCATTCCATAATATCAAAGATAGATATAAATTGAGTTAGATAAACAAATATAATAACCCAAAGAAAATAGGGTGTTTTGTAGAAATCCCTTACCTTGGGTCAAGATTCATTCTTCACTTTCACTTAATATCATAAATAATAAAATTATATTCATTACTTACTTAATTAAGAGAATTTTAAATATATATTTTATTTACTATAATTATATTATATTTATTTACAACTATTTCAAAGAGATATAAAGTTTAATTTCACTGTTCCAAGGGTGTTCGTTTCATGTTTCCAAGGTCAGATCACTTGTGTATAATTATTGAAGCTCTTTTAAAATGGGACTAAAACTATAGAATTTAAATGAAATGATATTAATATCCTTATAAAAATTTAAATGGTCCCAAATTTACATATTTTGTTTTTACATAGTGGTGACTCATTTAGTAAAAATGTTAATGTTATACAGTTAGTTTATTTAGGTGGTTTTACTGAACATCATGATATATATTAATTTTATTTAAAATTATGGATATATATTCATTCCAGAATGTGAAAAAAATATAATATGCATATTTAGATCATTTTAAATCATTATAAGAGAATTTAAACTTTCCATAAATGTGGTAATGGAAAATAAAAAATCATATTCCATGGAGGCGATGAACCGGTAATGATTTTTTTATAATAAGAGGAGAAAAGAATAGGAAGGATGATATATATTCCATAAACACAATAATATTCCAATATATATATGATATTGGTGTCTATTTTTCATGTTTTATGGAATTTATTTTGTAGTATGAGGAGGAAGAAAAATTAAAAGACTTAGTTGAGGGTGTTACCTTCCCCTTTGGATGTATCCTATTAGGATTTCATTTAAGGAACCTTGGATTGGTAGTTTAATGAGAACATGGATTATAGGTATGTGGGGTGATAGATTAAGAGATATTTTGGTAGTGTTTGGTTAAGCTCCATGTCTTATAAGGTGTTAGGAGGAGTGGTGAGTGGAGATATTTAAAAGGGGAGGAGAGAGGTGGTTTTTTATATTGTAATCATTAGTTTATTATTTTGGATCAAGACTAAAAATAATGATAAATATTGTGACCATTGTTTCATCTGTTCCTCGAAATGTGTGTTCTGGTTAGGAATCACTACTTCGGGGCGGTTTCCATTGGATTTATTTATGGAACCGAAAACATGAAACACTTCTTTATCCAAAAGGGACCTACTTTCCAAAGGAAGGCATTCATTAAGTTTGAACTTACAATACTTAAGAACATGAATTGGTCGAGAGGATGAGAGGTCAGACTCATCACACCCTTTTGGGGGGAATTATTACATACTCTGAGGATCTCTTATAGATTTGATATATTTTCACGGATCCTTATTAATCCACCAAGTATAACGTAGGTTTCACTTGGAATTTTCAATTAATTATTAGCATGTGTGAAATTTAGAATCATCCATATGTATTTGAGGTTCTTCATTAATGAAGAAAACTGTACGTATTCAAGGTTCTCCATCAATGGTATCCTCTCATATACTATTTAGAGATTCTTTTAACCATCATTATGATAATACTGGTTTTTAAGCCACTCAGTGGGGCACTCTGGAATTTATCATCGTACAAGGAGATGAAATTTTATTTTTATGTTGGGATCATACCCACAAATGGGATACCTATGTATCCTTATGAAAGGAATCAGAACCATTGTAGTTTGGTACCACTTAATGGGACACATCATACCTTTTAAAGTCATGTGATAGGGACCTAGCCATACAATTTAATGTCATGTGGTAAGGACATCTAAGAGAAAGGTGCTTAGTCAAGGTTTGGTGTGATACTTATGCCTAAGTAGCCCAAGGAACTTGGAAAGAATATGGGTTTCTAAGTTAAATTAGACCCTATTTGGAATATGGCCCATGAAAAATAGGGTTGATTTGAAATGTTGTGTTTTAACCTTAGAGAGGCTTCCTACGTATCCCATTTGGATGGGAATCAAAGCCCACACAGTTTGATGAGTCACATAGGAGAGTATATTCCTTTTAGAGAAATGATTTTGGGTTTACTTCTTGAAAAGAATGCCTTTTTATGGATGAAATGAGATAGAGCTTGAGATTTAGGAAGGCTTCCTACATATCCCAATTATGGTGGGAATCAGAGTTCTTATAGTTCAAGAAATGATGCGTTTGTGCAAATTTTGTGGTCATGAAAAATATCTAAGCCCACATGATTCATGTTGGGTGTGAGAAACAAGAGGATATCAATGATCCAACAAAGGCAACCACACTTTTCCTCCTCCACTAGTGGAAGAGGATGGGCTTATAATGACGATGGTGGAAGAGGACAAAGAGAATGTAGAATAGGGTGAGGAGACAAGACTTTCCTCTATTTTCTTTACATTAAAGAAGGGTCCAATGTAAGGAATGAGTGAAGGTGAAGGAATTAGAGAGGAACAATACTCCAACCTACTAATTGAAAAGTTAGGGGCTTACACTAGGATGGATTCCCTAAAATTGGTCCTGGTAGGGGTGGGAGACTTATCATTGGTTCAAAAAGAAAAGTAGGTGTGAACAGTACCTTCCCTACCAGAGACCCAATGTTCTAGGTTTTAGAGATGAGAAGCGGAGGTCATGAACCAAACCCTAATACTCTAAACTGGGAACTTCCCAACACTATTATTGGAAGAAAGGTCCATGTGTCTGTGGATATACAAACCCATAGACACTCCATGAATCCTAACCCCATTGACAAAAATGTGGGAAACCTATGACTGTAGATATACAAACCCAAATAGGAGACATACTGATGTGCCCTTCCCAAAGGTTTAATAAGTCAGGAGTTTTTGGTGGTGGTTTAAATATAATCCCTTTTAGACAAGGGATCCAATGAATAAGGATCCTTTCCATGAATGGATTTTAAGAATTCTTGATGAAAGTATTTGTAGAATAAAGGGATTAGGTGAATCAAAGAAGGGTGCCCAAGTATCTGGTGCACATGTATGGGTGCACAAGTAGGATTGGGTGACTTGATGTCAACTTAAGTGACGAACAACCTATATGTTAATACTTGGGCAATACTTGACTCAAGCCTTCAAGAGTGTTCACATGTATTCCCATAGGTGGGGCACTCAAGTTCCTTTTGGAGGAATTGGTGGTGCGCAAGTGGTTCTGATTTAGGGAGGTTGGTCACTTTAGGCGTTAAAGTGTTATGGATTTAAAACACTAAAGGAACTCAAGTCCTATGATAATCCTTCAATTCCTCCACTCTAGGTGTTAAAGAACTACCTTGAAGGTTTTGGAATACTTGGGAAATGCACTAGGGTGACCGGAGCAGTAATTAGGATTCAGGGAAATTCATCCATACAAATGAATGCCCCAAGGGTCAATTTATAGGAAAATAAGTGACCTTAGAAAAAATAGTGGTGTGGCACACAAGTGGGTTGCACGCCAGAATATTGTGCATAAGTACCTTGTGCACCGATGAATCCTCAACTTGACTAGGGAGATCCAATTTTCAAGCCTTTGAAAATATTAATTTTATTAATGTGTTTTCTCCTCTTTTTTCTAAGGAATTTCCCTTTGTCACTTTTTAGACTCTATGATGGAATAGAGTGTCAACAAAATACCCCCCCTAAGAATTGGATCCAAAATGAAATGTGGATCCTATACTGAGGTAAAGTTACAAAAATGGGTAACAAAAGAGGTTGATGTGGCACACAAGTGATAACACGTGAGGTATTGGGCACTCAAGGTGATGGAATGCAAGGTAATATCATCGCTTATATATAGTGGCTTCACTACAGAAAAAATTACAAAGAATTCTATAAATCCAGCTCTTAACGCACAAGTGTTTTCACTCAGACGCTCCTATCGGTCATGATTCTTCTATATGTTTTTGATTTGCGCGCCAAAACTGGGGCGTCATACTTATGCGCTGGATTTATACTTGCGCTCTGAATCCATACTTGTGCGCCTTAATTCCTTTGTCAAATTTTATTAATTACTTTGTACAAAACATCCAAAACAAGCTTACTTTTAAAGATGAATTTTGATGTCTTTTGCAAGTTTAATGGCTCCTAAGAGAATTGGAACTACTGATGAATTATCCAGTAAGAGAATTAATGATATGATGAAGATTTTTGGTCATGATTACTTTGAAATCTGTGACACTACTCTCCCAGACTTGGAAAAGCATATGAGGACATATCACTTCAATTTTCCCAGGAGTAATTATTTTCTTTTGTATGGTTATGGCCATCTATAGGATGTCGACATACCAGACCCGAAGAATTATATTCCACTTTCTTGGATTCAAGACCTTACCAATTTCTTGTCTTCCAATATTTCTATTGCAAGAAGTAGCTAAGGCCCATTTCATGCATCACAGCCTGTGTTCTCCATATATGAAAGCACATACACCCAAGCTATAAACACAATACTATTCGTCCATTTTACAATATTCTCAAACAGATCAATCAAAAGAATGGAAGAAAATTTGGAATTTATGCCCAGGAGGGGGTGTTAAACCCGTATAGATGAGTGTATTGGGTATGCAAGACATGTGTGGAGTTTATGGATGAATTAAAAGGTATTGGGATTTATGAGGCTGTATGGATTGGGAAAACCTATGCATATATGAATGATGATTTTGTTCCAGAGTTACTAATTCGATAGAGTTCAGAGACTAACTCCTTCCATTTGACACATGAATAAGTAGGCATCAGTTTGTGGGATGTATTCACGATCTATGGAGCTCCAATCCTTGGAGATATTTATGATGAGTTTATTCCTCCAAAGGTGACATGGAATAAATCAGAAAATACACCATCCTTAGTTCGTGAGTTAATGAAGATATTTTATAAACTCAAGAATATGAACAAAACAAAGTCCCACGCAAGAAGGGATATTCACCTAGAGGAGTGGATGGAAATATTACTGGTGAAGAAGAAGGAGAAGGTCCCCACTTGCACTCGTCTAACAAGCTGTCTAAAGGAAGAAAAGAGAGGTACACCTCACAATTTTTGTCCAACATTAGAGAAAGGAGAGTTTGAGAAGTGGGGGTATGAAGTTGTAATGTCCCAGATTTTTTCCTTGTATTATTTTTAATATTATAGGGGAATTCTTTTGAGACCAGGCTTTGAGATGGCGCGCAGTTCTGAGGCCCGGTGAGCCTGGAAAAAATGTTTGAATTTAATCAAATAATTAAATAGCACGCACGTGTGGTTTTCCTGAAAAAGTGGAATAACTCCTTAACAGGTGCTCGGATTGGAAATCCGAGGTCACCATTGTGTCCAGAGCAGTGGGTTTACCCTAGGGGAGACCTAACATCGGCCGACACATGTCGGTGGTGAAATCTAGTTTTTGGACGTAACTATAATAAAATATTTAATAAAAATATTTTACTAAATCCTTACTGTAGCAAAATATTTTATATATTTTTTTAAATAGAGATTTCACAGGAGATCCGGGTTACAATTCCCATAACCCTGAATTTCCCTGGAGTCTCTGGAAAGATCTGGAGAAAACCTCCCAACGCGATGACAGTGTTCTTGAAAAGCTTCGCCGGTGACGACGATGTGGCGACCAAATCTTCACCAACGAACACCGCGAATCCTGGTAGGACATTTGATTTTGGTTTCTTTTCCCCATTCTTGATTCCTATTATGAACGTAGACTAATCCACGAATAGATTAGCCTGCGGATCGATCGTATTTGTGGGATGGGATTTTGAGGGGATTTTTGGGATTTTGATTCTTGAGATATTTTGGTTTCGTTCAACCTTATAACGGTGACGAACCAAGATCGACATGAACATCGATCGAGGTTCATCCCTCTCAATTTGTTGTATTTTTCTTCCCCAAATTCTCACGTTCTTAGGGTGTGTTCTACGCATTCTTCACGGGATAAGAACAATGGTCGATTTCACCTTCGATCTGCGGCGTAACGATCCGAGATTGTAGATCCAACCTTGGAATGATGATACAGAGCTGCGACGATGGTTTCAGTGGACGATTTGGAGCGGATTGGGAGATATTTGTTTTTGGGTGTTTTTCCTTGGATGAATCATTGGAGGTTTATGACTTGATAGAAGGACTGAAACCCACAGATTCAGCATCACAATGACAAGGCAACCCAACGTATTGAGTTTCGCGGCAAACGGACAGTAGAATCGGAAACCAGAAGATCGGACGAGGCGTGGAGGAAGAAGACGACATTCTGGAAAATCCTGACTACATAGCGTGTAGTATGGGCTACACGATGTGTGTTCGTTAGCGGACCAACCGACGTGTACTCTAAGAGTACATAGACATGGGTTGGGTACATGACCAAGGTCACAGTGTGTACACCCTTCCCCGACCAGACCCAGCCAGATACATGGGATACCCCGTGTACTGGTACACGGGCAGGCGACACGGACATACACCGTGTACGGGCATATGGACAGGGTACACAGGTGTTTCCTAGTTGATAGGACACGGCGTGTGCTTTGACTTACATGCCGTGTATATGCTTTCCTACATGAATCTGACTTCTGACATGGGCCGTTTACACGAGCAGCACTCAGAGTCAAGGAACACGGCGTGTAACCCTACTACACGCCATGTAGTTGAGTTTTACACAGCTTGGATGGATGAAACGGGCCGTTACACGGGCAGTACCTGGGGTCAAGGAACATGGCGTGTAACCATACTATATGCCGTGTAACCTGTTTTACATGGCTTGAGCCAGTTTCCTTCTATGACTTGGACTAGTTTCCTTAGGGTTCGTCTCCTTGGTCTTTCTCCTGAAGGTTTCCAGTATTATTTCCTACGTACAGGAGTATTATCCCTTCAGCATGACTTCCTGAATAGAGTTATTGGAATCCCCTCTGTGAGACTTAGAGCCGGATCCTCTATTCATTCCTGGAACCCTAGGTAGAGTTCTTGGTATCGATGTGACCAACTTTACATGGGAACCGATCCTCTACTTAGCGAATTAGTTCAGACTGAGTTGTTGGAATCACCCCATAGCCATTGGTTGTGATCCTCATCTGAACATCATATTCTCAAGTGCTTGTGGAGTGTGTTCTCTCGGAACGAGTACTTCGTCTCTCTCTCTTCAGACCTAGGAGTGTGTTCTCCTTGTTACGTGCTTAGTGGAATCTTCTAGTTGGATCCTAGTGGTGGTATCGCGATAGTCGATCATGTATGAGTATATCTGGATATTCTTGTTATATGTTCTGTAAACATATACTTCGTAGAGCTGACTGTATCTTTCCTTTGTGGTATTTTTCCCTTGTAGTATTCCTTTGTGGTTTCGAGGTGTCCTACTGGGTATTGTTATACTCACTCCTGCATGGGCTTTGCCCGCACGTGTCGTGTCTTATGAAGACGAGCGAGACTTTGACAGGATTCTAGGCGGACCAGGACCAGATGGTGCTCAGTGAGATCAGACAGGCCGAGGTGTGTTCCTACGACTATAGATTACAGTCCTAGTACCTTTCTTTACAATTTGGACTTTTCTAAAAACTCTCTTTTGGTGGGATTGTACTTTTAGCCCAGGTTTTTACGCTACTGTACTTTACTTTCCTATCGTAATCTGTTGGTTGGGATTTTTAGTATATGCATGCATTTCCATTTTTAGTAGTTTTTACTATTCAGATTTGTGGGCTTGGAGATGTGTGTGTGTGTGTGTGTACAAGTTTATAGGCAATGCCTCCCATGTTAGTAACATGCCTACTCAGTGCTAGTCACCAGCTCCTGGCCTATTGGAGGCGGGCTTGGGGAGTTGTGGCTCAGGCCCCACTGGGATGGGTCGTGACAGAGTGGTATCAGAGGTGGTTGGTTCTACCTTAGGACCGAGAGTCTGTGAGTTGGTTTGGGGCAATGGTGTTAAGTGTTTCAAGTTCAGCTTTCAGGCCAGGGACCCCAGTGTTGGTGCGGGTGGCCGACGTATCCATACACCAGGACTCTGATAACTTTCTTTTTGACTCGGAACACAAGAACACTAGTTGCAGGGGAAAGTAACGGTACATGCATCATATAGGAATGGGTTGTGGTTTCCATGTACTTCTTAAGTCAGCTCTCCAGATATACTCACCGACTAAGATACATCTTGTTTCTTTACAGGATGCCTCGGTGACGCGCACCTGCTAGGATCCATCAGCTCAATCATGAGGATGACCCCCTCAGCGATTAATCTTCAATACAGGGACCAGATCCCCCAGCTTTAACTTCGAGTGGTGTTCTAGTTGTTCCACCACCGGTGGAGCAGTGTTTAGTGCCTGCTGTACCAGTGGAAGAGGAGCACAGACTGAGCACACTCCATGAGTTTCAGAGATAGAGACCCATTAGTTTTTGAGGTGAGCCCGACCCTCAGGAAGTAGAGGACTGGCTTGAGGCAGTGACCAGAGTCTTCTATTTGGTCAGGACACTAGTAGACTAGATGGTGATCCTGGCAGAGAGCCTTCTGCAGGGCTCCGCAGGGCGATGGTGGATGTTTGTTATCCAGAATCATGACGAGGCGACTCTTGCATGGTCAGATTTTGAGCGTCTCTTTAGAGAGGAGTTTTCACTGGTTACCCTAAGAACAGTATGTATACAGGAGCTTCTTCAGCTCCAGCAGGGAACCATGATGGTGGATGACTATTCATTGAGGTTTACCGACCTATCATGGTACTCTATGGATATGGTCAGGGATTAGTACTTCAGAGCTTGAACTTTTGAGCGGGGCTTGCGCAAAGACATCCGAGCTAGCATCATCCCTATGAGAATTCTTACTTATTCCGGGGTGCTCGAGCGGGCTTTGGTGGTCGAGATATTCTTGGAAGAGCATATACAACCGATAGTTGCCAGTAGTGAGCGAGCTGGAGCAGAGACCTCAGCAGCAGGGGGCCGATGTCAGGGACCCAGGCGTGGGAGATTTTTTCAGAGGAGATCCCAGGACAGAGGATCTGTCGTACAAGGTTCACAGGGTTCATCCATCCATCCTTGAGAGAGGTGATGCTACTCTTGTTATGGAAGGGGACATCTCGCTCGAGATTGTCCGACCCACCATACTACTAACATGGGAGCAGTGGATGGACCACCGAGGCAGAGGCAACATGTGGAGCAGACAGATCCAAGGGGTGGCGGACATGGTAGAGGAGATGGTAGAGCAGCTGGAGGTGGTCTACGGTTTAACCTTTTACCACCACCACCCTCGGGAGGTCCACCCCAGGCTCAGGGAGCTGGTGGATAGAGGCAGGGACAACTGCAGGTAGTGAAGCCTTATGACCCAAGTACTCCCGGAATGATTAGAGGTACAATCTGTGTCTTTTCTACTTTGGCTGCTGTATTGATAGACACAGGTGCTAGTCATTCTTTTCTAGATTCTTATCTTGTTCAAGACCTTGAGATTCCATTTGAGCCGTTGACTCGACCCTTACGCTTAGAAACACCGACTGGAGAAGATTCAGAGATCACACACCTTGGCAGACAGTGTGACCTGGCCCTTGGAGGTGAGAGTTTTGGTTGGAACCTCTTGGTGGTAGCGTCGAGGCCTTACGATGTCATTCTTGGTATGGATTGTCTATCCATAGTTCATGCCTAGATTGATTGTTTTAGGTGAAGGGTGCGGTGTTTCTGTAGTGATGGAACGAGGTTCTCCTTCATTGGTGAAAAAGAGACCCAGACATCGAAGTATGGAATTGTGCGTAGGAGGGCACAACCGATTTCACATCAGTTGGCAATCCTATCCCTTGGTGCAACAAATGTTACGAGTTTCCAGTTTCTAGAATTAGTGGATAAGTACAAGGACGTATTTTCTGAGGATATCCCCGGGCTACCTCCCTGCTGGGAGATAGATTTCTGCATTGATTTACAACCCGAGACAACACCAATGTCAGCATCAGCATATCGGATGGCTCTTACAGAGCTTCATGAGATGAGGGTGCAGCTGGAAGACTTGTAGAGTAAGGGATTTGTGAGACCCAGTGTTTCACCTTGGGAGGCCCCAGTTTTGTTTTCCAAGAAGGCAGATGGGAGCTTGAGGCTGTGTGTGGATTACCGGCGCTTGAATCAGGTGACCGTGAAGAACTGGTATCCACTACCGAGGATCAATGACCTCTTCGACCAGTTAAGAGGGGCACGATGGTTCTCGAAGGTTGATCTATGATCGGGCTATCACTAGTTGTGAGTACGGGATGAGGATATACCGAAGACAAATTTCAGATGTCATTATGTCCACTATGAGTACTTGGTGATGCCCTTCGGCGTGATGAACACCCTGAAAGTGTTTATGGGACTTATGAACCATATCTTTCAGCCCTATCTAGACTGGTTCATAGTGGTCTTCATCGATGATATCCTGGTGTACTCTGCATCCGAGGAGGAGCACGTGGGGAACCTGATGATGGTTCTGGATACACTCCGAGAGAACCAGTTTTACGGGAAAATCTCAAAGTGTCAATTCTGAATATAGGAGGTCCACTTTCTAGGACACATTATCTCAGCAGATGGTGTAGTAGTGGACCCATCCAAGGTAGAGGCAGTGTTAGCATGTGAGCCACCCCGGAGCGTGACAGAGGTGTGGAGTTTCCTTGGGTTGGTAGGCTACTATCAGAGATTCATTCTTGATTTCTCTAGGATTTCAGCACCCATGAAAGCTTTGACCCGAAAGGGGCAGCCTTTCGTGTGGACCGAGAGATGCTAGTAGGCTTTTCAGCAGTTGAGATAGAGTCTGAAGAGCGCCCCGATCTTGAGATTACCAGAGGAGGGTGTCGAGTACGTAGTGTTCTGCGACGCATCAGGAACCGGGCTTGGTTGTGTCCTGATGCAGAGGCAAGCGGTGATTGCCTATAGCTCACGTCAGTTGAGGCCACACGAGAAGAACTACATGACCCATGATCTTGAGTTGGTATTGGTAGTATTCATGTTGAATATGTGGTAGCACTACCTAATGGGTGAGAGGTTTATCATCTACTCTGATCACAAGAGTCTCAGATATATCTTTTCTCAGAAGGATCTGAATTTGAGACAAAGACGATGGATTGAGTTCCTCCAGGATTACAACTTTGAGATCTTTTATACTCCTGGGAAGGGGAACGTTGTGGGAGATGCTCTCAGCAGGAAATCCAGTTCGCAGTTGCTGGATGAGGCGATGAGGTAGTTGGCCTCTTTACAGTTATCCTTCGTGGATAGATATGATGGAGCTTACCTTTAGTCGATGTTTTTTACCCCTCCACTCTTATAGCGAGTCAGGGAAGCGCAGCTTGGGGATGCTAGCTACGAGACTTTATGTGCTCAGATATCCACAGGTGATGCCGCTGATGGATATTCAAAAGGTAGGGAGCACGTTGTTCTTTTTAGGGGGTGCACAATAGTACCAGTGACGTTGCGAGAGGAGGTTCTGATGGAGTTCTATACATCTCCTTTGGCGGTGCATCTAGGCATGGCAAAGATGTACCAGTACCTCTGACATCAGTTCTGGTGGCCAGGAATGAAGAAGAGTGTGGCAGAGTTTGTTTCTCGGTGCCTTACTTGTCAGCAAGTAAAGGTTGAGCACCTGGTGCCAGCAGGTTTGAATCAGCCCCTCGAGGTGCCAGAGTGGAAGTGGGATGGGATATCCATGGACTTAGTGACGGGTTTACCACGTACGTCCAGGGGACACGATGCCATCTTGGTGATCGTTTACCGACTTTCCAAGTCAGCCCACTTTCTAGCCATATGGGAGCAGAGTTCAATAGAGAGCTTGTGACGCCTCTACGTGCAAGAGATAGTTCTAATTCATGGAGTGACATCGACGATCGTCTCAGATCGTGATGCTCATTTCATATCTCGGTTGTGGAAGGGATTGAAGGAAGCTTTTGGGACTCAGTTACGCTTGAGTACATCGTTCCATCCTCAAACTGATGGTCAGACGGAGCGGACCATCTAGGTTCTGGAGGATATGCTACGAGCTTGTATACTTGAATTCGGTCGTAGCTATGAGGATCACCTACCACTGGTGGAATTTGCTTATAACAACAATTATCATTCCACTATTGGTATGGTACCATTCGAGGCATTGTACAGACGACCTTATAGGTCACCACTTTGCTGGACTGACCCAGGAGAGTCAGCACTAATGGGCCCAAAGATGGTGCGAACTACTACTGAGAAGGTTCAGGTCATCCAGGAGCAGATGAATACTGCACAGAGTCAGCAGAAGTCTTATGCCGATAGGAGATAGAGGCCCTTGGAGTTCGAAGAGGGAGACCATGTGTTCCTTCAGATCTCACCTCGACGGGGATTGCCAAGATTTGGACGAGGCGGCAAGCTATCTCTGAGGTTCATCGACCCTTTTCAGATTCTGAGTAGAGTTGGTGAGGTGGCATACCTCTTGGATCTACCTCCTCAGATGGATCGGGTACACGATGTCTTCCATGTGTCGCAGCTGTGGAGGTACATGCATGATCCATCGCACGTTATCGGCTGGGGCGAGTTGGACATCGATGATGGAGCGACCTTTGCTGAGTAACTAGTGGAGATCGAGGATTGGCATGAGAATATCCTTCATGGGTGAGATATTCCATTGGTGCCTATCTAGTGGCAACACGAGAATCTCCAGGAGAGCACGTGGGAGTGGGAGGCTCAGATTCGGGTGCAGTACCCACATCTTTTTGAGTAGCCCTTGTTTTGGCTTTTTGGGGAGGTAAAATCCCTAAGGTGGGTGTGATGTAATGTACCAAATTTTTTCCATGTATTATTTTTAATATTATATGGGAATTATTTCGAGGCCAGGATTTGAGATGGCACGCAGTTCCGAGGCCCGGTGATCCTGGAACAAATGTTTGAATTTAATCAAATAATTAAATAGCACGTGCGTGTGGTTTTTATAAAAAAGTGGAATAACTCCTAAATGGGTTCTTGGATCGGAAATCCAAGGGCATCATTACATCCAGAGTAGTGAGTTTACCCTAGGGGAGACCTAACATCGGCCGTCACAGGTCGGTGGTGAAATCTAGTTTTTGGACGTAACTGTAATAAAATATTTAATAAAAATATTTTATTAAATCCTTGATGTAGTGAAATCTTTTATCTTTTTTTTAAATATAGATTTTGCATGGGATCAGGGTTACAATTCCCATAACCCTGAATTTCCCTAGAGGCTTTGGAAAGATCTGGAGAAAACCTCCCAATGCGGTGACGGTGTTCTTGACGAGCTTCACCGGCGACGATGAAACGATGACCAGATCTTCACCATGGAACACTAGGAATCCTGGTAGGATGTTTGATTTTGGTTTCTTTTCCCCGTTATTGATTCCTACGATGAACACAGACTAATCCACGAATAGATTAGCCCGCGGATCGATCATATTTGTAGGATGGGTTTTTACGGGGATTTTGGGGATTTTGATTCTTGAGTTATTTTGGCTTCATTCAACCTTCTAATGGTGACGAACCAAGATCGACATGAACATCGATTGAGGTTCGTCCCTCTCGATTTGTTGTGTTTGTCTTCCCCGAATTCTCACGTTCTTCGTGTGTGTTCTACACGTTATTTTCGGGATAATAACAATGATCGATTGCGCCTTCGATATATGGAATAACGATCCGAGATTGTAGATCCAACCTTGGAATGATGATACAGAGTTGCGACGACAGTTTCGGTGGATGATTCGGAGCAGATCGGGAGATATTTGATTTTGGTCATTTTTTTTAGATGAATTGTTAGAGGTTTATGAGACGATCAAAGGCCCGAAAACCACGGATTCAGCATCATGATGACGAGACGACCCAACGTCTTGAGTTTCGCGGCAAACAGACAACAGAATCCGAAACCGGAAGATCGTCCGAGGCGTAGAGGAAGATGACGATGTTCTGGAAAATCCTGACTACACGACATGTAGTATGGGCTACATGGCGTGTGTTCATCGGTGGACCACCCGACGTGTACTCTGGGAGTACACGGACACGGTTTGGGTACACGGCGTGTACACCCTTCCCCGACCAGACCCGGCTAGATACGCGGGATACCCCGTGTACTGGTACACGGGCAGGCGACACAGACAGACACTGTGTACGGGCATATGACCAGGGTACATGAGTGTTTCCTAGTTGACAGGACATGGCATGTGATTTGACTTACACGTCATGTATATGGTTTCCTACATGACTCCGACTTCTGACACATACCGTTTATACGGGAAACACCCAGAGTCAAGGAACACGGCATGTAACCCTACTACACGCCGTGTGGTTGAGTTTTACACAGCTTGGACGGATGACACGGGCCGTTACATGGGTAGTACCCGGGGTCAAGGAATACGACGTGTAACCATAGTATACACTGTGTAACCTATTTTACATGGCTTGATCCAGTTGCCTTATGTGACTTGGACTAGTTTCCTTAGGGTTCGTCCCCTTGGTCTTTCTCTTGAAGGTTTCCAGTATCATTTCCTACGTATAGGAGTATGATCCCTTCAGCATGACTTCCTGAATAGAGTTGTTTGAATCCACTCTGTGAGACTTAGAGTTGGATCCTCTATTCATTCCTGGAACCCTAGGTAGAGTTCTTGGTATCGACGTGACCAACTTTACCCAGGCGCCGATCCTTTTCTTAACAGATTAGTTCAGACTGAGTTGTTGTAATCACCCCATAGCTATTGGTTGTGATCCTCATCTGAACATCGTATTCTCAAGTGATTGTGGAGTGTGTTCTCCCGGAACAAATACTTTGTCTCTCTATCTTCAGACCTAGGAGTGTGTTCTCCTTGTTAAGTGCTTAGTGGAATCTTTGAGAAGGATCCTAGTGGTGGTATCGCAATAGTCTATCATGTATGAGTATATCTGGATATTATTGTTATATGTTCTGTAAACATATACTGTGTAGAGATGACTGTATCTTTCATTTGTGGTATTTTTCCTTTCTTGTATTCCTTTGTGGTTTCGGGGTGTCCTATTGGGTACTGTTATACTCACCCTTGCACGGGCTTTGCCCGCACGTGTCGTGTTTTGTGCAGACGAGCGAGCCTTTGATAGGATTCTAGGCGGACCAGGACCGGACGGTGCTTAGTGAGATCAGACAGGCCGAGGTGTGTTCTTACGGCTATAGATTTCAGTCCCAGTACATTTCTTTACAAGTTGGATTTTTTACATACTCTCTTTTGGTGGGCTTGTACTTTTGGCCCAAGGTTTTACACTACTGTACTTTACTTTCCTGTCATACTCTATTGGTTGGGATTTTTAGTGTATGCATACATTTCCATTTTTAGTAGTTTTTACTATTCAACTTTGTGGTCTTGGAGATGTGTGTGTGTGTGTGTACAGGTTTATAGGCAATGCCTCCCATGTTAGTAACATGCCTACTCGGTGCTAGTCACCAGCCCCTGGCCTATTGGAGGGGGGCTTGGGGAGTTGCGGCTCGGGCCCCACTGGGACGAGTCATGATAGAAGTCAACTCCAAAATTGTTATGAAGACAAGTCTTGTAGGTTTCCTGGCCATGTATCTCAATGTGTATCTATTACCTGTTAAAGATTCCAAGGGATGTGTAAGGCCATGAACTTTTGTTATCGTGAACAAGATGGTTGAGAAGAGGATAATATGATTAGATACCCCTATTTTTGAAAAGATTCATAGGAGATTACTGCATATCTGCAGAGGGAAGTATCCTTTTAGAATAGTGGGACCATTCCAGGTGTTATGGGGGCAGATCGCCACTCATTTCAGGACTTATGCTATACAAAGTGGGCTACAGGTCTTTGGAAGTTTGTTTTGACCATCTGTTCAAGATTTATCTGGTATTTCACCTTTTTCTTTGAATTATTATGATAATAAGTCTAGGATGAGCATGTACAAGGAATTTCATCATTTCCCTTATGGGAATCCACCTACGGGGTGATTATTTGATAATGGGATGACTAGATTAGAGCCAAGGGTGTATATATTAGCTTTCAAGGATGACATATTGGACACCAGGATTGATGGGGAAATAATATGTGAGGTCTATGCTCCTTATATATTCATGCGTCAATTCAAATGTCTACAATAAATTACTATATCTCTTCTAGTGCATGTAAGATTAGAGAAACATCCAATGGTATCCCAAAAACTATGGTTGTTAATGACTATAGAGAAAACTGGGGAAATATTCAATTTACCTGCCACTGATACAAAAAGAATCTTGACTATCTGGTATGCTAAGAACTGGGTCACATCATACCCTAAAGGGGTGTTAAACCATGTTTTCCTCGAGTAGGGATAAGGAGAGGCAGTAGGAAATAAGCTTATCATTTGGAAGGTAATTCATCATCATCAGGGGATGATTCATTGGAGTCATAGGGTGGAGGTGATGATGCTCCAAGATCACCAAAGTGACCTCATGAAAGATATAATCCGCCTATTAGAGTTAAGATATCCACACCATTAATATCTACTAAAGATGTACGCGGTCTAGTCACCGTCGTTCGGAAGAGAAACGAGTCCCATTTTCTCATCCCCCATTTGTGATTACAGGAATTGGGAAAAAACTCAAATCTAAAACTGCAGGATCCTCTTCACAACCCTCTGGAATGTACTCTAAATATATACGACCAGTGGTGGTTTAAACATGGAAAAGTTTTCATTGTGATGCTGAAACCACGTGGATAGATTTATGTGAAGGGTTGTGTATTCCGGGGATAGGGGATCTATGAGCCTCTTATGATATTCTCTTTAAGAACAACCCTAATGAAGTGAGAACTTATATCCAAGAACTAGATATGACCATGTACACAAATGATGAATAAATTACCACCACAAAACAAGTGAAATAAATGATAGATCGTGGTTCCATTGAAGGGATTTAACTTTCATTAGACGAAGAATGGCATGATTTTGTTGATCCTGAAGATGTAATTTTTATTTTTCTCAAATTATTTTCCGCTTTTCAATTTGAATTTCATCAAAGTATTTTTAATCAGGGGAAATATCATTTTGAATTTCAACTGTATAAAGGAAAATCAACTGAAGTTCCATCACCACAATATAGCCCTGGTGTACTACTCTTGGAGCTACTGGATCATCTTGTGAATCAGGAGAGATATCTCTAGGACAACAGGCCATGGGGGATGAGATAGAAAGAGTCTTATAGTCTCTAATACCTTTTTTTGGAGAGGATGACAAAATTCTTCCCAATAAGGAAAAGAAACAAAAACATAAAAGAAATAATACAATGGTTAATCATTTTCTCAGTAGTGGTAATCATTCCCGACATCATGGATTTTAGCCTTATTAATATAAAATGTTTAAACTTCTTAGAACTGCAGGAGATTATTCTGTTTATTCTCTTAGAGAAATCACTGATGAGCTTTGAGTAACCATGGAGGGTGCTTCCAAACAGGCACAAGTTCCTTCCAACCAGGCGATTTCTTTGACTGAAGAGGCATTCAGGACAAAGGAAACAACATCTGTTTCCGGAATTACTCCTATTACTACTATTAGGATAGAGGAGACCTATGGTAAATCATAAGTGCTTAATGAGATACTAAGTTTAACAACAACCTACTTCCACACTGTGATACTTTAGGTTCATCACATGCACCAAAAAATCCTTTGAAAACCGATGCTGACCCCACAACTATTACTATAGAAGCTATTTGGAGTCAAAAGTTGTTAGAGGAGGGCCATGAAACAACCAAATTGAGTTCTCCCACGAGTGAGACTAACATGGGATCTGGGATATAATTGGATGCTATGATGAATCTTGGCATGTATTTTAAATAAGTATTAGAAAAAGTTAATATGCCAAATACTTTAGAAGATTTTGAAGTTTATTGTATAGAACTAAATGGTCGTGAGTTTTAATTGTTCATCCTATCAATCTTATTATGATTAATTTTCTAACTGTGATTGGTTGAAATATGTAGTTCCATATAAAGAAAATTCTACAGTGACGATGCCTGAAGGAAGCATTGACATCACTATCAATCCCACCATTGCAAAGATGTTGGATTAGGTAAATCTTGAGATAGAAAATCTTCCTAATATTCATTCATAGGATCCTAATAAAGTTAAAGAAAGCATTCCAACTAAGAGAAATCAACCAAAACTGTTGAAATTGAGAATATTGGGGAGGATTCTTCTCAAGATGCCAACCTATTATTAGGTAAGGGATACTGATATTGTGATTATGATCACTCTTGTTATCCTTTGAAACTAAACATAACCATAATTTTTAATTCACCATATAGGATTATCAAATTCAATGGATAGATCCAAAGGTGAATCTTTTTCATCAGATCAAATAGTATTAGGAAGTAAAGCAACCACTATCAAGGAAGGAGAAGAAAATAGCAGTTCTTTAAGTGCAGTAATCTTAGAATATATTCCTCCTTACGACAATGATTTTGAATCAGACCCGGAACTGCAAAAGGGTCTTTGTCTTGCACGTCACAAGGCATGGAAAAATATATGGAAGATAATATATGAAAGTCCCCTTGAGGAACTTCCCTAAAAAATTCCATGAATTTCATCTCTATTAATTATGCTAGGATTTGGTGGTTTTGAATACCATGAAATTCATACTACAGTGAAAGATATTATCTGAAAGAGGGAGCAAGAGAAGAAGCATCAGAAAGATATGATAAAAAATAGACTGTTGATCAACACTAATGAATTCCAAGAAGTGTTATCCCAATATGAATCCAATCATACTGAAAATTTGAAAGAAATGAAGTAGAAAATTAAAGAAAAGACTGTTCAATAGCCACGTCTTCAACAAAAGTTAGACATTGTTACATGGAATATTGATCAACTTCATGATTCAATAGGAGAAGTCCTGGAATATGGTGCAAAATCCATTATAGATGCTAAGGAAGCACTTCATTATGCTGAAGAGAATGAGACTGGTCGACAAACATAACTTGAACAGGCAGCTAATGGGGATCAATAGTCCATTAAACAAATGATAAGTTATGTAGAAAAAATCTTGTGATTTAGGATAGAGAGACTCTATTTTTTAGATTCTCCTATGTGGATTTTTTTACTCACAAATGAAAATAATTTTTTCTTTAATCATCTGTGTATTCATCCTTGCTATCTTTTTTACCTAAGACAATGAGCATAGTAAGCATAGTTTGATTTTTACTAAGGTTATAAAGACAACCCCACAAACTTTGTATCTTTTGGATTTTTATTTCTCAATATTTACTAAACCATACAAAAATGTAAGTCTAGTGAGCTGAGACTTGACTTTTGTCCAGAGTGCCCATTGCGGGTTTTCAATATAGTGATTACTATGTCTCTTGGTTATTGGAAGTTTATAGTTATTCATGTTGGAATAAAAAGGCTAGTGTTTAAAGGTCGAATATCTTTGACCATAAATTTTGAAATTAGATCCCAAACAAGGCTCAGTGGCTAGGAATTGCTCTAATATTTTTTTAAATACTTCCAAGGGGAATCTCGAGTCATGTTTTTTTATGGTCACAAAATCTAAAAATTGTATAAACATAAAGAGAGTCCTTTCCAAGAACAAGGTTACCATTATTTGAAAAACCCGTTATGGAGGTTGTATTATGCAGGGCCAACTAGGGCATATGGTGCATAGCCAAATTGTGGAATCATTTGACTGACATGCCTGTTATGTAGGAAAAATTTATGCAAGCCCTATGGGGGAACGTACTACATAGTCAAGAAAAAGAGATCTCAGAAATTTAACATTTTATTGTTGACAGACAAGGGAAAATAAGATTTGGGTGACTCAAGACCATATTGGGTGGTTTTTCCAATAAAAGGGATATTAAGAATAAAGGGTTATCTATACTGACATATGTCAAGAATGAAAAAACCACCTATACACAAATTTGGTGTGTGAGGAATTGTTAAGATTTTTTAGAAAGGGGCATTCTGATATCATGATATTTAGTTTTAGATTCATACAGTGAGGACATTATACTATTCAGTTTTAAAGTCATGAAGTGAGGACATTGTACTGTGAAGTTTTAAAGTCATGTAGTGAGGAAATTGTACTATGTAGTTTTAAGTCATGCAGTGAAGACATTGTACTATGCAGTTTTAAAGTCATGCAGTGAGGACATTGTACTGTGCAATTTTAAAGTCATGCAGTGAGGACATTGTACTATGCAGTTTTAAGTCATGCAGTGAGGACATTGTACTGTACAGTTTTAAAGTCATGCAGTGAGGACATTGTACTGTGTAGTTTTAAGTCATACAGTGATTACATTGTACTTTGAAGTTTTAAGTCATGCACTAAGGACATTGGGTGGCTTTAATTTAAGGTCTTTAGGTTTGAAAAAAGGTTTGATACTCTCCAATTTCTTGATAATTTGTTTGGAAATATAATACCACGTTCAAGTATGGAAAGGAATAATTTTAAACAGTGATTTGGGATTTTATGGATCCAAATAATGATATAGGAAAAGGGATAAAGGCATTAGAGGAATTCTTTCCTAAGAATGAAGTTACCATTATTTAAAAAACCTATTGTGGGGGTTGTATTATGTAGGGCCGACTGGGGAATATGCTTCATATCCAAACAATGGAATCTTTTGACTGACAGACTTGTTATGTAGGCAACTTATGCACGACCACCTAGGGGAATGTACTGCATAGTCAGGTAAAAGAGCTCTCAAATTTTTTTCATTCTATTTCTAAAAGCTTAAAAAAGTTTATGGAGATTAATATTTTCCATATCACAAAGTTCATTTTATAGAGAAAGGTACCTAAATACAGAAAGAGTATCTCCAATTATGATTTCCAAGGAATTAGAGGAATAGGATTTCATACGATGGTCTGACCCAAATGTAGGAAGTATGGTGTTTGTAGTTTTAGGTCACATGACTAGGACTAAAATGGAAATAGTAGATGACATGTGGTCAAATGATCCAAGTTTATTTTATATTGATTTGAACACATGGAGAGGGAAATGTGTAAACTATGGTCTTGAATACTTTCAGATTGAGAGAAAGGTAATGGGATATATATACGTGGATGATTACTTTAAGATACAAATTCTTGTATATTTTCATCAAATTTTGAAGGGGACAAAAGACAATTTAACCAAGAATGAAGTTAACATTATTTGACAAACCCGTTATAGGGCTTGTATTATGCAGGTCCAACTACGGAATATGCTGTATAGCTAACCAATGGTAACTTTTGACTGATAGGCCCATTATATAGTCAACTTATGCAAGACCACCTAGGCGAACGTACTATGTAGTCAGGAAAAAGAGTTCTCAAATATCATAAACTTTTATACCATACCATAAGAATAGTTATGAAGATATGAAAGTATTCAAGATTAAGAGTGTTAAATACAAAAGGGTGTAATGATCAATACATAGAAGAAATGCTTGAATCAATATTGTCCATGAGTTTGGAGTCCCTTACATAGATCTAAATCATATGTAAAATGAGGATATTTCTTGTTTCCTTGGTGGGATCTCTAAGGAGAGGACCCAAAAGGAAGACTCCCACATAATTTTTTAATTATATGTGGAAGAGAGATAAAAATTTATCCCATGGCTGGGACTAGGAGCTAAGTCCTAGATTTCACTACGTATCTCAATGGGATGAGAACCAAGCCATATGTTGTTTTTTGGGTAATTTTCATTTTAATGTCATGCGAAAAGGACATTATGTTATGCAGTTTATAGTCATGTAGTAAGGACATGAAGTGATTTTGACATGAAAAAGGAATATTGCGGCTAGACCAGGGAATTAAACTCAAGTGTCACTTTGTATCTCATATGGATGAGAATCAAGCCATACATAGTTCTTTGAACATTACCTATGCAGGTTTGATTAATACACAGGGAATAAAGGGTTTTTTATCATGGATGGGCCCAATATTGGAGATCCAGACATCTCTACATATCTTATATGAATGAGAATCAAGCCAAATGTAGTTCATGAAATAATAATTTCCCACACTAATTGAGTTTGATGTGGGATATGGGGGATTTTAACACATTTCAAAAGAAGAATGGTTAAAATTAATAAACAAAATAGTATGAAGATCAAACCATGTATCTTGAATGATCACTCTATATGGATCTCATTCATATAAAGGAGGAAAAAGGGAAATAATTTTTTTTGGTTGTAGCTAGGCCCAAGATCGGAGATCTAGGAATCTCTATGTATCCCATTGAAAATTAGAATCAAGCCATATATAGTTCTTGAAATGTGGTCTCTATGCAGATCTAATTAAAAAATATGGAGAAATGGAACTCATTTGACACTAAGGAGTAGCACTTATGTTAGTGATGCTTGCACATGGAAGATCTTAATGTTAAATAAAGAAGATATTAACCATATAGTTTAATGTTGTGTAACGAGGAAAAATGATGTCATTTAGTTTAATGTCGTGTGGCAAGGACAAAGATCCTACACATTTTATCATCATTCAACATGGATGATTATGGTTGTTATATAGTTTAATGTCTTACAAATAGGAATTTGTTCCATATAGTTTAGGGTCATGCAACGGGGGAAAATGATGATATACAATTACACAATGTACTTCTTCAAGAATATTTCATTGGTTGGAGTTGTAATAAGTTCTCCATCCATCGAGATCAGGAAATAAGCTCCATTAGAGTAAACCTTATGTATAGAGTATGGTCTTTCCCAATTTGGCTCATGTTTTGGAGGCTTCTTTCCTGGTATCATTGGAGTCCTGAGGACCAATACCAATTCTCCTTGAATAAATGAGTGGAGGTGAACTTTCTTGTTAAAATATCATGCTATTATGTTCTAATAGACTTCTAAATGATGAAAATTATGCAATATCTTTTCATCTAATCATTCTAGCTCATCAAATTGTTTCTAAGACTTTTCATCTATAGATAACTGATCATAGATTGCAACTCAGAGTGAGGGTAATTGAATTTCAATAGGAAAAAAATGATTCTGTGCCATACAACAATGAATATGGAGTTTCCTGAGTGGAAGTACGGGTAGTAGTTTGATAATCCAATAAAGAATTCAAAAGTTTATCAGGCTGAGATTTATTATCTTTATCCACCATTTTCTAGAGTATGTTTTATAAGGTCTTATTGAATGCCTCTCTCTGTCCATTGGCCATTGCATGATAGTGAGATGAATGGTTAGATTTGATATTGTGCTCATAATATAACTTCTTTAACACAACAGAACATAAATTGGCACTGTTATTTGTCAATATAGTATGAGGGACACCAACTTTGGTAATGATATTAGCTTTTACAAAGCTTACACTTATTTTGGATCCGAATTCTATGAGAGGTTTTGCCTCAGCCCATTTGGATAAGAAATCAGTAGTAGTAAGAATATACTTGAACAGCTTAGCCATAGCTGGAGGATAAGGTCATACTATATCCATTACCTATGTAACAAATGTCCAGGAGTATTTAGCTATATGTAGAAACTCCATGGGTTGATGAATGAAGTTGGAATGCACATGGAAGGGATGAAATTTCTTGGTGAAATATGTGCAATCCTATGTCATAGAAGGACAAAAGTATACAAGCCTTCACATTTGATCAGAAAGCCTATACCCATCCTAGTGATCATCACAAACTCTTACATATACTTATTTCATGACAGCTGTGATTTCTTCTCCATCAATGCTTCTAAAGAGTACTTCATCAAAGCCTCATTTGTAGAGGATCTTCTAGTGATATGGACTATCATAAAGAGTGAAATTGACCACTCTTCATCGGATCTATTATTTTTCATCTCTATTTATTGGAAGTAATCCATTTTGAAGGTATTCCATGATGGGTGTCATCTATCCCATGGTATGAACATATGGCTCAGAAATAGGGCTAATTTCATTAATTTCCTCCATTCTAGTTTGAAAAAAAGGTGAAACCACACAATGATAGGAAATAATGATGATTGTATCATCCCAATTTGGATCTTTCAAGACTGTGGATGCATTATCCAGTGCATTATCTTGGGCATTTTGTGATCACGGGACATAAGGAAATGTTGTCTCTGAGGCAAATTTAGTCATTAAACCTCTGACGTAATCACACAAAGGTATTAACTATTTTTTTCTGATAGAATAATCCCAATTGATCTATTTTATTACCAACTCTAAATCACCTTTCACTTCTAGGTGGTTCACTTGTACCTAGAGCACCAATTCTAGGCCTATAATGATATCTTGATATTCTACATCATTGTTGGTACCGCCTTCTGACAACCTGAAGGAATATGGAAACACTACATTTTCTAGGAAGATAAGTACAATTCCTAACCCAAATTTGTTGAGTTTAGGGTTTTCCATTCTCTTCCCCGTTGGAATTCTGGAAGCACCATCAAAGTACATTTCCCATGTTTAGATATTATCTTGAATAGAGAATATTTATTCATAATAAATTTTAGTATTCAAAGAGGTATCTTCTATATATGGGTGTTTAGAAAGGAAGTCTGCCAAAGCTTGGCCTTTTATTGCTTTCTGAGGCACAAACTGGATATCAAACTGTTGCAAAATAACCGCCCACCATGCCAAATGTCCTATAAGTAGAGGAAGATTGAGGATATATTTGATCGGGTTATTGCGAGATACCAATTGGACCTTGTGATGTTGTAGGTAGTGCATCAATTTTTGAAATGAAAATATTAATGCCAGGCATCACTTCTCAATACTTGAATATCGAGTCTCTATGTCAAGCATAGTTTGACTAAGATAGTAAAGGATATTTTCATTCCTAACATCATTCTTTTGGGAAATGAAGACACTCATTGATTACTCTAAAGGTTTCACATAGAGAATAATTGGATTTCCTTCAATAGGTGACATTAATATTGGTGGACTCAAGAGATATTTCTTGAGGGTATCAAATGCCTCTTATAAGTCTTTAGTACATTGATAGGTGACTCCCTTCTTCATTAATCTAGTGAAGGGTAAACACTTGCCTGCCAAATTGATGATAAATCACCAAATATAAGACAAGTGTCCTTGAATTCATCTTAATTATTTCAAATTTTGAGGAGGTGAAATTCCAAGGATTGATTTTTTTTCTCAGGATCAACTTCAATGCCATGATGGCATACAACGAAGCCGAGTTATTTTCCTAAGGTTACCCAAAAAGCACACTTCAAGGGATTCATCTTCAAATTATGTTGCCAAATTTTATTGAATATGGTCTCCAAATTAGTCAGGTGATCAGAACATTGTTTGGATTTAACTACCAGTTAATCCACATAACATTTGAATTTTTTTCCTAAGAAGGGTTTGAAGATATGGTGCATGGAATGTTGATACATCACACCGACATTTTTTAAGCCAAATGGCATTACCCGATAGAAAAAAACACATTGATGGGATCTTAAAGCTATAGAATCCTTATCCTCTGGGGCCATTCAGATTTTATTGTACCCAGAGTAGCCATCCATGAAGGAGAGAGCTTTATAGATGAATGTTACATCAATTAAAAGTTCTGTGATTGGAATTGGAAATTCATATTTGGGAAAATTCTGGTTAAGATATTTTAAATCAACGAAAACTCTGATTTACCCATTATTTTTTAACTAGGACAATGTTTGAAATCCATTTGGAATATTTCACATCCCTAAAAAATCTAGCCTTAATAAGTTTGTCTAATTCAGATTCAATTTTAGAGGCATGAGTTGGGTGTGTTCTTCTTGCTACCTGCTTGAATCCTCGATGCTCTTCTAGCAAACCCAAGTAATGAGTGGCTACATTGGGATTAAGTCCTGGAAGTTCTATATAGTTACAAGAAAATATATCTCGATGTTGCTTTAGAAATGAAGTATACATCTCTTTCTCTTCAAAAGTCATGGACACACTAGTTAGAGTGGGGCATGGATCTTATTTTGTACCCAAATTTATTTCTCTGAGCTCATCCACAGCAGTGGAGATGCCTTCCTAAAATGATGGAGGAGCATCCCTGAGTCTTATTCTTCTTCTTCCTTACATGTCACTTCTTATATTTTTTTCTTTCATAGTAGGTGATGAAGCAAAACTTTCAAAGCTAGTGGAGGAGTTAGTATTTTAACATCCTGAAGAATAGAAAACCATTTCTCACCCTACTAATGATGAAGGGTCTTCTTAGAGAATTGAAGAAGAGATGATGGGTTGGGAATCAACATCCTTGTATTCCTCTAGTATTGAACCAACTTCTTCTAGCCTGATTGAAGAAGAAAATACTTACTGAAGTTCGGTGGATGAAATGCAGACATCTCTATTTAAGCTTTAACCACTACTTGGTAAATCAACAATTTCTCCCATGCTACCAGGCTCTATTTCTGTAATTGGCATTATAGAAGTCATTATATGAGTGCTTGGATTTGGGTCTATATTTTCAATTTTATTGATAGGAAAAACATAATCTATACTCATATGTTTGAATGGGTTAAAAGGGATCTTTTCTAGGCCATTTAGAGCATTTATTCTTGTTACCTATTTTGTCATGGAACTCATTCCCTTTGTGTGATAGAATTATACATCAATATAATAAGATTAATACATTTTTAATAGATCTTTGTCACCATAAAGTGTCCCAATTTGACCATTGAATCAATACTTGAGACATTTGTGGTATGATGAAGGAATGGTCACATGTTGATGTAGCCAAGGCCTTTCAAGAAAAATGTTAAAGGCTGTATCCTAACAGACAACCCTGAAGTCTGAATTAGATACAAGATCCCCAAACTGAGTTCTGAGTGTAATCTCACCAAAAGGTTATTGTTCATTCTTTTCATAACCTTGAAATATCAAAGTGGAAGGAGATAAGTCATATTCAGTAAGGATTAATCAATGAAGTGTAAAGATGGAAATGAGTTTGACTCCTGAGCCATTGTCAATAAAGGCACATCAAATGTCTGTATCATTAACCCTTCTAGATAGATACAAGGACCAGATGTGTCCATGTACAACATCATCATAATATTCATCCGTAAATGATATGACTGCATGAAATTATACAAGATCATTCTCTATATGGTAAACCTTAGCAACAAAAACCTCAATTTCAAACTCTTTAGGACTTGACAAAGCCTCAATAATTGCTTCTTGAAGATTTTTTGACAGATTCAAGGAATCCAAGATTGAGAAATTTTCCAATACTTGGGATATATATTTCAAAACATCATACTTTTGGTCTATAGGTCTACATTTTCTAGCATAGAGATTCATTTTTTCAAGTGTCTTGGAAGTTGATGCTCCTGATGTAGATGTACCCTGTGTCGGGGCAGAAGTCGGAAATACTTCTGATTTTGGTAGACTAGACTGACTAGGTCTATCTACTTGTTAAGAGAATAATGGTTTAACCTCTAATCAATCCTCTAAAATAATCATGTTAGGACCGATCCAGTCATGTGTGGTAGAATTCCCTTGTTATTGTTGAGATTGCTGAAGGGATATTCCACGAGTTTCTTCCACATATACGGTTCAAGCAGGGGTAGAGTTAAAATAGTGGTTTCTAGCATATCCACGTATTCCCCTATATCATTGACCTTGGATTCTTCCTATAGTTCCCCAGTTAGGTATAAGTAATTCAGGATCATCATAACCAGAATCACTATTTTCATAGGGATTCGTTAAGTGGAAAATGTTAACAAAACCAATGATCAATTCTTCATCTGATGAAGATTCTTCTTGATAGGTCAGTTTCGGTTGTTCCATTTTGCGGGGTTGTGCCTATACTTTTGAAATAGATGGAATGAAATCTTCCAAATTCAAGGAAAAATTTGGCCTTGACATGAGATCGTCCTCTTTTAACTGCTCTTTATATTTCTGATCACGTCACTTCTTTGAGGATTGGCGTTTAGAGGACTGATCTTTTGATGAAGCTGGATTTTCTATAGTAGAAGTGGAATAAGAAAAATTCGATTATTTTAACTATGTTTGTAGAATGGAATGAGTTCGATTGATCATTTTCCTAATAATCAAATCATCATACTTCTACACATTTTTACTTTTGACTTCCTTTTATTCACATTCATTCTCTGGATCAGTAGTAGTAACACATTCTACTTGGGATGAGGAACTTTTCAGTTTTAATTTTCCAGATTCTACCATTTTTTGCATGAGGTATTTGAAAAAAAAACACTCCTGAATGGGATTCCCCAACATTCGGTGAAAGAGACAATAATTTGGAATATTTTTATCTTATTCTTTGTTTGGTTTCTTTGGACTTGGAAATTAAACCAAACTGTTTTCCAAAGATGAAATGAAGTAATAGAGAACCTGTTCATTCCAAAAAGAATAAACTTTTTTCTTTAACTCCTTAAACTATCTCCACCTTTGATCTTTTTGATCATCTTGATGAGGAATTCATTTCTTCTAACATTCAGGAGGTGGAGCCCTTCGGTATGATGAAGGTTTTGAAGTAGAATCAGGTATAGGTGCTAGTTTGAGTATGACTGTAGTAGCCTTTTCTTTCCCCATTCTCCTTTCCAGAGCTGATGGAATTACACGAGATTTAGCTTCAGTTTGCAAAATTGAATCCTCAACTTTTTGGGTGATTAAAGAAAGGTCTCTAAACCATCCTATGTATTTCATAGGGATTAGTGGTGTACGTAACTCATCATGCATATTTTCCATATAAATCAGCAGCAACTCTTCTTAAGAGAGTGCTAGATTTAAGTAATATGTTAATCCTTTCCATCGAGCAATGAAATTTGAAAATCTTTCATTCTCTCTTTGTTTTCAATTTGTAATATAAAAAACTATTTTCTTTAGAAATGTTGATCTGAATTAGAGAAGGAATTTCTAACAGAGGTCTTCCCATCTAGTAATTGATCGATAATGCAAACTTGTATACTAGAAAAAGCTAGCCCCTGTAATTATTTCAAAAATCATCTAAGCTTCACTACTTATTTTTGTTGAGGGGTCCCCATCATGGGATCATAATAAGAAAAAAAATGTGTTAAGTTCTTCTCCAGATCTCCTGAACCATTAAATATTGGAAACGTATTATTCAAAAAATTTAGTGGGGGAGGGATCAAATCCACCCATTCGGGGAAAGATTTATTTTCTGGATGTACCAGTGAACTCCATTCTTTAATAACTTCCAATCGAGTTGTTAATGCCTCAATTGTTTCAATAAACATTTGGGGAATATCTAGATGAGCTAGGACCTATACAGGTACAACAACAAGAGCTTGAACTGGCTTGATGACTGGAAAAACCACTGGTGGTATTGCTGTTGGTATTTTTCTTGGAAAAACCATGGGGATAGGCCTATAAGGATGTGTTTGATCCTTCCCTAGGTGTGTACCCAATATAGGGAATTCATTATCTGCATATGTAGTTTCAACAAATCCTCTTTACTGAGGAGTTCCTATAGGATGTGAAAACTGAAGATCTTCTTGGGGATCATGTCTAGAACAAATGCTTCTTTGAAGTAACTCTTCATTGAGTCTTTTAAACTCCTTCATCTCCTCTTATTTCTAAGAAAATATTTCTTCAAGTAAAAGAGATTGAACTTCTACAGTGGAAAAGTGAGACGTAATCCAACTTTTACCTTTCCCCTTATTAGACACCTTTCTAAGGGGTGGGAGTTGGTTACTTGAGGGTATACCTAGATTCTGGGTAAGCCTCTAATTTTGGGTACACACACCTCCTTCATTTGATTCAGTGTGTACCATATTATGGATAATAACTTCATCCTTTGAATCCTCTAAACTAGAATAATTATTTGGAGGATCTTCCGTAATGGTATTAATGGCCTTCCCTGATGCATAATGCATTGATGGCATTTTGTCAGTATCTTTGTAATATCACATCCTTCTGTATCTTTTATGAGACTCTATTCTCCTATATGTTGAATTCCTGGGAACTTTTTGATTGAAATCAATCTAAATGGAATTCATGGATAGTTCAGTTGTGCATTCAGTTTGTGGCTTCTTCCCTAATTTTGAGAAAACTGACTTCTGTTGAGGAGGGGATTATAGATGTGAAAAATTCCCCATCCCTATAGGCTAGGCCTATTCTTGTTCTTGTTCTTCAAAACTTCAAACTTTTTTTATTAAATTTTAAGGTTCAGTTAAAAAAGCCCCTAACACTATAAGTTGGGGTGGCTCTTGAACTACTATGGATGATATTTGCACAAATGATCTTCTAATTTTGTGAATTTTGGTCCAAACATTGGATGGGTTCATTATTTGAAAACCACTTAAATTATCCATTTCGTAAGATCATTGTTCTATTTCAGACACTTGATCCATCTGATGGATGACATCCTCTAAGTAGGAGGCCTGCTTAATGTTTTCAGATTCTTGATGAAAATGTATCTCAATAGCTTGTTCTCTTTGGGTATGATCTGATGAGATCTAGTTGAGGCATGTTCTTGAGTGTATCTTTGATCACACACAAAATCTGTTGATTGTAGCTGTCCATGGGCAATAATATTGCATGAGACCACTTTTGGCAGGATTTGCTAATTTTGGAGAGTAGTGAAATGCAAGTCTCTATGTGCACTCCATCCTCTAATACTAACACAAAATGGGGTATCATAAATTAACTAGAACAAACTATTTAGTGCATCGAGGCATGCATGATGAAGGGTTCCCTTATACTTATCAACCTTTGGATGTTGGGAAACTGAAAGGGTTGCCAATTCAATTTGGATTTTCAACCCTTATATTACCTTTAAGTGACTTTGATATTCATCATATGGTAATAATTTGGATTTAAAATTATGAAGAGTATTCCATTAATTGAGGCAGATATCATGAATGTAGTCTCCTTATATCAATTCTGGAATGTTGTATTGAGAAGTTTCTAAAGTCTATAACATGACTGGTATTTTACCTTTAGCCATTTTTTTTCTTGTTTTCAATATATCTTCATAATATTTTTCTAGAGGTTTATCCATTTGGTTCGACCAGAGTATATGATTCTCGATTTTTTTATTACAAACAATAAAATCAACTTTCTTTTCCTCTGCTATATTAGAATATAAATGACCTGCAGGAGGTTTGATGAATGACCCTCCCCTTTGGATGTATTTTGGTTGAGAAAGTATTTCAACTATTAGAAAAAAATAATTATACATGACTAGCCTTATGTTGGTAAGTGCCTCGAGATAAGAGGGCTTTCTCATTACAACATTATCAATTAGAGAATTATCTTGACAATGAAAAACACTATTGAAGAGAGAACTTTCGTAGATAATTAAATCATGGGGAGGACCACCATGGTGGATTAAAGAAAGGGATAAATCCTATTGATACTTGGTCTTCTGGCCACACAGAGGGTTACCGTGGCTCTCATCAGAAGATTTGCTCTCTAGATTGACTGAATTTTCCTGAAGCAATCCTTCATGATGAAGCATCTGATTGGAAACTTAAAAATTACTGCTACTACTTAAATTATTTGGTAAGGGAGAGTAGGATCTTGAGTTGCAACAGATAAATGTCTGAGGGCTTCAAGAACTACAACATTAAGAGGATCCAGATCGTAGATTGGATCTTGATTTTCCAACTGTGTTTGGTGAGAATTATTCTTAGATGATATTTTACATGTAGTTGGGGCCACTTTCTAGGATAATTGTTTATCATGGATAGGTGTATATTCATACTTTGGAGTGTTCATCAGAATGGGCCGATTATCTTCAATTGGAAAGGGTGTATGTTCCTGATCCAGTTTTCCATATGATATGGGGGAGTATGCCCCATAAACCTCATAGAATAGAAAAAAGGTGTGTATCTACTCTAGGATGGCATGATGATGAGTCACCCCAGGTGTGGGAATGAAATTATGTGTCTATTCCCTTAGTACTACTGAAGTTTCTATTATGATATTATGGCAGGATTCTAGAATATGAGCAAGAATTTGTGTCTGCCCTTTCACCATTACTAAAATATGTTTAGTGACTTCAGCAGCCAGAATAAGAATATACATCCATTTTGTATCTAGATTAGGTGTATGTGCTTGATCCAGTCCTCCTTTTCCTATTAATTTATATAAATAGTACTTATGTATGGGGGAAGAGAGTTGATTCTGTCGCAGATTTGTCATCAGAGCTTTCCAACTGACTTCTATAGGTGCTGCCAAACAAGACTGTTGTCAGGCTTGATGGATGTTGGCAGGTGTATGTACCTAATGGTTGTTTTTTCCAAGCATGGTTGATAGAATTATTTCAATACTTACAGACAATATTTTTGGAAGAATTGGTGAGTGTAAGCAGATGTATGTCCCTACTTACCAGTTGACACCATATTTGATTGGCAATATTCCTTGAATGTCGTTAGACGAGCATGATAATTGGATGATAGTTTTTAAATAGGTGTATTTTCCCATTAATGATACTCCACTGTATTTAACTGTTAGGATCGGTGGGTCGCTGCCAAACGAGTCTACTGGCCAGTGGAATTGCGATGGATGGGTGTATGTGCCCGTTCATTATTTGACATCAAGTTAGGTTGATGAACTTATCTGAAGGGGGAAAAGGTAAGAACCCGATCCCTGTTGGTTGGATGTTTTACCTGATGGTTTTTCTTGTATGCCTGGGTCTAGGGGACCTAGGCCGAACAACCGAAGGCAACACCCCCATCATGTTGGGGGTTTAATGCCGCACGATTCTGCTGACGATGATTGTTGGTGGGATCCCTCAGGAAGGACCCCTGGATTTTTAAGTTGAGGCCATGAGTGACCTATTGATCCACCTCTATATAGTATGTGAGGGACTGGTTATTATGTTTCAGGGATAAGGACCCAAAATAGATGAAGATGGTGGTTGGCACTATCTGCTTCTTGACCACCAGTTATCATTGACCAGACGATCAAGGATTATTGTTAACTTAGAGAGCCTGTCTGGTAGCCTCTAAGGTTGGGATAATACCATGTTGATTTCTTTCCCATAACAGTACATTGGAGACCCAACATTGAATATGTTGAGTTTGTGATGACATCCTTCCAGTGGATAAGGATCCAGCTTGAGCAGCGGCTGGGGCATTCACAGTTGAAAACATGAAGGAATCCATTTGGATTGAGGGTAGTTCTGAGAAAAAATGAAAAAAACAATGAAATACATTAAAGAAAAATATTTTAGATGGATACATGAATGATTTATTCCTTTATTTGGCCTTCCTTTATCAATTGATAGGGGCCTGGCAAATGAGTAACTCCATTAACTTGGTTAAGGATTCATCTCGGGTTCACTATTTTTATTTTGTCTATTCCTGAGAACGTGTGTTCTGGTTAGGAATCACTACTTCCAGGCAGTTTTCATTGGATTTATTTATGGAACTGGAAACATCAAATAGTTATTTATCCAAAAGGGACTTGCTTTCCAAAGGCAAGAGTTCGTTAAGTTTGAACTTATGATACTTAAGAACATGCATTGGTTGAGCAGATGGGAGGTTGGAATCATCACACCCTTTTGGGGAGAATTATTTCCTAATTTGGGACTCTCTTATATATTTGAGATATTTTCATGAATCCTTATTAATTCACCAAGTATAACATAGGTTTACCTTGTAATTTTCAATCAATTATTAGCATGTGTGAAATTTAGAATCATCTGCATGTATTCGAGTTTCTTCATTAATGGAGACATTTGTATGTATTAAAAGTTCTCCATCAATGGTAAAATCTCCTATACTATGTAGAGATTCTTTTAACCATCATTTTGATAATACTAATTATTAATCCACTCATTGGGGAACTCTATAATTTATCATTGTCCAGGGAGATGAAATTTTGTTTTGATGTTGGGATCGTACCCATAAATGAGCTACCTATGTAACCTTGTGAAAGGAATCAAAACCCTCGTAGTTTAGTTTCGCTTAATGGGATATATCATACCTTTTAAGTTCATCTAATAGGGGCCTAACCATACAGTTTAATGTCATGTGGTAAGGAAATCTAAGCGAAAGGTTCTTAGTCAAGGTTTAGTGTAGGACTTATGCCTATAGAGCCCAAGGAACTTGGAAATAATATGGGTTTCCAAGATATATTAGACCCTATTGGGAATATGGACCAGGAAGAACATGTTTTATTTGAAGTGTTGGGTTTGAACCTCATAGAGGATTCCTACATATCCCATTTTTATGGGAATAAAATCCCACATAGTTCGACAAGCCTCATAGGAGAGTATAGTCCTTTGACAGAAATGAGTTTGGGATTACTTTCTAAAAATGATTCCTTTTTATGGATGAAATGAGATGTAGTTTGGGCCTTAAAAAGGAATCCTACGTATCCCAATTATCCTGAGAATTGGAGTTCTCGTAGTTAAATAAATGAGGTGTTTGTGAAAATGTTGTGGTCATGACAAATATCTAAGCCCATGTGAGTCATGATTGGTGTGAGAAAGAAGAGGATGTCAAAGATTCAAAAAAGGCACCCAAAATTTTCCTCCTCTACTAGTGGAAGAGGATGGGCCTACGACAATGAAGGTGGAAGAGGCTGAGGCAACTGTGGAATAGGGATAGGCGATGAGCATTACCTATATTTTATTTACATTAGACAAGGGTCTAATGTAAGGAAGGAGTGAAGGTGAATAAAGTTGGGAGGAGAAATACTGAATCCTCCTACTTGAAAAGTTAGGGGATTACACTAGGATGGATGCCCTAAAATTGGTCCTAGTAGGGGAGGGAGACTTCTCATTTGTTCAAAAGGAAAAGTAGGTGTGAACCATACCTTCCCTACTAAAGACCTAAGGTTCCGGGTTTTATAGATGAGAAGGGGAGGTCATGACTGAAACCCTAATCCTCCAAACTGGGAACTTCCCAATACTCTTCCTAGTAGAAAGGTTCATGTAACTGTGGACATAAAAACCCACATACACTCCATGAATCCTAACCCCATTGAAAAAAAGTGGGAATCCTGTTACTGTAGATATACAAACCCAAATAGAAGACACACTGATGTTACCTTCCTAAAGGTTTAATAAGTCAGGATGATTTGGTGAAGGTTTCAACATAATCCCTTACAGAAAAGGGAGCCAATGAAGAAGGATACATTCTGTGGATGGATTTGAATAAGTCCTGATGAAAGGCTTTGTATACTGAAGGGATTAGGTGAATCAAATAAGGACACCCAAGTAAGTATCTGGCACATAGTTATGGGCATGCAAGTAGGCTTGGGTGACCCGATGTCAAATTAAGTGATGAAAAACCTAGATGTTAATAATTGGGTGAGAATTGAATCAATCCTTCCAGAGTATTCATAGGTATTCCTTGAAGTGGGGTGCTCAAGTTCCTTTGAGAGGAATTGGTGGCACGCAAGTGGTTCTGATTTAGGAAGGTTGGGCACTTTAGGCGCACAAGTGTTATGGATTTAAAACACTAAAAGAACTCAAGTCCTATGATCCTCCTTCAATTCCTCCACTCTAGGTGTTAAATAACTACCTTAAAGGTTTTTTAAAACTTGGGTGAATCATTAGGGTGACTAGAGTATCAATTAGGCCTCAGGGAAATTCGTCCATACAAATAAAGGCCCCAAGGGTCTATTTATAGGAAAATAAGTAACCTTGGGTGAAATGGTGGTGGGGCGTGCAAGTGGGGTGCATTAAAAAATGTGGTGTTCAATTACCTTACACGCTAATGGATCCTTGTCTTGACTAGGGCGATCCAATTCTCAAGCCTTTGAAAATCTTGATTTTCTTCATGTGTTTTGTCCTTTTTTTCTAAGGCATTTCCCTTTGTCACTTTTTAGACTCTATAATGGAACAGAGTGTCAAAAAACATATATAGTTAATGGTTTATGTATGTTTGATCTAATGTCTTCTTACATCACCCATGACTCATAAATTCATCTATTTATCTTATAATGATAAATATTGTATTTTAGTGTATTTTACTATTCACAAAAAATTAACTATTTTAGAAAAATACAAAAAATTCACCCTAACCATTTTTTATTTTTTATATTTTTAAAATTAAATATATTTTATGAAAATAATTTTCTAAATATGAGAAATTTAGGTTTTAATTAAAATCATTATTAATTTGTAAAACACTAATTTTATTATTATTATCAATTTTCTTACCCTTTGAAAAATTGCTTATGGTCTCATAAAATTATTTTATCATTTCAATAAAAATTTATATTAAGTTTTAAATCCCATTTTATGAAAATAAAATTTCTTTTAAATCATTATATTTTTTATAAAAATTAAAATAAAAAATGTATGCTTTGAAAAAATTCACACTTATTTTATCATTTTTAAAAAATTTATTTACTTCTATCATGATATAGATATGTCATATTTTCCATTTATAATATAAATAAATATTATTTTACACTTCCATAAATGAGTATACTATTCTAATGGTTTTGTTAAAATTCTTAATGGCCATATTACTATTCCAATGGTCAGATTACTATTCCAATGGTAAAATTTGTAATGATCATATGGGTTCTATACTTTTTATAAATACATCACATCTAATTCATTATTTATTCAATTCTATTTTCTCTCAATGTTATATATATTTTAATTTTCAAGATGACTATTTTATTACTAATATTTTGTTTTATTTCTATAGCGTTGTTCATGATTGTCATTATTCTCATGGATCGAGCAAATCAAAATTTTCATATTATAGTTGTCTTTATTTTTTTTTCCAATTTTAATATTTTAAATTCTTATGGAAATATATATTCTATAAATATAATGTTCAAATTCATATAATAATTGTTTTTTGGTTCTATCATGTGGTGTGTGTCATTATATAATACTATATTACTAAATATGATATAATTATATAATTATAAGTGAAGTTCTATTGATAAAATTTTGGGTCATTACATCTATGTTTTATTTATGTATCTCATAACCTTGGTTCCCTTCACTTTTATGTGAATAAAAATATAAATAAAGGATCTCTAAGGATATGAGGTAATTCAGAACAAAAGATGAGGTGAAACCAATAGAGAATATACTATGGTTAATGATGGAATGCAATAACTTGAGCCAAGCTTGGCTTAATGTGTTTTACTCTAAGTCATAGGTTGATTTATTGTCTTCTTAATAAATCAAAAATTATAAAACTCATTATTAAGTAATTTTATTTATTTTATTTCATCTAGATTCATGGTTATATTATTATGTTATGCATGTTTAATGATGTTAAATGTAACCAAATAAATTAAAATAAGAAAAAAAAGACATGAAAAATAATGTAAAATAAATAGGTTATGCATAAATATTTTATCAAAACATTGTTAATGAATTATTTAAATTATATATAATATTAAAAATACATGTAAAGGATAAAATAATTAATATTACCCATAATAAAAAAATCCATCAAGGAAATATTAAGTCACTAAGCCTTCCATTATTCTAGTTAAGATGGACCCATAGTTAAAGTTTTAGTTAGACTATAGTCAGGAGGCAATTTAATTAATGGAAAGTATAAAATAATATGGTGGCTCAACTTAACCAAATTTTTATTGTATTTAACAACTATATTTTATCGAATACAAAATTTTGAGGAAATTATTGAGGAAATCCGAGCCAGGGTTTGAGGATTGGGGTGTCCATTCAATTGATCTAGGAGTTTCAAGACTACATTTGGAAAGAAAACTTACCTAAAAAATTCTTATAATTTTCATGACCATTATATGGGTTATGAGAAGAGAAATATGGATCTTAGCCACTAGATTGTCCACATGACAACACATTCTGAGTCCAATAGTGAGGGTTATTTATACTTTATAAAATAGTGGAATAATTAATATGTTATTAAAATAATTTCATCTCACATATTTTGGTAATCAATATAAATTACTAATTATATAATTTAACTATTGTAGAAAATGGAAAACAAAACAACATGAACACTGTGATATTTTTTGGATTCAAACCAATTACTCACCAACAAAAAATTCCAAGAGTGTTATAATCACTTATGTGCTATAATACTATCATAAGGTTTATATTATGTGTTAGAGTCCCCTATTATTGTATATCCTATTTATTGAGTGAATGAAGGTAAAAAATAATACTACCTAATATTCATGGAGGATTCTTCTTATGATTGTTGCATTATGCTATCAACTATGAACATAGAGATTATGGAGAAATATAATTACATCAATTATTATACCATATTTTATCATATCTTATCACTTGATAAGGAGAATGAATGACTAAAGATAAAATAAATTGTGACTACACTATACCGGTGTAAATTGGAAGAGGGGTTCTTGGAAAATGATTATGTCTTCAAAACATAAGAGTACATTGATAAGTTAACAAATTTGGGCTTCAATTTGGATAATAAATTATCAATTAATCTCATATTATCATCATTATCACATAAGTTTTCTATATTTATTAAGTATTACGAGATGAACGACATGGATGGATCACTCAAGAATATTTATTCTATAATTTTCTAGGTGAATAAGGATTGGTTGGTATAGGGTTTTCCACTCTTTATGGTGAGTAAAATGAAATACCAAGTTGAAAATCCCATTTCCAATCTAGATCAAGTTGTTACTTTACAACATCCATCAAATAAATAAATAATTTAGAGAGAGATAGAGCAATGAACAGGAGGCTATCCGCTTCTCTTATGGGAAGATAGGTCACTAGAAGATGAAATGAAATGAATTAAAGAAGAAACAATCAGATTCTTATACATCATGTATATTAATAATTATATATAATTTAATGTTATACTTATTGGGTATTAAATACAACATGATTATATATATATATGTATTCAAATACATATACCAAGTAAAGTATAGAAATATTATAAGAATAAAGGTGAATTCTCTAATGATACAAAGAAGTGTGATTCCTTGATCAATATAGATAAGTTAATAACTTTAGGATTATCCAATGGATTTAAGAAAAACTATTGTTTTGTATTGAATAATAATAAAACATTTATTTCAGTGTTCATTTGAACATAATGAGGCATTGTTTAATTTATAATGAATTTTGTTATGATATTTCATACTTAACTAATAGTTTGATTATTTTAGAGTTATTAATATCCAAAATAGATGATAAATTATAAATATAAATATAATACTCATTCCCATTTATGTAAAGATAATTATTTTTAAAGATAATCTAATAGTAGTTGATGAGTTTATATCCAAAAGAGTGTTTAGTCTATTTTTAGATAAAACACCAGTTATACTGACAAACATACTTATCAAGTTTAAACAAAGAAACCTTTAGTATTAATGGAATGATATAAATCCTTATGATTATTTTAGTAATAATACAAGAACTATTATAAGGGGAAGCTATAGGTATATTCATAAGCATAGTAAAGTAATGAATATATTTAGTAAAATATATTAGATACTATGGGAGGGCATGTTGGAGAATATATTCACAAAGTATCCATCGATCATTTTAAATGTAGAGTTAAAGTTATTCCTAAACTCACATTACCTTTTATATTAAATACGAGATGATTGTAAAAGGAATATTGATGACGAGTCTTAAATTTATTTCAAATATTCTATGTTACCTTCAAATGCATGTTTTGTAAGTAGAAATATAAATGATAACCATATACTAACTATATTAAATAATAGATATCATATCAATATGATAAATAACTTTTTAGGTTATAAATTCATGTTTTTTAAAGAATATGTATGGTAAGACCAAAAACACATATGAGAGAAAAAATTATGTTCACCTTATTTGATTATACTATAAGTACTTAGGATATTTCAATCCCTTTGATAGAAAGGTAATAATAATGACCAATTATATTTCTAAAAAATGGAAGCTTATCTCTTTTAATATAGTGGGAAAAGACTATGCTTTATAAATTCTAGACTCTAGATGCACATGAGTTGGAATGGGAACACAAACTCTAATAAGCTCAATGGGAGAGGTTTCTCTAAAGACACATACTACATAGGATGTTAAAACCTAAGAGGTGATTTTATGTTCAATATGGTGGGTTATATATATATATATATTAATAATAATAATGAAACTTACAGGTAAGTAGTAAATATAAATAAACTAATATTGATAAGTTTGTATGAATTCACTAATGGATTCCGTGCACCAAAATTTATCGGCTCTATATTTTAATATCTCTAGACATTATACTACTAGATATTATTCAAGATATACAAGTTATAGATGGTATAAGTTGGTAAAATAAAGTATGATTTGTTATTAGAAGTTTTATATAATGTATAGAAATAGTCTATGACAAAACATTTACACCAATCATCATGTTAAATACATTTGAATTATACTTGTCCTAAATACATACCATGATCATTATATTGGGTGTTTTGATATCAATGATAGTTTCCTTAATAGAGATCCATTGGAACATGTAAATATTACACAATTAAAAGGGTTGATGACACTAATAATTTTCATTAAGATATATAGATTTCTCAAATCCATTTATGGATAATAGTAAGAATAATGATCGTAGAACTTTTTTTTGAATGAAGGAGTTCCATGTGTCTACAAGAGGTTAGTGGGAGCACTACTGTTTTCATAAAAGATATGTTAATAACATATAGAAAATATATATTTAGTCTCACTAGTTTGTTAATGCTAAATAATGGATTTATCCAATTATGAATTAAGGTAGAAAGCAAGTTCTAGGGAATGATATCTATAAACATATATCTATTTAATACTAAATATAGTTATAGTAGATACCTTGACAGGACATGCCAATTCAAGACTGAATTTCCATCCATGTCACATAGAATGTAATATCTCCTATATATAGGATATTATGAATAGAATTTCACAATATTAAGTGATAGGAATCTATCACATACACCACGATATGTATTCCATTTGATACAACTTATAAATTGATCATAATAGGAAAATATCAAATAGAACCAAGTTAACTACACAAATTTTTAGTTAGAATTATCCGATAGTACTTGAGAAAGTATAACTGGATGATTCCTTTATAAAATGAGAAATAATAATTCTAGTGATTCATAGGATATAACACTATTATTATATAAGAACATATTGATCTATGATCACAATAAGGCTAAGGAAATATGAAATACAAATTTATCACAAACTATGGTTTCTATGTCTATGATAATCGAGTATGTTGCAAATTCTGATAAAGATTTAAGAAGTGGTAAGGTAATGGAAAATTCTAATTGTGGGTTATACCAATTGTAAGAGTATTATCATTATTATAATAATATTTAACAATGGTATTAGTGAATATGTTAGATTTATAATAAGGGAACAAAAGGTAGATATATAGGGATATCAATACTTGAAGTATTTTATCAAGACATTGAGGTCATAATAACCATATTTGATATAAAGACATATGGAAAGACATGAATTACATGGAGGAAAACATGGAATACCCATTTAATGAATCCAATTATTATAAAAATCATGTATAAAATGTGAGAACTAACAAGACCATTAGATGTTGGATCTAGTGAAAGTTAGAGTATGTTGGATTTGTTGCCTCAGATCCAACTACTTTGTACTTTATATTACCTTTATATATTCAAAAATATGAATATTAATGCAATATCTTATCACATGATTATTATTATTTAGTGTTATATTAATATAATAATGTACTTGAGATATCTTTCATGTCTAAATGATATAATAGTTCCCTACTATGATGATATCCTTGAAGTGATATGAAATATTCCTAAGCATAGTTCCATAGTCAGATAACATACTTTGGAAAAATATAGAGTATGTTGATTTATTGGTGTGAGTACTCAGAAGTGGATGAGACTTCATCTCATGAAGTTCTCACTTAGTAATCTCCAAGAGAGGAGGTTATGATAATAGTCCTGCTAGTAGAAATTCCATATGTTACTTTTCATTGGACATTATAATATGTGAATGTGTATAATTATACTTACACTTTAATATTATTATTAATATATATCATGAATCATGTACATTGATTTATTTCCCAAAACCATGGTGACATATGCTCATAGTTAAGAATGATATGTTGGGTGCATCATAAATGATATGTTATTAATAAATAAGTAAAGAAATTTTTTTTCCTTCCATATTCATGAAAGTTTATATCTCAAACCTTTGATTGGAATGAAGTTATTGAAATAAAATCCATGGACATGTTGTATTGATGAGTTTCTTTAATATTTTTAAAAAATGGCATATCAAGTATATAGGTTGATGACATGAGTATGCAACCTTCTTGATGGGATATTGATATAAGAATATTATATTATACAAAGAGAATTAATATGTGGGTTTGTTATGATATTAACTTCTTCCTCAATGGGTGTCTTTATGTGTTTCTAGATGATGATATTGGAATTTAGATAAGCATACCTAATGACATTGAGAAAGAGGCCTCAAGGGTCACACACTTAGCGTATCCTTTGATCTTAATTAAATACTATTTGTATTTAATAGTTAAAATATATATTATTTTTAGGATTAAAAAATAATATTTATTTAGGATTTACTGATCATATTTATTTATCCACTTATTATATATGTGGGTTGAATATTTAAATAAATATTTATTCACAAGACAAGATAATAATATATTTATTTATCTATTATTTTTAGTAAGGTAATACATAATTTTTATTATTAAATAAATAATTATTTAGCTACATTTATAATAAAATAAATATTTATTCACAAGACTGTGAATATAATATTTTTTATCAAATGAATAATATATTTATTATTCGAGGTTCGGTAAATGCCGAAGAAGTTTGTCATGACATGGATAGTTTCTGGTAATAAAATTGATATACAAAATATCACACATATATATATATAGATTATCCATGAGACATGCATGCGTCAAACAAAAAATAATAATAATATTATTAGACATGAGGTTCACTCTTGGTTAAAATATTGGCTAAGGTCCTATGCACAATTACTGATTCTATCCACCCAGTTGTGTCATTTTCATGAAACCCAAGAGGTTTCTAGGAATCATTATTATTTTTCACAATGTTACTTCTCCCTAGAGATTTCTCTCTATGAATAACATATCCAGGGTTCCTCTCAATCCTGATATAATTCCTAGAAAATCTTATTCCTATTCTCAAGATCAAGAGATAAGAGGAACAATCCTCAAGCTCAAGGGATTGTGTTTCAATTAATACAAACAATAAAAGATAAATTAATTGTATATTCTAACACTCAAAATTATTTAAGATTCATTTAGAGATCAAGGTACACATGTGGATAAAAATTATAGGGATTATACTTTGGATCCTCTTGTTAAAAATACAATACACCACATAAGAGGTTTTATTGCTAAACACCCACATTGAATAAAGCACTCAAGAATGAGGTAATTTATTATGATTTAAATTAATTATAAATTTAATATTAAAGATCCTATCACTTGGTTCCAAAATCATTAATCATGTTTCTTTAGATGTTATCATGAGACATGTCTTTCTTCATCATGTATTTATAGTATATTTATTAGATCCTTCAAAAACATTATTAGGTATGAGCCTGACTGGTGCTTACGTTGCCCCCATAAAATTCTCACTTATGATAAAAAATAAAGACCAGCGAAGAATAATATATAAAGGAGTAAACTAGAATTCTTAAATATTAAATAATGATAAAACTGATATGCTTAAACAGTGAGAAATAGTTAATTCATAATACCCATAACATCTATTAAAAACCACACTCAACATAAAAGAAAAATAACCCTACCTAAACTCATGAATGACTAAAACATATACCAATTGTTTAAATTAATAAAAAATATTAAAAATAGTAAAATATACTCCTTAATACAAGTGTCCTACTTTTAGAAAATATGACATTGAATGTTCATCCTGTAAACTCATCTTGTACAAAAACAAATACTATAAGGAGACAAAAAACTAGGTAATTATATTCAAATAATTATAAAATATATGTAATTAATTAAAAAATATTCAATAGTTAAACACATTTCAAGACACTATAAAATAATATTATAATAAGCATGCATACTAACCATAATATAAAGTTACAAAATAAATCTCATTTCAGCATACCGAATAATAAAACTAAAATGTGCATTCACACTGGCCATATAATTTTTTTTACTTGGGATTATAAACTAGTTTAGGTCTAATCGGATTCAAATATGATCCCTTAATAACCTATTCTATATAAGGGTTAAATAGTTTAATATTGAAAAAAATAAGTTAATAGAAAAAAATTCTTATGACCATGGGATTTAATGAACTATAAAGAAAAATCAGATGCATAACAGACAAAATATTTACACTTAAAATTGGTAATAGAAGAAATAACATCACTTTTACCATTAAAAAAGTGGTTCCGACACATTTTACAAAAAATTATCATTATAATAAAGACCATACCTTTTCTTATTCATTCCATTTATCCTTTTGACTTTCATAAACTCATACAATATTTATTTTTTGATAGTGAATTTAGATAAATATTCCTTTAAACTTTCCATTTCATCCTTTATCTTACCATTCTATTTATGAATAGCCTCCAAATCATTATAAAAATTATTATTTATATGGGAATAAATGTTCTTAATCTTCCCATTTTCTTCCATTAACTTCTCATTTTCCACTATAAGCTTCAAAAATTCAAAATCAACATCCCTTTTCTCCTTAAGCAAACCTTTATGATCCTTATTTTGTTTCAAGTAAGAATCTCTAATAGTGACTATACTATCCCATAACTCATAAGATATCTCCCCCAACTCTTCTACACTACGATTATTATATCCGGAATCATAATCATAATCATAACTAGAATTACGGACCTCATCCATGCTACCATCAAACATATATTTCTATATTTCTTTACTGATTTATCTAAATCACTTGAAAAACAAGAGTAGTATGGTTAAATGGATATTTTTCCATATTTATCCATAAAAAAATATTACCAGTTTCCTTCCCACTTCTAAATTTATCACTTGAATCTAAATCTTAACTACTACTCCATTCATCCATAACTTTCTTATCTTTATTCTTGAAATTATTTTCTTTTATTTGATTATTCAACCTCATATATTTAGTTTTGATATAAACTCATAAAAAGTAAGATTTAAATTACCTAAATTCATATTCAAAATACATTTATTGTTGTCCCTTATTTCATCCTTCATATAATTATTTCTAAATCTTATAGACCATTTCTTATTAAAATCTCTATATACTCCATTCATGACCTTAGTTAACATATCTTTCCCACCAGTTAAAGAGTTTGAATCATTATTATAGGAGTTAGAAGAAGTAAAAATAGTTTTTAAAGCAACACCTTTATCTTATAATTAGTTTCATAATCAATGCTCTTCATCTCAAGCTTATATTGTAAGAGTGAACCAATAATCTCATCCAAAGTTTATTTGTTGAAGTTATTTCCCTCATAAATTAGAACTTTCTTAGCATTCCAATTCTTGGGTAGTGATCTAAGAATTATTTCAACCATATCAATATTTTCCAATGTTTCTCCAAATGTGTTCATCCTATTAACAATGTCCGTGAATCTATGGAATATTTGATTGAAAATATCATTTCTCTCATTTTTAAGTCATGGTACCAAACTAACAATATGGAAATCTTAGTTCCTTTCAACTTATCTATAGAATAATGTGTAAATCATAAAATTATCCAAATATCAAGAGAAATGTTTTAAGCAGAAACATGATTATTTTTTTGGATAATAACATAATAAAAAATATTCATTATCTAATAATTTATAACATACTTAGACTCATTATTACTAGTGAGAAAACCAAGGTCTTCCTATGAAAGTTTATATAGTGTTACCATTATATTCCAATATTCAATGCTCAATTACTTAAGGTTGTATTTCATCATAGTATACTAATAACCATAGTCATTTTCATAAAAAGGATGGTGTTTTTGGAATACAAAAATCATTAGATCCTAAATTTTATATATGAAATGATATTTCCCTTGGACTATTAATTCTAATATAAGTTTAGAAAAAAAGTATATCTAAAAGGAGACAATTCTCTAATACCAATTTTTTCCTAGTGATAAAATAGTAAGAGAAAAGGGGATTGAATATCTTAAAACAATTAGAGTAATTTAAAAAATAATGATAAATATATAAAACAATTATATCCTAAATAATTTAGTAAAGTTAATACGTGAAGAGTGGGTAAAAAATAATAAAGAACAAGAGAGAGCACAAGGATTTTATAGTTCCTATACAAATGATCTCATTTATACTATTCACACTGTCAACTCAAGAGTATGGATATCCACTATAGATACTTTAGTTTTGAAAGAGAGTTAAAACTCTTTATAACCTCCCTTTCACCAGACCAATGCACAACCACAACTCCTTGCCTTTTATACACCTAGAGTCACAAACTCTACAACTGTATTTTTCACTCCTGAAGCACAACCCAATAAATACCTTTTTTAGGGACAAAGTACTACCTATGATCAACTCTTTGGTTAGGTAAACATAACCATAACCTTACCTTTTAATAGAGGTACAACCAATGTGTGTGTATAACTCCATAAAACTTTACATTACAATAATGCTACAACACAATGAAATATAACATAGTTTAACCAATAAAAGATGTATAGGAGGTTGTTGGTGTATAAATAGTGAGATTTGACCTTTTACCAAATGTAATGGAATGATGAATGTAACACCCCAAAATAATAAAGGGTTAAATGACTAAATGATATGACTCATGTCAACAAGGTGCACCTTCCTTTTCGAGAGCCTGCCTGATTAGAACTCCACAGTTAAGCGTGCTTGTCCTAGAGTAGTGATCATGATGGGTGACCTTCTGAGAAGTTTCTCAGGGTGTGTGTGAGTGAGGAATAATTACACTGGAAAGAATTTACGTTGGCATGTGGGGACTATCATTAGTCATATAACTCATCCGGGCACGTGTGTGGGCCCCCGGGTGGGGACCATGTGTCTATAGAGAAACTTGTGGTACCTGGAGGGTCAGGACCCGACGACCATGTTAAGGAGGGGTGTCTGTGCTGTCACTGGGGCCCAGTTGTTACATTTGGCCTCAGAGGAGGAACCCAGTCTTAAGTGTGGTGCACTGCCTGGGTTAAGATGTAGAGACCATAATGAGGGAGTTGTGCTCTAAGGGGGGGGGGGTGATTGTAACACCCCAAAATGATAAAGGGTTAAATGACTAAATGATATGACTCATGTCAATAAGGTGCACCTTCCTTTTTGGGAGCCTTTCTAAAGCACACTGGAAAGGAAATGCATTGGCATGTGGGGACTATCATTAGTCAGATGACCCGTTCGGGAATGTGGGTGGGCCCCAGGGTGAGGAACACATGTCTGCGGGGAAACTGGTGGTACTAGGTGGGTCAGGACCTGATGACCATGTTAAAGTGGGGTGTCTGTGCTGTCACCGGGGCCTAGTTGTTATAATGAAACTTTGGGAAATCTAGCACAATATTTTGAAAACAATATGTCTTTTGAAAATTTTAGCACTTAAAATTTAGAAATGAAATTATCTGTATCACTAGTCATATGACCTGTTCAGGCACGTGGGTGGGCCCCAGGGTAGGGACCACAGGTCCGCGGGGCAACTGGTGGTACCAGGTGGTTCATGACCTAATGACCATGTTAAAATGGGGTGTCTGTGCTGTCACCGCGGTGCTGTTGTTACAATGAAACTTCAGGAAATATAGCACAATATTGTGAAAACAATGTGTCTTTTGAAATTTTTAGCACTTAAAATTTAGAAAGTAAATTATCTGTATCACTACCTATAACTTAAACCTTTATATAGATGATACAAAAATAACTATATCCCTTTAGTTAAAACTCCATTATTTTTCTTTTAATGATCAAAAATTACTTTACATTAGAGTTTTTTAAATTCTATCAACACCTTGTAAATTAATTGATAGGATAATTATAAATAATATGTAAAATATATTGCTACCCACATTTATCATAATGGTCGTTTAATTTATCATTCTTAGACTTTGATAATAATTCTTCACTTCTATATAAAAATTATCATTAAATTTTTCCTAAAACGAGTCTTTAATACTTTGAATAATACATGCAGTAATATTCATGAATAAAAATGCCTTAAAACTTCGATAAGTTGAATTTTGAATATAATTAGTGTTTCTTGAATTATTAGTCGTATAATATTATTGATAATATTAGTTTAAACCTATGGTAAATAATATTGGTCATAACATTACCATACTTAATGTAATCTAGGAAAAGTACTGAAAATATGTAAAGGTAAAACTGTGATCACAATAATATATAAGGGTCACCACTTTAGAGATGAAGTGTATATAAAAGTTCAACACTTTATTGAATCTTCCAAATCTACCATCATATACTTGTGTCATGTACATAGATATTTTTACCAAATCCATTGTATATGTAAGGTTTATATACTTTTCCAAATTCTAGACTTCACCATATTATGTAAGGGTCCTCCCATACATCAGAGTAATTTTCCAAATACCAAGTTAACTTCACATGCAAGAAGTATATGTGAAAGTTATTTCCTTTACCAATTATTTAATACATACTAGTTATTTCCTTTTCTAATTAATCAATATGTAAGAGTAAATATTCTATAAAAACATAAAGGTAAAATTGAATATGTAAATTTCCTCCCATATTTTTCCAAATTCACTTCTTAAAATTCAAGTTTCCTCTCATATTGAGTGACAGATGATGGTCATTTGAGAAATTCTATGGTGGGATCATTTGTTGTCGACGGGGGACCTTCCTAAATATTTGATCATATAATAGAGTTCGGTGGTAATCTAGCTGATTTATAGGAAGAGGATTTTTGTCTAGGTTATTGAATCTGCTTCAGGATTGGTTTTAGGAGTTATTAACAAGAATTTATACCTGTGATGCATTAGCATTCTTGGTTTTGTTTGTTCTTAGGGTGCAAATTTTCTCATGGGTATTGTATTTCCTTATTGCAATTAGAAGTGACACAAAATTTTGCAGGTTCTGCTGGGTGGGAGGCCTCGAAATAGGGATGGGTGTGACGACACACATCATTCTTCTATTCATAATTACTTTTATGGATGAATGTGTACCTTTCTATATACATTTATTAATGTTTTTAGTCTGAATTTTCATTTAATTAGGTTGATATTATTGTGAATTCATTTTATGATTTATCAGGTGGGTGGCTCGAAAGAGGGAAGGGTGTACTAAAACCTTTCATCCGGCTCTCCTCCACATTTATGTGTTGGTTGTAGAGGTTATCTTCCATGTTATGCTTCCAACATGGTGCAATATCTTTGAAGAGGGGGTTACACATTATTTTGATTGATCTCACTGTTGCACTATCTGGCAAGGGGGAAACAAGGATTTTAATAATGCTTTATTAGATGTTTGATTCTATGGATCTTGTAGGATCATTTTGATATTTTTTTATTTTGTTTCTTTAAGTATTTAACAATTTTTTAATGGGTTCTCTCTTTACTATCATTAAAAAAGGTTCTCTACTTTGTATGTTCAATAAAGGGGGATTTTCCCTCAACCTTTTCATAAAAAATAATTTTAGAAACTAGAATAATAAATTCTAGAATAATAATAATAAATAATAATGAATAATGAAAGGATAAAAAATATTAAACACAATAAGAAAAATATGAGAGAGTTATTAATTATCAAAATATAATATATAGTGGAAAAGAACCACTCAATAAAATTTTAATAAAGTCAACATGATTTGTGAAAGTCACACAAATGGTTTGTTTTATAAAACATAACGATATGATCATTTCATCATATGTGAATAAATATTAAATTTTAAATTTGGTTTTATGTTTATTATAAAAATATTTGGAATCATTATAATCAATCATTTTTAGTTCTAAATTATATAATAAGTAATCCTTTATACCTTTTAAATCTTAATGACTAAGGGAAAACATAACCTTACATAATTTTTTATAAGAAGACCTAAACTTATTTACATGGTATATATGCACATATATGAATATATCCTTCAAGGATAAATATAATATGGATTTATATTAAATTGAATCAATATAGGGAAGATTAGTATAGCCCCTGTTCAAGGATAACACACAAAACTCTTGAATTGATTTTATATTTAATCCTTTTGGGGAAAAATAAGTTTTTCATTACACCCTCATTTATTAAATATATCACTCTTGAAATAAAGTGATTTAATTATTCATTAAGATAATTTTCATGAATATGAAAAATCTTAATTTTTTTAATATTTCATCATCGGGATGATAAATTCAAAAATACAGTCATTCCTTATAATTTGATTACCAAACATTCCACCACTTTCAGAAAGTCTTTAAGAGTTTTTATGTTATTTTAAAAAAGTTAAATATGATGGTTAATGAAAATTCATTGATTTATATAGAACATGGGATGATAAAATAAATATTATATTTTTCCTCTTGTGAATTAAAATAGTTATATCATATATGTCCAATTTAGTTCAACCCATTAGTAATTTATCTGATTGAGTGAATATTTCAAAATTTTGAATATGATTTCGGAATTTTGAACCCTGTGGAAATTCATATATATATATATATGTTGTAATTAATATTACCATATAGATAAATAACGACATCATAAACTGTACATATTTAGATTTATGCATAAAAAAATTCATAAGGTATAACAATTCTATAATAATCTCATTTTTATTAAATCATCTTATCAGTTTGAATAACCTATCAAAAAATTTATATGTTAAACATAAAAAATATTGTTTCAATTCTTTTTGGTTAAATATTTTGATATTAACATCTCTTAAAATACATTTTTATTGATATTTTTTAAAATAATTCAAAAATATAAATATATTATCAACAAAAATTAATAAGATCTCATAATTTATCTAGTACCAGTGTAACTTTAAAGAGAAAATAATATAAAAATAAATGTTATTTTTGAATATTGGTTTTCAAATTCCAGAGAATGATTTAGTTATTAATTTATACCCATGATAAGCAATTATTTTATATAATTATTTAAACCATACTTCAGGTGTATATAATAAATATACTAGACAATTTATTTTCAACACTTTACAATTGAATTATTCAAATAAGTGTTGTGAGAATCTTATAAATTATTATGATAGATCATTTTATATAAGGCATGCGAAGATTATTTTTTATTTTAATTAATATGAAAAAAATTCTATATATATTCACAAGTTAATAATAATACAGATGACCATTGACTTTCAAAATAATAATAATAATACACACGACCATTTCATAGATGCATCTTTTATAAAATATTTTATATGTTTCATATGATTGGTGGTTGAACCCATATATATTCCCTAATTTATATTTAATATAAATATTTTAAATTTTATTTCAATATAGTTGGTGATCATATGAATGATTTAACTTGATAAAAGATAACTAATGGTAAATCTTAATTTATGGAGAATTCATAATATTATGGAGGGAATTATCTTATATTTGACAATTTAGTAGACATACATCCATTAATTAAATTCTTGATTCTCTCTCTAATGAATGTTTACTATTCTATTAATAAGTTTATCCTTATGTATACAGTTTTCAATCATAATTGATCCTAGATTAACCAAATTATTATGTCATAAAATGAATTTATCATGATTGGAAAACTTTTAGTTTTCTATATTTTATTGGATTGTACATATTTCAACATTTTTATAAATAAAAGGAAAACTTGAAATATTTTCACGAATCATTTTGTCTATTATAAATTACTGTTATATATAGAAGTATCTAAAAACTCCTCTATCAATGGTCTCTATATAATAATAATTTCTAATAATATCTTTACAACTTAATATTTTCTATTCTAGTTAGGGGGTGAAGCATAGGGCATAGGATGGGGGACTTTAGGATAGGATAAAGAGGATTTTGGGCTATGATTCAAGGTTTTAAATCCACATGGCCTTTGGTCCATCAAATTATAACAACTTATCTTGGTGGTGGGTCTATCCTTAGAGGTGGGGGTGGGGGTGGGGCCTAATCCATTCTAGCCTAATGGGTGTGTGTGTGTTTTTATTTACTTTATAACCCCACTAAATACTAGTTATTAATAATTCTAATTTCATTTAATAATAACATAAAATAAAAAAAATAACTTTAAAATATCAGTTAAGGTACTTAATGATAATATAATAACACCTTAAGATATTTGATTAATAATAAAAATATATGAATTATTTTGAATCATTTAATTAAAATAATACATATAAAACTTATGAATTTAGATAAACATATATAAGATCTTTATGATCATCTGTTAGGCATGTTTAACACATTAATGAAAAAATATATTCACATTTATCATTATTATTATAATTTCCACTTATAGTGGAAAATAATCAATTAACAAATAATTGTATAACATAATCCTAATGAGTTATGCTTATCAACAAGCAGATATTACATGCTTTGGAATTTATAGACCATATATTTTCTAAAAATGTGTCTATTACGGAGAGGACCCCCCCATGTATTTCAAGGAAAATTCATATGATTATGAGATGTGACATGTGATATTATTCAATATTCACAACAAATTTCTCATCATGGTCATAATTATGATTTATAAAATGTTTTTTTTGTAATTTTATCCACTTTAGGGAATGAAGGAAATTTTTTCAATCAAATTACACAATCTCTCAAATATTTATAGACGATAAATTTTGTTTTATAAAAAAACCATGAATAATTCAATTCAATTTTAGGATTGAAATAAAACCATTAAATTAAATTTAAAATAGGGAATGGAGTTTATAAATAATTTATTAAATTTCATGTTTTACAAATGATCATTCATTATTAATCAACAATGATTATCTTGTGAAAAAACAATAATTTTATTTATAATGATGACCATTAATTGTATGAGTTCATCATCTCACCAATATAATTTTAGAAAAATAACACCCACTTCAGGAGATATCCTCATTTAATTATACAACATAGTTTTTTTGATCCAAAATAATAGAATAAATAATAACTTTTCATTTTCTATATTTTTACTACTAGAACACAAAATAATAAATGAAAATATTATTCAACATAATGTTAAAAGATATTATTTTCATATCATCCTTTAGGGAAAAAATATTTCATATTCACCTATTCCCTAGTTTTAAAAATATTTACATTCACTTTAGTGAATAAAATAAAATTATTTGATCAAGATCCATGGTGTTTAAAAAACTATAAAATACATATATAATTAAATATTTTCATCCAAATTTAATAAAGGAAAATGAAGTGTATTTATAAGAAGTAAAATAAAAGATAAAAGAAATAAAACATTCAATATTTATCAAAAAATATTATAAAAATTAATAAAATCTCCATCATGAGCATTTATAAATTATCTTTTTGCACAACACCTTCAGAGTTTACAAAAAAATAGAGATGCCAAAATTTATTGCATCATTATCATACTTCATGGTTTGTTTAGAAATGTTTTCTTCAAAAATTTTATCCTTCTCTTGAATTGATCATTGATAATGATCATAAAGAGTTTTAGTGTATTATAGGTACATAACCTACACCCTTTCATGGTACACCGAAATCATTTGTGTTTAATTTTTTTTTATTAGATATTATTGTTCATAGTTAAACCACTTATAACTATGTATTTTTCCCTTTTTATTGGGTATATAACCACTATTACAATGATAATCCCCAAAGAAACCTAAATTTTGAGATTAATTAGGCTATCTTATTTCTTTCATGTAAAATGCATATTGTTATAATGTTACTAAGAACACGAAAACCAGTTAAAACTGTTGAATATGCACTAAAATAATTTATGAAATATTTAATTTAGTTGAATTTATCTTCCTTGTGGTTTCATTGATCATAATTCATTATGAATGGATTAAATGGAATGAATATTCATTTAATAGGATTCAATGAATTAATGAAAATGAGAATAAATGTATATGGATACATTAAATATGGTTGATGTGTTCCATTAAATGAAACACATCATGGATGACTATATAAAGGGATATGATCCCTCCTGTTGGATACAACCAATTGTTTTCAAGCCTCTTAAAGCTCTATTCCTTCCTGTAGCTTGTTCATAACTCTTGGTGGAGATGATAGAACCTCTTCAATGGGAGTCCTACGATTGAGATCAGGATCCGAAGGTTGGTGTAATCCTTCAGAGGCAGGACACATTTTTTTGCAGATCCAGTGATCTTAATTAAGAAAACTCATTTGAGATTACTTCATTATGTATCCAGGTACACACATTCATGTTCTTCATTTATTATAATTTTTTTTTGTCAAATATATATCATATATATTTGGGTTTTTTAATTCTATTTCCATGTCCATATGATGGAAAATGAAAACCCATAAGTGATATCAAAGGGCATGCTTCTTTGATGAATAACATGTTCATTTTATTGTTTAATGAAGAACACGTTTTATAAATTGTGAAATGGGATATTTCAAGCCTGAAAATAAATATGAAATTTCATTTTTATTTTCAATAATTAAATTAAAGGTTTATTTAATTATTTATGTTATTTATATTTATAAAATAGTTTATAAAATGGTAATAATATTAATAATATTATCTTAAAAAAATTTATTTTATTAGACTTTATCAAATGTGAAAATTTCATATTTTTACTTCTATTTATGAAAATAAATAAAGTATTTATTTTAATTAATATAATTAAATTATGAATTAAATTATATTATTTATAATTTTTATATAATTAATAGAGAGGATATTTTAAAATATTTATAAAATTTATAAATTTTTTATAAAAACCAATTAATTATAAAAATTTTATGTTTAATTGATAAATATTTTCAAATATGTATAGTATCTAAATTTTTTATAAATCATAGTTGATAGTATTTTGGTAATATTTTAATTTATAAATGGGTTTTAAATTAATTAATCATAAATTTTTTATAATTAATTATATAAAATTTTATGAAACATTTATTAAAAAAATATTCAAATTATAAAATTTTCATATTTAAAATACCTTTCACCAAATTATTTGGTATGCCTTGTGATTTAAAATAAAATTTTTATTTAAGAATCATAAGAGATAATTTACAAAGGTTTACATAATAAGGAAAAAGTATAAAGAATTTTATATTTGAAATTATGAATAGTTCATAAATAAATAATTTTAAGTTGTTCAATTTAAAAGGGGCCTTATTTAGAGTAATTATCAAAAATGTTTTGGTAAATAAATAAAGGGTTTATTTAAAAAGAAAATTCATCTAAGAATTGAATTATATTATTTATAAAATTATTTATAGAAAATGAAAATGTTTTATGTAATGTTTATATAGTTTTTAAAAGGGTGTTTTATAAATTAATTCACCATAAAATGTTTTTGGTTAATGGATTAAATTTTTATAAAACATTTATTGAAAATATTTCTTCAATATTAAAGAGTTAATATTAAGAATAACCTTTTCACATTAATATGATTTATAAATGTTATAAATCAAAATAAAGGGTATTCAAACATTTTTAATAAAATTATATATCATATTTTATATCATTAAATACAGTATTTATTTTAGGATTATAAAAATGATTTATAAAAATGTTTATAAATAACATAAATATGGTCAAAATAGAAATCATGTTTATATTAATAATTATGAATTGTTAATAATTAATTAATTTGAAATTGTTCAAATTAAAAGTGGAACTTATTTAAAGACATTATTTAAAGTACATAAAAAAGGTTTTGATTGTTTATTTTACCAAAGGTTTAAATAATATCTTGAAATTCCATATAATGAATAATTTGAAAGAGTTTATGTTGGATTGAGTATAAAAGAGTTTATATTAAAAAATTATTGAATGTATATAATGTTAACTAATTTATAAAACAGTTTAAAATTAGTTTTTATTTATTAATAGTTCATAAATTATCATCTCATGTTTAAATATGTGAATTGTTCATTTATTTAAAGTTTATTACCAACTGTATTCACATTTTCAAAATTACTTATATTATGAATGTGTATGCTTTATTTTCATAGTTAAACCACTTCTAGGAGATAAATATTTGCATTACATGCTAGGTAAATCTCCATAATGTTTTTTTTCATATACCTTAACATTGGTTTGTAATTGAAGTTATTATCTTGAATTTAGTTGTTGGACATAGTTTTTGAATATTAGGTGTTAGAGATATCATGAATTGAATTCTCTCTTGAGTAAAGTATCCCTAGGTAGAGGGACTTAGGTTCAGACTAACTATCAGCCTAGAGGATTATACCTTTTCTAGAAAGGAGAACAAGGATGAAAATCTATTACTCCAGGCTTAATAATATTGATATTATCAATATAATATTTCTTTATAACTTTACATGAAATTTTCATATAAATTATTGATATGATGCATCCAGATATGTATGAATATTTTTATCTTCTAATTTTGGGTAAATAACTCAAACTTGTGGGTTTTTTAAAAGTTACACATTAATTTGGGTTCAACACATTAATTTTGTGGTTATAAAAGGGATTCCAAAACTAAATCATTAGAAACATGTATATTTTCTAATAAAACCTAAGAAGACAATGATTAAATAAGATGTAATAGTAATGAATTTAATATGAATAAGATGTATATTAAATTGGTGAAAATTTAAAAGGGAAACCCTAAAATACTAAATGTGATATTCCTTCAAAATTGGCACTTGTTAAGACCTCGATCATTCAACAAGGTAGGTTCTACCCTAGGAGGGTTACCTTGAATTTAATTTTTCTAGTTTGTTCCTAGTGCTTGCTTTGGGTCACACTTAGTTAGTAAACCCTTGGGAAGGATACTAGAGGAACAAATTTGAGTTTATCCATATGATGGAATTGGATAAAGAGTTATCCACTTAACTATCCAAAAGTAACAACTACTGTGATTAGGATGATTCTATAGTGATGAGGGGAATTCCCTAGTGGACTCATTTCTTAGTGAAATATGGGTCTTGCCTCACTAAATGGATATGATACATGGGTCATAAATTTTATTGGGATCACTTTCATTAAAATTACTTGATGAAAAGATATAAGGCATGATATTTATTTGATAAAAAATACCATTGTAGATAAATGCATCATCATCATCATCAAACTAAAAATTAAATTAAACCTCAAAAGGAGAAAAAATGTTAGAAACTCTTAAGACTATTAGATTAAGAAATGTTATTAAGAAAGAGAATCATTATATTTGTTAGAAAAGTTCCTTCCAGAGTAACCAATTATTTAAATTGTTCAAAAAGAAAATTAAGATGCTTATAGAAGCATGGAATGATTCATTTATGGTTTTAAAGGCATTAAATGATAATTTACCTAAGGAATTATATTATTATATAATCAATATGATTGAATATATAAATTATATTCTATATTATTGAGTATGTTTGGATAAACTAAAGAATTCATATAAGGATTATTTTGGTTAACAAATTCATTATATTTTCATCTATGGAAATATTCTGGAAGGATGAATGATTTCAAAAAAAGTTTACCTGATATTCTAAAAGTGTTGATAATAGATGAACTAGGCATATGATGTCTAATTTTTGGTACTATATAGATAGTACATAGAGGTAAAAGTTCAAAACTAAAATTGGAAAATTTGGAAAGTCTAATAATATTTCTTCAAGAATCTAGTTAAGGTTATTTTAAACTTATGGGTATTATCAGAAAGGTGTAATGATTCCATATGATGGGATTATATAGAATATATTAAGGGGTTTGGGAACTTCATGGAATATCTATGATAGGTATTAATTTTATAGAAATTTATTCTTTTATTTTGAAGGGTATGTGATACCGAGTGTATGTTTTATAATTTTTATAAATATATTGGAGTTAAAATAATTGGATTAATTGAAAATAGATTATAAATTTCATTCAAGTGATGAAGTAAACTATTTATATATCAAAAATTTGAATGCAAGGATGTTTATAAATATGAGATGAACCTAAGTAAAAGAAGTGTATCATCATCTCAATTATCTTATATGATAAGAGGTTTTAACAAAGAGTTGTTATAAACAACATGATATTATTAATTGTATAAAATAGTTTTATGATTAATTTAATTATATAATATGTTTTGAGAATAATATATAGATAAAATTGTTTTATCCATGTTAAAGTTTTTATCTATCTATTTATTAAAATATGATGGAATTTTATTCACACACAATAGTGGTTTATTTTTATGAATAAAATATTCCTTTTCAAGAAAATACTCTAAAAACATATAATTCCATATGAGATATGGAAAAAATATATTATTTGATAAATAGTCCCACTAAAAGAAAATAAGTGCTATTTTTTAACATAAAGAAATTTGTGTTGAATCTTAGCAATATATGCCAAAGAGAATATGATTTTTAAGAGGCTAGTGGGAGTGTGGTTGGACTTAGAGAATTTCAAAGTTAACAAATAAAATATTATTTCAATATACATTTGAGTGATTTTTCACTTGATATCCTAAATATTTAGGATATTTTACAGTAAATAAAAATGTTAACAGTTACATTTAGTTACTTTGAGAAAGTTAATATCAATTTTAACTAAAGGATTGCACTAGTCTAAGATTCAGTTATTTTTCGCTTAATATATTAAAGAGTTAGGACATGTGACATTAAAGAAAGATATTAACTATTAAATTTAGTTATTTTAATAAAATTAATATAATTATTATGTTAACTTAATTACAAAGTGAAATTTACTTAACTTTATAAAAGGTTTAAGAAATAATTGTAAAGAGAAATGTAAATGGTTTATGTGTTTACCACAATGAATTAAATGTAACTTTATCCTAAATGAGTTTAGTATATGCTAGATAAAAATGTAAATGGTTATATAAACCTCAAGGAGAATGTTTTATGGTATAATTTCATAATTTATGATTATGTTAAGCTTAGAAAGAGTTATAAGTATAAAAAAAGTTAAAATTATAATATTTAACATTATGAAGTTAAGGAGTTTGAATATAAGCTCAAATATTTGAACTTAGGTAATACTATTCCTATGTATCACCATTATTTAAAATAGCATTCTTCGTAAATGTTACTCACTAATAGGTCAGTAGGAGTATTTTATCTGATGGTCACATTGTGTAACACCCCAAGGTTTTAAAAAATAAATTAAAATGAATGAAAATTTGTTTTAAGTGTATAGTTATAAACTAGCCTTCAAACATACTTTTTTTTCTTCTATGATTTGAATTTCAAAAATCTGTCATCTACAGTTGTGATCAGTAAGTTATTTAGAGTACGATAGAACCAACTTGTTTTTTTGGTGAATAGTAACATACCCTTATGAATAGTAATACAAATAGTAATATGAACCTAATGAATAGTAAATCATATTATTATTTTATTTTCTTAAAGTTATAAGATAATGAGATCTTGATTAATTTTTCAAGGTAATATAAAATCAGTTATAGTTTTAAAATTGTTATTTTTGGAATAAAATATTATTTTATTTAAAAACTAAATTAATCATATTTAGAAAATTATTTTAAAAAAATGGAGTTCATTTGTTAATTCTACATGTCAAAAAATGGTTAGGGTAAATTTTTGGAATTTTTCTGAAATATTTGAATTTTTGGTGAATAGTGAAATTTAATAATTACGAAATATGATAAATAAATGAATTTCTGCATCATGCTTGAGTCACGGATGATGTAAATGGAAATTTATTCGAACATATATTCAGGTATTAAAGTTTTTGGTCACATGAATCAAGATTATTCATAGTCTTGAGAAAAAATAATAAACTAATGATTAAAATAATGTAAACCCCTCCTCTCCTCCACTATAAATACCACCCTCACCCCCCTCTTCCTATCACACCAATGAAGTCTTGAAAATTTTTCCAGTTCTACAAAATACTCTTCCCAAGACTCTTACTAAAGTACAAGACCCATTGGTCTCACCAAAAGGCCAAAACCAAAGTCCTTAAGGAGGATCTCAAGGTGAAAAGATCAAGAGGTAAAAATCCTTTTTAATTTCATGTGATTTCTTTTCAATTATTTTCTTTTCTTATACTATATTCTCCTCCCCTTATACAAGGGGAATGAAAGCTCTATAATCTTATATATTATTAATGTTATCTTGTTTATGGAAAAAATCATCAATTTACTTCTTCTCCTCCCCCTCTCTTATTCTAAAAATAAGAACACCATCCGCGATGTGCCGATTTACCAAAATCATGGACGATGTGTTTTCAATTCCCTCTATCCCTCCAAGCTATTTGTAAAACCATTTTAATGGTTGAATAATATTTTATAGTGTATTATATGACCTCTATTATGTTCTATAATTAACTTATATCCATAATATTAATGGTATACGATGAAACAACTTCATAATTATCAAAGAACCACCAAAATGATCTAAATGGATATCACAAAAAGATTTATCTAATGATTAATCCTCATAACATTTAACCAAAATGATTTATGGAATAAATTAATATTATATAAAAATATTAATACTACTTCATTCCAATTCTGTAATTTCATTTTCATATGATAATAAAATCAAATACAAACTGACCATCAAAATCATGTAAAGAATGCACCCAAAACAATGGAAGGAACAAAATAATAATAATTAAAGGGTTAAATAATGTTATGAAATGATCATATAAGGTGTTATAAACATGAATTTTTTCTATAATATATTAATAACACTCTTTTAACCATTATATATTATATTTAAACACATTTGAAGTAAGACGAACCCGAGGTAAGAGAATTCTTAACCCAATTTCCATTCTTTGGGTTAACCTTCTACTTCATTAATTATGTGGTATTAAAATTGTTTTTGTGATTAATTTTGTTTATATTATGTTTAATTATGTGTATTTATAGTTTATATACATATTAAATCCACTATATTAAGTTTCACTTCAATTATATGATAATTGTAAGGGGTTTTTCTTTTAAAATCCTCTTTTAAAATTATTTTTTACAAAATTCAAAAGATATATTTTTATGCAATTATTCATGTTGTATGATTATTTTATGGTTCTTGGGAATTGTTTATGATTAAGTGTGTGACCTATATATATCTCCAATTAATTGGTTATGTGTAATTTGGAGGTCGGTTGTATGGTTACTCTACGTGTAACTGCGATGGTTACATAATAAGGTAACTGTGAGGGTTACATTGTAAGGTAATCGTGAGGGATACAAATCATAAGGTAGCTGAGAGGGTTAAAATATTATGTAAGTAATTCCCCAAGATACCTTTATGATTCTATTTATTTTTTTTTTATTTTTTTAAATCTTATAGAAATCTCAAGTTTCACAAAGTAAGTATATATGGGTGATAAGTATGTCTTTTTGAAAATGTTTTCACACATTTACAAGTATTCATGGAATAATGTTTTATTTATTTATTTTTATATCTCTTAATATGATTTTTGTTCCCATACCAAGTTTTTAAATTATTTTCACAGGTTATAAGGATGTGTAAGATAAAGAAGTAATCTAAGTTAAATTTTATGAAGATTTTTCAAAGAAAACATGTTTTATTTGAAATTTTTTATATTTTGGAAGAAATGGATTCTGTTTTTGTGGTATCAACTCTATATAAATGTGGAATATTATGTATGTATTATATCCTAATTCTTTAAAACTCTAAACTTTAAAGGATCATCAATGTGAAAGGAAGTGAGTTCTTGACTAAAATTCAAGATTATGTAATGTAATAAGCCTGGGTCCTTATAGTTGATATCAGAAGATGGTTTAGATAACATTAGGGGTTAGGATAATGTTAAGAGAATACCATAAATGATTTTTTACTCTATGGTTAATTTGAAATGTTATATCATTTAAATATTACCTTGTTTCTTTGACTAAGATATGTTTTTTCAAAATGGTTTTCCTCAGAAGAAACAGGGAAGCTGAAGTGGAAAGGCACCAACAAAATAATATCCTTCCAAATCTGCATCCTGGAATGTTAGGGATTGGAATTGATCCATTTGTGTCAGTAATGTATTAGATGACATAAGAAATAAATGGCGGTGGCATCCATGAAAGAGAAAAAATAGAGGTACCACAAATAAACATGGTGATAGTAGAATATTTCATGAGGCAACACCCTCCTGATTTCAGTGGATCTTCTAACCCAATAGCAGGTGAAGGATATATTAAATCCCTTGAAAATGTGTTCAATGTTATGGGATTTTCAAATAATCAAAAGGCAAGTATTTCCATTTATATTTTTGAATGTGAAGAAAATCAATGGTGGTCAATGGTCAAGAATATCAGGTATAGAGAGGAGATTGATTCCTTAGAGTGGGATGAATTTAAATGTATTTTCCTTGAAAAATATTTTCCTAAGGTGGTTTAACTTAGGATGAAGAATAAATTCCTTGAATTGAAGAAAAAGAGGAAGTTTCAATGGCTTTCTATGAAGCGAAATTCACCTGACTGGAGAGGTATGCTCCAAATCTTATTCTGGATCTTGATAGAAAAATAAACTGTTTTTACTCAGGATTGAATCCAAGATATTAAAGGTAATTGGATTCTCATGAGTTTAAAAGTTATGAGAAACTTATTCGATGTGATGATATGGTAGAAATAGAGTTTGGTGATGATCACATAAACTTTGAAAACAAGGAGAAGAAGAGGTCTAGATGGAAAGAGATGGGTAAGAATCAATTAAAGTAACTTGATGGTAATAAAGTCTAGTTTCTAGCTTGTGAAAAGTGTGGAAAAAGCACCCTGGGGAATGACTTACCAAAACCGGGAAGTGTTTTTGATGTGGTACGTTTAGAAATATGACCTGATATTATAATGAAAATTATCCTAAGGATAATCCTGATAAGAAAACTTTAAAGTGTTTTAAATGTGGTGAGATGGGTCATTATGCAAATGCCTATCCAAAGAGAGATCTGAATGATGAAAATAAGCTAGAATACAAAAGAAAGGTGTAGTGATATCCTTTACAACTATGTCCACAGACGTCGTGCCATAAAATGAAGTTGTAATAGGTACCTTGTTTGTTTAATCAGATTTTTCTAAAGTTTTGTTTGATATAAGGTCTACAAATTCATTTATTTCTAAGAAATTTTCATGTAAATTGGAAATATCACCTCAAAAAATGAGACTATAACTTAGTGTTAAAACACTATGGGGATATATTATAGTGAATAAGAATTATAATAATATTTCTATTGTGGTCTATAGAAAGTCTTTATCTACAAACCTTGTTGTTTTCCCTTATTATAGTTTTATGTCATTCTGGGTATGGATTAGATTTTTATTTATCATACTAAGATTGATTATAGAGCTGAATAAGTTGTTTTTTAGAAATAGTTTCAGTTTGTATACAAGAATGAACCCATAAAATTGATAACTTATTAAGAAGATGAATTTTTTTTGAAAGATGTAAGTGAAAGTTATCTTTCTCATATTGTTGAAAATAAGTGAATTATTCAAATTAATGATGTGCTAGTGGTAAATGAATATCTTGATGTTTTTCCTGATGATTTACCCTATTTTATACATTATAGGGAATTTGAATTCACAATTAACTTAGTTCCTGATGCTAAGAAAATTTTAAAACCCCCTTATCGAATGGATCAAATGGAACTTATTAAATTGAAAAATTAGTTTCAAGAGTTTCTTGATAAAGGATTCATTCATCATATCACTTCACTATGGGGTGATCCTGTTTTGTTCACTAAAAAGAAAGATGGTTCCATGATACTTTGAATTGATTATAGAGCATTGAATAACATAAATATTAAAAACATGTATCATTTTCCTTATATAGATGAATTGTTTGATCAACTGTTGGCAGCATAATTTTTTTCAAAGGTTGGCCTGAGATCGGGGTACCATTAGTTGAAAGTAAAATAATTAAACATCTTAAAGACTGCATTTCATACTAGATATGGGCATTATGAATTTTTTGTTATGCCATTTGGGTTAACTAATGCACCTATTGTATTCATGGATCTTATGAATAGAATATTTCATGAGTTATTGGATAAGTTTTTATTTGTGTTTATTGATGACATTATGGTATTTTCTAAAAGTAAATAGAAGCCTGAAAAATATATAAGGGGTTTTTTACAAACCATAAAGAAAATAAAACTATATGGAAAATTCAAAAATTTTGATTTTTGGTTGCAAAAAATTTATTTTTTTGGGAACATTGTAAATAAGGATGGAATAACAATTGATCCTATAAAAAAAAGTGGTTGATGAATGGCCAAGACCTAAAAATGTTACAAAAATTTGTAGTTTCCTTGGATTAGCAGGTTATTACCAACAGTTTATTAAAAACTTTGCACAGTTATCTAGCCTGCTAACTAATTTAACAAGAAAAGGGATTAGTTTTTTTGGACAGAAAAATATGATGTTTGTTTTCAAGAACTAAATAAGAGATTGGTGAATTCTCTAGTTTTGGATCTACCTTCCATAAATGGTGATTTTTTTATCTATAATGATGCTTCATTGAAGGGACTTGGTTGTGTTCTGATGTAGAATGATTAGGTAATTGTTTATTCTTCAGGAAAACTGAAACCTCATAAGGTAAATTTTCCCACACATTATTTGGAATTAGCAGCTGTGGTTTTTCTTTAAAAATTTGGAGGCATCATTTATACAGATCCAAATGTAAAATATATACTAACCATAAAATTCTGAAGTATATATTCACTCATAAGGAATTAAACATGAGGTAGAGAAGATGGCTTGAAAAGATAAAGGATTATGATTACATGATCAATTACCATCCTGGAAAATCAAAGTGGTGGATACCTTGAGTCAAAAACATCATGCACCATTAACCATGTTATGTTTGGAACATGATCCCTTGATTAATGATTTGATGAATTTTGGTTTAGAAGTTATTGGTGTAGGAAATACCTCTGTTTTGTTTCAGGTTTCTGTGAAGTCATTGGTATCAGACAAAATTAAGAAAGCACAGAAGGAAGACTGTGAGATACAGAAAAAGGTAGAATTGGTTAAAATGGGTAACTTTATAGAATTTAACCTTGATAAATATTGTGTTTTAAGATTTGGAAAAATATTGTGTGTGCCTTGTGATTCTTAGCTGAAGAAAGAATTGTTGTGCGAAGCTTATAGTTCTGTATTTTCAGTTCATCATGGAAGCACAAAGATGTATAGAGAACCTAGGGAGTATTATTGGTGGGATGGAATAAAAAGAGATATTTCAGAATTTACTGTGAAATGTTTAACATGTCCACAGGTTAAAGAAGAGTGGCAGTTACTGAAGGGGATGCTTCATCCTTTACTAGTTCCAAAGTTTAAATAAGAAAATATATCTATGGAATTCATTATGGGACTACCGAATACTTCTTGAGCTAATAATGCAATCTGGGTTATTATTGAATAACTGACTAAATCTTCACATTTCCTTCCTATTTGAGATATAATGTATTTGAATCAACTTTCGTGACTATATCTCAAAGAAATTGCTAGGTTACATGGTGTTCCTCTTTCCATTATATATGACCAGGATCCTAGGTTCACTTATAATTTTTGGAAGGGCCTTCAGAAGTCATTGGGAACAAAATTAAATTTTAGTATAACTTTTCATCCTCAATCAAATTGGTAGTCAAAAAGAACAATTCAGACATTGGATGATATGCTTTGAGCTTGTTCAATGGTCTACCAAGGAAGTTGGGGTCAACATCTTTCTTTAGTTAAGTTTTATTATAATAACAGTTTTCAATCCAATATAAAGATGACACCTTTTGAGGCATTGTATGGGAAGTGGTGTCAAACTCCAGATTTTTGGGATGAATTCAGGTAAAGGAAGTTGATGGGACTAGAATTGGTAGAGTAAGTGGGCGAGAAAGTGAAGATGATCCAACAAAACATGAGGATATCTCAGAAGGCAGAAAAGTTATGCCGACAACAAGAGGAAATACTTTTCTTTTGAGGTAGGTGATCATGATTTTCTTAGAATCTCACCATGGAAAAGTGTTATGCATTTTGGTAATAAAAGAAATATAAGTCCACTGTTCATTGGACCTTATGAAATCTTGGAGAAAGTTGGACCATTCTCCTACCGAGTAGCTTTTCCTCAGAATTTATTTCAGGTATACAATGTTTTTCATGTTTTGATGTTGAGAAAGTATGTGCCAAATTCATCTGATGTATTGATCTTAGAAGCAGTTTAGTTGGAAGGTAACCTTTCTTATGAAGAGAAACCTATTCAGATTCTTGACCATAGAGATCAAGTATTACGGAATAAGTTAATCCACCAGGTAAAGGTTTTGTGGAGAAACTACATGGTTGAAGAAGCAATATGGGAATCTAAAAATTCTATGATGTAAATTTACCCCCACTTGTTTAATAAGTAAATAAAAAAAATTATGAGCATGAAATTTTCAGATGTTGGGGAGAATGTAACACCCCAAGGTTTTAAAAAATTAATTGAAATGCATGAAACTTTGTTTTAAGTGGATAGTTATAAACTAGCCATCAAATATAATTTTTCTGCTTCTAGGATTTGAATTTAAAAAAAAGATTGATCTACGGTTGTGATCAGTAAGTTATCTGGAGTCTGATAGAACCAACTTGTTTTTTTTTGTGAATAGTAACATACCCTTATGAATAGTAATATGAATAGTAATACGACCCTTATAAATAGTAATCATATTATTATTTCATTTTCTTAAGGTTATAAGATAATGAGATCTTGATTAATTTTTCAAGGTAATATAAAATCACTTATTGTTTTAAAATTTTTATTTTTGGTATAAAATATAATTTTATTTAAAAAATAAATTAATCATATTTAGAAAATTAGTTTCAAAAAATGGAGTTCATTTTTTAATTCTATATGTAAAAAAATGGTTATGATGATTTTTTGGGATTTTTCTGAAATATTTGAATTTTTGGTGAATAATGAAATTCAATAATTACAAAATATGATAAATAAACGAATTTTTGCATAATGATTGAGTCATGGATGATGTAAATACCCATTAGTTTGAACTCACATGAAATTACTACTATTTATGGTTAGCCCCTCTTCCTACCACACCACTCAAGCCTTGATCCCTATATAAGTTCTACCAAATACTATTTCCAAGGATCTTCCCTACATCCAAGACCTATTGGTCTCACTAAACAACCAAAACCAAAGGCCTTAAGGATTATCTCAAGGATAAGAGATCAAGAGGTAAAAATCATCTTTTATTTTCATGTGATTTCTTTTCAATTATTTTCTTTTCATATACTCTATTTTCCTACCCTTATTCAAGAGGCATGAAATATCTAGAATATTATATATTATGGATGTTATCATGTTTATGAAAAAATTCATCAATTTACTTCTTCTCCTTCCCCCTCTTATTCTAAAAATAAGAACACCGTCTGCGATGTGCTGATTTACCAAAACCGTGGATAATGTGTTTTAAATTTCCTTTACTTCCTTCAAAGCTATTTGTAAAACCATTTTAATGGTTGAATCAGATTGAAAATTGTATGATATGACCTCTATTATTTTATATAATTAAATTATATTCATAATATTAATGGTATATGATGAAACAAGTTTGTAATTATCAAAGAACCACCAAAATGATGTAAATGAATATCACTAAAGAATTATCTAATGATTCATCCTCATACCATTGAACCAAAATGATTTATGGAATCATTTAATATTCTGGAAACATATTAATACCATTTCATTCCACTTCTGGAATTTAATTTCCATACGACAAGAAAATCAAATACAAACTGGCCATGGAAATCATGTAATGAACGCACTCAAAACAATGGAAGGAACAAAATAATAATAATTAATGGGTAAAGTGATGTTATGAAATGATCATATAAGGAATTATAAACATTAATGTGTTTTTTAAGATATTAATAACACTTATTTAACCATTATACATTAGTTTAAAACACATTTTAATTAAGATAAACCTGAGGTAAGGGAATTCTCAACCCAATTTCAATTCTTTGGGTTGACCTTCTACTTCATTAATTATGTGGTACCAAAATTGTTTGTGTTATTAATTTTGTTTATATTATGTTGAATTATGTGTGTTTATAGTTTATATACATTTTCAATCCACTCTATTAAGTCTTGCTTCAATTATATGATAATTGTAAGGGGATTTTCTTTTAAAATCCTCTTTTAAAATTCTGTTTTTCCAAATTAAAAAGTAATATTTTTATGAAATTATTCATGTTGTATGCTTATGTTCTGGTTCCGGGTTATTTTTTATGATTAAGGGTGGGACCTATATCTCCCTCAAATTCATTGGGTATGTGTAATTTGGAGGTCAGCCATATGATTACTCCAAGTGTAACTAAAATGGTTACACAATAAGGTAGCCGTGAGGGTTACATTGTAAGGTAGGTGTGAGGGATACAAATAACAAGGTAACTGAGTGTGTTACCAGATCATGCTATTAATTCCCCAATATACCTTTATGGTTCTATTTATGCTCTTTATTATTTGTGTAAATATTATGGAAATCTCAAGTTTCACAAAGTAAGTATATATGGATAACAAGTATGTCTTTTTGAAAATGTTTCATACGTTTACAAGTATTCATGGAATAATATTTTCTTTGTTTATTTTTATATTGCTTAATGATATTTTTTGTGCTCATCCCATGTTTTTAAATTATTTTCATAGGTTTTAAGGATGTGTAAGAAAAATAAAGAAGCCAAGTCAAATGTTATGAATATTTGTCAAAGAAAACGTGTTCTATTTGAAAAGTTTTATATTTTGGAAGAAATTGATATTTCTTGTGGTATACACTCTATATAAATATGGAATGTTATGTATTTATTATATTCCAATTCTCTAAAACTCTAAACTTGAAAAGATCCTCAATGTTAAAGGAAGTGAGTTCTTGAAAAATGTTTTTGATTATGTAATAAAATAAGGCAGAGTCCTTATACATTGGCTTGTGATAGGAATTATATATGAATGTAATGTTCAAAAACCATTACTACATCAATTAAATGAGAGTAATATATAATCTCTAAATATTAAAAACTTAAGATATTTGTTGTAATGGTTGTAAACATATCATTTAATTATAATAAAGGAAATATCCATTTATCATTAATTTATGTGTGATATAATTTACTTTACTTGAATGGTAAAATGATAGATATCCACTTAAAGTAATACTTTGATTCATCCATAACCAACAATCATCATAAAGTGTAATGGGTTACGATGATATGTAAATGTTATCTTGAATATATTCTTGTATCCGTTATGAATGGTTGTATATGAGATATGATGAATATATTCTTGAGTTAATAAGTAGAGGCTTATTACCTAGACTGATATGAAAAAGTATATCTCATGGAATGTCACATGGTCATATATATACATAGGGGTGTATTGTTATATCAATACTTCTTACTTGAGGTCAGCAAGATACCTATAATGAGAACCTGTATACTTTGATTCCCTACTTACGCAAGTAAACATATGAACTTAGCTAATACGTGGGTGGCTAAGTATGTTGTTTATCATGTCATTGGTTGGAGTGAAATAAAGATGATATTTATCCACTTATATGAGAAGAAAATGCATCTATACCATGATATAATTAAACTAAAGATATGAATGTCCATGCTTAGTTGAAACAAAATATGTGTGTATACCTACATGGATAAGGGGAATGTGATGTACTCATATATTGGATGAATGAAATGTGATGTATTCATCAACTTGGTCAGTTTATTTTTGAGAATCAAGAAAATATGAGATGGCTATACTAGATTGACATGTTATATGTCTAGTGGTTACTCTATGCCAGGGATGAAAGGATTATATAGGTTTAAATATGATTTATAGGATACATCTAGCTTTGTACATATTTATATAGTGATATGAGTATATTTGATGGAGATCACACCAGACCCCTTAGTAGCTTGAGTAACATTGATACTTTATTATAGGCCTCTATTTTCTTACATATATGAAATATAAATTTCTTATTTTTTTATCAATGTTTTCAAGACTCGTAGGGTCACACAGTTAGGCCTATGGGGATAAATTTTAGACAAAGAGTTTATTACAAAATGAATAGAGTATGATAAAACCATATCCAAATAATTTTTTTTGGATGTATTCACAAAGAGTTGTGAAGTTTTTCACAGAGTCCTTATGGATTTTAGCACAAGTAGGTGATTATTGAATATTCACTAAAATAATTAATGGAATATTTAATTTAGGTGAATTTAACTTCCAAATGGTTTCATTGATCATAATCAATTATGAATGGATTAAATGGACTGAATATTCATTTAATATGATTCAATGAATTAATGAAATTGGGAATAAATGTATATGGATACATTAAATATGGTCAACGCATTTCATTAAATGAAATGCATCAGGATGGCTATATAAAGGGATGCGATCCATCCTATTGTATACAATTGATTGTCTGAAAGCCTCTTAAAGATATATTCCTTCTCATAGCTTGTTTATCACCTTTTGTGAAGACTCTAGCACCTATTCAAGTGTATAGGAGTCCTCCGATTGATATTGGGATCCACAGGCTAGTGTAACCCCTCGGAAGGACACATTTTTTTACTACTCTAGTGATCTTCATCAAGAAAACTCATTATAGATTACTAAATTAGGTATCCAGGTTTGAACATTTATATTCTTCATTTATTTCACTTGATTCCATCATATATAGATAATATATATTTAGGATTTTGTACCCTCTACCATGTCCATATGATGGACAATGAAAAACCATAAAAAATAATTAAAAAACCATATAACCTAAGCATGAAAAGTAAATGAAATGACAAGTGGAATTCACTTGGTTCTTAAAAAAGGGATATTTCCAAGGAGTATACAATGATAATGTGTTAATCTATTAAGGAAATCACTTTACACTACTATTATTATTATTTTTGGTTATTATCACTGAAAAAACCAAGAGACACTTCTACCTTCTACCTATCCACTCACTATTTCAAGATAGATAATATATAATAGTCAACAAGTAAACCACTCATAATGAATATAATGGAATATTTAAAACACAAAACAAGAAAGGGTGTTTCTTTAAAACTTCAATACATCAATTTAATCAAAATTATCAAGTAAATTTATCATAATAACTCTCTTAAAACTTTAGTTGTAAAAAATTTCTATCAAACTGTGTTGTGTCATTTATTCTTTCTCCAATTCCTCTAATATTTTATCTTAGTCTATTCAATCACTTCTTCCAAAATTATTCTTATTCAAATTAAACTTTTCATTATAAAATTATCTTTCAAATATGTTTATTATAATAAAATTAAATCCCACAAATCCCAATTGATCTTACCATATTTGAAAAATAATAAAACATCAAAGTTTCTTTGTTATTTGAAAAACCAAAAAAAAATAATAGGGGCCATTATAGGGTAATAACATTACTTTAATGGATCTTCACAAAAATCATTGTCCTATATATATTTTAAATTCTAAAAATCATGATTTGGAATATATATTTAAGTCTAAAAATCTGGTAATAAACATCTCAAATATCATAAAACAATATATATTATGGTACAACCTACAATTTTTCACTATACTAAGGATTTATCTTATGGTGTAACTTTATAATTATAATCCACAACCTTGAATATTCTTCTATAATATCACCTCTTACAAAAATTATGAAGTCACATTATGGAATGATTCTATATTGTAATTAAATAACCATTGTTATAATTTCTCATTATGGTGTGTGTGTCATGAAAAAATGACTATCCCCACACAACCATTCTAGAATTCCAAGTCATAACATAATAAACATAGATTGAAACTTAATTTATACTATTCCATAATTTCTTTTTCATTGCATCATGAATTCATGACATGATATTTTATATATAATTTATAGTGCCATAATATTTATTTATTCTCAGACCCCATCACTGTGTAGTATTCTTGCTTCATGATGAAATATTTAACCCACTATCTACTAAAATTATTCAAAAAATATTACATTGTGACCAATATCCTCACATAATGGTTTTTTCCTCCAAAACTAAATTTGATCCAAATATTCTTCAATATTCCCTAAACTTCATACATACCTCATTAATAATAAAACACAATCAAATTGACGGATTTACAATTAACACATCCAATTTTGGCCTTACTTTAACTATATATTTTTTTAACCTTCACCATCCTTTTGACTGAATTAGGTTCTAACATTCCCCCTTAGATTTTATTTGAAATATTAAGCGAATTATATGACTCCACATAATCTAGAAAATTAAAAAAAATTAATTATCACTCGAAGTTTATGTGAGAAATTACTGGTGTAGAAAACAAGAGTTCAAGATTGAATTCTATGCTTACCTTGAAAATATATCTCCATAAACCTCTAGTTAAACACTAAATTCACAAATATCCCCCTATATTCATTCGTATTTAATCTCATGACCATGTATTGTATCTTCCTATACTTATTTTACTAATACCACTTAAAATTATATCCCCCTTGATATGTGAGTAACACTCTCATCCCACTTGTTGAGTGATGTTGCGATTCTAATTGTCAACTTTCCTAGCATTTGAAGTTGTTCTAAATTTCACCGACTTCGATATTACGAATATTTCAGCCCAATTTATAATAAAAAAAAGGATGGAGTACCTATATACATAAATAATTATATTAAATAATAAATTAAAATGGAGAGAGGGTATATGCCAACTCTCCTCAAGTTAAGGGAGGTTGTAATGCAACGAGATTCAATCAGTGTTTTCAAAAATTGTTGTGGCCAATAGATTTTAAATATGGTAGATTCTTTTAGATGTGTTATAATATGTTCCACATTAAAAAATCCTTATTCTACCTTTTTTTGATAAAATAATTTCAAATGTAACGCCCCAACCCCAGTTACCCAGAGTCAGTGCATTATTACATAACATTGGCATGATCACAAGAAAGATCAAATCTCTAAAGACTGATTAGTTTAGTAGCCTTGGAAACACTAGATATATTCATAAAGTTCTAAATTACATCATAAAATGAAAACTACAACAATATAGTCTCCATAATCCACACTCTTATCCCCTCATACTATCCCTGCAGGTCATTCATAAATTACTTCTTCACATCCTGGGAAAAATAAAACATAGAAAAGAGGTGAGCTCAAATGCCCAGTAAGGATAAAAATATAGAGGAAACTTTCATAAATAAGAATAAACAGTCAAGGCAATGTATAACTAAAACAAAAGCCTTTTAAACCTGAACTTCAACATAGTATGGAAAAAATAAAATGAAATAATTCCATTTACTTATTCACATGGATATTCTACTAATAGAATAATCACATGAAATATCAATAACCACTTTCATAATGATGGAATACATAATTCCAGACTATCATAACCACATAGCCAAGGCCTCATGTCAAGGCTACAAATAATATTTTTCCAAGGCCTTGTGCCAAGACACTAGTTTGTCTCATGAGACCTACCAATGCATCGAGGATCTATAGCGGGCTCCACCCGTCACTTACTAAGTCCAATGCATTCCTCATATGAAAAGTTTGAAACATAACATAAACATTCGTATTAAAACTAGCAAACGAAATGTCAATACTTATCCACAAATCATGAATGGTATAAAAATAGCACATCCACAGTCAAACATAACCCATTTGATACAATATGGAAGATTTTATTGTATCATATTAACCTCAATCGAGAATAATGAAGGATATTGACATAGATGAAAATAATCATCAAAACTATTTGAGAGAAATATCCCCCTTTTTCTTGAAATCATTTAAAAGTCACACTATTTGTCAAGAAGCCGTTTAAAAATAGATTTTTGAATCAAAGTGTCCTATAAAACTTTTAAACTTTTAAAAGGAGTTTTAATTTTAAAACTTTAATGTCCATATAAATAAATCCTTAAAACCATTTTTTAAAACATGGACATTAATGAGCAATATTTAGAAGAATAAGTCTTTAAAACATTTAAAAATGGTATTTTAGTTAGAGTTTATAACCAAAAGAGAGACACTAGTATACAAATAATTGAGGTAATAAAAACTTTGTAATATCATGAGAATAAAGGGATTCATGATATACTATGTCAAAGTACATTATATACACCACATAAAAGTGATTTGGTGTATAACAACAAAGAAGTCTCAATGGAATGTAAATTGAGATGAAATATCTCATAAAGGCCATATCCTTAGGTTAAGGATAAATCAATGACATTGTTATGTGTGACAAATATAAATACACTAAATATGATTGGATATTTAGTGTAAAACAATCAAAGTAAATTCACACATAATCTTGTAAAAACAACGCCAATGAATTGGATGTTTAACTCAACAAATGGAGAATGAGTTAAAATTACTCTTATAAAATTCATATCGATGACTTGAGAAATTATCAATGGACTGATTATGTGTATCAAAAGTATATCCATAGAAAATGGGAGTGGAAATTATGAAATAAGAAAATGAATAGTGATTCCACACATAATCTCGGAGTAAAATAATCAATGAAGTTTGCGTAAAGCCGAATAAATGGAAATTGCAATTTCAAATTCCCTTATTGATTTGGTAACTTATGAAACATACAACCATGAAAGAAGGATAATAAAATGATGATGTAAATATCCATAAATTAAATTATATTACACAATGAATACAATCATGGGCAGTAAACACACCACATGCAATAAATAAGTGGTGAACAATGGAATTATCACAGAATTAAAAGTGAGATAAGAAACCCATTACTTTGTACTTTTTCCTTGGTCGACGGTAGGTTAACCTCCTGTATAATGGTGAAATAATTTTTATTGAATTATCAAATAATAATTTACATTAATATGATATCATATATGATCTTTTAACATTGATTTGTTAATAATATCTTAGTATTATCGTTGTTTCGGGTGTTAACTTACTCGTTTTCTTTTATATGTTTTGTTACGTAAGCCATGTTTGTCATGGATAGGTTATATCTTATTCATATCCAGAATGATATCAAGTCCTTAAATATTATTTTTAAATAATTAAATGATAATTATACTTGAATGGATACGATGGAGAATGAATCTCATCGTGTTCGTGGAGACGGTAGTCCGTACGTACGCACGAGTGAAAATATCATTATTTTGATGTTAAAATAATATATAATTGGATGGTATACCATATAGAAAGAATAATTATCATTTTATATTTATTATTTACATGAATTACACATCATTATTATACCCATACAAATAATAATTTATTGAATGACAATTACACCATGACGTGGAGACAGTAAGTCGTACGTACGCACCTATGGTGACATGTTATTCAAAGGATGGATAGAATAATGAATATGATTGTAAAATATTTATAATAACATCACATTATATATAAGATACTGGAATTATTCTTTTAGAATGGTAATAACAAAGAAGGAAGAAGTGGAAGAAGAAAGTAACTTGGAAAAGGGTGGTGAAATCGTTACCTCTTCTTCGAGTTCTTCCTTTTGATTTGATCAAAAGGTATCTTAGGTTGGATTTCTGACTAAAGGAAGGCCTCTAGGATGAATTTAGGGAAGTTTATAGAGTATTTGGGCAGAGTTTGGCCGATCCAAAAGGCTTTTAAGGTGTGAATTAATGAGAAGGGGGAGTGCCCTTTTATAAGAGGGGTGAGGGGCACCTTTGGAAAAGCTATAAATATTATTTTATAATAAATTCATATTCGGTTTATAATGGATAAAAAGTGTATTATTTAAAGGTTAATGTGGGGATGGGTCAAAAACCACTCAACCAATAGAATTTAGATAGGTTTGGGTTACTATATTAACCTTATCATTAAGTATTAACTCTTAGTTAATTAGTTTCACTTTTACAATGTCTTTTTATTTTTATATTATATGGTTAATAAACTTACTATATACATCTAAGAGACCCTCAAGTGGTCCATTAATGATACAAATATCATGATATAAGTCCCTTGGCCTAACCTTATATTTTTATGAATTTAATATCAATTAATAATATAATATTTGTTTTAAAAACTCTTTTATGTCAATTTTGAAACTATTCAATAATTGATTTTTGTAAAAATCATAACAGAATTATTACTTAGAACAAAGTTAATTAACTCATTCCTAACATTTCATATTAACCTAGAAAATTATTTTAATTCATAAAATTTCTCAAATTATATTTATTTGGGTATCTACAATATCAATCATTTTAATTTTTCACTATTATGGTAATTACTACATCACTATTTTGTCATATATAAATTAAATTATTTAATGTTGAAAAATTATAAATAAAATATCATTATGTAGGAAATCTTTTTAGATTTCTAATGAATATTTATAGTAAAAAATACAACATATATAACCCTATGTAAAAATTGTTTTTCTAAAAGATATATGCTTGTGTAATTTTTGTATTCATTTTAACTTAATTAAAATAAAGTGTTCCTTTCACTTTAAAGTGGCACCATGGGGTCCCCAAATCGACCCAAAGATGTCCATGGTCTGACATGTATCAACCAATAAGGTTAGGACACGTTTTAGGGTAATGTTTTATTATTATAATATTATTTTTAACCCTTATTTACCGGATTTACCCTTTGACCATGGTAAATAAAATATTTACCGAAGTAACAAAAGTTACATATTTACACAATTTGAACATCCTGATTCAAAATATGGAATCCAATTTTCCAAATTCCAAACACATAAGTGGAAAAAATTAATTTAAAATTAATTCCCGCTGTCAAAACAAAAAGCGTGTTTTTAAGAGATAATAACTATCAAAAGATTGACACTTGTTTATGTCTGGTTTAATTGTGAAATTATGTCCAATGACAAAAATTGAATTAAATGGTAAAAATATATTCTAAATATACTTTAAAACCACTCAAATTCATAATTTATCAATATTAATTATTTCAATTAAAAAAGTTGTTTTTAATTAAAATTTAGTAATTTTCACTATTCATCAAAATATGAAAGTTATCTGAAAATTACGAAAATTTCACCCTAGGATAATTTCGATATTCCGAATCCAAAAATAAAGTATATTTTAAGAGATAGAATTTATAAAATTTCAAAAAGTAGGTATTACTATTCATAACGGCTAGTTTGATTGGTTGTGGTGTGTTAGAATCTCAAAGTTGTGTACAATGCACGCCATTGCATTATTTAAAGGGAAACGTACTGTGGAATCTTGGGGTGTTGCATTCTCCCCTCCTTCAATAAAATGTGTCCTCACAATTTTTTTAAAATTGGGCTTGATAATATAATGGAAAGTCCCACATCGAAAAAAGAGTTAATAAAATTATCACTTTATAAGAAAGGAAGAGAGGTATAAAGGTCACCCAAGATAACCCATACTAGGATTCCATGTAGGAAAACATGGATATGGATGATAAACTAAGTGTTTAGTTCTGATGGAGAGGGATAAATAACATGATCAGGAGAAAGTTAACAATAAGAAAATCACAAACTTGTGTTGGGACAAACGGTCCTTAGTCTCCCAGTAGGAAAAGTAAACGGACAACATTTTTTTGTTTTAAGTTACATTAAATAAGGACAAGGAATTCATTTATGATATTGACTAAGAACATAAAGAGATATACTTAATTTTTAAGTAGATTTTCATTCTTTAATAAATTTTTACCACTAACTCATTTTTTTTTTGAAAAATTAGTATTAAAGAAGACTTGGTCACAATGGAAGAGCTAGAATAAACATCTATAGAAATACATGATCCACGTAGGATAAACTATATATTTAACTTTTATTTAGAGATTAATCAAAACCAAAATGGTTAGTATAATATCTGATGATCCCCCAAATGGATATTCCATTAGAGAAAAAAAACTTTTCTTAATTTCTAAAATTAAACCATCAATACCCCAAAGTTAAATAAATACCATTCAATAATCAATTGTCCTTAAAATCCTTCAATATAATCCAAACTAATATTGAAACCCAAAACTTATAAGAATGTAGTCTTCCACATTAAATTGTATCTCCAAATGACAGTAATTACTCTTAAAGTCACATACTTAAAATTAATTAACCTAATCATTTCCATAAATAGCCCAAATCACTATAAATCCACAATAAGAACAAATATAAAAATCCACCATTACTCCTCAAATGAAATCCCATAATATTCTATTTTCCTTGGGCATATAGTGTTCACAACAAAGCGAACAACTTCCAAAATAACATTTATCACTTAATCACCAAATCATTTTCGCATACTAAGGGTATTTATTTGATAAGACACAAGATCCCAAATCAAATTATTATTGATCAATAAAATCATTTAACTAAAAATAATAGTCACACTAACTAGGGACTTCATGTAGTCCAGTGGTAGGAGATAAATCCCAATCACACTTTGGTTGTGGGTTCGATTCCCACAGCTTTGTCCGACGCGACGGGTTGTCACACGGTCTGCGTGTTGTCCTTTTTCAAAAACTATATTTTATAACATTACCAAAATGAGAAAAATTTCTCAAAATAACCATAACATAATTTAACCACAAATCTTATCTCATACCTTGTATTTTCATCCCAAATTATAATAACTTATAATTGCCTCAAACCCAACAATCATATAAAACCAAATGGTTATTTATAACTATATCCACAAGAGAAAAGATAATTCTTCCTCAAATATCATTCTCACATGGAAAACTGCAGGGTTAAAAATACAAGAGAAAATTATTCCAAAGTAAACCCACCAACAAGGAGTACTAATACTTTTTAAACATTTCTCCAACCATTTATTTCCACATAGCTTCTTCTTTGACCAAGAAAATATCCTATATAATAGGGAATTCACTCAGGTAATGGCTAGGTCCCCTACATTTACGAAAAATGACTGTAAATGGATTCTAGGGACCATTTTTATCTTCTTCCATAGTACTCTTCATTTTTCTTCGGCAATTCTTCACTTTATGTCCTTCCTTCCTGCACGTAAAGCATTTCTTTGTCCCATTGAGACACTTTCCTGGGTGTCTCCTTCCACATTTCCTGCATGATGGAAATTGAGGATTTCTTTCTCCATGGTCTCCACTACTGGAGCTCTTATCATTAATCACCTTTCTCTTCTTTGTTGAGTCCGGGAATTGGTTAATATATATATTGTTGATCATATTTTTGGAAAATTTATTTGGCATAAAGACGATATCTTTTATGCCTATCAACATTCCATTTTGTTGCTCATTTCCACCACTGTTCCCACCTTGTACATCATTCTAAAAGTCACTATGACTTCCTTGGAATCTAGCCATTGACTAAAACCAGAAAGCATTGTGTGAGTAATAGTAGTCATAAAATCATTTAGAGATGAACATGTCACCATATTCTCAATTTGAAACACATTAGGATTAACCAAGGTCATTTACTCTCATCTTATATATAATACTTCAAATCGGTTTGTAAAGAAAATGTAAATTATCCTAAACATATCCCCCGGGAGTGTCGTAACCAAGAGTGCAGCAAGGCCCATTGTCGTTCACTAGTTCCCATTCGAGTCTAGCTCAAAGCGGTGTTTTCGGGTTTTACCCATAGGTACATCTGTGCCAAAGCCGCCTCTACCTGCTCGTATCCAGACAGGGATGTATTGCTTAAAAAACTCACAAAATCTTTACAATACCAAAATTTTAGGAAGTTCTTCTATACTAATCCTCAAAGTTCATCTTAGGTCTATGTGCTCTAATCATAGTTTATCTAAATCTAGCTTCCAAGGTTTGTACTAAACTTCCTCTGATACCAACTGTAATGCCCCAACCCCAGTTACCCAGATTCGGTGCATTATTACATAACATTGGCATGATCACAAGAAAGATCAAATCTCGAAAGACCGATTAGTTTAGTAGCCTTGTAAACACTAGATACATTCATAAAGTTTTACATTACATCATAAAATGAAAACTACAACAATATAGTCTCCAAATCCACACTCTTATCCCCTCATACTATCCCTGCAGGTCATTCATAAATTACTTTTCACATCCTGGGAAAAATAAAACATAGAAAAGGGGTGAGCTCAAATGCCCAGTAAGGATAACAATATAGTGGAAACTTTCATAAATAAGAATAAACATTCAAGGCAATGTATAACTAAAACAAAAGCCTTTTAAACTTGAACTTCAACATAGTATGGAAAAAATAAAATGAAATAATTCCATTTACTTATTCACATGGATATTCTACTAATCAAATAATCACATGCAATATCAATAACCACTTTCATAATGATGGAATGCATAATGCTAGACTATCATAACCACATAGCCAAGGCCTCGTGCCAAGACTACAAATAAGATTTTGCCAAGGCCTTTTGCCAAGACACTAGTTTGTCTCATGAGACCTACCAATACATCGAGGAGCTATAGCGGGCTCCACCCATCACTTACTAAGTCCAATTCATTCTTCATATGAAAAGTTTGAAACATAACATCAACATTCGCATTAAAACTAGCATACGAAATTTCAATACTTATCCACAAACCATGAATGGTATAAAAATAGAACATCCACAGTCAAACATAACTCATTCGATGCAATATGGAAGATTATATTGTATCATATTAACCTCAATCGAGAATAATGAAGGATATTGACATAGATGAAAATAATCATCAAAACTATTTGAGAGAAATATCCCCCTTTTTCTTGAAATCATTTAAAAGTCACACTATTTGTCAAGAAGCCGTTTAAAAATAGATTTTTGAATCAAAGTGTCCCATACCACTTTGAAACTTTTAAAAGGAGTTATAATTTTAAAACTTTAATGTCCATATAAATAAATCATAAAAATCATTTTTTAAAACATGGACATTAATGAGCAAGATTTAGAAGAATAATCCTTTAAAACATTTAAAAATGGTATTTTAGTTAGAGTTTCTAACCAAAAGAGAGACACTAGTATACAAATAATTTAGGTAATCAAAACTTTTTAATATCATGAGAATAAAGGGATTCATGATATACTATGTCAAAGTACATTATACACACCATATAAAAGTGATTTGGTGTATAACAACAAAGAAGTCTCAATGGAATGTAAATTGAGATGAAATCTCTCATAAAGTCCGTATCCTTAGGTTAAGGATAAATCAATGACATAGTTATGTGTGAAAAATATAAATACACTAAATATTATTGGATATTCAGTGTAAAACAATCAAAGGACATTCACACATAATCTTGTAAAAACTACACCAATGAATTGGATGTTTAACTCAATAAATGGAGAATGAGTTAAAATTACTCTTATCAAATTCATATCGATGACTTGAGAAATTATAAATGGACTGATTATGTGTATCAAAAGTATATCCATAGAAAATGGGAGTGGAAATTATGACATAAGCAAATGAATAGTGATTCCACACATAATCTCGGAGTAAATTAATCAATGAAGTTTGTGTAAAGCTGAATAAATGGAAATTGAAAATTCAAATTCCCTTATTGATTTGGTAACTTACGAAACATACAACCATGAAAGAAGGACAATACAATGATTATGTAAATATCCATAAATTAAATTATATTACACAATGAATACAATCATGGGCAGTATACACACCACATGCAATAAATAAGTGGTGAACAATGGAATTCTCATGGAATTAAAAGTGAGATAAGAAACCCCTTACTTTGTACTTTTTCCTTGGTCTACGGTAGGTTAACCTCCTTTATAATGGTGAAATAATTGTTATTTAATTATACAAGAATCATTTACATTAATATGATATCATATATGATCTTTTAACATTGATTTGTTAATAATATCTTAGTATTATCGTTGTTTCGGGTGTTAACTTACTCGTTTTATTTTATATGTTTTGTTAAGTAAGCCATGTTTGTCATGGATAGGTTGTATCTTATTCATATCCATAATGATATCAAGTCCTTAAACATTATTTATAAATAATCAAATGATAATTATACTTGAATGGATACGATGGAGAATGAATCTCATCGTTTTCGTGGAGATGGTAGTCCGTATGTACGCACGAGCGACAATATCATTCTTTTGATGTTAAAATAATATATAATTGGATGTTATAACATATATGCAGAATAATTATCATGTTATATTTATTATTTAAATTAATTACACATCATTATTATACCCATCCAAATAATAATTTATTGAATGACAATTACACCACGACGTGGAGACAGTAAGCCGTGCGTACGCACGTATGGTGACATGTTATTCAAAGGATGGATAGAATACTGAATATGGTTGTACCATATTTATAATAACATCACAGTATATATAAGATACTGGAATTATTATTTTATAATGGTAATAACAAAGAAGGAAGAATTGGAAAAAGAAAGGAACCTGGAAAAGGGTAGTGAAATCATTACCTCTTCTTCGGGTTCTTCCTTTTGATTTGATCAAAAGGGATATTAGGTTGGCTTTCTGACTAAATTAAGGCCTCTAGGATGAAGTTAGGGAAGTTTATATAGTCTTTGGGCAGATTTTTCCTGAGCCAAAAGGCTTTGAAGGTGCGAATTAATGAAAGGGGGAGTTCCCTTTTATAAGAGGGGTGAGGGGCACCTTTGGAAAAGCTAGAAATATTATTTTATAATAAATTCATATTCGGTTTCTAATGGCTCCAAAGTGTATTATTTAAAGGTTAAGGTGAGGATGGGTCGAAAACCACTCAACCAATAGAATTTAGATAAGTTTGGGTTACTATATTAACCTTATCATTAAGTATTAACTCTTAGTTAATTAGTTTCACTTTTACAATGTCTCTTTGTATTTTTATATTATATGGTTAATAAACTTACTATATACATCCAAGAGACCCCCAAGTGGTCCATTAATGATACAAATATCATGATATAAGTCTATTGGACTAACCTTATATTTTTAGGAATTTAATATTAAATAGTAATATAATATTTGTTTTAAAAACTCTTTTATGTCAATTTTGACACTATTGAATAATTGATTTTTTTAAAAATCATAACAGAATGATTACTTCGAAAAAGGTTAATTAAATAATTACTAACATGTCATATTAATCTATAAAATTATATTAATTCATAAAAAGTCTCAAATTATATTTATTTGGGTATCTACAATATCAATCATTTTAATTTTTCACTATTATGGTAATTACTTCATCACTATTGTGTCATAAATAAATTAATTTATTTAATGAATAAAAATTATAAATAAAATACCATTATGTAGGAAATCGTTTTATATTTCTAATGAATATTTATAGTAAAAATTACAACATATATAACCCTATGTAAATTTTTTTTTTCTAAAAGATATATGCTTGTGTCATTTTTGTATTCATTTTAACTTAATTAAAATAAAGTGTCCCTATCACTTTCAAGTGGAACCATGGGGTCCCAAAATCTACCCAAAGATGTCCATGGTCGGACATTTATCAACCAATAAGGTTAGGACACGTTTTAGGGTAATTTTTTTTATTATAATATTATTTTTAACCCTTATTTACCGGATTTGCCCTTTAACCATGGTAAATAAAATATTTACCGAAGTAATAAAAGTTACCTATTTAAACAATTTGAACATCCTGATTCCAAATATGGAATCCATTTTTTCAAATTCCAAACACAAAAGTGGCAGAAATTAATTTAAAATTAATTCCCGCTGTCAAAACAAAAAGCGTGTTTTTAAGAGATAATAACTATCAAAAGATTGGCACTTGTTTATGTCTGGTTTAATTGTGAAATTTTGTCCAATGATAAAAATTGAATTAAATGGTAAAAATATATTCTAAATATACTTTAAAACCACTCAAATTCATAATTTATCAATATTAATTATTTCAATTAAAAAAGTTGTTTTTAATTAAAATTTAGTAATTTTTGCTATTCATCAAAATATGAAAGTTATCCGAAAAGTACAAAAATTTCACCCTAGGCTAATTTAGATATTATGAATCCAAAAATGAAGTCTATTTTGAGAGATAGAATTTATTAAATTTCAAAAAGTAGGTATTACTATTTATAACGACTAGTTTGATTGGTTGTGGTGTGTTAGAATCTCAAAGTTGCATACAATGCACGCCATTGCATTATTTAAAAGGAAACGTATCGTGGAATCTTGGGGTGTTACACCAAATATCAATTTTTTAATTATATGTGTGTTATACCAGGTTCTATGTTAACTTAAAAAAAATTGTTAGAATAAATAATCACCAAAGTCACTTTCACCTCTTCTTCAAGATCCTTTAATTATTATTTTATTCATATTAATTAAGTACATTCCTTTTTTCCTTGAATTATGTTTCTCTATATCTATAATAAGGGGAATATTATCTTTATCCCTGGTAATTCAACCAACATATTTATTTCTAATAGAGAATGCTCCTCCACTTATAGATTATGTATCCCCAATATCAATAACTTAATATATATCTAAAAATGCTATTTAATTCTTGATATTTTCTTATATTAAACCCCAATATATAATAAAATGTTCCTTGAACATACCTCAAGATTCTTTTTATTATAGTAAGATATTATTTCCTTGGATTTCATTGAAACCTTACAGCCAAACACAAAACATATTAAATATTTGACCTTATTGTTTGTATCTACAAAAATATTCCAATAATTTTATGATAAAATATCAAATCTAATACATTTATATCTATATGCTTCATGAGTTTAGTTATAACTTTGATTGGAGGTGAAATTGGTTTGTAGTCATGCACATAAAACTTTTTCAAAAACTCATTTACATATTTTACTTATGAAATAAAGGTATAATCACTATTTTTATTGAGTTTCATCGTAGTAAATTATGTTAGTTCACCTATAATTCACATATGAAACTCAAATAGAATCAATTTTACAAACTCTTCCATATATTCCAACTTTTTTTTTACTAAAAATGATATTATCAATATACTAAAATATCATAAAATAATATTATTTTGATGATTTCACATAAAGTTTGTAATAAACCCCATGTATTGAATTATAACTTCTTTAAATAATAATACAAATGAGCATAAAAATATCATAGTGTTCATGTTAATCCATATAAGGTTTTATTTAAATGAAATAACTTTTCTCTATCACCGTTAAGTTGAAAACCCATAAAATTTCCCATATAGTTTTCATCCTTGAGAAATTCATTCATGAATATTGTCTTCATATCTATTTGATATATTTTTAACTCTATTTGAATAGAAACTACTAAGAATATTCATATTGAATCAATTATATCCACTAGTGCATACATTTCTTATACATTTTTGCCTTTAATTTGAGTATAGCCTTTGTATTCTAACCTAGATTTATTCTAGATCACATCCTAATTTTATTAATATTTATTCATAAAATCCAAATTTTTATGATATTTTTTAGTATTCTAAGGATTGATTAAGACTTAATAAATACAATGAAAACAATTATAAATGATGAACTAAGATCAACCGTGTTGTGGTACTGAAACTAAAAATTAATGAAAAGAAGAACATGTTATTTTACCATAAAATGCTAATATTATTTCCTTTGACATAAAATTGATGAATATCACTGAGAAAAACCAATAGACATTTAAATTCATTATGTATACATGGGTTGAACCAAATTAGATAAATAATTTTTTCAGAACCCACCTTCTTATATGATATGATAATATTAGGATTTGTAAAGGAAAAAGTATGAAGAGAGAGATTGGAGAGGCAAAGTATTAGCCAGAAAAATTATTTAGGAATTCCTACTCTAATCTCATGGAAAATCATTATTTTAAAAATCTTTGAGAATGCTTCTTAAACCCCATAAATTTACTTATATGTAATGATTAAAAGGAATATCAATGACAACTCTTTGTAACTTTAAGCTGGTATAATTCATAAGTATTTCATCATATGATAAATTCAATCAATGATAGAAAATATAGTTGGAAAATTTGAATGTTAACTATTAACATCCAATATCTATCAATAATAATAGGATTAAATATGAATCATACATTACGATTCACAACACCGTATGATGTAGATTATCATTTGGTATGGTAGGGTAAGGCAGAACTAATATGATATCCCTATATCATATGAAACAATATACCAAAAATCCCAGAAAATGATTTTTTTCAATATTTATGCCATACCCTATGAAATAACAATATTTTACTGTATGATATACCATAAAACACCTCATATGTGATTATAGATTTAAGGAATATCTCCTTAAATACCCCACTTACAATAAATCCTATTATACTTTGTTCTATTTCACCTTGTATTTCATCACATACAATAACATTTGAAACCATTCCCAAAGATCCCTTTGGAAATATTCTAAAACACTTTTGGAAATATATATTCTATTTTAACTTGTATCTAATCATATGCAATAATTTTTGAATATTCATCAAAAAATAGTTTTATATAACATGATATTTTTCATATTCTAAAACTCTTTTAATAATGATAACAAAACCATAAATAATCATATATCTTATTGTATCATATATGATAGACAACTATATCAACCTTATGTTTGTTACAATTTTGGGGTTTTGTTGAAATCATTACACCTCTATGTAATTTATACCACATATTTATATAAACATCAAATAAAACCTTCTCACTAAACTCTTTAGTTAGTAACATCTATGAAGAAAGAATGTTAGAATAATAGTGATAATTAATAATCATATTCCAAATGTTCAACTCATTGAAAAAGTATTAAAACTCCAATACTTCACAATATCGAATGGTGTAATATTAATAAATTTTTATATTTACTTATAAATATTTCTAAATTAATCATTATCATCATTATTAGAACATATTCTATCAAATTTTTTCCTTGATTTCTTTTTGTAACCAATGTAACTATTTACATTAATATTTTATTACTATACCCTAAACCCTTTATGATATTAAGTGAAATTAACTTTGTATTTTGATTATTATAATCCTTTATTTTTTAAATTTTAACCTTTTTAAGTCCAAAAATACTCTCATTGTCCTCTGAGACACAATATTATCTTCATAATATCATACTAAGATGCACAAACACTTTTATGTTGGTAAATAACACTAATTTTCTTAAGTGAAAATATTTAACAAAGAAACTATTAAATCCCATATCATATATAATATTATATATGATTAAAGAATAATTATATAAGAAGAATTTATAATTTTTATATATGTTATATAATTGAATCATTCACAACAATGTGTAACAAAACTATCGTATCATTTATTGACAACAATAATTTTTACAACAAAAATTTTTATCATATAAGAAGTTTACAGGATGAAAATTAAAAAATATTTATGATGATCCAATAAAAATTTAATTAATATGTTTTATCTAAAATAATGATGCAAAAACACTATGCTAAATTAGTTGAATGTATAATTTAAGCATGATCATTCAATTCTTATGAATTTATAACGACCCATACTTTACATACATTGTTAATACTTCAAAATTGAAGTACACTTATTACAACATATGACAAAACCACAAAGGACCGTATAGGTATAGTGTCTTTAGAAACTGGGAAACATAAACAACTGGTTCATAAATCTTCTACAGTGTCTCCCATTTATTTCATCATATCTAGGGTCCCTTTTAGCATATTCTACTTAATATCCATCTTCCTGACCTGGGGAAAAGAAAACATAAAAGGGTGAGCTCAAATGCTCAGCAAGGGCAAATAAAGGAAATAAAAATCATATCATATCTTTTTGAAAATCAAAACCTGCAAAAGAGATCATAATATCTTAACATGGAATAAATCATAGAAGTGAAAATGAGATCCCCATAATCATAACATAAAACTTGAAACTTTGTGGCATGCACACATAATCATGGAAAATCATTTCTTGTTAGTCATGACTCATTGCCAAGACTATCTTAGTGGACAAAGTTCCTTTCTGAACCGAGTTCACTCCTCGTTTCAATCCTGTATCACTGAACCGAAATAACCTTCCGTTCCAGCCATGTCTATCTCATGAGATATAAAGTCTTTACCCAATGCATTGGAGTGAGATATAGGTCCCACCCATCTTATAATGAATCCTTTCTTATGTGTGCCACATAATCATAAACCATACATCATAACGTAACCCATGTAATAAAAATGGGATTCTTAAACAACATGACATCATAAAACAATTCATATAAGATAAAGGAATTCATAAAAATATTTCCATCACAACATAATCAAATCCATGTAATAATAGGGATAGAAACAGAACCCTTTATTATCTTAGATGGAAAATAATTTTGATAAAACACTTGAACTTCATTCTTGAGGAAAATATCCTTTCTTTTTCAAAAACATTTTACATTTCTTAACATGTCATACAACTTTAAACTAAAAGAAGTTGATTAAAAATAAACTTGAAAACTTTTAAAGGAAGCTTCTTGGAAATAATGTTTTAAAAATCCATTCTTGTCGTATAAGTTAAAAAAAACATTCTTCGTACTTTTGTCGGAAAAGTCAAAAAGTACCTCGTACGGAAAAACGACAAAATATTCCTTTCATATTCTTTACTAAAAACTCACCTAAGGGTAAAATTGGATTTAAACTATTGTAAGTGTATGGAAACAATATTACATATTGAGGGAACATGGATGTGGATGATAAAATACACCCCAGTAAATACTTACGAATAAACAATCTCGGATAAAAATGAGATTGTGATATTTCCCCTTACCTTAGGTCCGATTTGCTTCGTATGTGTCCGAACCTCCTGTATAATGATTTAAATAATGTCATTGACTTATTACAGAATCATATTCATTGTTATGATATCATATATGGTTCACTTATGACATTATATTACCCGTTCTTTTGTAAATTCCATGTTAAAGAAGCGTTTTGGGTAAAATCGTTTCATTTATCGTAGGTGTTTTGACTTTTTGTTCTTGACATTATTATTACTTATATCATGATTTACTTACATCCAGAATATAAAATATGATTTATATATCATATATATTCAGTATATATATATATATATATTAGATAGATAAATGAAATGAAAAACACCGTTCATGGAGACGGTAGTCCGTACGTACGCATGAACGCTGTTTTTCTTTCTTTATTGTCTTGAATGGAAGTAAGTAGATGACATACATATATATATATACATAAATCTAGTATCATTATTATGTCATATATTTCATTAGTACTTATTATATATACTTTATAATCATTCATGAATGGTTAATCATTAAGAATGAATCTCATCGCGTCGTGGAGACGGTAGTCCGTACGTACGCACGAGTGATGATATCATTTTCATAAATATTGAATTGAATCGGAGTGGATTATACAATATATCAGAATCAATATGATTTTGTAATAACTATGTATAGTTATTCTTTACACCATTATACCCATCCATGTAAGGTGGTGGTGGAAAATAGATTACACCACGGCGTGGAGACGGTATTCCGTACGTACGCACGCGCAGTGATTTCTTTTTCCGTAGGATGGATAGATGTTGAAATAGGGTTGTTTCATACTTATAATAACATATCAGTATATGAGTGATACTGATGTTATTACTTCATAATGAAACAACCTAAGAAGAAGAAGTGGAAGAAGAAATAAAGATGAAAGAATTTGTAACGGTAATTACCTCTTCTTTGAAGCGCCTCTTTGAGACCTCCTCTTAGGGCACTAAAATTGGTCTTTGAGGAAGACCAGAACCTCTAGGATGTTTCTAGGGAAGTGGAGAAGAGATTTTGGCAGGGGTTGGCCGATCTTGAGTGCTCAAATTGGTGTGAGGAGGAGGGGGAGGAGGTGCCCTTTTATAAGGGAGGAGAGGGGCACCTTAGGAATATCTCAAAATATTATTTTATATTAAAGTCAAAATCGGTTTATAATGGCTCCAAAGGGTCTTATTTCGAATATAAGGTGGGGATGGGTCGAAATCATATCAACCAATAAGATTTAGACAAGTTTAGGGTACTATTTTAACCTTATCAATTAGATTTAACTCTAAGTTAAATAATTTAACTTTTACCATGTCTTTTTGTTTTCTTTCACTATATGGTTAATAAACTTACTATAACATGCCAAACGAACCCCAAATTGTTTATTATTAATATATATATCCTTATCTAAGTCATTTGGCCGAACCTTAGATTTTTAGTAATAAAATAACAATTAATAATATAATATTTGATTTAAAAACTATTTTGTGTCAATTTTGACACTATTTGATATATGATTTTTGTGAAAGTCATAACAGAATTATATGTTCGAACCAAGTTGATTAAATCAACATTAATATATCATAGTAACCTAGAAAATTAGTTGAATTCATAAAAATTCTCAAATTACATTTATTTTGGTGTTTATAACATCAATTATGTCAATATTTCATTAATAAGATAATTACTGCATCATCATTGTGTCATAAATAAATTAAATTATTTAATGTCTAAAAATTACAAATAAAATACCCTTATGTAGGAAATCTTTTTAGCTTTCTAATGAATATTTACAATAGAATTTATCTTATGTATATCCCCATATTATAAATTATTTACTTATTAAACTTTGATTTTAACTATTTTAACCCTTCTTTAAATAAATTAATAATAAATGTCCTAATCTAATCCAAGTGGGCCTAAATGGTCATATTTTATTCCTAAGTTTGTTTTTGGTCGAATTAAACTTGTCCAATAGAATTAGGACATGTGTTAGGGTAATATTGATATCATATTTACCCTTAGTTACTCTATTTACTATTAACCGCGGTAAAAATAGTAAAAAGTTACTATTCACCAAAAAATTATTTTCATCTCATTGAACCACATTTTAGTCCTTGATATTAACCGTGTCTCTCGGATTTTTGAAATTCCATTCACAGAAGCGGTAAAATTAAGTTTTATGCAAAATTCAGTTTTTAACCTACCACTTAGTGGTTTCACTATTCATCAAAAATTGAAAGTTTTCAGAAAAATACCAAAATTTCACCCTAGGCTAATTTCGATATTCTGAGTCCAAAAATGAAGTCCATTTTGAAAAATAAAATTTATAAAATTTCAAAAAGTGGTTATTACTATTCATAACGGCTAGTTTTAATAGCATATTGTTGTTTAGTGAAACTCGGTATTGCGTACGACGCAAGCTATCGAGGAAGGTCGCGATTGCGTGTAAAGAAAGCCAAGCAAGTGTTGTGTAGAAAAAGATTCCTTTGATGATTTATATAACATAAAAGTCTCGGGTGTTACAGAATTCCTGTATATTATCAACAATTGTGAAACATAAATATGGAATAATATAACCTTAAGAATAGAATAATTGAATTCTATAACATTAATATCTGACATGGAATTTCCAAAAAGTTTATTGAAACCTTTTAGGTATTCTGGATAGTTTCTTATCCAATGGATATGTTTTCCAGAATGAAAATACTACCCATATTTCCTTTTGTTTGGTTTAAATAGTGTTGTGGTCTCTCAAAAAACTCTCTTATTACACTTATAACCCAAAATTTTACCCATTTATTTCTAAAACATCATAATGGGACTTGATCCATAACACACCATGTTATGCTTAGAAATACTTAACATATTGATGATATTAGGTGAAAGTTTATTGACCTCATTATTTTTCTTTTTAGAAATGTGAGCTCATCAGCTCTTATTATATACAAATAAAAACAGAAGGTTACATCATACGGAAGGAAGGGATTTTACATTTTTATTTTTCTTGAATAGGTAAAAGATCTAGAGGGATAGTAGCAGAATGAATACCAGCATCTTGGTCCACTCATTTGTTGTCAAGTACATCAGCTAGATATTTGGCCTCACGGTAGGTGTGGGTGATGATATAGTTCATATTATTCAACTTATTAATGCATTCAGACCATCTTGATGGGAGCTTCCATGATAAGTGTATTATGCCAAATCTCACTGCTTGGACCAACGTGGTCAAGTCACATTCAAACCAAACTGGATTCCAGTTCTCATGTTTTTAATGAGGATAGCGATAATGAAAGTAGACATCTCAGCTTCAAGGGCAGTGCAATGTTCACATGGTCTGTGGATGCAGTCAATAACCACTCCATTATGGTCCCATGTGATGAATCCAAATCCTTTTAGAATAGGGTTTCCTTTAGAGGCACCATTTGTGTTGCATTTTTTCCATCCAAAGAATGGTGAAATACAAAAAATTTCAAGCATAAAACAAGAGGGGGTGAAGTTACCTGGGATGTTGGGTCTCCTTAGAGTAGTGGAGTCTCCACTGGAGTTATTACAATGGCCTATTTGGATGAGATTGGCACTACAGATTGCTATAATAATTTCAGAGAGATTTGATTGTAAATGAAAGAGGGTGCGGTCATGGAGTTCCTTATTTCTCCCCCACCACACTATATGGATCAATTCTACACAAGTTATATAGAGAAATTTTTTATGTTTCTTGGATAACTGAAAGTGCACAATTTCTTAAAGCTGCCTGTCAATTATCTCTGTTCGAGGAGGATACATTTAAAACAAGTCCATTAGTGATTTCCATAGTGATAAAGATACATCACAATATAATAACAGATGGTCAATTTTATCCCTGTGCTGGTGACATAGAGAGAATCAATAATATATATTGATGCCTCTTTGTTATAGATAATAATCCATAGGAAGACAACGATGGGAAATTCTCCAGAGTACAGAAAATCATAACGGTTACATGCATCTATTATTAAAACCCCCAATCCAATTGTGGTTCCCTTGTATCTCATGATTATAGAAAGCCTTATAATCCAAGATACCTCTTTGAGAAGGTTCCCAAACTAAGAAATCATTCTATTTCATGAAGACTATATAGTGTAAATCCGCTTTTATATCCTCTGGAAGTTGAGCCATGTTTCTCATCTGTTCCTTGATAGTTATGTTTGGATCATAAGGTTGGGTGAGGTAATTTCTTATGTTCAGGATAAAAGAATCCATACATTTATCCTTTCAAAACTTTAGAGATGAATCTGCCTTCACAAGCCAATGATAATTATTGTGAACTTTCTCAAACATAGTTTTTAGGCCTGGCCATATTGAAAATTCTATATATTTCAATCTTCTAGTCTTGAGATATTACATTACTTTGGTTTTCAGTAGCTTCAAGGACTTGGATTTGGTGTTGTAAAACTTCCATATGAAAGAGACTTGAAGAGATTGATTGAACAATTTTAGGTTTTTAATGCCAAGACCTCCAAGATTGTAAGGCTTACAACATTTTTTCCAGGACACTGTATAAATATGTCCATGGATAGTTTAATTATAAGAGGTGATCCCAATATCTCCAAGCCATTGACATACCCAATTATATTGAGTATATGAGTAGATACTAATGTACCTTATTCTATCTTACATAGAAAGAGAGCCTTTGACACCTCATACCTATCATGCCTTTCTTATTCCTGATAGATCCTTTTAAAATTTTATATCATCATGTATGCATCCATGTTCTCATGTTTTGTTTATAAATTGAGTTCCATATTCATAATCATGAGATTAAATACTTATAGTGAATTATTTAAATAATTATAAAAAATATCTATATTAATTTTTTTAATGGATTCACTGGTTAGTTTCTCAAGATGGGGTTTCTCCAACACTTATAACATTCCTTCTTAGTTATGAACTATTCTTAATTTTTGATACCGGTCTAGGAAATTATTTCCATTAAGTTTTTCCTTCTCTAAAATAAATATAAAAGTTAATATTGAAGATGATTAAGATTCCGTTATATCAATAATATAATCTTTTATCATACGAGTATCATGTTTTATATTCATTTAATAAGTACTTTAATTAAATGTTATCCCATTAAAATAATGACCCATTTTAAATTCATCATGTCTATTAGTGGGATAAGATTTATATTTCACTAATAAATGATTTTTATTTGATATTATTCTCACCAAACAACTAGTTAGGTAGATCATTATGCTAATCATATCATATATGACTCTTGGATGGTTGAGTACACAACACTTTCACCATTATATCATATGGATAAACATAGAATTATTCCTATGGTATCCTTCCTAATGATTTACCAACTAATTTTAACCCAAATCTCATAATGGTATTTCATTACCTAGCTATTAGGGTTATCTATTTCTACTATGATTTACACAAGATAATCTTGACGTGTGTTTGCTTTGGAAGGAATCTAATACTTAGTATTATTTTAAAAGGAATTTAATCTCACCATCTATCTCATGTATTCCATTTATGTATGCATGCATCTAAAGAATTTGTTTTGAATCTTATTCCTTCCACCAAATCAATATGTTAAACCATATTGAAGTGTAACTCCTTACACAACTCATCACATGTGTTACTAACCCGATTTAAAATTTAACAATATTTATACATATCCAAATTCATTCTATGTATAATGTATATGAAACCCTTTCACATAAAATTTCAGAACCACATGAAATAAAAAATCCCCATAAGAGTAAAATTGGAGTGGTAAATAGTCAACCCCCACTTCTATAGATAAGGCATAAGCCTCCAAACTAGTGAGCAGTTGTTGGACAAAAATATCTCAAGGTAACATTGAAGCATTTTTGTGGTGTTTGTGTTTGTTGACAAAGCTAGTTTATTTGTTGATAAAGTGGGTTTCCATGGGGAGTTTTCAAGTTCCAGAGATATTGTTGACAACCTATATTGAAAAATAATGATGATAAAGGAATGGGCGATCTAGAGGTTGTAAAAAAAATAAATACACAAGGTGGTGTTGTTTTCCAGTGTTTGTCAAATTTCTGGGCCTCAAAATCGGAGAATGGGGGAACATGTTTTTGGAAAAGGAAGTTGCGCGCAAGATCTAAGGTGGTTTGGAATTATACATGCAAGGCATGGTTTAGGATCAGAACACCAAAAAATGGAAAAGTCATGATGCACGTGAAAGATTTGAGAATGTGCATGAAAGATGAGTTTGCGCACAAGAAACTTGTGTGCCCAATGTGACGTCAAATGAGGTTTTGCATGCTCGAATAGAATCTTTCATGACATAGTACATCTTCCGTGCAGGGTTCAGTGAAGCCTATATATACGAGGTGACCCCCCTCATTCAAGAGATCTCAACAATTAAAGAGAATCTGATCTCCGAATCGTGTAAGAATTTGAAGAAAATGGAGTTGCGTGAAATATTTTGAGTTGTGTGCAAGATAATAAAGTTGCATGTAAGATTTGAGTTGCGCAAAAGATTGAAGTTGCACACAAGGGGTGTTTCACAAAAAAAGTAAAATCTTGCGTATAAGGAATTAAAGTTGCGCGCAAGACATAGTAAGGGTAGCATGAAAGATTTGGAGTTTCTCGGTATAACCTGTGAAAAGAGAGGTTCATCTGAGGGTGAATGTTGGACATCAATAAAGAATTTATCAATAGTTAATGATGCAGATTTCATTAGAGATAATGAAGAAACCTATAGGTCTATAAACTATGAGTGGATCTTCGGAAGAAGCAGTGAGTTCACTTCAGTTGAGAGAGCAGTGAGTTCTCAAATTGTGATTGGTTATAAACCAGGAGGGACAGTGAGTCCACTTCAAACTTGTAAACATGAGTGCACTTATAGTGGATTTGGTACATCGACACATCATCGGTGTATGCTCCTTGGATGTAGCCTAGTGAGGGTGAATCAAGTAAAATTTCTGTGTCCTGTGCATGGTTTAAGATTCATTCATACTCTACAATGGGAATGAGAGAGAGAAGAGAGTTTTTTCAAACAACAAAAGAAGATCAAAATGATCAATTGTTTTTATTTGTTATACCCTGATTCACCCCCCTCTCAGGGTATCTAGCCTAATGGACCTAACAATAGTCCAACCCAATGCCCCTCTACCCAAGGATACTTTACTAAAGAGATACGTCGTTTCCATATAATTTTGACACCTAATATGTATAAACTATAATTATACTCTCAATTAAAGCACATAAACTAGTACAAGATAAATTCATTGTAAAATAAAACTAAATGAATTATCATACCTAGTATGAAACTCCTTATATGTAAGTATAAAAATTTATAGAATCATTTTAACTCTTTAAAATAAAGCATGCATACATCCATAATATAACAATTATATTCATGAATATAGTAGGGAATAAAATAAATAAATGAACAATTCATTTATTTAAACATGAGATAAACTATTTATGAACAATTCATAAATAAAAAAAATTCTAAACATTTTATAATTTATCTATAAATTATGGACATTACATAATTAGAAACATTATGTAATAAGATAAATATAAATACTTTATACTTATCCACAATATGGACTCTTTAATATTACACTTTTAGATAGAATTTACATTAAATATATGATAATAAATAATATATAAACATTTTATATTATAATTCTATTATGTAAACAATTTAAATAATCTAAATGTCACATATTTAATATAATTTAAACCCTGATCATATAAATTATCAAAATTACATTTCATATGGTCTAAATAATTTCCTAAACAAGTCATTTTAATTTGAAAAATTCAAATTAAAATTATGATAAATTCATAATATTAAATATAAACTTCTTTATCTTTATCCTTATTTTGTAATTTATAAAGTTTTTTATAAATTACAATTATAATTTCTGTATAAATTTTTTGATCTATGGAATAAGTCATACCATATAAATTTAAAAGGTATTTTAATATTAAGGATATTTTTTTAATAAATGTTTCATAATTAATTAATTAATTTAAAACATTTTACAATTAAATAATTATAAAAAATTTGAAAATTAAATAAAATCCCCTAAATTTATTTTCTTATAAATTATAAACAATTTATAAATTATTTAAATCAATTCATAATCGAAAAAAATTTAAAAATAAAATTTTATTGATGTCGTATTTTATGATACACGCTATATTTTAAACGATGGAAAGGTCCATTATCTATCATATTTAATTATATATAATGACCGTATGCAACATAATTACATAGCACTTAGGTTTCGTATTATATAATATCAACTATATAATAAACTTAATATGATTCTTTATTTTTGAAACACTATTCGATGCCATCACCCAATATGATATCCATAATCATATGTTGTAATACATAATGTAACACCACAAGCTTACACGATATGCTTCTCTTTTAATAATATAGTAGCGTGTGTTGTACGCAACTTTGAGTTCTAACACACACCACAACCAATCAAACTAGCCGTTATGAATAGTAATACCCACTTTTTAAAATTTTAAAAATTTTATCTTTCAAAATGTACTTCATTTTTGGATTAAAAATATCGAAATTATCTTAGGGTGATTTTTTGGTACTTTTCTGATAACTTTCATATTTTGATGAATAGTGAAAATTACTAAATTTTAATTAAAAACAAAATTTTCAATCAAAATAATTAACAGTGATAAATTATGAATTTGAGTGATTTTAGAGTATAATTATATTATATTTTTACCATTTAATCCAATGTTGGTCATTGGATATAAATTCACATTTAAACTGGACATAAGCGAGTGCCAATCTTTTGATAGTTATTATCTCTTAAAACACGCTTTTTATTTTAACAACGAGAATTAATTTTAAATTAATTACTGCCACTTCTATGTTTTGAATATAGAAAAATGGATTCCATATTTAGAATCAGGAGTTCCAAATTGTGTAAATAGGTAACTTTTATTTTTAGACATTTTGAATAATTACTTCGGTAAATATTTTACTTACCGTGGTTAAAGGTTAAATCCGGTAAATAAGGGTAAACAAATAATATTATAATAATAATAAATTATCCTAAAATGTGTCCTAACCATATTGGTTGATACATTTCCGACCATGGGCATATTTGGGTCGATTTTGGCACCCCATTGATCCACTTGTAAGTGATAATGACACTTTATATTAATTAAGTTAAAGTAAATACAAAAATGACATAAGCAAATATCTTTTAGAAAAACAATTTTTACATAGGATTATATATGTTATATTTTCAAATATAAATATTCATTATAAATATAAAAAGATTTAATACATAATTTTATTTTATTTATAAATTTAGACATTGAATAATTAAATTTATTTATGACACAATAATGATGCAGTATTTTCTTTATTAATGAAAGAATCAAATAATTGGTATTATAAATATTAACATAAATATAATTTGTAAGTTTTGATTCCATCCACTAATTTTATTGATTAATATTACATGTTATTATTTCTTAAATGAATTTGGTTTGAATTAATAGAGTTGTTAAGACTTTAACAAAAATCAATTATTAAATAGTGTCAAAATTGACACAAAAGAGTTTTTAAAACAAATATTATATTATTAATTCATATTATATTCCTAAAAATATAAGGTTCATCCAAATTACTTATATAATGATATTTGTATCATTAATGGACCACTTGGGGGTCTTATGGAAGTATATAGTAAGTTATTAACCATATAATATAAAAATACAAAGTGACATGGTAAATGTCAAACTATTTAACTAAGAGTTAAATATAAATGATAAGGTTAATATAGTGATCCAAACCTGTCTAAAATCTATTGGATGAAATTATTTCGACCCATACCCACCTTATAATTTTAATAACCCACCTTGGAGCCATTATAAACAGAATATGAATTTATTATAAATTAATACTTTAAGTTTTTCCTAAAGAGCCCCTCCTCACCCTTATAAAAGGACACCCCTTATAACCAATTTTTCATACCTTCAAAGCCTTTTGGTTCCACCAACCTCTGCCCAAATACCCTCTCAACTATCCTCCCTTAATCCTAGAGGCATTACTTTAGTCAGAAAGCAAACCTAAGGATCCCTTTTGATCAAATCAAAAGGAAGAACCTGAAGAAGAGGTAATGTTTTCACCACCCTCTTTCAAGTTCCTTTCTTCTTCAATGTATTATTTCTTTGTTATTTACATTCTAAAATAATAACTCCAGTATATTCTATATACTGTGATGTTATTATAAATATGGTACAACCATATTCAGTATTCTATCCATCCTTTGAATGACATGTCACCATACGTGCGTACGTACGACCTACCATCTCCACGTCGTGGTGTAATTGTTATTCAAGACATTATTATTTGGATGGGTATAATAATGATGTGTAATTAATATAATTAATAAATATAACATGATAATGATTCTTTATATTTGATATACCATCCAATTATATATTATTTTAATATCAAAAGAATGATATTGTCGCACGTGTGTACGTACGGATTACCATCTCCACGAACGCGATGAGATTCATTCCCCATCGTATCCATTCAAGACTAAATTTTATTTGATGACTAAAAATAATTTTTAGAGACATTATATCATTCTGGATATGAATAATATATATCCCATCCATAACAAATATGGCTCACATAACAAAGAATATAAGGAAAAACGAATCTGTTAACACCCAAAATGATGATAATACTAATATATTATTAACAAATCAATGTTAAAAGATCATATATGATATCATATTAATGTATATGATTATTGTATAATTTAATAACAATTATTAAACCATTATACAAGAGGTTAACCTACCCTCAACCAAGGAAAAGTACAAGGTAAGGGTTTATTTCACAATCTCTTCATTATCCGATGTTGTTTATACGTAATTATCTACTGGGACCTCTTTCTCACCCACATCCATGATTCTTAAAAATTTATTTCAAATAATTCTTACTATTTTATAGAATATGGGTTAAAGTCATTTATACCCTTTTTTGACTTTTTATAAATAGTTTATAAAGTAATCTTTCTATCATTTTCCAAATAAGGTTCTTTTTAACCTTTTCGACAAAATTAAGGTAAGAATGTATTTTTAACTTATACGGTGGGTGTGACTATTTTCTGCCATTATAAAATCATTGAAGCTTCCCTTACAAGCTTATAATAATATTTTCAAGTCAAATGTTTTCTTTTATAATTATGTGACTTTTAAATGATTTCAAGAAAAGATATATTTCTCTCAAAATGTTTTGATTTCATCTATGTCAACATCCTTTGATGGATTTTAAGCTTATTTGAAGATGATTTATTATGATAAAAAACTTCCATATTGTATTTAAGGTTTTGTTATATGTTTGACTTTGGATGTGTTATTTTAATACCATTCATGGTTTATGGAGAAAGTATTGACATTTCGTATGCTAGTTTTAATACGAATGTTTATGTTATGTTTAAACATGTTCATATGAAGAATGCATTGGAATTAATAAGTGACGGGTGGAGCCTACTATAGATCATCGATGCATCGGTAGTTCTCATGAGAAAAAATAGTGTCTTGGTATAAGGCCTTGACAAAATCTTATTTGTAGTCTTGGCACAAGTCCTTGACTAAGTGGTTATGATAGTCTGGCATTATACATTCCATCATTATGAAAGTGGTTATTGATATTGTATGTGATTATTATACTAGTAGAATATCCATGTGAATAAGTAAATGGAATTATTTCATTTTATTTTTTCCATATTATGCTGAAGTTCAAGTTTAAAAGGCTTTTGTTTTAGTTATACATTGCCTTAAATGTTTATGCTTATTTATGAAAGTTTCTGATATGTTGTTATCCTTATTGAGCATCTGAGCTCACCCCTTTCAATGTTTTATTTTTCCCATGATGTGAAGAAGTATTTTATGAATGACCTGCAGGGATAGTATAAGGGGATATGAGTGTGGAGACAAGATGTTGTTGTAGTTTTCACTTTATGATGTAATGTAAACTTTTTGAATGTTTCTAGTGATTCCAAGGCTACTAAACTAATCGGTCTTTCAAGACTTGATCTTTTGTGATCATTCCAATGTTATGTAGTAATAAACCGACTCTGGGTAACTGGGGTTTGGGCATTACAGTTGGTATTAGAGGAAGTTTAGTACAAAACTTGGGAGCTAGATTTAGATAAACTCTAATTTGAGCACATAGTCCTAAGATGGACTTTAAGGATTAGTATAGAATAACTTCTTATAATTTTGGTATTGTAGAGATTTTGTGAGTTTTCCGAGAAAGACATACCTATCTAGAAACGAGCAATTAGAGGCAGCTCTGGCACAGATGTACCTAGGGGTAAAACTTGAAAACACTGCTTTGAGCTAGACTCGAATGGGAACTGGTGCACGACAACGGGCCTTGCTGCACTCTTAGTTATGACACTCCTGGGGGATATGGTTAGGATAATTCTCATTTTCTTTACAAAAAAATATGAAGGGTTTATGAGTATATACTTCCTCAAAGAAAACATTTTTATGATTATGGATTATATCCATAAACTGTTCAATTTATGTTAAGTGTTTTGAAATTTTGGATTTATGTGTTGCGATTCATAAACTAATCTAGTGTATTCCATTGTTTAGAAATGGTGCCTAGTGAAAGAAATGGAAATCATATCAATGCACGCACTCCATGTAGGGATTTCCCTCCTGCTCAAGATAATTATAGTGGAGCTGGTGATGGAACTGGTGCTGATCAGCTAATCACTATACTGGGACAACTCACTCAGGTTATGAATAATAACCTTACCCGTATGGAGCACCCTGATCCAAAACATGGAGGATCAATGTTAGATCACTTCATGAGGAAAAAACCACCAAAATTAAATGGGAGTACAAATCACTTAGTACCTGAGCAATGGATAAATTCTTTAGAGAAAATAATCCATTCCTTGGGGAGTAGTGAAAGGGAAAAAGTTATCATGGCAGTTTACCACCTCACTGGAGATGCTGATAAATGGTGGTCATTGATTCAAAACATGAAGAAAGATAATGAATTATAAAATATGGAATGTAGGGAGTTTAAAGAGCTATTTTTAGAAAAATACTTTCCTCATGACCATCGAGCAGATATGGAAAGGAAATTTCTGAGTCTGAGAAAAAAGGAGGATGAGAATGTCGCAAAGTTTGAGGATAATATTACAAGTTTAGAAAGGTATGCTATAGATTATATACATAACCCAAGAAGTAAGATTGATCGTTTCTTTGATGGGTTAAAACCATTTCTCCGTCTAGCATTGGTCTTACAATCCTTCTCGTCATACAAAGATATTGTCTCGTGTGCTATCAAGACAGAAAAATAATTCTATAAGTCTTATGACTTTAAAGAAAAGAAAGAGAAGAAGAGATCTACTAACCACTCTAGAAATGGAAATAAAGGGAAGAAGGGAAAATTTTATTATCCATCCTGCAGTAAATGTGGGAAGAAACACCCCGGTACTTGCTTGAAGGGAATGAGAGTCTATTACAAGTGTGGTGAAAAAGGCCACCAAGCGCATGATTGCAAGGGAAAGAAAGTTGCTGTCAATGTAGAATGCTATAATTGAATAGAAAGGGGTCATTATGAAAATGGATGTACTAAGAGTCAGAGGAACTTACCTCAGAAAAGGCCAAGGTATCAAGGCCCGACTTATGCTGTCACTACTGCTGAGGTAGAAGCTCCGAAAGACGTGGTGGTAGGTAATTTAATGGTTTCCTCAAGTTTAGACAATGATTTATTTGATTCTGGATCATCATATTGTTTCATATCTTCCCATCTTTCTAAGAAAATTAGATATTTCCAATTTGATTTAACAAGGGAGTTGTCAGTTAAAACTCTTAAAGGAAGTATCATTGCAACAAAGTTTTGTGAATCAGTCCCCATTAGAGCACATAAATGTTCTTTATCTACGGATCTCATCATCATAAATATGATTGAATTTGATATAATCCTTGGTATGGATTGACTTTAGGACCATGATGTGAAAATTTATTGTATAAAGAAGGAGGTTACGATTTTTGATGATGATGATAAAGAACACCTTATCTTTAGAGCAGAATCATCAACACCTGATTCTTATCTAGATCCACCCCCAGTAGCTCAACTAAATTCAATTATCAGGGAGGAAGAGAATGAAATAAATTTGGGTGAGGAAAGGAATGTTCAAATAGAGGATGTACCTATTATGAAATAATATGTTGATGTGTTTCCGGAAGATTTACCTGGACATCCTCCAGATTGATAAATTATGTTTTCCATTGATTTAATTCCTGGTTCAAGGCCTATATTGAAGACCCCTTATAGAATGACCACTGTGGAATTAGTTGAACTTAAAAAACAACTAGAGGAATTGAGTAATAAGGTATTTATTCACCCTAGTGTTTCTCCATGGGGAGCCCCTATCCTTTTTGTTAATAAGAAAGATGAATCTATTAGGTTATGTATCGACTACAGGGAAATTAATGCTATAACAATAAAGACAAGTATCCCCTACCTCGCATTGATGATTTATTTGACCAACAACATGGAGCTCAATACTTTTCAAATATTGAACTTCGATCTAGATACCATCAGTTGTGTGTGAAGAAGGAAGACATTCCGATGACGGTATTTCGAACCAGGTACACACATTACGAGTTTACAATAATGCCTTTTGGGATGACTAATGCAACCTCTGTATTCATGGATCTAAATAATAGAGTTTTCAAGGAATATCTCGATGATTTTTTTGGTGTTATTTATTGATGATATAATGGTATACTCCAAAATCTATGAAGATCATGAAAATCACTTGCGCATTATATTGAAGACTCTGAGAAGACATGCATTATATGGGAAGTTTAGAAAGTGTGAATTCTGGCTTCAGGAGATATATTTTCTTGGCCATATTGTCTCTAAGGATGGATCTCTGTTGATCCTTCAAAGACAAGAGCAATCCAAGAATGGCTAGCACCAATGAGTATAACCGAGGTACGCAGTTTTATTGTCTTAGCTGGTTATTATCAGTGTTTCTTCCAGAACTTTTCCCGATTGGCTAACCCATTAACAAAGCTCACACGTAAAGGGGTTAATTTTTTTTGACAAAAGAGTGTGAAGAATGTTTTGAAGAACTTAAGAGAAGATTAGTCAATGCTCCTACATTGACTCTACCATCAGGGAATGATGGGTTTATTATTTATAGTGATGCTTCAAAGAAAGGACTTGGTTGTGTTCTTATGCTGAATGATAGGGTTATTTCCTATGCATCAAAACAACTGAAAATTCATGAGAAAAGCTATCCTACTCATGATCTTGAGTTAGCTGCTGTAATTTTTGATTTGAAGATATGGAAGACATTATCTCTATGGTGAAAAATGTGAGATTTATACTGATCACAAGAGTTTGAAGTACATTTTCTCATAGAAAGAACTCAACATGAGACAAAGGCAATGGCTTGAACTACTCAAGGATTATGATTGCACGATACACTAACAACTGGGGAAGGCAAATAAGGTAGCAGATGCTTTGAGTAGAAAGGATCATGGAGTTTTGAACAAGATGAGAGTTGAAAGGGATCCTATTTTAATGGATTTCGTAAAGATGGATATGGGAATAACCATGGAAGGTGAAACATCAATGATTTTTCAAATGGTTTCCAAACCATATTTACTAGAAATGATTAAGAGTTCTCAGACCGGTGATGAAGAGTTTCAAAAGAAGATTAATGCTGTGAATGATGGGATATTGAGTGACTTTGTGTATGAAGATGGAATTTTAAAGTTTGGTAAGAGACTTTGTGTTCCTGATATACCTGATCTAAAAAGGTAATTTTTAGATGATGCTCATAATTACAATTTCTCTATACACCCTAGGAGCACCAAAATGTATAGAGATTTGAAGGAACATTTTTGGTGGGACAACATGAAGAGGGAGATTGCTGATTTTGTGTCTAGATGTATGGTTTGTCCACAAGTGAAAGATGGAAGGCAACAGCCTGGAGGAATCATGAAACCTCTTCCCATACTGAAGTGGAAATGGGATAATATTACGATAGACTTTGTCATTTGGCTACCAAAGACTCCTAGAAGGAACGATGAAATATGGGTTATTGTTGATCGTCTTACCAAGTCATCACATTTTCTTGCTATAAGAGAGGATCTACCACTTGAAAGTCTATCAAGACTATATATTAATGAAGTTGTGAGACTTCATGGAGTACCCCTATTGATTATTTCTGATCGTGATCCCAATTTTACTTCAAGATTCTGGAAAATTCTTCAGAAATCCTTGGGACTGAACTTCATTTGAGCACTGATTACCACCCCCAAACTGATGGACAATCAGAAAGGAATATTCAAACCTTAGAGGACATGTTGAGATCATGGTCACTTGACTTTCAAGGTATGTGGGATAAATATTTACCTATGGTAGAATTTTTCTATAACAATAGCTTTCATTCAAGTATTTGGATGGCACCATATGAAGCGTTATATGGAAAGAGATGTTGCACACCAACCTGTTGGGATTATGTTGGTGAAAGAAAACTCATAGGCCTAGAACTGGTGGAGGAAATGATGGAAAAGGTGAAGGTAATCCAAAACCACATCAAAGTAGCTCAAAGTAGGCAGAAGAGCTATGCTTCCAACTGAAGGAAGGATTTGGAATTTCAGGTAGGAGATCATGTTTTCTTGAAGGTATCTTCATGGAAGGGTGTTATACGTTTTGGTAAGAAGGGAAAATTGAGTCCCAGGTATATCGGACCATTCGAAATTCTAGAACGAATTGGGTCTGTACCTTACCATTTTGCAATGCCGACAAGTCTCTCCAAAGTTCACGATGTGTTCCACGTATCACTGTTCAGAAAATACATGCCTGACCCAACGCATGTACTCACCTATGAGGAATTAGAACTCAATGTAACACCCCGAGATTTTATGAGATATATTATTTTTAATTTCTTTGATGTCTTCTATTATACACTACATCAAGATTAGCTTTTACTATATGCAACACCGTATTAGCTTGCAGTATACGCAACACTATTCTTGGATCGTGTTACACACAATTTCAAGTTCGTTTTGTGGAAATTATTCTACGCAACATTAAGTATAGATTTTGTTTAATGTATAAATGAAATAAGTTTTGATTATGTTATATGCAACACTAAACAGAGATTTCACTACACGCAACCCTAACTTGGCTTGAATTACACACAATCAAGACCTTCTTCGATAGCGTGTGTAGTACGCAATACCAAGTTTCACTAAATGAGATATTATTATAATATTATTATAAACTAGCCGTTATGAATAGTAATACCCAATTTTTGAAATTTTATAAATTTAATCTTTCAAAATGGACTTCATTTTTGGATTCGGAATATCAAAGTTATCCTAGGGTGTTTTTTTGGTATTTTTCTGAAAACTTTCAATTTTTGATGAATAGTGAAAACACTAGGTTACTATTTAAAAACCGACTTTTATTTAAATAATTATTTATTTTATTTAATTTTATTTTTGGTAAAAATTGATACATAATACATATATAAGTTAAATTTAATTCATTTGAGTCGTTTTATAATAATTTTAGATATATAAAAATTTTATTGAACTTTTCACCATCTTTTACCCACCTCCTAGGAGAATTTGAAAATTTACATAAAACTTAATTTTACCGCTTATGTGAGTGGAATTTTGAAAATCTGAGAGACACAGTTAATATCAAGGAGTAAAATGTGGTTCAATAAGATAAAAATAATTTTTGGTGAATAATAACTTTTTACTTTTATTTACCACAGTTAAAAGTAAGTAAGGTAATTAAGGGTAAAAATGATATTATTATTACCCTAAAACATGTCCTAATTCTATTGGATAAGTGTAATTTTACCAAAAAAAACCTTATGAATAAAATATTACCCTTTAGGTCCACTTGGATTATATTAGGATACTTATTATTATTTTATTTAAAGAAGAGTTATAATAGTTAAAATCAAAGTTTAATAACTAAAACATTTTTAATATAAGGTTATACATAATATAAATTCGACTATAAATATTAATTATAAAGATAAAACTATTTACTAAATAATGGTATTTTATTTATAATTTTTATACATTAAATAATTTAATTTATTTATGACATAATGATGATGCAGTAATTACCTTATTAATGAAATATTAACATAATTGATGTTATAAATACCCAAATAAATGTAATTTGAGCCTTTTTATGAATTAAACTAATTTGATAGGTTAATATGACATATTAGTATTGATTAAATTAAAATTTTTTAAACTAATCATGTTGTTAAGAATTTCAAAAAAAATCAATTACCAAATAGTGTCAAAATTGACATAAAATAGTTTTTAAAAAACATATTATATTATTAATTGTTATTATATTAATAAAAATCTAAGTTTCGGCCAAATTACTTACATAAGGTTATATATATTAATAATGAACCACTTGGGGTTTTTTTGGCTTGTTATTGTAAGTTTATTAACCATATAGTGTAAGAAAACAAGAAGGCATGGTAAAAGTTAAATTATTTAACTTAGAGTTAAATCTAAATGATAATGTTAAAATAGTAACCTAACCTTGTATAAAACCTATTTTTTGAGAGGATTTAGACCCATCCACACGTTATCTTTGAAATAAATCAATTTGGAGCTATTATAAACCGAATATGACTTTATTATAAAATAAAATTTTAAGTTTTTCCAAAGGTGCCCCTCTCCTCCCTTATAAAAGGCCACCTCCTCCCCTCCTCCTCACACCACTTTGAGCCTTCAATATTGGCCAAAACCTACAAATTTCTCTTATCCAATTCCCTAGAAACATTCTAGAGGTCATGGTATTCTTCAAATACCATATTTAGTGCCCTAAGAGGAGATTAAGAAGAGGCGCTTCAAAGAAGAGGTAATGTCCGTTACCGATTCTTTCAAATTTATTTCTTCTTTTACTTCCTCTTATTTAGTTGTTTCATTATGAAGTAATAACATCAGTATCACTCATATAATGATATTTTATTAAAAATATGAAACAACCTTATTTCACCTTCTATCCATCTTACGGAAAATGAAATCACCTCACGTGCGTACGTACGGAATACCATCTCCACGCCGTAGTGTAATCTGTTTTCCACCACCACCTTACTTGGATGGGTATAATGGTGTAAATAATAACTATATATGATTATTTTAAAGTGATATTGATTCTGAAATAGTATACATACACTTCAATACAATTCCACAATCATGGGAATGATATCATCTCTCGTGCGTACGTACGACCTACCGTCTCCACGATGTGATGCGACTCGTTCTACATGATCTTTGTTGAATAATGATTATATAAATGGATTGAATGAAAAAATATGATATATGTTACACTAATACCAATATGTAAATGAGGTATCTATAACCTAAAAATAATAATAAGAATTTATTCGACAAGACATGCATAAGAACATAAAGCAATGAACACCCGAATAACAAGTAGCAATTAAATATTACTAATAAGAAGATACGAATATGACCATATATGATATAATAAGAATGAATATGATTCTGTAATAAGTTAATGAAATTATTTAAATCATTATACAGGAGGTTCGGAAACGTACAAAGCATATGAGACATAAGGTAAGGGAAAAACTCGCAATCTCAATTTTTATCCAAGATTGTTTATACTTCAGTATTTACTGAGGCATATTTGTCATCCACATCCATGTTTCCTCAATATGTAATATTATTTCTATCCTCCTACAATGGTTTAAATTAAATTTTACCTATTGGTGAATTTTTAGTTAAAGATATGAATAGAATCTTTTGTCGTTTACAGTATGAGGTACTTTTTGACTTTTTCGGCCAAATACGAGAAGAATGTTTTTTTAACTTATACGGCATGAACAAATTTTTACGGTTTCATAACTAATTAATTTCATTAAGCTTACTCTATAATATTTAATGAATATTTTCAATAAAATCCTTTTATTTTAAAATTTCATGGCATTTTGTGAAAAGAAAATGATTTTGAAGAATAAAGGATATTTTCCTCAAGAATTCATTTAAAGTGTTTTATCAAAACCATTTTCCATATAATATGGCATTATTTCATATGTGTATGTTTCAAGTATAATTTCTATATGATTTACATGGTTTCACTTTTCTTATGATGAAATGATATCCATTTTTTTTGTATGGATTATGTTATGATGGGATGATGTTTATGAAACCCATTTTATACTTTGGGTAATGATGAATGATTTATGTTCATGTTGTGGAACAAGTAAGAATGATTTCATTATGAGATGGGTGGGACCTATATCTCCCTCCAATTCATTGGGTAAAGATTTATATCTCATGATATAGACATGGCTGGAACGGTAAGTTAATCCAGTTCAGTGTTATAGGACTGAAATGAGGAGTGAACTCGATTCAGAAAGGGAATTTGTCCACTAATATGGTCTTGGAAGCAATGCCTTGGCTACTATGGAAATAATATCATGTGCTTAATGGTTTTCCACAATTAAATGTTTTATTCCCATTCTATTTTATCATGATTAATGTTCCTTTATGACCTATACCTTACGTACTGCCAAGATTTATTTCACTACTCAAGATTTTGATGTGTAAACTTTATGTTCATGTTTTGAAGTTTAGATGTATATGGTTTGTTTTATTTTCTCCATGATTACCGTTACTGATCATTTGAGCTCACCCTTTATATGTTTTCTTTTCCCCAGGATATAAAGAAAGGTTTTTGGTAAGAAAAAAGGGGAAGATCATTATGGTAGATGTTGAAGATCTTTCACCATGATTAGAAGATTATGTTCCGAGTTTCCAAAGACACTAAACTATTACGGTCCTTGTGTGTTTGTTTTTGTTATGTATTAAGTATTCTGAAAAAGTAATGTAATGTCCATGTACGTCAAGATTTGGGTCTCTACAATGGAACCCGATCTATCTTATTGCGAAGAGCCTGTCAAGATTTTTGATATGAGAGAACAAGTGCTGAGAAACCGGATGACTTGTCTGGTAAAAGTTCTATGGAGAAACCATAAGTTGGAAGAGGCAACGTGGGATCCCGATGAACTTATGATGAAGAACCACCCGAGTATTTTCCTGCAGTATTATTATATAAATTTGGAGGAAGAAATTATTTGAAGGAGGGGAGAATGTAACACCCCAAGCTTCCACGGTACGATTCTCTTTGAATAATACAGTAGCGTGTGTTGTACACAACTTCGAGTTCTAACACACATCACAATCAATCAAACTAGCCATTATGAATAGTAATACACAATTTTTGAAATTTTATACATTTTATCTTTCAAAATGGACTTCATTTTTGGATTCGAAATATCAAAATTAGCTTAGGGTGAATTTTTGGTACTTTTCTGATAACTTTCATATTTTGATGAATAGTGAAAATTACTAAATTTTAATTAAAAACAACTTTTTTAATAAAAATAATTAATAGTGATAAATTATGAATTTGAGTGATTTTAGAGTATAATTAGATTATATTTTTACCATTTAATCCAATTTTGGTCATTGGATATAAATTCATATTTAAACTGGACATAAGCAAGTGCCAATCTTTTGATAGTTATTATCTCTTAAAAACACGCTTTTTGTTTTAACAACGGGAATTCATTTTAAATTAATTACTGACAATTATGTATTTTGAATTTAGAAAAATGGGTTCCATATTTAGAATCCGGAGGTCCAAATTGTGTAAATAGGTAACCTTTATTTTTAGACATTTTGAATAATTACTTCGGTAAATATTTTATTTACCGTGGTTAAAGGGTAAATCCGGTAAATAAGGGTAAAAAAATAATATAATAATAATAATAATAAATTAACCTAAAATGTGTAACAACCCTATTGGTTGATACATGTCCAACCATGGGCATCTTTGGGTCGATTTTTTGATCCCATGGATCCACTTGTAAGTGATAATGACACTTTATATTAATTAAGTTAAAGTAAATACAAAAATGACATAAGCATTTATCTTTTAGAAAAACAATTTTTACATAGGTTTATATATGTTATATTTTCAAAAATAAATATTCATTAAAAATATAAAAATATTTCCTACATAATGGTATTTTATTTATAATTTTTAGACATTTAATAACTAAATTTATTTATGACACAATAATGATGCAGTATTTTCCTTATTAATGAAAGAATCAAATAATTGGTATTATAAATATTAACATAAATATAATTTGAAAGTTTTTATGCCATAAAAGAATTTTATTGATTAATATGACATGTTAGGATTTATTAAATGAATTTTTTTTGAATTAATAAAGTTCTTAATACTTTAACAAAAATCAATTATTAAATAGTGTCAAAATTGACATAAAAGAGTTTTTAAAACAAATATTATATTATTAATTCATATTATATTCCTAAAAATCTAAGGTTCGGCCAAAAGACTTATATAATGATAGGTGTATCATCAATGGACCACTTGGGGGTCTCTTGAAAGTATATATTATGTTTATTAACCATATAATATAAAAATACAAAGTGACATGGTAAATGTCAAACTATTTAACTAAGAGTTAAATATAAATGATAAGGTTAATATAGTGACCCAAACCTGTCTAAAATATATTGGATGAAAGGATTTAGACCCATACCCACCTTAGACTTTGAATAATCCACTTTGGAGCCATTAGAAACCGAACATGAATTTATTATAAATTAATACTTTATGTTTTTCCTAAAGAGCCCCTCCTCCCCCTTATAAAAGGACAACACTTATAACCAATTCTTCATACCTTAAAAGCCTTTTGGTTCGGCCAAACTATTCCCAAATAACCTCTAAACTATCCTAACTTAATCCTAGATACCTTCCTTTAGTCATAAATCCAACCGAAGGAGCCCTTTTGATCAAATCAAAAGGAATAACTCGAAGAAGAGGTAATGTTTTCACCACCCTCTTTCAAGTTCCTTTCTTCTTCAACTTCTTCTTTATTTGTTATTTCCATTCTAAAATAATAAATCTAGTATTAATATATACTGTGACATTATTATAAATATGGTACAACCATATTCAGTATTCTATCCATCCTTTGAATGACATGTCACCATACGTGCGTACGTACGGCCTACCGTCTCCACGTCGTGGTGTAATTGTTATTCAATACATTATTATTTGGATGGGTATAATAATGATGTGTAATTCATGTAAATAATAAATATAACATGATAATGATTCTTAATATATTATATAACATCCAATTATATATTATTTTAATATCAAAAGAATGATATTGTCGCTCGTGCGTACGTACGGATTACAGTCTCCATGAACGCGATGAGATTCATTCCCCATCATATCCATTCAAGACTAAATTTTGTTTGATGATTAAAAATAATTTTTAGAGACGTGATATCATTCTGGATATGAATAATATACATCCCATCCATAAAAAATATGGCTCACATAATAAATAATATAAAGAAAAACGAATCCGTTAACACCCGAAACGATGATAATACTAAGATATTATTAACAAATCAATTTTAAAAGATTATATATGATATCATATTAATGTATATGATTATTTTATATTTTAATAACAATTATTTCACCATTATATAGGAGGTTAACCTACCCTCAACCAAGGAAAAGTACGAGGTAAGGGTTTATTTCACAATCTCCTCATTATCCGAGGTTGTTTATACGTAATTATCTACTAGGACCTCTTTATCACCCACATCCATGATTCTTAAAAACGTATTTCAAATAATTCTTACTATTTTACAGAATATGGTTTAAATTAATTTATACCTTTTTTTGAATTTTTATAAGAAGTTTATAAAGGAATCTTTTCGTCATTTTTCAAACAAGGTCCTTTTTAACTTTTTCGACATAATTAAGGTAGGAATGTGTTTTTAACTTATACGGAAGGTGCGGTTATTTTCCGCCATTATAAAATCATTAAAGATTCCCTTAAAAGATTATAAGAATATTTTTAAAGAAAATGTTTTCTTTTATAAATATGTGACTTTTAAGTGATTTCAAAAAAAGATATATTTCTCTCAAATAGTTTTGATTTCATCTATGTCAACATCCTTTTGATGGATTTTAAGATTATTTTAAGATGATTTATTATGATACAAAACTTCCATATTGTATTGAAGGTTTTGTGATATGTTTGACTTTGGATGTGTTATTTTTATACCATTCATGGTTTATGGAGAAATTATTGACATTTCATATTCTATTTTTAATACGAATGTTTATGTCATGTTTAAACCTGTTTATATGAGGAATACATTGGACTAAATAAGTGACGGGTGGAGTCCGCTATAACTCGATGCATCGGTAGTTCTCATGATACAAACTAGTGTCTTGGCCCAAGGCCTTGACAAAATGTCATTTTTAGTCTTGGAAAAAGGCCTTGACTATGTGGTTATGATAGTCTGGAATTATGCATTCCATCATTATGAAAGTGGTTATTGATATTGTATGTGATTATTAGACTAGTAGAATATCCATGTGAATAAGTAAATGAAATTATTTCATTTTATTTTTTCCATATTATGCTGAAGTTCAAGTTTAAAAGGCTTTTGTTTTAGTTATACATTTCCTTAAATGTTTATTCTTATTTATTCAAGTTTCTGCTATGTTGTTATCCTTACTGAACATCTAAGCTCACCCCTTTCTAATTTTTATTTTTCCTAGGATGTGAAGAAGTATTTTATGAATGACCTGCTTGGATAGTATAAGGGGATATGAGTGTGGAGACAAGATGTTGTTGTAGTTTTCACTTTATGATGTAATGTAAACTTTATGAATGTATCTAGTGATTCCAAGGCTACTAAACTAATCGGTCTTTCGAGACTTGATCTTTTGTGATCATGCTAATGTTATGTAGTAATGCAACGACTCTGGGTAACTGGGGTCGGGGTGTTACACATAAAAAACTAAATAAATTGAAATATTTCACCGCCTAAGATATACTATATAATTGGGTGTGAATATATCATGGATTATGATATCACATATTTTATAAACAACAAAAGAACAAAATTTTAATCATTTTTGATGAAATGTAGTGCAATAATCAATACAAGATCAAATATATTCATTTTCTACATGATTTCATGAATCAAAACACATGTCTTGGCATTGATACATCTATTAGGTGATATCATGTCTCTTATTTGAACATGTCCAATATGATATCCATATGTACCAATAAAAGAACTCTATTACCCTGAATCTTTGGGCTATGTAGCTTTTTGCATAAAAAATGGTGCTTATGAGAGGAGGGATACACTTCACTATCATTCATGTTTGAGATTTACCAGGTATTAGCTAACTCATAATGTTGGGAATATGGATATTTATCTAATAATTTCCCATTAAATTCTCATTTATTTTGATACTCACAAACACACTCATTTGTTTTACTAATAAAGTTACATTGAGTGGATTTTAGGTTTATATTAAATAAATATTTTAATTTTCCTAGAATTATTAAATCCTTATTTTTTGTAATAATATTTTATTTTGGTTGAAATTTTATTCTAAAAAGTATTCTAGATAATTTAAAGAAGTCTATAATCACTATTTAAAAAGTGATTGATGTTCCAACCTAACATTTGTATCAAACCCTACATTTGGATCCTCATATTTGAGTTGAACGTTATGTTCAGGAACCTAACTTTTTTTAAAGGAACCTCATGTTCAAGTTCATCATGTTTGATATATACCCAATGTAAGTAACCTCATGTTGGTATTAAACACAACATTATCGAACTCTACTTTTGGAATCCTCATCACGTAGAGTTATCCCTATATTGAATCAGTAATTTGTGAGATTTAAATTTTGAATTATTTCTGATAGCTATGCTATGATTTTTATGGAGTAAATATATCAATAAATGGATTCAAAGGTAATTTAATAAGATTTTAAAAAATAGATTAATTCATTCTTATTTCTAAGGGAATTTATTATTTTTATTAGATGATAAAATTCCAATTTCAAATACATTGAGTGTTTTGAATATTGCTATTTATCTCACACATTTTCAAGCTATGGTTGGCATAAATTAAATGAAGTTACTTATTTATTCTTAATGTATATATCGAGATACAATTTTGTGCTTTATCAAATTTTTTTAGCAATATATTTTATTCTCATAAGATCAATAATCTAAATCACTTACTCTTAATTTATATTAGATTTTTCCATTTACATAGGATATTTTTTCCTACCTACTATAATCGATACTATTAAAATATATTATTCATCTACTGTCATTTGTTAAAGCTTTACAGGACTACACTTTAGAGATATACTTGTTATAGTTGTTGTAGTGTGTTCATTCTTTTGATGTAAAATATATTCCTGTTGCTGCTGTGTTATCTAAATATATTATCTACAAAAATTTAGAGATTCTTCATAAAGATAATGATTTAAATTAATTCATATATTCTTTTAAGTATCTCTCCATCTGTTAGTTTTATATTTTAAGAATGTTGCTTTCAAAGTTTATTTAAAGGCTTTTAATCTATCTAAAATTCCCATGGATGACCAAAAAAATGGGATGCTGCGAAAGAAGGATAATTTGGCCGAAATTTAAGAGCCATGAATAATATCATTTGTAAAATTGGACAAGATGAATTCAACCATGTCTCTAAATTTTTTACTGCATATGAAATGTGGGAGACAATAACTGTTTTCTATAAAGGGGATAAAAATTCCAATAAATTGAGATATAATATTTCTAAATTAAAGTTTGATACTTTTATAATGTTTAAAGGTGGAAGTATCACCCAGATAAATGGAATATTGGTAGAAATATTCAATAGTGTTTCTTATTTCAGAACACCTATTCCTAAACTAGATTATTCTTTGAAAGTTTTTAGTGTTTTACCTGGTATATGGAATGGTATTCAAACTACAATTAGAAATTCAAACCCTATTAAAGAATAAAAGATTAAAAAATTTATTGGTACTCTTATGATGTATTAAGATGAGATGTAAGTTGATGTCAAGGATTATAGAATAGTCAAAAAGGAAAACACGTATCTTAAAGTTTATATTCTTAAAATTTACAAGATGTTAAAAGAGGATGTTATATTTAATGATGATTCAACTTGTTAAAATTCAGGAAAGGAAATTTATTTTCTAGCTAGAAGATTAAAAAAGTTTTATAAAAATAATTTTTTTAAGAAACTATTAAATTACTATAAGAAAAGTGGTCATGAATTGAAAGAAATAATATTCTATGAATGAAAGAAACTGGGACATATCAAGCCCCATTGTACACAACTGAAGGAAAGGATAAAAATAAATAATAAGGCAAAGAAGCTTCAAATGAGATATTATTATGAGTGAAAGGTAATAAATCCAGGAAATATACCTAGAGTGTTTCTAAATATTACCTCAGTTCTTTATGTTCTGAATCTACATAATAAAAATCAAATCAGAAAGCAAATATGTGCTTTATGACTAAAGAAGTTGAGGTACAATCTTATTACTATTCTTTTTTTATTCTGATTATGAAAAATACTCTAATGATAAATTAGTTGAATATTTTTCTATGTTTGAATAAAAAAACGAATCTATAAAAAAATCATAAATTTAAGAAGAATATTTATAATGTTATCCTAAGTGAGAAAGATACTATGATAAAAAAACACTTATAATTTAAAGAAAAAAAAATATCTATTTCAATATTTATTAAACATGAAAGTAAAATTAAAGAATTAATTTCTAAAGTAGAATATTTAAAAAGATCTTCTAGTGTTTTTATTAGAGGATAAGCTAATTTAAATTAAATTATTAGAAAGAATGTGTGTAAAAAAGAAAAATATGCAATTGGTAGTAATGGTGAAAAACCTAAGCTATACAGAAATTATTTTATTACTAGTTCAGAAAATCATTGCATGTCTAATGTTACTTGTTTTTATTGCGCCTCGAACCACTATCAACTATTGTTTCTTATTTGTTTAATTTTATATGCATATTATGTTAAATAAAATGGAACAAAATCTCATTCCAAGTTGAAAATTTGGATCTGCTCTAAAACATTTAATTGGTTTTAAAAAGATACAATGCAGCCCTCTCTTGTATTTTCATCATCATTCTAACATGAAAATTAGTATCAAAGGAGTGATCTATTGACAATTTATTTAAGCTCTAGAAATCTTAAGTTAAAGATCTAGATATTGAAAGATAACAAAGTATAACCTCAAAGAACATATGTCTATTATTAGGGCTCCATATTTTAATGGTGAAAATTATAGATGCTGGAATGTAACACCCTATGACTTTAAGAATATTTTTATTTTAAAATAAATGTTATTAAATAAATTAATTTATAAATGAAATAAAATAAAATATGTTTTGATATAAATAATTTTTAAAAATATTAATTATTTTCCCTAATCAAAATAAGTTTTTGTTATAAATATCAAATTATAATAAATATTTATTTTATTTTTTTACAAGAAATAATATTTTATACTCTCAGTGTGAACACAATTAAATTTTAGAAAATTTTATAATTAGACAAGGTAAAATATATATTCAATAAATATTTTAAAATATATTATTCTAGTATAAATTATAATTTATAAAATTAATTAATAAACCCATTTAAAAATATTTAATAAACTATACTCATGAAGAAGTAATTTTAATGATTTTGTCTATAAATAATAATTTAATGTTAATTGTATAAAAAATTGTTTTAAATTATAATAATTAAAATAACATGAAAAGTTATGGATATTAAAATATTATCAATAAATATTAATAGTAGTAGAAATCTAGTTTTAATACAGTTTAAGTAAACATTAATGGGAAGAAAAAATAAGTAAACATATTTTTTTATAATTTTGAAATTAAAAAAAGACTACTTATATGATTATATATAAGAAATATCCTTTTTAGATATATTTAATAACCTTTTAAAAATTTAGTTATATAAAAAAATACAAGTGATTGTTAATTGTCTAAACGTAATTTTATTTTGATTCATAATTTTCTAATTATTATGCTATTACTTTTGAATAAATAATTATTTTCAGTTTAAATAATTGTAAGACTAAGTAATTTTGTAGCAATATTTTATATTAAAGTTTGGTAAAATATTAACTTGATACTAAAATTAATAATATAATATATATTAAATAATTAAATTTTACATTTTAATTCTTATGTAAATTTAAAATTTACTTACAATTTTTTTTCCAACCATACTACCCACATGGGCCAGACCCTTTTAACCTATTGTGGGGAGCCAGTTCAACCCACATGGGAGTGCTAGCCCAAGAAGCCGTATAGTGGAATGGATGACCATGTATGAAGAAGAGATAGGTGGATGCATAATTCCTATATGGTGTTTGGTGTTCCTGGAAGCATGCAATGGGGCGAGTGTATTGGCTGTTCCCTATGGACCTATGTGTGCATGTGTCCGAGTGCCAACCCCAATGCCTTGTCTTGAAAGGTGAAAGTAATAAATTAATTAATATAGAACACCTTGACCAAATGGGCTATCGATGTGGGATGAAAAACATGGGGTATTATTCCCTTGACATAAAAAGTTCTGTATATAACCCTGTCCAGTTGATCAAAACTATAGAAGCCTTTTGATATTTTCAAGAATCATTTTCCTCATAACTAGACTGACCCACTCTTTATTCATATTCCTTTTCAATCCAGACGTAATCCCATTATTTTATCATCTTCTGTTATAATATAGACATTGTCCACTCCCAAACTATATAACTCATAGGTGGTCTAGCTTAGTATACCACCCACCACTACTTTTCTTCTTCTTTCATTGATAGAACTATAACATTATAGATACCTAATGAAGGATGTAGCCTTTGTAGGACTTCAACCATAGTGATTGACCATGGAAAGATTTTCCTTCCAAAGGAAGCTTGATAAGGTCAAAATGAACTTAAATTTATATATAAATAATAAAATTTAAATTCAGTTTATACCAGTTCAACGGTGGGTTATACAAATATATACATATATACATAAAAAAATGAAACAATTTTTTTAAACCAAAAAACATTATCAGGTTATTTTAAAATCTCTAGTGCCAACATTTTTTCTGGATTATAATAGTTGCGGTAGAAATATATATATATATATATCACTACTGGAAATTAGATCTTTCCCAATGCTTCTATACCAACGGTTTGAAAAAACCGTTGGTATAGGTCCCCTTTCCCAACGGTTTTGCCAAACCATTGGGAAAGGCCCCCAAATTGTCCACTTATCCCAATGGTTTGGCCAAATCGTTGGGAAAGGTAGACCTATCCCAACAGTTTGGCCAAACCGTTTGGAAAGGACCCCCAAATTGGCCACTTTTCTCAACGTTTTGGCCAAACCGTTGGGAAAGGTAGACCTATCCCAACGGTTTGGCCAAACCGTTGGGAAAGGCCCCCCAAATTGGCCCATTTTCCCAATGGTTTGGCCAAACCGTTGGGAAAGGTAGACCTATCCCAACGGTTTGGCCAAACCGTTGGGAAAAGTCGGCCAAGAATTGAACATCCTCCGCAGAATGAAAATCACAACCAAATACCTATACCAACGGTTGTTAAAACTATTGGTATAGGTCTATACCAACGGTTTTAACAACCGTTGGTATAGGTACTTCCATTTTTTATCAGACATTCGTACCGAGAACATTATATAAATCAAAATTTAAAATATTTATGAGAATACATATATATATATTTATGTAATTATGATCACAAAAGTTATGTTAGGTTAGTGGTTGAGTCGTTCAATGATAAACGAGGGGTCCTGGGATCAAATCCCAGCAGATGTTTTATTTTTGGAATTTATATACCAACGGTTCCATTACCGTTGGTATAGATTTCATATTACCTATACCAACGGTTTTTGGAAAACCATTGGTATAGACCTATCCCAACGGCTTACTTGCCTACGGTTCTCCAAACCGTTGGTATAGGCTATACCAACAGTTTGGAGGCCTATACCAACGGTTCCAAACCGTTGGTAAAGGTTAGTTTTCCAGTAGTGTATATACCCATAACAACCAAAAAAATGTTATTTACTTTATTATTTATAGTTTTAGGAACAACATGAAGCTTCTATCTTGGTTATAAAATAATAGGAACATTGTTTTAGTTTCAATAGTTTTCCCCTTCAACATCCCAATATTATTTTTTAACCTTAATACACACATAAAAAAACTATACATCCAAACTATTATATATATATATATACATATTTATATAGATAGAACTCCCTATTTAACTATTGGAAAATCCCTACCCATGTTCCCTCCTTCTTATTTGTTCCATACATTCTATCTAAGCATTGGCAGTGAAGGCTGCCTAAGCTGGTTTTGGATTTTCGATTGAGGTAAGGGGTTTATTTTTCTTAAAAACTATATATTCATGGAAATCATTAATTTTATTTACACTATGATTTTATTTAATAGAATTACAATTTTTTAAACCCTCTTTCATGTTTTTTTAAAACTCTTCTATAAGGGTAAAATTATTCAAAACGTTTTTATTAAGTTTTTGTTTGTTGTAAATTATTTTAAACCCTTCTTCAGAGAAGTATGATTTAAGTATTTAATATCAATTTTATTTTAAAAGTAACTTGTAAAAATTAAGTAAGTTATTTCAAAATTAAATTTTATTTTTCTAAATAAAGGATTAATTTAAAATGAAAAAGTTCATCTTTTTATATTATTTTATTTAAATAAAATTATTTACAAGTTCCAAGTGGATTTTTTAGTTATCATTTTATGCATGAAATATCATTTTAAACATATTAATGTTAATCCTATTTATATATATGGACATAATCTATTATTAAAATTGAAATTCTATAATTTGTTTATTAAAATCATCTACCTCTCTACCATTATTTATTTATATATATGATCCTAAGCATTAATTGTGAAATATGGATTTCTCCTAAATTTTTTGGTGTTTTATTAAAATAAAATTTTTTCTAAAGATTATGTGATATAGAATTATTTTCTCTTGAAAATAATTTAAGTAGTTTTGAAAGGATGTTTTAGTGTAATTTAAATGAGAAAAATAGAACCCTATATTTTTTTCAAAACAATTTGGCACTTGGTATCAAACGAGTTAACGAGGAATGGGGAGTGAAACCATGAACTAAAGGGGATATTGTCCAATTTGTGATACTTCTAGTGGCCTCATATATTTATTAAGGGTGGAAAAGTATCATTTATTTCTGTAAAAAATTTATTATTTTCAAAGAAATGTTTTAAAACATTAAAGAGAAAACCAAGTATATATTCTAAAGGTTATTATATTTAGAAAATAAATGGTTTTTCAAAGTGATGTGTATTTTTAAAGGGTTTTGAATAGTATTTTCTATGATTATATTTTTAAAACCCTAGAATTTAAATATTGTAAAAATATTTATCAAATGTTTTATATTTGATATAAAAGAAAATTATTATGAAAGTGTTTTTAAACAATATTTGCAAAAGGATTTTACTACAGGTTCTAAAACCACTGACTTAGTAGTTTTCTCACCCCAAGTTTTTAAAATGTTTTTCATAGGTTTATCGATGAGTACAAGATCAATACTATTTAATTTAATTTAAAGACCTTTCTCAAGTAAATACAGATAGTTTTTTTATAAGTTGTATAACTTTGGTATGATGTAAGTATTTTCCAAATACTCTAAAATAAACATTGAAAAGATCATTTATTATGTAAAGGACTGTATATTTATCTTTTTAAATTTTTATAAAAAATATACAATGTGTTTTATCATTAGATTCAAGAGTGTGGGTCTCGAGTTATCTCAGTCGGTATTAGAGAAATAGTTTAGATAAATTTTGAGATTATGATGTTTTCTTTTTTAAGATAATATAAGAGATATATATTTTATTTTCTGGTTCTAGGTAATTAAATTCTAGGTGACTCTTAAGAATATAGAAATTTTAGAAATCTTAGTTTTCCTAATTATAAAAATGGAAATTCATAATTTATTTAACCATGTTAAAAGAATTGCGAGGGCACAATTCCTTTAAGGTGGTAGAACATAACATCCCAAGAATTTTGGAATATTTTTCTTTTAAAATAAATTTTATTAAAGGAATTAATATAAATTAAATAAACTAAGATTTTTTGTGATATAAATAATTTTCATGAAACAAAATGTTTTCCTTTAATTAAAATAAGTTTTGGTTATAAATATAAAATATAATAAAATACTACTTTTGTTTTATTTTCCAAGAAATAGTATTTTATTCTCTTACTGTAAACATAATTTAATTATAGAAAATGTTATAATTAAATATGGTAAAATATATTTAAAATTAATATTTAAAAATATATGATTATATTATACATTATTATTTATAAAAGTAAATAATAAATCCCTTTGAAATTATTTGATAACTTATAGTTATGAGTATGTTATTTTAATGATTTTTTTGTAAGGAAGTATTTATAGTTAATTTTATAATTTTTTTTTAAATTATAATAAGTAAACTAATATAAAAAATTTTGGATATTAAAATATTATTACTAAATATTAATACTAGTAGTATTCTAGTGGTAATGTAATATATGTAAACATTAATGGGAAGAAAACAAAAAGTAAATGTATGTTTTATAATTTTGAAATAAAAAATAAGTATACATATGGTCATATATAAGTAATATTCTCTTTAGATATATTTAATAACTCTTTAAAGCTTAGTTATATAAAAAGATACATGTGATTGTTAATTATTTAAAATTACTTTTATTTTGATTCATAATTTTCAAATTATTATGATATTACTTTTGAATAACTCATTATTTTCAATTTAAATAATTATAAGAATAGTAAATTTATAGCAATATTTTATATTAAAGTGTGGTGAAATATTAAATTGATATTAAACTTAACAGTATAACATATATGAAATAGTTAAAGTTTGTAAATTAATTCTTAAGTAAATTTGAATTTGAATTATAATTTTTTTTCCAACCATGCTATCCATAAGGTCCAGACCCTTATACCCTCTTGTGGGGAGAAAGATCAACCCACAGGGGAGGGATAACCTAAGCAGCCATATAACATATTGGGTAACTGTTCCTGAGGAAGAGATAGGTGGAAATATAATACTTTAAAGGTGCATGGTGTGCTGGGAGGAACCCAAGGGGGAGAATTTTGTTCAAACCCTATGTATGTGTGTGTAAGTGTGTTAGGGTACCGACCCCAGTACATCAGATTGAAAGTTAAAAAGAAGTGGTTAATTAAAATAACATGCCTTGACCATCTGAACTATCTATGTGTGATGATGAACGCGAGTTAATATTCTCCTCACTTAAAAAGTTCCACATATAACACTGGCTAGTAGATCAAAACTATATCATCTGTTCTATCTTTGCAAGCTTTATCTTCCTCATAACTCTAACAACCTACGATTTATTCATCATCCTCTACACGCTAAACCTAAGACATCACCATCTCCATCTCCACCTCTAATGAAGACATTGTCCTATCCCAACATATATAACCCGTAGGTGGACCAACTTGGTATACCCCTTACCAACACTTTTTTCTTCCTAGGATGATAAGCCTATAACCCTTGATCTACCAGATGAAGGCTAGAACCTTCACAACACTTCAGCTATAGTAATCAACCACAGAATGATTTTCCTTCCCAAGGAAGCTTGGTAAGGTCAAAATGAACCTAAATGTATATATAAACAATAAAATTTAAATTTGGTTTATACCGATTTAGTGGTGGGTTATAAAAATATATACATATATACATAACAAAATGAAACAATCATTTTAAACCAAAAAATATCATTGGGTTATTTTAAAATCTTCAGTTCCATCATTTCCCTTATGTTATAATAATGGCCTTGAATATATATATATATATATATGTATGTAGATATATATATATATATATATATTTATATTAATATACCCATAACAACCAAAATAATGACATTTCCACTATTATTTCTAGTTTTAGGAACACCACGAAGCTTCGATCTTGGTTATAAAATAAGAGGCACACTATTTTTGTTTTAATGGTTATCCCCTTAAACATCCCAGCTTCTTCCTCAAGATTAATCTATTTATAAGAAACACATTCATCTAAACTCCTATATATACATATGTATATAGAGATAAATACCTCTTTACCCATTAGAAAACCTCTACCCAAGTTCCCTCCTTCTTTATTCCATACCAATATTTCCAAGCACAGGCAGTGAAGGATGCCTAAGCTAGTTTTGGATTTTCAATTGAGGTAAGGGGATTATTTTTCTTAAAAACATTATTTTTCAATAAAGGCATTAATTTTATTTATACTATGATTTTATTTAATGGAATTACTTTTTTTAAAACCCCTCTTTCAATTTTTTTTTAAAAAACCTCATGTAAGGGGAAAATTTTCTAAATGTTTTTATTGAGTTTTTTCTTGTTGAAAATTATTTCAAACCCTTCATAAAATTAGTATAATTTAAGTATTTAATTTCAATTCCATTTTAAAATTCCCATTTACAAATTAAGTTAGTTATTTTAAAATGAAAATTTATGATCTTAATTCAAGGGTGAATTTAAAATGATAAAGTTTATCATTTTTTTATTTCAATAATATTATTTATAAATTTTAAGTGGATTTTATAGTTATCATTTTAAGCATGAAATTTCATTTTAAACATATAGATGTTAATCATGTTTAGAGATATTCCCAAACTCTATTATTAACATTGACATTCCATAATTTGTTTATGAAAAGCATCTTCCTCTGTTTTATTACTTCTTTATATGTACGATTGTAACTGCCACTTCGGTGAAGGCATAGTGGTAGGTGGTCGATGACCATAATAGTAGTGTTTGGTGAGGTATGGGGTTTGATTATTGGGATCCCACTCTTGGGGGAATTTACGCCTCCCATGTACCTCTTGTCCTACAAGGTCACCCGATGTCTCACCGGGTGGGCAGAAGGGCACACTTCAAGTAGCTAATGGATTTCTATGTCGACCCATCACTAAGAGAGGTGTTAACCAGTGAGATGTATGTCATCTCAACTGGCAATGGATCCTCCCTGGCTGAGGATTCTCCAGATGATCTCTTCGTGGGGAGGGGGGGTTCCTGGGTGTGGAGGGTTTGAAAAGGCCACTCATGGGAATTCCCTTTAAAGAAAACTATATGTATGATTATAAGTATTAATTGTGAAATATGGATTTCTCATAACCTTGGAGTTGTTTTATTAAAATCATATTTTGATAAAAATTACGTGATATAAAATTATTTTCTCTTGAAAATAATTTATGTTGTTTTGAAAGGATGTTTTAGGGGAAATAAAATGAGGAAAATAAAACCCTATAATTTTTTTCTATAAAACATGGCACTTGGGTATCAAATGTGTTAATAAGAAATGGGGATTGAACCCATGAAATCAAAGATATTTCTTACAATATGTGATACTACTATTGGAATCATTTATTTATTAAGGATTTATAAGTATCATTTCATTTTATAAAAATGATATTATTTTAAATTAAAGGTTTTAAAACTTTAAACAGAAATCCAAGTAAATATTTTAAGGGTTATTATATTTTGAAAATGAATACGTTTTAAAAGTGATGTGTATTTTAAAAGAGGTTCGAATAGTATTTTCTATAGTTATATTTTGAAAACCCTAAAAGTTATATTTTAGAAAATTATTTATCAAATGTTTCAAATTTTCTATAAAATAAAATGTTTTTAAAAGAGTTTTAAAAAAAATTTATGAAAGTATTTTACAAATGGTTTTAAAACCCCTTAGTAGTTTTATCACCCCAAGTTTTTTAAATGTTTTTCACATGTTTAGTAATGATTAGAAGATCAATGATGTTTGGTTTTATTTAAGGACCTTTCCTAAGTTAAGATATATAGTTATTGTAGAATTTTTATAACTATAATATTATTTAATGATTTTCCAGGTCCTATAAAACTTATACAAATAATATCTTTAGTTATGTAAAGGAATATATATTTATCAATTGAAATTTTTATAAAAAAATAAAGTATGTTTTAGCACTTAATCCGGGATCCTAGTATGTCTCATGAAATGATCGAATGGTTATATATTTTAATAATTATAGTTTAAATGTTTATTTTAAAGTTTTAAAGCTATATATAATTCCCAAGGATGAACTAAAAAAATGATATGATTCTAATGAAAGATAATATGACCTAAATTTAAGAGCCATTAAATCTATCATTTGAGAATATATACAAGATGAATTCAACCATATCTTTCAATGTGGTACTGCTTATGAAATGTGGAAGATAATAATTTTTTCTTATAAAGGGGATAAAAATTCTACAAAATTGAGATATAATATTTTTAAATTGAAGTTTGATACTTTTAGAATGTATGAAGGTGGAATTATCAACCAGATGAATGAAATATTAACAAAAAATAATTAATGGGGTTGCTTCTCTCAGAACACCTATTCCAAAAAATGAAGATTTGAAAGTTCTTATAGTTTTCTCTTCTACATGGAATGATATTTTTGCTTCAATTAGATAGTCAACTCCTATTAAAGAATTAATGATGAAAGAATTGATTGATACTCTTATAATGTTTGAAGATGTGATGTAACTCGATGTTGAGGATCATAGAATAGTCAAAAAGGAAAACACATCTCTAAGAGTTTCTATTCTTAGAGGTGAAAAATTCGAAATAGGATGTTATATTATTTGATGATTCAATTTATTTAAATTTAGGAGAGGAAATTTCTTAACCATCTAAAATATTTAAAAAGATTTATAAAAATAAGAGAGGTTTTAATAAACCATTTAATGAATACATGAAAAGTGGTCACAGACTGAATGATATTAGATTCTATGAATGAAAACAATTGATACATATCAAACCAAATTATACAAAACTAAAGGAAAGGAAAAAATAGAGAATAAGGAAAATAAGACTCAAATGAACTCTAATTGTGAGTGAAAAGGGAATAAATCCATAAAATCTACCTATATTGTGTATGAATATTACATCAATTCTTTAAGTTATGAATCTGAGTAAGAGAAATCAAATTAGAAAGTAAATATATTCTTTATGACTAAATAATATGAGGTACAATCTTATTTTTTTTTCAATTATGATTCTAAAAAAACGCTCTAATGATTAATTAGTTGAATATTTTTCTTTCCTAGAAGAAAAATATGAATCTATGGAAAAGAATAAATCTCTTATGAATATTAATAATGTTGTATTAAGTGAGAAAAATACTATACTAAAATAGCACTTAGAATTGAAATAAAAATTAAACAAATCTATTTCAAGTTATACTAAATATGAAAGTAAATTAAATAATTATTGACTGAATTAGAATATTTAAAAAGTGATACCAGTGTGTTTACTATAGGATAATAGAATTTAAGTATTTTTTGGAAAGAATGTGTATAGAAAATAAAAATATAGAATTGACTGTAATGGTGAAAAACCTAAATAGTACAAAAATTATTTTATTACTAGTTCTAAATATCATATCATGTTTAATGTTACTTATTTTTATTACGGTATTAATGGACACTTTTTAATAATTGTTTTGTGAGGATTCCTAAAATTAGTATTATAAAGAAATATTATATTTCTAGAGACTTTTTCTAGAGTTAATTATTGAGTTTCTCAGAAAATTAAATAGATATGATTTTCTATATAATTTCTTGTTGACACTGTAGGATCCAAAAGAATTTGGGTACCAAAGAAAATTATTTCTTGAAATTTTTATAGTTGAAAAATCCATAGGAACAAAAATTATATATGGTATATGTATAGTGTTTTTTCAAGACATATGAGTAGATACATTTACAAATTTCATAAACTATATAAAGTTGATGGAGGTTGGGTTACATTTTGTGACAATGGTAAAGGGATTATTATTAGACCTAGGTCAGTTAGAGATCCAAAATCTATACTAATCAACAACGTTCTCTATGTTCAATTGTTGGAGAGTAATATGATAAGCATCTCTATACTTTGTGATGATTGTTTTATTGTGGATTTCTCTAATGATTCTTGTTCTATTTTTAATAAAAAAATGCTTATGTTTAGAGCACATAGAACAAAAAATGTTTATATGTTGAACATTAGTTCATTGTGTGAACACAATTTGAACTATTTAAATATTGAAGTTGCTGAATCTGAAATATGGAATAGAAATATAGGTCATTATAATATATTTTCTCTATATAAATTATCTGTGAATAATTTAGTTTATGATATGCATTATCTTAAGTTTGATAAGACGATATTTTATGATGAATTCTAAATAGGAAAGCAACATAATTCATATTTCAGTTTAATCAATAATTTTTCTACGTCTAAACCTTTAGAAATCATCCACATGTATTTTTTTAGACCTTCTAGAGTAGCAAGATTGGATGGTATATTATTTTTTTATACTTTAGTTTATTATTTTTTCCAAATTTACTTGGGTTTACATTTTGAATTTTAAAAGTGATTTTTTTTTAGTATTTATGAGTTTTTGTAAGTTGGTTCAAAATGAAAAAAGATTATAAAATAATATCATTGAGAATTGATCATGGAGGAGAATTTTAGAATAAATAATTTAATTATTTTTTATTAAATATGGGTATTTAACATAATTTTTCTACTCTAAGTACACATTAAAAATGAGATTATTTAAAGAAGAAATAGAATCCTTCAAGAAATTGATAGAAATTTGTTAAATAATATAATTTAAATTATTATTTTGGGTAAAATCTATTACTAAAACATGCTATATCATGAATATATTTTTAAAAATAAATCTTCTTAAAATTAAACCTTTTGAGTTATGGAATAATAAAAATCCAAATTTTAGATACTTTAATGTTTTTGGATTCAAGGTGTATATCTTGAATACTAAGGAAAATATTGCTAAGTTTGATCTAAAGGATGATAAAAGAATATCTCTTGGGTATTTTTCAACTTTTAAACCTTTAAGAGTGTTTAATAAAAATTCAAGGATAGTTGAAGGATCTATTAATGTGATGTTTGATGAGAGTGATCCATTTGAACACAATAAAATATAAACAGATGAATTTATTGATTATTTAAACAACATGAGGCTTGATTATTCCAATGTTAATTTTTAGAATAAAATATAACTTGATCATGATAAATAAAATTATGAATAAAATGAAACTAAGGAACCTATAAGTGTCTTACCTAAAAAACAAGGACTTTAAATTACCATCTTTTAGATACTATTATAGGAGATCTAGATGAAGGAGTTAAGACTATGAGATTTTTTTTAACATATATGATTTCTATTTTTTTCTATCACAATTTGAACTTAAGTCTGTAAAAGAATCCTTATATGATGGGAGTTGGATGTTTGATATGGAATAGGATCTAAATTAGTTTTAGAGAAAAAAAGTTTTGGAGTTAGTTGATAGACCCTCAAACTATCCTATAATAGGAACTAAATGGGATTTTATTGATAAGGAAGATAATCAAGTGTCAATTACTAGGAATAATGATAGAATAGTTGCTAAGGGTTATAATTAAGAGTAAGTTATAGATTATGAGTATACCTTTAACCCTATTTCTAGGATTAAATCTATCATAATCCTTTTAGCCTATGCATTTCATATGAATTTTAAATCATACCATATGGATGTTGAATATTATTTTTTAAATGGTTATTTAATAGGTGAATTTTATGTTGAACAAATTTCATTTTGGTATGAGTAGGATATTCAAGAAGGGGTGAATTTAGTTCCTATTAAAAATTTCAATAAAATTGTTTATTTAAAAGATTCCCCCAATTTAAAAACTTAACAGGCTAGTTAATCTAAGTAGTGAATTTATAATAGTCTGACTGTTCAACTAATTTCTCAGAAGATTGAATATTTATCAGTTTTAACAATATGAGATATTGATACAAAATTTGAAACTAATCTAATAAGACAAAATAGTTATAAACACTAGCCAATACTAACTATCAAAGTTAAATTTGGTTTTATGAAATATAGGTAAAAATAGAGAAAACTAAATTTTAAAACACAGCGGATATAAAACAAGAGGTTCCGTCTCAAGACGAGACCTAGTTCTTTCCACTTGGTGATAAAATTCCACCAAGAAATATATATAGATAAATGTTTTGATCCACACCCTGGATCAGGTTTTACACAATAATAAAAAAACTATCCAGGTCACAAGATCTCTACTACAATTCTACATGAAAAAAATACAATCAGGTCACATAGGACCTATACCATAGTTCTACGTGGGATAAATAAGTGTAAACAAATATTTCTTTGAGGATATCGTGTATCCTCTAGTTCAGTGAAGGAGATAGTGTGCGTTTTACAGACAGATGCACACACTAATTTAAAATGTAATAAAAATCCCCACAACATAGCAATAAATATTAGATAGGATTTAGAAGGATCTGTGTGTTATGAATTTCAGCTCTGGATTCTTTGATGTATCAGAGTGGAAGCTAGAGTCCTCTTCTAGAAATAGACACTAAAACAGAGTGTCATAGAGCACTGTGTTTCTCATGTGTTCTTCCTTTCTGTAGGTTTCTCGTATGGGTCTTCTACTATGTCCACTTATATCTTCTTGTGTATATTATTTCATGTTCCACTTCTTTGTATATATATTATTACAGCCTAACAATGTGCATGTTTTGAGCTATATGTTTTACCTCATACTTTTTAAATCCTCATTAAAGATTTCTGTAAAAATAATTAAATTAACCAGTCACATTAAATCACTTAAAATATGACCGTTAATAATAATATTAATTAAAAGGAAATTTAAACAGTCTATTAGAGAGTCCTCTATCAATATCTCCTTCTTTTGGTGACTCATTCCATCGGTGAGTCCTTCTATTGGTATTAATGTCTCATTATATCAGTGTATCCATCTGTCAATATGTCTGTGTGTCATTGTGTCCTTGCATTAGTATAACCATGCATCAGTAAGTCCTAGCGCTGGTAAGTCCTTGCATTGGTAAGTCCTTGCATCAGTAAGTCCTTATGTCGGTGACTCGTTTGAACTATCAGTAAGATAGTTGGTCTTCCGGTGTGTCAATTTAATTATCAGTGATTCATCCATAGGTGAGTCATTTTTCACTATCGGTGACTTAGTTGAATTATCGGTATCAGTCTTTCATACTTAGAAAATATTCTTCTTGGACTATCTTACAACATAAATATTATCAAAATGTGTTAAACTTATATGTGATAATATATAATCATAATTACACATATTTAAACTTAAATAACTATGATTGAAATTATTATACATGATTAATATGATTTGACAAGATTTGTGATTATTAAAACCATTAATACCAGAGAGGGTGGACAACAGTCTCTTATGGGCCAACAATCTCCCCCGTTTTGATGATAAAAAATCATGGCATTATAAATTACAATCATTTGATATGGAATATAATCATTCTACTTATCATCTCCAATTACTGATAAATCTGATCAATATATAGATATGTTTTATAGGTAAAATAAAAAGTAATGGTATCAAAGGAAATAAAAAATAATAGTATCTAAGACTAATGCCTTTTCTTCCCATATGTAATCAAAGGTAAGGAAAATAAAATACATAAGAGTGATATCAAAGGTAAAATAAGGATAATTCCAACTGTTAATTACAATTATTCTCCCCCTTTTGAGATTATAAAAAAGTTAAAGGGTATGAAAATATAAAACCAATAATGAAATGGAATCAATAGAATAAATAGGAAGGAAATAGGTATAAAATAAATAAGATGTATCCAAGAATAATAGATACAACATAAGTAGATAAAAGACAAGATCAATAAATTCCATTAATTAATTAAGTAAAATGTATTAAAAATTTATAGAGAAAGACAAAAAAATACAATCAATCAACCCTATCAGAGATTTATCCACACTACTTCTCAGGATCAATAGGTTCCTTCCCTTTCTCATAAGGGTCAATAGAGGTTCCTTTACACCTCTCAAACCTCTTAGTTTCAGCCATTAACTTCCCAAATATTTTCCTAACATACGTCACCTATACCTTGAATCCCACCTTTTTTCAAAAATAAATCCAAGGAAGCTTTTGGTCCAAACCAAAATTAGTTACCTGATTAAGAGGCAACTTCTTATCTCAAGCTTTTTTGTTTTATTTACATTCTCCACCCCTAAAATCTATCTTTTTCAATTATTTTACAACAAAAAAGTATCCTTAATATACTATGATTTTTTTCATTCTAAGGGTTAAACCTAAATTCACAAAAACCTCTATCTAATAGAAGAAAATATATAGTTTTTGTGTACGATGAACTACAGCCTCACGAAACGATGATTGTGAAATTTTCCCTTACCGCCTCTCATGATGGAAATTATGATGGAATTTTTTTTATATATGTTATATATGATATTTATTATGTATTTATACTTCTTTGAACCTTTTATAATACATATATTTAATAATTTCCATTTTATGTTAATATGATAACATCATTTGAGGAAGTGTGGACTACCACCCCCTCAAAGAGATGTGATTCGTACACACGATACATGGAATGTATAAATGAATGGTTATAATTAAACATAAGTGACATTAAAAAATCAATAATATATTAATGAGATATTTATATTTCTATAAATATAGTATAGAAACATATATATATCATATCATTTATTAACCTTTCACAAACTTTAAAAGAGATAACATCGTTCGTGGACGTGTGGACTACCGCCTCCTCGACATGATATAATTCTTTTTTACATCAAATAATTTTATATATAACTATATATGATTAAATAATATGGTATTTATTATATAATTATCATTATGGAATTATTTTAGTTACTTACCTTCTTTACCCAATGATTATTTAAAAATGGGAATGTTACTTATGCATGCGTACAACCTACCGTCTCCATGATTGTAATGTTAGATCATTTTCCTAAACATATTTAATTATTGATTTAAAAAGTATAATTGATTTATAAATATGATAATTATTTCATGGTTATTATTATGGAGATTTTATATAATGACCCATTTGACCATAGTTGACCAATAATATTTGTTTTGGAACATAAACTGAATTTTGTAAAAAACACCTAACGTAAACTTAATTGTTTAAGTAGTTGTAAAAAAAAAGGTAATAAGTAAAATAAAAGTAATTATAAACATGAAAATGGTTCTCAAGAAAGTATAAAAATAACATAAATTTATTATACATGAAGTTAAAGGATGTTAACTTGAAAGGAAACACAAGGTAAGGATTTCCATCTCACTTTTTTACATCCGTGAGATAAATGTAATATTCACCACTTACTTATTTTGTATGGTGTACCTACTAACCATTTTGATATATAATATTATAAATTAATTTATGTTCATTCTATTTATATGTTTCATTTTTTTATTATCAAATTTGAGTCTTTTGATTCATATGTAAGGATTTTCATCTCACTTTTTAAATTTGTGAGATTAATGTCACATTCACTACTTAATTATTTTATGTGCCATACCTAATACCCATTTAGATATATTATATCATGAATACTCTTATTATAATTATATTATAAGATTAATTTAATTTCATACCTTTCTGGTTATTATGATTTAAATGTTTCAAAGTGGTAAGGGGAACTTAGGAACGTTTAAAGATTATTCTCCTTAAGAATGTTCTTAATATCACTTCCTTTTGTGATTATTAACTTTATCTTGAAACAATCACTTTGTTGTAATAATTTTCATTGGAATTTAACTGAATATCCCCACTCTCGTACAATGGATATTAGTATTTCCTAAACCATATACCATTATTCATATAGTGATTACTTTGAAAATTATTTGATTAATTGGGGAATTATTGATAAATCTTTATTTATCATTCAATACAGTTATTTGATAAGGAATATTAGTTATTTTGATTATTAAATATGAGGAATGATTTGGACTGGAAATAATGAATGCATCTTGGAATTTATATAGTTCCTTGATGATTGATAGTTCCTTATGAGATGAATAATTGCACAAATGGGTTTCTACCCTTAATTTTAAACTATCCTATGAAAGTTCTTGACGATAATAGGTCCTCATGTTCCTTAAACATGACATCCATTAATAAATAATTTCCCTCATAGTATTTTCAGTTATTATTCATCCAAGGGATTTTGTATTAACATATATATGGATATATTTCATTTCAAATTATTGATTAATAGCATGTGTTTTAGTTTCATACCTTGATATATTTATTTTTTCTGATCTAGTTATTTGAATGGCATGTATTTCCAGTCATTTACCTAGACATATTGACTATTCTTATTGATTAATTATTTTTTCTTCTATATTTTTCCCTGAATAAGAATTTGAGCTCACCCTTATTATGTTTATTTCCCCAGGAATCCATGATGTGTACTATGAAAGATATGCAAGAATATACTAGATGGACTAGAGTTACCCTTAAAGTTTATTTATTTAGAAGATTTTTTTTTTATAATTAGTGTATCCATTTTTAATACAATTCCCATTTATGTATCTATTTTTCCAAGAATAATATATTGACTAGTCCTTTTTGGATTGATTCCTTGTAATAATGAAAATATAATTGATAACTAACACCGAATCTAGGCTATTTGGGGTTGGTTTTCTACATAGGCCACTCATATTAAATATAAGAGAATATTCAAAACAATAAAACAACAAAGGAACTTCTTTCCAACTTAAATTAATTGATTAAATTTTTATCATCAATTAAATTTATTATAAAAACTATCCCAAAAATCCAAATGTGAAACTGTTCTCTCAAATTGTGTCATTTCATTCATTACTTCTTAGTTTCTTTAAGAAGGTCTAAAATTATCTTATTCTAAATGAAACATGTTACCAATTAATTATCCTTAAAGTATATCCATTATAGTATAATTAAATTACCCAAATTCCAAGACCATATTATTGTATTTGAAAAATATTCAAATATCAAAATTTATTTTTTATCTTAAAAACAATGGATTAATAAGTCCCATTGTGATGTAATGAACTTTTGTTATTGAATTATCCTAAAAAGCATATATTGATATATATTTTGAACTCTAAAAATCACTGGGCCTGATATCTGAAATATGTTCTAGCCAGAGATGTTATGTTATAGCAATAAATATAACAACACAACCTACAATAATTCATCATAATAAGTCCTTTCATTGTGGTATTGGTTTTTAACCATAATCCATAGCCTTGAATAATTCTCTTAAAGACCACCTCTTCCATATATCGTGGTATCATGTTACAACCTGATTCCCGACCTTAATTAAATACTCATTATTATGGATTCTGATTATGGAATGTTTATTAAGATATAATAACTAACCCTACATAATCATTCTAGTCTTAAATTAATCATGGCATAATTCACTTGATTTACAATATGATTTATGCCTAACCATAGTTTTTCTTGTGTTGTAGTGTGAATTTTCATTATGAAACTTTATACATAATGTCCAACACTATGCCATCTCTTTAAACTTTATACTCATCAAGATATAGTATTTATGTTTCATGTGGTAACATTTAAAATACCATCAATTGAAATTCCTCAACAAATGTTATGGAATGACCAATATCATTTCTTTTTAATGTTTAGATTTAACACAAAATTTGTTACAAATATCCTCCAAACTTCACCGAACTTCATCTAAACCTCATTAATGAAAAAATACAATTAGATTTATTTATAACAAATTCAAATCATTTTGATCATGATTAAACAATATCGCTTTTCTAAAAATCATTATTTTATTTTTAACCTAGGATATAACAACAACCTTAATTATAATATTTGAATCAACCTCAAATATATTTATTTTTACTATGATATTGACTGTAATAACATTAATTTAGGGAATAAATTTGATTTATTTGATAAAGATTACTTATTACTCTTTGAGAGTTGATGGTAGAGGAATATTTTGTTAAATAATAATAAGAAAAATAATATATTTCCTACTAATTTTAGAGATAAAAATAATGTCTAGAAATGTTTTTCATGAAATATAAAACTTACCCATTAATATATACCTTTTTATCCCATTAGAACTCATAATAATAACATGTTATAAATAAATTTGTAAATATTTATTGAAACAAAAAATTATTTCAAGATTACAAACTCATTAATGATTGCAGATGAATTATAATGATAATCAAAGATGAAGATGATAACGAATAAATTCAGGGGTACGATCACAATGCAAAGAAATAGAGACAAGGTATAGAGAGATTAATAGGTCCAAAAAGTTCTCATTCCATTATATGTTTTCGTATATATAATCAGGAGTCTATATTAATACCTATTCACAATTTAAAACTAATGAAGAAAATTTAAAACTTGTCAATAAACGAAATAAAGTGTTTTTTTTCATATGTGGAGTTGAAGTTTATAATTAATTTTAGGGAAAACCCCTAAGGGAATGATGACATTCATTGAAATTAATTAAAAAAATTAAATTTCAAATATATGGAATGAATTTTTATGTTGTTTGAGAATATATTATAAATAAGTTAAAATAATTTATAAATAAAAATTCTAAAATCATTTAAAATTTCATAGAATGATATTATAATTTATTATTATTATTATTAATGATTAAAAGAGTATAATTGATATTTATGTCCATTAACAAAAAAACTGTAAATATCATTTAATTATGGATATCCTTAGCTATAAAATTTTAAAACTTGAAATAATAATTCAAATTAATTTGTTACATAGTCCTTAATAATAATTTCTTAAATAATTACATGATATTATTGAATACAAACATTTAATAAGTAAAATAATTCTTTTAAATCAATTGATTATCAATGAAAATATTTAAAACACCTACCACATATTATAATGTATGATAATTATTCAAATCACTGATTTTAGTATTAATAATATTATGTGTTATTACTTATCAATTTTATTATTCATTTTTTTGATATAAGAAAGAAAAGTTAAAGGGAAAGTGGGAATCCAATGTAAAAAATTATTACAATGAATTACCCAATCAATTATTTTTCTCAATATATTTATAACTATCTCAATCCTTAATTAGAATAAATTTCAATTTTGGATCCCATCTATTATTTTCCCAAAATGAAACATATACAATCATAATATATACAATGTTATTAGTCATGTTGACATATGTATGTCACATCATACTTTTATACAATACAAAATAACATCAAACCTATTTTTTATTGCTAATAAATTCAAAATATATTTTATATTAAAAAATATAAAATATCTATGCCTCTCTCTTCCCAAAAACTCAATTTGAATTTTATTTGTTTTAAAAGCTACGCTTCATCTCAATTTTTTTTATAATTTTGTTTATAATTATCCCAAAATTATATTATTTATTTATAACATGTATTTCCAATTATTTTTATCCCACATTTTTCACATTAAATTTACACTACTTAAAAAAATTAAATTTTATCATACTTAACATTTAATATTAATTTCTTAAACAATAAATATAACAAATTATTTTTTAAACAAACACATTAATAAATATATTTCACTCATAAAAATTTAATTCTAAATAACTACCAAATAAATTTTATATATAGAAAATTAGAATCATACAAATTTACCTGTTTACAATTATTTAACAAATATTTTATATTGAAATTAAGCAGTTTGATATTCATTTTATATCTATTTTGTAATTTAAAATTTTATTAAAAAATTAGAATTTATTACACATAAGATTTGAAATAAAAAATAATTTATAAAAAATTTAAAGTGTGAGATATTAAAATATTTTTAATTGATTTTTTATTATATCTTAAATTTGTATCACCCACCAAATAAGATAAATTATAGATAAAATTTTAAAAAATATTATTAAATTTTAAAGACATGTTGAAACAATTTATCATAACTCATATATGTGATAAATTTTATTCATTGATAAAATAAAATTTTGAAAATAAATCATTTATATATTTTAAAATTTATTTGACACTTTTGTAAAAACTTAAAATTTATATCGTATGTTTTGTGATATAAATTACATATAAAAAAATAATTTTTTTTTTGATATTTTTAAAAATAAATATTATTTTTTTAAAAACTTATAACACATTTATTATACCAAATACATAAGATAAATTTCAATTATTAATGAAATTATAGTGTAAAAATTAAATCGATTCTCAATTTTTTTATATTTTTAAATTATCATATATAATTAATTTGTAACTTATCAACATTATGGGATAATTTTTGTATAAAAATTAAAAAATATATGTTTTTAAGTATATTTATTAATAATTGAAATTTATCTGACCCACTGAGTAAGAAAAGTGTTGTATAGAAAAAGTAAGAATTGAAAAATATTTTTCATAAATATATTTATGTAGATAAAATTTATTTGATTCACTAGATGAATGAAATTATATATAAAAACTAAAAAATAGGATTTTCTTATAAAATTATTTTCTATGGTAAATGTGATAAATTTCATTTATTGATAAAATATAAATATAAAAATTACATTTCCTCTAAATTTTTTATGTTTCCTACACTATGATAAAAAATATAATTTTATCTAAGTAATTGGGTGTGATAAATTTTATGTATAGAATAAATTTATACATGAGATGCATTTTATCCACCAAAATATGTGTAATTATATGTAAATTTTATCTCATATTTTACAAGGGATAAATTTTATCTATAAAAAAATATATAATTGTATATAAAATTTATCTTATATTATACATAGAGTAAATTTGATCTATCAAAAAATGTATAATTATCTGTAAAATCATCTATTATTATATATGAGATAATTTATTTTTAAAAGATGTATTATTATATGTGAAATTTTTATCATATCATTGTATACACCCAAGAATTTGGATCATACTTTTCCATAGGTACCATAAAACAATCCTTACATGGAATACATGAATCCAAAGGAGTAATATACTCCATAAAGAATAAACATATGAAGTATCCATATTCTACATGATTTCTAACTCACCAATGGGTGGATATCCCTAAAAAACGTTTCATTGTCCTTTGACATGGTGGTGAGAACCTCCTATATGAAGTAGGCTATGAAATTTTTCCAATGTTGAAGAAATTGTTGTTAAAACCTTAAAACCCATTTTTATTTCTATTTAGGGATACTTTTGGCCCTAAAAATCACTATATATGGGTGAAACATACATCAAACAACTTATCCCATTTTATAAGTTTTGATTTTATAGCTTGAGGATCTAAAATGAAAACTTGAATCAAAATTTATGACTGTTTGAAGTTGAAAATGTTTTTTTCTGAAGAATTATGTAGCTGAAGTTGGAACAATAACATATAAAAGCTGCCACTAATATCCCCAAGTGACAAATCAATTTATAAAACCAATAATGTCACCCACAATAATATCATTATCATAGTATGAATTCCTGAAATGATGCACCAATTCCAAACAAGACTCAAGCATCCGTGTCAACCGTGTGATGCACTTAAAATGAGGCATCACTAACCACATATCTTTCCAAAATATATTTAAACCAATTTCTTCAGCCTGTAATATGCAAGTAATAAAGTAATTACATGAAAAATTCAAAAAGTTTGACCTAATTTATTATAAATAACCTAGAATACCAACAGTTAGGGATCCTTTCAATCCCCTTCATACCCAACCACCTAAAAAAAGAAATAAGTTCTCCCTTTGAGCTAAACTAGAACCCAACCAAACTTTATATCCTAAAATGATGTCTTAGTGTCCAATTTTAGTACATAACCAACACTCCATCATGTATATGGTTGATCAAAGAAGTATTTCTAGAACCTATGATCTAGTGACCAATTCATAGAACCTGAATTTATCCTTGTCATAAGTTTAGCATGCACAACCTATTTTAGCTCTAGTTATGCTAACTTCACTCAAGGAATTTGGGAGATCCCTCTCCCCACACACACATGTGTGATCCCTTGATAATGGTTTTTACTAAGCTTGATTCTAGTGAACCATTACCAAAAACCAAATCTTGAGACATCTTGTTTACACATAAATAATTCACCATACATAAGGACCGCATGTTCCTAGATTGAACATCGAAGATAAGCTTTTAGTATAAATGATAATTTTTTATTATACGAAGAAGTAAAATTTATGTACCTATATATACTACCCATAACCAAATGTATGTAAATAATTCAACCTCATTCACCATTAGTGGACTAAAGATATGTCTTAAATAATTCTGAGCATGTTACCAACCTTTCCTAAAACCCATCAGTATGTTTGTAACTCATGAACCATACATGAATCTCGTTCCCCTAGATCACTTATCTAGGTTTAATTCAATATATTTTCTCTAGTTGTAATATCCCCAACCTGAATTTCTCTATAGTAACGGAATTAGAGGTATATAGGACCACATGCATGCCTCCCCATATATTAGAGACTTCTGATCAATAGTGAGGGTCTATGGTGTTTCCATGGGGAGACTATACCCTAATATCAAAGTAATAACCAATAATGAAAATGATAAGAATATCATAAATATAGATGAATAAGGTAATATACATCTCATAAAGTTCTACTAAATCATTAAAAACTCATTATATATCAAAATGAATGTTTTACAAGTCATATAATGTATAAAAATAACATTAGGACCCTCCATGGGAGGATTATATTAAAAAAGGTCAAAAAATGAACAAAAATAAAAAAATTGGTAAATTATAGAAAAAAGGCTATGATTCCTAGCTTGGTTCCACCTACCATGCTTCTTCCTAGACATTCAGGTAAACCATTGAGCATAGGGCCCTTTCCATTGTCTTGTCCTATAACCATGGAGTCTGCTAAAGTACCCATGGTGACCTAAACAAGGTGTGGGTATAACTTAGTAGACCAAATCTAAGGGAACCCCAACATATATCTAGTTTGAGTAAAATTTCATAGTGATATGCATAGGAAGTAAAAAAAATAAATAAAATCATTGATCCTTGGGATCCAAGGTGAAACTCAGGATAAACTATACCTATTTCATCTAGTTCTATATGTCTTTGAACACAATAATCCATATTAGTAAACACACCTAATGTAAATGAGACTCACTCGATAATATCATGTAAAAATAATTTGGGGGAAGTGCATCCTACCAAGTAATCTCATGTAAAATAATCTATCGAAAAAATTTTATGTTCCATAATCTCATGTATAAATAATTTGGGGAAAGTGTAACCCACCCAGAAATCTCATGCAATAATTTTAGGGAAGAGAAGCCTGCCTGGTAATCTCATATATAAATAACCCGAGGGAAGTGTGGACCAAATAGTAATTCCATATAATAATTTTTTTGAATAATGGCTCTCCTGGTAATCACATATAAATAAAAAGTATAGGTCAAGAGCAACCCAACCTATAATATCATATAATAATTTGAGGGAATGTCAACCTGCTTGATAATCTCATATAAATAAAACTTTTGGTGTAAGAGTAGACCTCATGTTAATATCATGTAATAATCAAACATATCATTTATAATCATCACATTCTAGTAAGAAATATAAGGGATCCATACTCATTTAATAGGTCAAAAATTCGTTGTGTAAACTGTCAGGGTAAACTCTTTAAGTTCCTAATTCTATCCAAAATCAGGTTCACTTCACTTGGTGGACATAGTTAAGTATTAAATCATCAATGGGTTTCATGTTTTTTTAGAGAAGGTTCATTTCTTGAAGATTTGAAATACAATTCATTTATTTATGTTTTAAGTTAATCACATGTTATGTCAGCATGACCACACATCATATTTATAAAGAAAATAGGTGAGGATTTAGGGATAACTTAAGGATCAACTTCCTTATACTTTAAGGTAGCGACTCATCGAATATTAATCACTAATCCAAGATCAAATTAAAGAAATCATAGTTTCTAAAAAAACCTTGAAAAAGGGAAGAAAAATTCATAACCAGTATAATACTATGAAATAGATTGAGAAATTGTGTGAGGATGAATATAGGGTGATAGATTTCCTTTAGCTATTACCTAGACTTAAAGGCTCTTGAATCCATTAAGAAAGTATGAAAACATCACTTAAAGATGATGAATGGAGAAAGAACTATATTTTAGATGATTTTAATGTGTAAGGATAAAAAATTACCATAATTTTCCTTTTATACTTCCTTTAGACATTTTATTAATATTCTAAAAAATCATCATTTCCAAAAATTTGACAAACTCTAGAATCGCTATAAATAATGTTTTTCCATATAAGTAAGGTTTTTCTTCATAAGAAATTCTATCCCCATAAATATTTTTTCCACCATATTTAGGGTTTTTCACTTTTCTAGAATTCGATACGTAATTTTATCTCTATAAGTAAGGTTTTTCTCAAAAGTAAGGTTGTACACATAGAATGTGTTTTTTGAAAAAAAACCAAAAACTCAAAATTTACAAAATATTTCCAAAATTCCCTCAATCTATTTCTGCACTCCATGGATTCTATAGACTTTCTAAACATTGAAAATAGTAGTAACTAACCCTTCAACCTTATATAAATTCCAAAGACCAATTCTTTGACTATTCTAACACTCTAAAAACCATTAATAGGACCCAATACACTTATCTAGGACAATGATCAATTCAAATCACTCCTTCAGAAATCTTAATAATTAATTATATCCCCAAAACATTCAAAATATAGAGTATAATTTTAAATTTTAGATTTTGGTAGAAATTTAAATAGGCTTATGTTTTTAGAAAAAAAATTGAACAATTACACACCCAAACTGGTCTAGGATGTTACAAATTCCCCATTATATATTAGTTTATCCCTAAGATATATCCTCAAACGTCATTGGACCTCTTGAGGAATAACTCCATCCATTGAGATTTTATATTAGACTCCACTCATAGATCTCCTATTGGATATAATGGTTCCACCATTACACCCACACCAAATGAACCATATTTTTTCCTAGAGTTTTCTCACCATGATATCCAATAATCAATAGATGCTACTTGAATGATGAATCAACCTCAGGCTTGATATAATTAGTTCTGATCACATGATATGGATCATGATAATACTTTTGAAGTTATGATACATGAAATACATCATGCAGAGAACTATACCACTAAGGAAGAGATAATTGGCAAGACACCACACTAATCTTCTCAATGGTTACAAATGGTATAAATTATCTGGGAAGTAGCACACCTTTACTCCAAATAAGATGATGCACCAATCTTGATGACACCCATAGAAATACTCAATCTCCCACCTCAAAATATAGAGGGTGGAATCACCAGTCAACATATGATCTCTTCCTACTCTGAATGTTCTCCAACTTGCTTCCTAGTCACCTTGATATGCTTCAATGTATCCTACACAATACTCAAACTGAAAATCATTGACTCTCAAAATTCAATATAACATTATAGTGAATGGTATGGTATACTATATAAAACCTCAAATAGATCCATTTGTATTTATTCCTGGTAACTATTATTGTGTGAAAGCTCCAAAAGTTACAAATGGTTATCCCAAGAACCTCCAAATTCTATGACATATGGCATAATCATGTCCCCAAAAATATGGATATTGAACTTGGAATTATCATCTATTTGAGGGTGGTAAATAGTGATCAGATTCCCTATTATATCAAATTCCTTCTATAACCCTCTCTAGAATCATGAAGTAAAACCTAAGTCCCTATTGATTATGCTATGTGGTACTCGATGATAACATAATATCTCATGAACATATAGATTACCCATCTCATCAACTAAGAATGTATCTTAAATCAATAATAAATGAGCCACTTTAGTCAACCAATTAACACTCAACTACACTAGGTTATCGCCTTAGGATTTCCTTAGAAACCATCTCATTAATTCCATGTCTACATCATCCCAATTACACTTAGGAATGGGTAGTAAATTAAGTATAATGGTGGGTTTTTTGTGCTCAACCTTCACATGATAATAAGTAGAGAACTGTGTATTGAACCCTACAATTTCCATATTCATCCCATGCCATCAATAATACCTCTATATATCATAATAAAACTTAGTAAAATTGATATGAAAAACCCACCTTGATGTGTGTGAGTCCCTAATAAGATCCTTAAGCATGTTTTCATGGACTAAAAAATGACCTCAGACATATATAAACTCATAAGTATCATGGGGCTAGTCTGGTGGTGGCTCCCCACCATATATACTATCCCTTATGACTAGACAATCCAAATTTAATAGAATACACCTATTCACCTTGATAAGGAGTGAATAAGTGGTACATAAATATGTGAGAGATGCTCAAATCTGGAACCCCAGGATGTTAGTATATAGGTCAACAAAGAGGGACATCATTTTCCAATCACTACTAGACTCCTGCTCTACCTAAATCCAAGTATTTATACTCTTTGAATTTATAACAATGTTCCCATTCCCTGGGGTGTATGATAACTTTAAATTAAAAGACTGTAAATACTTAACTAACCTTCAATTTTGAAGGCTTATGTCTCACTATGAAAATAATACACTTTAGGTTCTTTTGGTCAGTATACACCATAAAAATTACACCCAATAGGTAATGTCACCAACATCTCAAGGCATGTACCACCTCTACTAACCCCTTGCCATTTTTAGGTATTTCTTCCCATGTATCCTCAACTAACTAGACCCATAAGTGACCACATGACCATCCCACATCAAGAAAACTCTTATCCCAACTCCTAATATATCACATAATAAGTTATACTCCATACATGGATCCAGTAAGCTTAATATAATCATTGTATTCAATCTCCCTTTCAACTCCAAAAAGGTTCTCTCACAGGCATCTAACCAAACAAACCTCACCCCTTTATTAATTAATCTTATCATCACTACTGCCAAGATAGATAAGTTCTAAATAAATCTATGAAAATAGCCATCCAATTCCAAAAATATTTCATTCACAAAAAACATTCTTATGCCACTTATATGGAACCACTACTCTAACTTTATCAGGGTCTATAGATACTCTAGTCTCAAATATAAAATATCCTAAGGAATTCATCTATTCATTCCAAAAATGTAATTTTAAGAGTATGGAATATATAAAATTATTTATATTAGTTCTTATTATAATATCCAGATGTCCTACATGCTTCTACTTTAACCTGGAGTACATAAGCGTAACATCAATGAGAACAACCAAAAAAGTGTCCATATGTGGGTGGGAGACCTGATTCATCGGGGCCATAAATACCACTACTATGTTCATTAGAATATACAACATCACTAAGTACTCATATAGACCATATGTACTTTTAAATTGTTTTTGATGTATATATGAATGCCTCATCCTTAGTTGATGATAACCTAATATCAAGACAATCTTATTGATTACCTTGGATCCTCTAAGTTGATAAAATAAATCATTTATATGAGGAATTGGATATCAATTATTGACTTTCACTTGGTTTATTTTTTTATATCCCACATAGAGCCTCAAAGAGACATCCACCTTCATGGTGAATAGGACCAGGGCACCCCAAGGGGGTGTACTTGGATGTATGAACCCCTTTTCATCAAAGTCCTCTAACTGAGACTTTAACTCTGAAATATTCATTGAATACATACTATAATGAGGAATAGAAATAGTATATACACCTGGAATGAGATCAATAGTAAACTTGACCACTCACTCAGGTAAAAAACTTGATAATTCATTACTAAACATATCCTGAAACTAGTCAATGATAGGAGGGAATATTTCATACTATATTCCCCTATAATCTCAAACTAGACTAGAAACATTATAAGTAATCCTATCCAGCTACTAATGATCATGTCCCACATGACCTGCCTATAAGTATCTTTCCCTAACATAGACATAACTACCACCATCCGAAGAGGTAAATGACACCCATTGATGATAAAGATTGATATGATATCAATACATTATTAACCAATCCATCCTAATGATCAATTAGAAACTTCCCATATCTATCATAAATGAAACTAAAAGGAATCTATATCTACCAATCACATAGGTGCATTCCCTATATTGGTGAATTCCCTCAGATAACACCCCTAGAGGCATGTCAATCTACATAACTATAAATAATTTCTATATGGACAATCACAGGTCATCAAAAAATTGAACTGGTATAAAAAAATGTGTGGATCTTGTATTAAATAAAAAAACTACTAAAGTAGAAGCTATTAAAATCATACCTCAAATTATAGATGGTACAATATCCTAGTTAGTGGGGATAGGTTGAATGAAATGAAACTATCCCATATATCAACCCTAATCCCCTTCCCATATCCCCTATGATTCATAACTCTATTGATACTGCTAACCCTACCCCATGGCACCACATTTTCCACCCTAAACAGAAAAACCAATATAAATCCACCTACCTTCCTGTAATTGTGCAACTGATCCATACCTAGAACCCTATGCCTTTCTAAATCCTATATCACTAGATAATTACTGACCATTCATGTATAACCTCTATAGGTGTCCCATCCTACCACATAACCTATACTAAAATGGAAACCAGGTATAATGAGAGTGAATGTGCCCATCCCTTCCACACTGATAGCGCTATACTAAACTACATATCTGAGGAGGAATAGATGAATATCCATATATAATTCTCTATCCATTTTCACCAAATCATGAACCATTAAAATGGTTCTTCTTTCCACTAAAGGTCCCACTATCAATACATTTATAAGAGGCCACCTACCCTAAGCCTTTTCCCTCACTCAGGTTCCTCTCCATGATGAGAGCCTAGTTCCTGATATTTAAAAATTAAAGTAGGAGAAATAAATTCACATAAACCTATATCTCGTATCAATACCCCTATTAAAATCACCTTTTCATAGATACCTCATCCAAAACTAGCATTAGGGTAAAACACTAGAGGTTTATGAAGTTATCAACATAATCTATCATCGAAATAACTCCCTACATGAGGTGAAAAAACTCCCTAGCTCTATTTTATGTTAGGGTATTTTGGAATAAATGATCAAGGAATATAGTCTAGAAATAATTACAGGATAACCCTACATGCTGGTCCTCTTTGACCAAAATATCCTATCAATGCCTCATTCACCCTCATATAATATAAACTTTTAACTTCACCCTCCTCTTAAGGGGTATCTATAAATGATCTAGGATTGTCTAAATAGACTCCAACCAGAGCTCCATAGCTTGGGGACCACCCTCCACAACAATTAATTATGAGTTTTTCATTTAAAAAGATCTGTCCAGGTCAGACATAATTGGTAAAACTCATGGATCCTCTATCTTTATCACATGTACAAATCATAATAAGACCTCATAGATATGATCATCTATCACCTAACCCAGTTCTATAGAAGGCTCTGGCCCAACCACCAGTGGGATGTTCTCATCAGAACCCTCTTGGAACTCTACTAGAGGTTTTCATGGAGGAATCCATCTATAATTCCAAACACACACATATGAATACATTACTATAGTAGTTCTCAATACCATAGTTTTGGGAAATAAATAACTAACACAATATCCCACTATCCTATAGAATTTATATTATAGAAATATCATATCTCATAAGCTCTATCTAGTCCCATAAACCCCTAAATAGGGTCATAATCATATACATGTAGGACCCCCATCAACTAATTTCTTTTCCATTTCACTTTTAAAAATAATTTCATGACTAATGATTAGTTAAATGAATTTTCAATTACAAGTTATATACGAAAAAAATTTATAAGCTGTAATTGGAATTTTTTAACTAACACCATATAATAAATAGTATAAAACCCTATGGATAACATTTAATCCATTTAAATAATCGGTTAAATAATATTCCACCATCAAGTTATATGGGAAAACAACATATATGTTTTTTATAACACACTAAATAATTGAACCTTGTCTCATATTCAAGTAACACATCATATGAAAGAACATGAATAACATGTGTATCCTGATATGATGCACAAACATATTCCCTCTTTCTATCTTGACCAAGAGATAAACCACATAAATCATGAACAAAAAATAATGTGAACCACACTAGGTAAAGTAGCTCAACTATATAAGATAGATGAAATAATAAAAATCTATTCTCTAATAAATTAAAATTCCCTTACATGTGGGTAAGATACTCCCAGGAACAAGATCCATATCATGTTTTCATAAAATCCTATATTCTATCTACTTTCCCAAATATTAAAAAAAAATAAAAGATACTTGAATGCTAAATTATAATATCCCGACCCATCTCATTCTATAGTAACTAATCTAAACGGCCAAATTCCATCAATAGAGCCTCCCTATACACTAGAGGCTATCAACTAACAAGGAAAGTCCATGGAATTACCATGAGGAGATTATAACCTCATATCATAGTAAGAAACAATAGTAGAAATAATAACAATACCATACATCTAGATAAACAAGGTAATAAACATTTTTGGAAACTGGTAATAAATAATATACAACCCATTATATACCAAAATGAATGTTATACAAGTCATACAAGGAATACATGTAACATCAAGATCCCCCATGGGTAGATCATATACAACAAGATCCAAAATTGAAAAAAAGAAAAATTAGGAGAACTGAAAAAAATAGATCGAATTTCTAGCTCAGTACCATGTCCCATGCTCATCCATAGCTATCCAAGTCAAATATAAACTATAGATCCCTTTCACTTTCCTTGTCCTACAATCATGAATTCTATTCAGGTACCCGTGGTGACCCAAGAAAGGTGTGAGTAGAACTTAGTTGGCCACCAAAAATGATATCCCTAAATATATCTAGTCTAAGTAAGATTTAGTATTTATGTGAATAATAAATAAAATAAAAGAAAATAAATAACACCGTTGATGTTGGGGTTATAAGATGAAATCGAGGATTAACCATACTCTCTTAGACCTGTATCAGATGTGTCTAAACATGGTAAATATCAGTAAACATGACCATAGGAAATGTGGCCCATATTGTAGTCACATGTATAAATAAGACAGGGGAAGTGTATCCTACTTAGTAATCTTTTGTAAAATAATATAGGGGAAAGTATTCTTATTAGTAATCTTAGGTATAAATAATATAGGGGAAGTGTGACTCAACTATTAATCTCATATATTAATTTGGGGAAAGATAATCCTTCCCAATAATCTATGATATAAATAATCTTAGGGAAGTGAAGTACACCTAGTAATATCATACGATAATATAGGGGAAGAGTGGAATTCCTGATAATCTGATATAGATAAACATTCTAGGGGGAAGATATCCCCACTCAGTAATCTCATACAATAATCCAAGGGAAGATTAGATCACCTGGTAATATCATATAAATATACAATCTGGGGAAGAGTGGCATACCTATAAATCTCATGTAATAATCAAACATCTCATGTATAATCATCAAATTCTATGAAGCATATTAGGGAATACACATCTCTAATTAGTTTTGTGAATCTATACGATCACCTCTTAAATTTTCCATTTTCCTCTAAAATGAGTCTCACCTCACTTAGTTCACAAAGTCAAGTATTAAACTCATCAGAAGACTATATATGGATGAAGAAGGGTTATTTATTAAATATTTGAATTATAGTTCATTTATTTATGTTTTAGGTCAAGTGTTTGTTAGGTCCTCACAACTATACATTATATACACAAATAAAAGAGTTCATACTTTAGGGACAACATAAAGACCACCAACCATATGCTTGAAGGTATCCACTCATTAAATATCAACTGCTAATCCCAGTTAAAATGGTATAAATCATAATTTTTGAAAAAAACCTTGAAATAGGGAATAAAAATTCATAACTATAATAATATTGAAAAACCCGAGAAATTGTGATAGGATAGTCACATAGTGATATATTTACCATTAGCTATCCGCTAGATCAAATAACACTTGAATTAGTTGAGAAATGAGGGAGATCTTAATTAGAGATGATGATAAGAGAAAGTGATCTATTCTTGAAGAGTTTTTTTATAGTTCATAAAATTCTCTAATTTTCCTTTTATACTTCATTTATACATTTTATTAATATTCTGGAAGAATCATTATTTCAATAATTTTATAAAACTCTAGAACCCTCATAAGTAAGTGTTTTTTCTTAAAGTAAGGGTTTTCTCTATAAGTAAGGTTATCTCCCCAAAAGTATGGTTTTTACCATAAGTAAGGCTTTTACTATAAGTTTTTTTCCTTTTCTATAATTCCATAAGTAATCCTTTTTGTCAATAAGTAATATTTTTATTATATATATGGTTTTATACATTTAATTTTGTATCAAAAATATCCAAAACCACATAATTTCCAAAATCTTTCCAAACTTCTCCAAATTGGCTGCAGAACTCCCATGGCCTCCGCAAACATCCTAAATACTTAATAATTGTAGCATATATCCCTTACTCTCAGTTCAATTTCCAAGACCAATAAACTATAAACACCTCTACCAGGCCCTAATACACTTGGCCATGATAATGTTTAACCAAATCAGTCCTCCCAGTCTCCTAATCATTTATAACAACTCCAAACAATCAAAATATAGATTATATGTTAAAATTTTATATTTATGTATAAATTTAAATAGGTTTAGGTTATCGACCAAAATTTAATCAAGTAAACACCCAAACTAGTCCGATATGTTACACTAGTGGATCAAAAGACCCTGCGAACATCCTTTTACCCTGGTTAAAATCAAGAATTTCCCATTTCACCTAAGACAATTTCATGGATTCTTGATTTACATGAAAGGGATAATAGATACACTCATTTCCCCCCATCAATCATGTATTCCTTTGATAGTTGGAGGTATGTATCATTTAAGAGAACTCCCACATATTATTCTCTATAATTGATAGGGTCCTTGGTGTATAAAAAATCATGCATTCCTTTGAAAATGAGGATCCCTATTATTAGTAGAAAAGTGGAGATTATTTGGGCCCATGAAACTTATCCTATACATATATAACTGTTCATTTTATCTCTTCTATACTTTATGATAAGGTCGAGTTTAGTCAATGATATGAATACATCAATGGCCCTTCAACATGGTCTAAGCACCAATTAGATAGGACCACCGAATCAATGTAATCCCCACACATGTCAATCTTATGATTCTAAGGACTATGAAATTACTTTCATTGTGGAAATACTTGTGTTTTTATCCATATAAATAACATAGATAATCTCTGTTTGGGTAGTCGATCATGTGTAATCACCAATACAAAAGGGCTTCTCATGCATAAATGGCACACCAACCAATTCTATGAACTTCAAATGGATTTAAACTAATTTAATAATTTACTAGTTATGTAACCAAAAATATTAAGACACAATGGTCATAGATTCATTTTCATAAAAGGAACCATAATGGTCCTTGTCACATGACATTAAAAGGTATAACATGTTTTATTAAATAGAACCAAAATACATGCATTTTTATTCCCTTAAAATGGATAAGTAGGAAGCCCATTTTATGGGAATAATACTAAATACAATTCAACCTAAACCTCCTATAATTTATTTTCCAATTATGAATATACATTCACTAGTGATAGGATAATAATGAACATCCACCCTTTGGTGATAAATTGAAAACATCCATCCCATCCATTAACGATGAGTTAATGGGTCCATCTTCTAGTGACAGGAGTAAGATACAAATTAATACACTATTGATAGGTTGATAATTAATATCCATACACTGGTGATAGGATAGAAATTCACATCTATCAACTAATGATATGCCGATGATGTCTATCCATTCATTGGTGGAAATCCAGTGATGTACATCTTCCTACTGGGGATATGTCGACGATATTCATCCCATATTTTGGTGATGAGATAATGGGTCCAAATACTAGTGAAAATCTAGTGATTTATATCCTTTTACTAGTGATAATATAGAAATATCCATCCATCTACTTGTGATAGTTTGACAATAAACATTTATCTGCTAGTGAAATGTCAGTGACATCCACTGATCCACCAATGATAAACTAGATGATCCAGAAGATATTTGTTCATGTAAATCTCTACATAAATCACCTCCTTAGTTAATGTCAAAATATAGAGTTCCCATATCAAATGGATTTATATTATAGAGTCAATATACACATAGTAAAGATTTTGATTAGTGGTAAGCACCTTGTAAACCTGCACAAATGACCTAGGTTTAAATCTAGGTGAGGGATAATTTAGTCGTTACTTAAAAATTACTATAGAATCATAACTATTCACCTAAAATACAACTTTAGTCTATAGAATTTGGAATTTGATCCATTGGTCCTTTAAGAAATACGTGGGCCTCAGGCCATAAGTCCTACATGCCAAAAATATTTTGTCCTTTGGGCTATAGGTCCTCCAGGCCATGAAATAGAGAAGGCTCAAATTATTGGAGAAAACCTAAGCTTATGGATCAAATTAAAAGTAGTAATTAGGTGGATAAAACCAAACCTATGATAAAAGGAAGGATATGGTGCTATCCATTGACCCATTCTGCTCTGTACAAGGGCACTACAAGTCTTAATCAACATTAGATGGTGAGCTAGATACTGACTTGAAGAAGTGTTAGGGATATGTTAATTACAGAGTAGTTGGGTTATCAAAAAGATGTAAGGTTTTGTGCCCCTAGTCCTCTAAGCCATGTAATTATGGATTTGTGCCTATGGGCCTCTAGGTTATGTTAGAGTTGCCTCTCAACCTAGTTAAAATAGAGGCATTATCCAATAATAAAAATAATTAATTAGAGCTATAATGTCATCATACACACGAGCATGGAAAAATTTACTTTTGTTGCAACATCTTCTTAATGTTTTGATCAAATAACCATTTTTTAATGGGTATTCACCCCAATGAATTGAAAAATAATCTTAAAGAACTGGTATTATTATTGGGAATGATTTCATCAATATAAATCTATAAGAGAGTCCTTGAATAGAAAATAAAAACCCCCATGAAATTAATTGACTTCCCATACTATTTGTTTTGATAGGTAATATTTGAATCACTATTAGAAAAAATTTAACGATCACCCACCTTTAGAAATTAGGCTTTCGATAAAAGTAGATATGAAAAAATTGAAAAAATATAGATTTTTGCCTGAAATTATCTTGTAAGAGAGATTGATCAATCATGTTTGATTATTTATAATGTTGTTTTGATATATATTTTCTTATTTTTTATTTTATTTTCTATAATTATCCAAATATGTACTTTAATGGAAACTAAGTTTCTTCCATATCACCTCACACCTAAGTCATTAGAACTACCATGGAAGCTAGTAACCATTTCTCACTTTCCCCTACTCAACACCTCTATCACCAGATAGTCAATGCTATAGTTCAGGAGTATATGGAAGAAGGTGTGATTCTAACATGTGTTACTACTTAATAGTATTTGGAAAGGATAAGGATATACAGTCCTGTATGGTGTCCGAGATCTAGAAAGGGAAAACCATATCCCATCACTACCTCGAACTACTTTAAGAGCCTTTCCCCCTAAAATATCTACAGGATTGGACGTATTGTATTTTCTTTAAATAATAGATGAAGAGATTAATAATATGGTAAATAAAATATAAGCTATATTTAATACAACTTGGAGTTCCTATGATAATTTTAAGTGTTAACAACCATTAGATATATTAAGGAAGACCCATTCATAAGTTTTCAAAGTAGATTGAAGTAAAATATTGAGATGCTTCTTGGTATTTTATAATAAATATAATTATGTAAGTAGCCTAATATTTGATGATTTTTGAGCTGGACATAATGAGAACTAATGAATAATTATGATGTGTGATGAGATAACTATCTATAACATGATACTTGATAAGATTTAAATGATTAATATTAAAAAGATTATAGATCTATGATTTAATAAGAACATAATATGGATATATTATTTTGTATAAACCCTTCTGTTATCAGTAATAAAGTCTACAACATATGTAGATTAACACACATGGATGATGATTAGATAATTCTGAGTTTAAAGTTGATACAAAAATTTCATTTATTAGTAATTATTATAGCACTATTAATTGAGGGAAAACTAATGAAGTTCGAATATGAGGTATTGAAATTTCATTGAAGTACTCAAAAAGAGTATTTATATTCAATAAAGTTCTCTAGGAATTATTCTGAAGTGTTTTGAGAAGGTTTATTCCTAAAGTTATTTAAGTTTTTTTGATATTATTTTATGTTAATGGATAATCCTTGAGAATATTTAAAGATGTTCTAGATTAGTTGAAAAAATTATGGAATTCTGATTTGAAGATGAAGAATTGAAAAATTCACACATAATATATTCATAGAAGCATAATATTAACAAAAAACTAGAGCTCACTATGATATGTAACATTATCTGGATAATATATAAGTAAATTTGAGAGTCGAACTATGATATGTAATATATTCCTGATGAAATGTAAGGTTTTAATATGGATATGTAATATATCCTAATGAATACATAAAATATATGTTACAGTTCATGCTTAAATGAGACAAAAGAAATGTTACACTATGATATGTAAGATATTATTGACCATATGGATGATTTATAAAGTGATAGATAATATCTTCTAGATGATATATAACATTTTGGAAATGGAATGTAAGATGATGTAGATTAGAACTTGGCAAAGTACTCGGGATATACTACAAATACAAAAGATATTCTAGAATGTATTTAAAAATAAAGTTAGGATACGTAAGATTCACTATAAAGTTTCAAGTGATACATAAGATATTATTGAGTTCACTAAAGTGATAAATAAGATATTCCATTTCTTATTCAAGGTTAATTGATTTATAAAATGTGTTATTTTAGGATATTCAAATAAAATAAATGATATTTTGATCTTCAAGTTATCATGATACTTTGAATATCCATGACTCTATCCAATAATAATAGTGATGAGAATTAAGGAAGACAATTGTGTGCCATGGAGAATAAGTTCATGCTGACCACATTTTCTTTGTGTGATAATATAGATATAGATTATATAATGACGTTTAAGAGGAAATTCAAATGATAATAAAGGATGATATTGATATATATTTTTTCCAAGAATTAAATTATAATTAATTGAGAATATCTCTACCTAAATATGGATATTAAAATGATAGGTTTAATTGCAAGAAATATTTGACCATTTTAAATGAGGATCTCAGGAATTTTGGGAATATAAATTGAGATTGTCTATTATAAAAGGAATTTTTATAGACCATGGTGAGTAATTGAGAATTATAGAAGTATTAGATCATTGGGGGGACCCACATAATTATTTTGAGAACATTTAGAAGATAATTTTTATGAATATCATGGTATTTTTATATTCATAACATGGAAAATATTCATGTGACCATGTGTATAGAGAATCTTAAAGATGAAGAAGATCAAGTGAGAAAGTCTAATGTGCTACTACTTGTTGAATTTCTACTGGATATTGATGTTCTTATTTAAATAAAATAAGAAGATAATGTTAAGGTAATTTATATGTTTATTCATTGATAATTATTGAATTTAGATGATGAGTAAAATGAAAAATTTTATGCTAGTGTAGAAGAATCCATATTGGTAGCCGAATAAGTTTTTGGTGGAAGAAGATATTATCATTTCATATAGTGATATATATGAGTAAAGAGGAAGATCTTATTGATTAGTGAGTTTGGGAGGACCCATTGTAAACTGGTTGAATCTAGTATGAAGTACCTATCGATAGATTATAAAATATGTTGGGAGATACCATAGGTTTTTTTGGAGATAAATTCATATTTAAGGATGGAATATACCCTACTTGTATTCAATTGATTATATTAGTATATATCTATGTCTCAAACTCAACCTGAACACAACAAGGAGGTAGTCACCCACATTAAGGGTAAACATTGTAAAAATATCATATGCTACTAATCTTGTTTATTTACTTATTTTCATGTGGTGTGTTGTATTAGGAAATCATAAGTAGATTAATTCAATATAACTAGTGAAGATGTTTGAATATTAAGAGTGGTTATTAAAATACAACATAATTTAATAAAATTGGTTCACAATAATTCACCTCTTCTTAGTGTGACTGCATGGATCATTGGGTACTATACCCCTAAGAATGACAACACCTTACTACTATACTTTAAGGATGACAAGGAGGATGTTACAGATCCCAAAACTACCTATGGACAGTCTCTTAGAAGTAATTATTTCCATTATGGTCATTTTCAACACTACATGGCCTGGTCTCCCAAGATTTGGCTGAAGAAACCTTGATTCTAGTTGTTTGGACCCAACCATTGATGAGAATATCCCACCATAGGCACATCAATCAAGTTCCTTAAAGAGGCACTACTATAGGATGTGCACTAAAATGTACATAAGTAATATGCATGTACACATGCATATGATTCATTAATAATATAAATATAAATATAAATATAAATATAATATGATATTGTATATATAGTATACATTCTATATATGAATATGTTGCATGTATATTATCATGCATATGATGAATTTATAATGAATATATATATATATTATTAAATAAGAATGGGATGCATATTTAACACTTGCATGTGATGAAAAATTTAGAAACTCTCTACCAAATGGTTTCATTAATTTAAGAACCAATGATTGGTTCAGTTTATATTTTCATTTTTTCATTTAAATTACTTGAATAAATTACACCTAATAAGAAGTAATGCATGAGATGCATTACAAAGGAGGAGAAGCCTACATCCCTTATTTAAGGAGAAGAGTTCCCTTCTGTTGGGTGTGGGTGAAGATCACATTTTTTTGATGTACTAGTGATAATTGATTTCATGCAAAGATGATATAGTTCCATTCCTTTCCATATCCACTTCATAACCTTTAGTATAGGATCCAATACCCATTCAGACATATGAGAGAACTTTGATATTGAACCGACATCTAGTGGATAGTATATCACCATAGAAGTAGGGTTCTTATGTTCACTACTCCTTGTGATCTCTCTCAAATAAAGTTCATTAGAAAAAAAGATGGAAGAAACCACAAAAATAAATTTCTAGCTACTCTGTTTTCCATTGTTTTTTGATAATATTGACAATTTTATTTATTAACGATAGATCTAGTTTATTTTGGGGTGTTTTTCTATGGTAAATGATCCTGAGATGATCAAATGATACCTAATAGTGGCATCAAAGTGAGTTTATTAAATAATTAATCATGTATAAAGATATATTTTTAAATAATAATTGTTTTCAACACATCATAAAATAGTTGCAGCACCTTTATGAGGGCTATGTAAAGGTAATATGAGATTTAAATTTATACAAGTGTTCATTTAATGGTAACCCAAGGCATAACTTTATGTAGAGGGTTTAAATAAAGGTTGTATGAGTTTTATGCTTATATAAATGGTTTACCTAAAGGTAATTTTCAACTTACTATTATGTAAATGGGTTTAAATAATGGTATATCAATTCTTACCCTTATGTGAAGATTTCATGTAAAGGTAAACCATGAATTACCATTATGTATAAGGCTTTACATATAGGTTATATTAGGTGTACCATTACACAAAAAGAACTTCATAAAGGTCATGGAGATCTACCCTTATGTATATGGTCTACATAAGGTTAGTGGCATGATACCTTTACACATTATATGGATTTTTTATAATGGTAAACAAAATCATTTTCAAATTATTGATTTTCTAATACATAAAATTATTTTAATGGTTTATAAAATATTTATAAATCATGTTAAATAGTATTTTGGGAATATTTTAATTTATTAAAGGTATTAAAATTAATTAATTATAAATTGTTTATAATTAAATAAATGTTTATGAAACATTTTATTACCAAGTATCCAAGGTTAATATTAAAACACCTTTGACCAAATTATATGAAATACATTATGATCTTGAAATAAAGATTTTATTTAGAAATCATAAAAGTTATTTATAAATTGTTTATAAATTAAAAAATTAGGCCAAAGTATAATTTTTTTATATTTTTAATATGAGTTTTTCATAAAATTAAAATTTGAAATTGTTAAAATTTTAAAAGGGTCTTATTTTGATATTATTTAAATCACATCAAAGTGTTTTGATAAAATGATTAAATAATGAAAAATTTATATGATATTTAGATTATAAAAAAGATTTTCATAATAGAAATTGAATTGTAAAATGTTTATTCTTATTGAATTATCATATAAATCCCATATAATACATAATATAAAAGAGTTCATTTTAAAATGAATATAAAATATTTATATTAATCATTATAGAATGTCTAAAAAGTTTATCTGATATATAAAATGTTTATTTATTGTTCATAAATTTTTATCTCATGTTTATATATATTAATTGTTTAATTATTTAAATATTATTCCATGTTTTAATCATGTTTTGTAAGTTTTTTTATGAAATATAAATATTTTTTATGATTTTGTTTAATTGTTAAACTACCTATATAAGTTAAAACCATTTATTTCATGCTAGTAATGACTCCATAAATTTAGTTTTTCATCTACCATGGTCTCAGTTAGTTTTTTAGAGTGAAGCTCTTCAAAATAGTTGTTTAATATAGTTTTTCATATTAGGTGATAGACATATAATGAATTGGATTGTATCTTGGGTAAAGTCTCCTAGGGTTGAGGGACTTGGGGTTGAACTACCCACTTTCTTAGAGGCTTATGCCTTGCTAAAAAAGTGCATGGGGTTATTCATCTGTTGCGCTGGGCTTGCTCATGCAGAATTTTTCAATCTCATATAACTATATGAATTTATATGAAGATTTCATGTACTTTATGCATATGATTCATTTGGTTATGTATGAATATTTTTGGATTCCTTTTTTAGTTGAGTAACACAAAGTTTTATGTTGTGTAAAGAGTTTCACATTAATGTGGTATGAACACATTAATTTGGTGGATGGAATAGGGATTCCAAACTAAACTGTGTTATAAATATGCATACACATAAAGGGAAGAAACATGAGATAAGATGGTGAGATTAAAACTCATAAAATATTAATTATGATATTACTTAAAAAGTGAAACATTTCAAGACCAAGATCATCCAACCAAATAGTTCATACCATAGTTGGGTTCCCATGTATTATTTGTGTAATAAAAGGAAATAATGGGTGGCAGTAGAACATCGTTGGGTAGGTTCATTACATAGATGGGTTCCCATTGATTGAGATTTTTTATATTATTTATGGCATTTTATTTGGGTTATAATACCTAGGATACCTTAATAAGATTTAGTTAATAGAGTAATGTAGTTTAGATTAACCATATGATGGATATGGAAAAGTTGTTTTCCACTCAACTATCCAAGAGTCACAACTATTGTGATTGAGATAATGCTCCACATAAATAACTATGTAGTGAGAGAAAAAGCACAATGGACTCATTAATTAGTGAAATATAAATCATATACCACTATTGGGTATACTGTATTTATAAAGGGAACATAATTTTATTAGAATCCCATTCAATAAAGTTACTTAATAAATTGTAATAAAACATTATAATGATAAAATATTTTTTGTCGATGAATTACATAATCATAATCAAAAAAAAAATTGAGATTAATCCTTGGAAATAAAATCTTAATGTAAGATACTCTTAATAATAGTAACTTAATAAAGGTTCCCAAGTAAGATTTTGGATTTCATAAAAGTTATTTAGAGAAATTATATGCCATAGAACAATACCTCCCTATGTAACTAAGTGTTAAAATTGTTCAAAAAAGTGAATCTAGATGCTTATGTTAAGTATATAATAATTTAATTAATTTTTCAAAGGCATTAGATGAAAAATGAATAAATGAATCTTAGTCACCACTCATATAATAAATATGATTGGGTATGATCAATGATATTCAATATGATTGAATATGTTAATGATTTAGAGAAACTAAATGTTTCATTAAATATTTATTGGTTATAGAATTCAATTATACTATTATGATAAATACATGATTTTAACTATAAACTTTACTAGTGTTTTAAATATAAAAAATATCCAAAAGTTAAAATAATTGAATAATGTATCTTTAAGTAATGGAATAAAGGAGTTATTGTATTGATAAATTTGATTCATTAAGATTGGATAAACTTGTAATAAGATATAAATCATCTCATTTTTATCTTTATAAGATCATGTAAACAATTATTTTTTTTATAAAATGATATCGGAGTTTTTAATAGACATAGTTTATGATTTATTTAATTATAAACATCATTTAAAGTGGGATTAAAATGGATTGTTCTAGTTAGTGAATTTATCCTATTTTTATTTCTGGAAACACTACTAGAAATATGATCTATACCAACAGTTTTGGAAAAACTGTTGGTATAGGTCACTTATTTGGACCTATACCAATGGTTTGGACAAAACTGTTGGTATATGCCCATTATAGAGACCATATACCAATGGTTTGGCCAAACCATTGGTATAGGCCCCCCTATACCAACGGTTTGTCCAAAACCATTGGTATAGGTCCCAAAATCAAAGAACCTATACCAACATTGGTATAGGTCTATACCAACGGTTTTGAGAACCGTTGGTATAGGTACATGTATTTTTAATGGAATCTTCTTATAGAGGACTTTAAATAAATCAAAATTTAAAATACTTATGTTAATAAATATATATATATATTTAGGAAATTATGTTCAAAAAAGTAAGTTAGGTTAGTGGTTAGGTTATTCAATTACAAATGGGAGGTTCTGGGATCAAAACCAAATGAATGATTATTTTTTTAATTACATATACCAACAGATTTATGGAACCGTTGGTATAGATTTTCATATTACTTATACTAACGGTTTTCAAAACCATTGTTATAGGTCTATACCAACGGTTTTCCCAAAACCGTTGGTATAGAGCTATCCTCACAGCTTACTTGGAAATGGTGCTCCAAACCATTGGTATAGGCTATACCAACGGTTTGGAGGCCTATACCAATGGTTCCAAACCGTTGGTATAGGGTATTTTTATAGTAGTGAAATTCTATGAAAATGTGATTAAATTCAAGAAAAGTTTACCCAATTTTCTTAAAATGCTGAGGATAAGTGACCTGGACATATGATGTGTAGTTACTAATGATGCATAGATAGTGAAAGTGGGTAAAAGATCAAAATATAACTAGAAAATTTTGTTGAATAAGTTCAAAAATATTTCCATAAGAAGCTAGTCAAGGTCATTGAAACCTAGAATTTTTAGGGAGAGGATTAATGATTAAAAATGATGAATTATCAAGATACCTAAATTAGTTTTAGAAAACTTCTTGGAATGTCCATGTCAGGTATAGGTGTTATATAAATTAGCTTTTTAATTTTGAAGGGAATGTGATACCAAATGTATAATTTAAACTGTTATAAATATAAAATAGCTCAAAATCAAATAATATTTGATTTTTCTAGTGTTTTAAATTTATGTTATGAAGTAAAGAGTTTCTAAAATAAATATTTTATTATAAAACAATTTATCAAACTCACATGAGTCTATATAAAGGATGTGTATCTTCATCTCAATTTTATAATATGATAAGAGAAGTTGTTCAATTAAAAATAGTTTTTTTGAACCAAATTAAGATGATTAATTATATAAAAACATATCAAGATTCATCGTATTCAATAAAATAATTGAAAATAAGAGAAGGCTAAAAGTGTTTATCCAGCTATTTGTTAAAATATGAAGGATAATTCTACCCATCAGAGCCATATTTTAATGAATTATCTTATTTTAAATAAAAAAATGCTTCAAACACATTGAATACCATATATGATATGGTACCCATATTTTATCTATTAAATATTCCGACTAAGAGGAAATAATTTTTATTTACTAAACTGAAAGTAGTTTATGTATCTTAGCAAGATATTTTGAAAATAATACAATGATGAATAGGTTAGTGATAGTATGTTTAAACTCATATAAGTTCAAAGTTAAAAAAATAAATTATTACAAAAATATAAAGTTAAAGTGATTTCCACTTAATATTTTAATCATTTTTCATATATGATGATAAAGAAGAATATAAATTGTTAATTTTAGTTACTATTTTGAAAGTGAATATCACTATTTCCTAAAGGGTCATGCTAGTCTAAGATTAAGTGTTTTTCACTTTATATCATAAATATTTTAGGTTATGTGGTGATAAAGAAAAATGAAAAGTGTTACATTTAGTTATCCTCATTAAGAAATATCACTTTTTCTTAAAGGATTATACCAGCTGAAGACTAATGTGTTTTCAGTTAATATCATAAAAGAGTTTTCGGATATATGATGGTAAAAAAAATTCAAGGAGTTACATTTGGATACCATAATAAAGTGAATATCACTATTTTCATAAGGTTATGGTCATTAAAATTATAAAGTGCATTACACTTTATCAAAAAATATTTTAGGGTATGGTGTTAAGAAAAATGCAAAGAGATATATTTGTTACCATAAAAAATTTCATGTCACTTTATCCTAAAATAGTTTAGGATGTACTGGTAAACAATAATGTAAGTAGTTACATAAATTCAAGGAAAAGGTTTTATAGAAAGGGTTCTAGGTATGATGATGATTTAATAGGAAAGCGTTTTGAGTATAAAATAGAATTTAACATCATAAAATTTAATTTTGTGTAGTTAAGAAGTTTGAATATGTTTAATTATTTCAACTTTAGGAATATGATTCCTAAATATCACCATTATTCAAAATTTCCTACTTCATAGATGTTTCTCACTTAAGAGTTTCGTAGGAGGGTTTTTTATATGGTTACATAAAGATTTTGTAGGAGATTAAATATAATGTATGAAGATAAAAAAACTCATAAAATTGTAGGATACATAAGGCTAATCTAAGAGTCTCTCATATATGATATGATGGATAGATACTTATAAGGTTTTTTAAATATACTTATAAACTTTTTAAGGATATAAAATGTATAATATTAATGGAAATATTAATTTTATCATTATTTAAAATTGGATACATAAATTTATATATAGATATACATTTATTGAAGTGTAATGATAATTAACCCCTACAAATTTTAATTTGATTTGTCCCTAATAAATGATCATCATAGAGAATTATATATTGTGATGATATGATATGGATAACTTGAATAGTTTCTTTTAATAAATATAAGAAGTTGTGTATATGAAGAATGGATTCATGTGGTAATATTTAGAGAATTTTTACTTATACTGATCCATTAAAGTATATCTCATGGAATGACCTACAATCATCGATATAATCGGGGGGGGGGGGTGTATGCTTATTATCAATACTTATTATATTCTATTCATCACCTTTGATAAAGACGTTATAAGATCTTTAGGCATACACGTGACCTCCAATTAGGAACTGTGATCTAGTATCTAGTGTATCACCTCAGAGGTAGGGTGCTAATATACACTTCTTTTTGTGATCTCTCTGAAATATATTCCATCAGAAAATAATATTGAAGAAACCATAATATGGAATTTATAGCTACTCTGTTTTCTCCTATTTTTCATTAATATTGACACTTTTATTTCTAGAAGATAGATCTAGTTTATTTTGGTCTTTTTTCTACTACCAATTATCATGATAGTATCAAATTAAATCCAATAACTTCCTACCCCAATGAAGCTTCTAGGACCCTTGATTCTGGACTTCTATCAAAGTAGTAACTTGAGAGGAACCAAAGGTCATGATATCCAAGAGGCCCTAACTTCTTTACAAGTATAATTTAGTGGCCCTGATGTATGAATGTTCCCTATCAATAAAGTCTAATTACTATGAAATTAAAACCCATGAGATTATTTGAAAACAATACATCAAACATGTCTATGTCGATGAAGAAACATCCCATGGAAGTTTTCTCCATGGATAGGTAAGCCTGCATTTTGGTCCTCCATGTGCTCATAATCAATAATCATTGAGTGAAGTAGATTTGAAGTTTTTTACACCAATAAACCGATTCATGGGTCTTCTCATACCAAAATAAGAGATTCACTGTATCACATATACCCTCTATAAATACATATATACCTATGTTAAAATGTTGATATTAACTCCATGCTACTATGAAACTAAAGATTAAAAGTTAGAGTCAATATCTCTAGATGAAATCTAGCCATTGGATTACCTAAAGCTATTAAGACACCATAATATGAGGAGATCCTTTTAAATCTAAAACCCATGACAAGAATCCATTTATCAACCAATTATGTCCAATCACTAATAGCTGAAATAAAAAACATGGGATACTTATTCATTCCACTATTAGAGAATATAACTTTTATCAAACCATAGGGAACCTTGGGAGGCTTGAACCTATCTAATAAAGATATAGGGAATCAACCAATCTAGATTAAAAGACATATAAACATTACAAAAAAATATATCTTGCCTAAATGAGATATAGAAGGAACTAACTAAGGACTCGATACCAATTATTTAAAATCCATTCATCACTTCACATTACGTGGTTCCCAAATAAATAAAGGAACATAACCTTCCTTACCTCCTCTATAATCTATGTGAAAAATTTATTAACTTCAATAACTAATGTATACAATATTATTGGTATTTATAGCAACTCAACATGATTAACCTTTGATGAAAACATGCCATCTGTAACGAACCAGAACTATATCAATGAAATTTCCCTTCTTAGGTTTATTTCATATTTTATGGATCATATAAAATCACTTATAAAACACAATAAAAACAACATAAATAAAGAATGAATGAAATAAAAGGTATTCCTAGAAATTAAGAAACCTATACTAACAAAATAATAACATGCCCTTAGGAATAGTAACGTGACCCTTAAGAATAGAAAACTAGAAAATAAAATAGTAATCCCCCCAATGAAAATATAAATAAATTTTTTACATCTTATAAATAAAATTATGATATAATTATATCATAGTGTATGGAAATGAATGTTTTAAAAATTAATATTTAAGGGTTGGTATTTTTGAAAGTCATAGATATTTAATTAAAATATTATAATTATTTAAAAGCAAATAATTTTCATAAAAATAATTCATAAATTAATATTTATTTATCATATTATTTTAGGATAATTCTATGAGACCTTAGTTAATTTTTTAAAGTGTTATAAAATCAGTTATAAATTTAAAAGTGTAATTTTTCAGTAAATAATGATTTTAATTAAAAATTTAATTTATCATATTTAGAAAATTATTTTCATAAAATGGAGTTCATATTTAAATTCTATACATCTAAAAATGGTTAGGTTTAATTTTTTTTGTGAAATACATGAATTTTTAGTGAATAATAAAATATAGTAATTTACAGCATAAATACATTATAAGCTAAATACACTCTTAGCTAAGTCATGGATAATGTAAGCAACCTTGTTTCGAACTCAATTTCAATTATTACTGTATTTAGTAACAAGAATCTATACTATTGCTTGTCTTGAGAAAAATAATAAAATAATGAATAAAATAATGAGAAATCACCCCTCTCCTCTACTATAAAAATCACCCCTCACCCCTTTTCTCCTCACACATCTAAGATTTGAATCTTGTTAAAATTATTCCCAAATCCTCTTAAATAGTATCTTACAACATCAAGGAGCTCTTGTTCTTTCCAAAATACCAAAACCCCTTCTCTTAAAGAGGTTCTCAAGGAGAAGTATTCAAGAGGTAAACTCATCTTCCATTTCCTTTTAATTTCTTTTCAAGTTATTTTATTTTATTATTCTATCCTCACCTCCTCTCTCCAAATGATAATGATAAATCCATTATCATATATATAATGTAATGATATCATGTTAATGTAATATCCATCATTAATCTCCTTACTCTCTCTCTTTTATTTTAAAAATGAAATCGTCATATGGGAGGTCCCGGTTTACAACTTTCTTGGACAATGAAATTTTGTTATTTAATTGATATTTAAATGATGTTCATGAAAACATATTTTTTGTTGAACCAGATTATAAAATATTTATTATATATTATTTAATATTCTGGAACTCTTTTAAATATATGATATTAAATAATAGAACAAAACTAGTTCATTGTGATAAAAAAATGCTAAAATTAAGCTAAACAATTATCATTAATGATTCATCCTAATATATAGAAAAAATAACATATAATACCAATTAATATTATGGTTTTTCATAAATATCATATAAATTAAATTCTGGAGAATTATACCCATTCCACATGAACATCAATACTCATATATAATTATACCGATCATGAAAACCATGGGAAAAAACGTTATTGAGCAATAAAATTGTATCTTGTAACTCATCAAAAAGGACATAAATAAACTTAATAAAATTATAAAAAATCAAATAAATGTATATAATATTATTAAATAATTAATTAATGGATTTAATTTTATTATCTAGGATGTTAAGGTCAAGTTCATAACACATTCATACATAAGGTAGAGGTTTTCTACCCGAACCTCTAATTTCTTTCAAGTAACTCATTTTCTCTATTTAACCCAATGAAATACTTAATTATTATTATGTAGTAATCATAAATTATGTGTTATATATATATATATATATCTATATATATATATTCACCAATCAGAATATTTCTTTATTTTATGGGGAGTTACATGTTTTAAAAGGATCTTTCTAAAATTCTTCCTGATAAACAAGCCCAATTAAAAGGAACTTCTCGAATTCTTACCTATTTTCAAGTGCACTATATGATATATTTTAATCCACAACTATTTTTATAAAATAAATAATTTTATTATAAAAAACTATATTATTTCACTTATGGGTTTATACAAATATTTTTTAGAAGAACTCTTCTTTGTAAAGTAAATTTTTTTTTCTCTCAAGTATTACTCAATGATTTTATAAGAGTCTTCCATATATTTAAACATTATTGTTTATTATTATGTTTAATTAGGATTAATATTTAATTATATAATATTCCATATTTTATTTAATGGTTTATGATTAGTTTGACTATGGATGTTCTATCTTGATATTATTCACCATATTACTCTGAATGGTTAGTGTTTATGTTTACTAATTGGGGAAAGTTATTTACATTTCATATATTAGTTTCAATATTAGTGTATATGTTGATTATGTTTCTCCCCTTTCATATGAGGAATTAATTGGACTTAGTAAGTGATGGTTGGGTCCCTCCATATCCCCTCGAGGCATCAACAAGTCTCATGAGACAAACTAGCCTAGGGTTTTACCTATTATGTATGGTGTCTTGGACAAGGCCTTGGCGGTATGATTACGATGTTTGACATTATGCATTAACTCATTATAAAACTAGTAATTAATAGTCCATATTATTATTCAACTAGTATAATATCCATGGTTATGTTTTATTATGGAATTATTTATTCAGCTCTTATTCCTTCCATATTATGCTCAGGATTTTGTTTTAATGGCATATGTTATTTAGCTATTTATCATGAATTATTATTTATTCTTCCATTATATTAATTACCCTTACTGAGAATTTGATCTCATACATTTATTATGTTTATTTTCCCCAGGATTCCAAGATTAATTTTATGAATGACATGCAAAGATAATCTAGAATAATATGAGTGTTTCAAAATGAGTTTTTTGTGATGTATTTCATTTCAAGTTGTAATTTTGAACTTATGTATTTATCTAGTTTTACAACACTACTAAACTATTTGGTCCTTAAAGATACAAATTCCTTATTTATATTCTAATTTAATAAAATAAGGCATAAACTCTGTTCAACTGTGGTTAGGGTCCATACAACAACCTTTCCATTATTTTGATAGCAGATATCCGTAGATCTTGGAAGAATCATAAGTATCTTAAAAAAATCCTCAAAAATATTCAATAAGTAATTGAAGATGATATTACCTATGTCATCATTCAAGGGTGGGGAAATTATCTAGTCCTTCACTTAACCTCTCTTATTCATCGATGAGAGTATTCAAAGAATGTGATGAAAACTTAATCTTTAGAATAGTAAATGGGGGATGAATGTAATGCTGTGACCTTTGGTGGTGTGTTGAACCAAATATAGGCAACCATTCAATTTAATCCACCATTTTCCCCAGCCGTATGGGCTCAAAATAGGTGAGACTGATGATATACATTCATTGGTAGGCTCATCTATCCAAGCATAAAAGGGTGAATATAAAAATAAGGGGAACTATTGTTAAGTGTAGAACACCCATAATTGAGGTCCCTACATGGCCAAATTGGGACACATCAAATAAACAACATGAAACATATATTTATTCAATTGAGGTTAGAATATGGATTCAAAAAGTGGATAAAAAACAGCCTTAGTCACATCTATAGAATAAAGAAAACCCCATCCCATAAGGCTAGGGGTATTTTAACCAAAAACTCTAAAAACACATTCCATAGGGCTTAGATAATTTTTATCCCAACCAATATCATGATATATATCCTCAATGATAGTAAAGGAATGATTGTAAATGGAACCACCTCAAAAGAAATTGATATTCACTCTAATGGGGCACCCCCACTAGTAGCTGATCAACATGAATTTATACACAACTTTAAATTGGTAAAGTAGGGGGAAACCTATGGATAAAATGATATATAGAACCATCTATCAATATGTAAAATATCTACCCATAATAAAAGGTGAAACATCATGGGTTCTATAGACTAGAAATTCCCTCCCACTATCCAACCACCGATTATTATCCAGATAATGTATATGATGGGCATTATAATCAAGATAAAGATTTATATTTCACAGATAATGATTATGAAATAGTACCATTTAGTTAAGTGTTAATTAGTGTTATCATGGTTGATGTCACTAAATGGAACCCCAATATTAAGCTAAAATAGGAAGTTCCTCTAACCAAAGAACCTCCACACACCAAGGAAGATGTGTAGGGAGTGAGAAACCAACATCAAAGCTAGAAACAATGCTTAGGGTACCATAAAAATATTCATTTACCAATTAGTCAACTAATATCAAGAAAAGATAAGGAAAAAAGGGAACATACATATCAGAGAACATCCTACACCCTAGAAAATTGAGATACATATAATTGAATATGAATTGGTTGAATGAAAGAATGATATTAAAATACTTTGATAATTCAATGATGATATTTTCTACATAAATATACCTAATTTTGTTGAATTTTAAGAATATGACCAACCCCTACCTATGAGTGGACTACCTCAGTAAGATGGAACTTCTTATTCAAAAAGGGAAGAACATATCACAAAAATTGATTACTAACCATACAAGATGATCCAATTTATTTAATTTCCCATACTCCACTAGGGATTCCATCCTACAAATTATTATTCCACTCCAGTCTAGGAGAGTCATCTAGGGTGCACCCCTATGAAAGGAGAAATTATGGTTCCAATTGAAATGTATAAGGCCATTACTACTCAGTTGGATTCCATGGAAAAAAGTGATCAATGGTAAAATAAGAGATAAGGTCATATTTTAAGTGGGTTGATTTTATTACTTCACTAAAAAACTTTAGCAACCTTAGCTTTTCAACCTTAAATGGTATATGGGATCCAGAGTAGTATCTCACACACTTTACCTCTTGATGTGTCCCCATTTTTGGAACTCTATAATAATAATAGGTGTCTAAAATTAGGTTCTTCATCCAAATATTGGAGGGTCCAACCTTCCACTAGTATAAAAATTTTATACCAGGATCAATATATAGCAGAGAATACCCCTATTGATAATTTAAATATCACTATAAGTCAATGTTGAGGAGAAAAAGTATTAGCAACCTCCCTAACTTTAAACAATTCAAAAATAAGAGTATTCTTAAATTTATTACCTAGAAGAAGATCTTGAAATGATCCCTACAAATGAAACTACCCCAAGAGAAACTTCCTCAAATATATGTGAAGAAATTAAAAGATGAACTAGTTACTGTACTCATCCCACAAAATTACCCTAGAGGAATCCAATAATTAACTGACATAACTCAATGCTTGGAAGATTTACTTCATCAAACCAAGTAACAATCTTGGTTGGCACTGCCACCAAAAAAGAAAAGTACTATAAAAGTAGAAATTAAGATCATGTTATTGAAATAAAAAATAGTACCAACCTTGACTCTCAATCCAATTTTATATTAGGAGGAACCAACACTTAATCTTAAACCTTTACAATAACCGTATGAATTCCCTAACCCAAGGATATGATACCCCCACAAATATTAAATATTCCATGAATTTGAAGCTAGAAGAACATATTATACTCCTTCTATCCTAATAAGGTTTCTAGTTTCTTTATATCTATCATAGAAAATGATGTGATCATATTAATCAAGAAATAAAAACCCAATAATCTAGGTCTAAATAATAAATTTAACTATTTTAACTTTCATTAGATATTGGGTCACACCATATAGGTTTTTTTTTCAAATAAATCCTCTAAAAATAATTTTATTATATTGAATTGAAATTTCCTCCTCAAAGGAAACATGTTAACCATGAAGCTTCCATCTAATATGATAAAGAAAATCAGTAGAAGAATGTTCCAAGTAAGAATGCCCAGAAGTTTGAAAACTCAATTAACCAAAAGTTAGTTAATCATTCACATGTAATTATCAAGTCATGATAAAACCATCTAATCATAACCACCATTCTCTCTATATCCCTAATGAACACTTATTCAATTACAATAATTTCCCAAAGGTGGAAAAACCATCATCAAAATTCTAAGAATCATGTTCAAGAACCCCCAAGGGTTCCCAAACCAACACGTACCATTTAGATTTCATTCCCTAAACATTAAGAGGATGGGAACTACCTCTACAAATGGAATACCCTTTAAAATATAAAGATAAATATACATTAGTCAACATAATTCAGTTAATGAACTTATATGATGGTGAAGAGGACTTATATAAGCCAGACGATCATTATTACACATGAGTGAGAGGTTTCTAAGGTTGAGGTTAAGGAATATGGCTACCTAGCATCTAGGATTCGGTTCTGGATAGTGTCATCCATACAATTGAGACTAATAGAATAAAGATTCACCATGATCATCCAAGTGTGTGATAGCTAGCTTCATGCCCTTCAAGAGCATGTATAGATCCTATCTAGCTAGAAGACCACTTATCTATAGTATCATTACATATTTAGCCTCACAACCTCACAACTCCTAGTTCTTTTAACCTAATTTGAGTGAAAATACCACCCCTATAATTTGGGAATGTAATACTCTTAAATTGAAAATCCTATATTACCTTAGACGTGAGAATAATCTCAGATAATGAATTCAGGACTAATGAACAAGAAATAGATTATTTTAAAACATTTATCCATACTCTCAATTAGAATTTTGATATTGTACTCCCTTTTATTTTACAAGGAGTTCCTATAATAATTTTTAAAAATTCTAAAAAATATAATGTGACTTGAGACTATGGAGGCTATATCTAAATATTATCATGTTGAGAATGAATTTTATAACTTCCACGTAGTGATTTCCTTCAAAAATAAATACTGAGGGACTATGATTCAAGGGAACATTAAGAACCTATATATATATCTTTCCGTATCAATGAAGTAGATTCTATCTCTATTTTAGTTGATAATGGTTCTGAGATTAATATCATCCCATGCTAAACACTTTAAATATTTAGACTAAAATAGGTGGATTTGACTTTATCTTGTATAACAATCTAGGGATACAATAAGTGTAAACACACCAACCCCAAAAGCCTGGAGTCAGTGAATTACATTATTACATTGATACTATGAACAAGTTTTTTCAAACCAAGGGACCAAAGAGTTTATTATTTTTGAAAAAACAAATACAAACATAAGTTTTACATTATAACTTGAAAGAAAAACAACATATAAACTCTATTGGAAACACCCATAACACCAATATTATCTCTGCAAGTCAATAATAATATTCATTTTGCATCCTAGGGAAAAATAAAACATAAGAAAGGGGTGAGATCAGATGCGTAGTAAGGGAAAACAATAAAACCTAAGATATCATAAAAATAAATAATAAAGAAAGGTGAATAACTAAAACACATGTTAATAAAACATAATCTTGAGCATAATATAGAAGGAATAAAAGAAGAATAAATAATTCCATAAAAATAATCACATGAAACTTAGCCATGGATATTCTATTATTCAAATAATCACATGATTTATCAATTAATAATATGATAAATAGGGAATGCATAATTTTGGAAATCATAAACATATAGTCAAGGCCTTAGCCAAGACATATTAAAATAAATGGTTAAGGCCTCGACCAAATCCATTTCTATTTTGTCTCATTAGACCTACCGATGCATCGAGGGGCTATAGTGGGCCCAAACCATCACTTATTAAGTAAAATTAATTCTTAATATGAATGTGGTTAAATATAAAAAACATATACATATGAAATTTAAATAAATTTCCCTAATTTGTAAACATAATCACAAACCATTCTAAGTAGTATGGTGAATGGTATCAAGATAATGAATCCATAGTCAAAATGATCATAAAAAATTTAATAAAATATGGTAGATGATAATCATAAGAGATAAATATCAATAAATCATAAGATTCAAAATAAGCGTTTAAATAGATGAAAATACTCTAATAAATTCATCGATTAATTCTTGAGAGAAATTCCATTTGTTTACTTTTCAAAGAAGAGTTCTTTTGGAAAAATAATTTGTATTTTTTATAATTGTTTGTATAAAACCAGAAATGAATTAAATATAGTATTTCATGAAAATATTAGTTATTTTAAAAAAATAATTTTTTCTAATAATATACTATGGATGGTACTTCAAAATGGGTAAGAAACCGGGAAGTTCCCTTTAATCGGGCTTGCATGTTAGGAAGAATTAAGAAGGGAACCTTGTAGAACATGTACTTCCCATAAAAGAAAGACAAAATGATATAGATACATGAGTTTGGAGCATATAAAAAAATTTATAGTAATTATATAAAAATAAAGAATAATTATATTGGTGTAAAGAGAGATAAAGTGTAACCTAAATGAAAAAATGGAGGTTTGGGAAGAAACCCTTACCTTATGTCCGAAAGTATTCTGAACTTGTGCTTAATATTTATGGATAATAAAATTATATTCATTAATAAATTTATTTAGAACCTATTAAATATTTATTTTATTAATTATAATTTTTATTAAGTTCATTTAGGTCTTTTTTGATGAGTAATGAGATTCAATTTCATCATTCGGGAGTGTTCTTTTCATTGGTTTTCATGATCAGTTTACTTTTACACATATATGGAAGATCATGTAAAATAGAAATAATTATATATAATTAAAAATATATGTTATTAATTAGAATACGTAATATTTAATGGAATTATATATATTTTTTCCATATACGAGGATGATTCTTTATATTGAACTTTAATGATAATCATTTAGATCATTTTAGCAGTTTTCAATCGCCACAAACTAGTTGTTTTATTAATTAATATTATGTATATATATTGGTTAAAAAACATTAAATAATGTGTAATACATATATTATAATCTTTTTTAACCATAAAAATGTTTTCATGACCCTCCTTGAAGGTGGAATTGAAAAATGAAAACACATCATTTATAAAGGCGGTAAATTGGAACCTCTCGGATGATGTTTTCATCATTAAAATAAAAGGAAAAGGAGAAGAGACTTGATGGTGAATTTTACATTGACATAATAAAATTAAATTATATAAAATATACCAGATTTATCATGTAACATTGGATAACGGAGGAGAGGGAAGGATAAGAATGAAAAGAAATTGAAAGGAAAATAAAAGAAAAGAGAGAGGATTTTTACCTCTTGAATTCTCCTCCTTGAGAACCTCCTTAAAGGGATTGGTTTTGGAATTTTGTTAATACCAAAGGATAATGTATGTAGGGGAGTGGATTGGTAAGATTATTTTCTAGAATTTTGATAAGTCTCAAATCTTTGAAGGTGTGAGGATAAGAGGTGGTGAGGGGTGGTATTTATAGTGAAAGAGAGGGGTATTTTTTGAATATTTTATTCATTTTTTATAAAAATGGCTCAAGAATATGAATAGTTTGATAATTATCATAAAATATATTAAAATAATTAAGGATGGTTAGAGATTATGGGCTTAAATCATCTATACATCATATATGACTCAATAATTCATGTTTTTGTTAAATACCATTAATTACTGTATTTCACCATTCACAAAAATTCAACTATTTTAGAAAAAATATCAAAAAGTAACCCTATATGTTTTTTTATTTATATAATTCAAAAATATAATCCATTTTATAAAAATATTTTTCTAAAAATGATAAATTTAATTTATAAATAAAATCATCATTTATTTGAAAATACCAATTTTAAAACTATAACTAATTTTATAAAACATTGAAAAATTGATTAAGGTATCATAAAACTATTATATAATCATAAAAAAAAAATCATGAATTAATTAATCTATTTTATGAAAATAAATATCTTTTAAATCATTATATTATTTATACAATTTTAATTAAATATTTATGACTTGTAAAAATAGAAACACTTAATTTATTATTTTTAAAACATTTAGTTACTTATATCAAGATATAAATATATCATATTTTCATTTATAAGATTCCAAAATTTTATTTATACTTTCATAGGTGAAGTTACTATTCTATTGGTCATATTACTATTCCTAATGGTCACATTACTATTCCAAAGGTCAATCCACTATTCCATTGGTATTGGTTACTTAACTTCTAGAAATACCTCTTGTTTCATTCATTCTTCATTTATAAAAATTGTATTGTATTTTATAAGTGATGTTATGTGATTCATATTATATGAAATAACTATAAAAGGTAAATTTCATTGATAGAGTTATGGGTTGTCACATTCTCCCCTCCTATAAAAATTGCATCCTTGAAATTTTCCTAATGTCACCTCATAAAAATATTTGGTTAGTTATTCATCATAACTTATTCTGCTTCCCACATCACCTCTTCAATTTTATGTTTTTTACAATTTACCTTTACCAAATGAGTATTCTAATTCATCAACATATATTATATAGTGTCCATAATCTAGATAGGATCTTCACAGCAAGATAAATTAGGTTCTAATTTTATTTCTTCAGACGCAAGAATATGAGTTGGGTCTGACATGTACTTCATTAACAAAGAAATGTGGAACACATCAAGAAATTTTGAAAGGATTGGTATAATTTCCAAACAATAATCCACAGATCCGATTCTCTCCAGAATTTTAAAAGGTCTGATATACCTAGGGCTTAGTTTCCCTTTCTTTCCAAAACTTATGACACCCTTCCATAGAGATACATTTAGAAAAACATGATCTCCCACTTGAAACTCCAAATATTTCCTCCGGTTATAGGCATAGATATTTTTACTACTTTTCACTACTTTAATATGTGTTTGAATAATATTCACCTTTTTTGTTGTTTCCTATACATATTCTGTGACTATAAGATTCCTTTCACCAACTTCATCCCAACAAGTTGGTGCACAACATCTCTTTCCATACAATTCTTAATATGATACCATTTGAATAATATAATTGAAACTATTGTCATAGAAAAATTATGCCAAAGAAAATAATGATCCCACATAACTTGAAAATCAAGTGAACATGATCTCAACTTATCTTCTAAAGTTTGGATTTTCCTCTTTGACTAGCCGTCAGTTTGAGTGTGATAAGCAGTGCTCAAATGAAGCTTAATATCTAAATATTTTTAAAGAATTTTACAGAATTTTGATGTAAATCAAGGATCATAATCAGACATAATTGAAAGAGGTGCTTAATGAAGTCTTATAACTTCATCAATATAGAGTCATACAAGGAAATCCAGTGGAAAAACCTCCCTTATAGCGAGGAAATGTGCTGATTTGGTATGTCAATAAACAATTTTCCATATTGAATCATTGTTTATTTGAGTTTTTGCTAATACAGTAAGAAAATCCACAGTGATGTCATCCCATTTCCATATAAGAATAGGTAGAGGTTTAATATCTCATCTTGGATCATGTATTTCAGCCTTCACCTATTGACAGGCTAAACATCTTCATACATAATAAGGAATTTGCCTCTTCATATTTCCCATAGAAATGTTCCTTCAAATATCGATACATATTAGTGATAATAGGGTGTTGAGAAATTTGAGATATGAGAATCATTAAATATTTCCCTTTATAGCTCAGGTATTGAGGGAACCCAAATTCTATTCCCAAATTTTAGAATTCTATCCTCACACATGAAGTCTATCAACTTCCCATATTTCACAGATTTAATTTTCCTCTGAAAATTCTCATCATAAATATAATAACTTTTAATACATTACAATAAATATGGTTGTGCAACCAATTGAAAAAGTGATGAAATTTCACCTTCCTTGATAATTCCCATATCCATATTTTTTAGATCCATGTACACAAGATCATTGTCAATCCTCATTTTTTTTAGAACTCCATGATCCTTTCTGCACAATGCATTTTCTACCTTATTCTTTTTCCCTGTGTATTAGTGTATTTGAAAATCATAATCTTTTAGTAGCTCTATCCATCACCTTTTTTTCTCATATTGAGTTCTTTCTATGAAAATATAACTATATCATTATACATAAGTACACAACCAAGTTATTTCTTTGATGAATCACTATAAATCACCAATAAACCATTTCTTGATGATAGAGTAAAGATCAAATATTTCACTAATATCATATTCAATTATTGAAATCATTCCTCACATTTTTTTTTCTATACATACTCAACCCCTTTATGAGTAAGTTTGGTTAACAGGTTAGCTAATTGAGAAAAATTCTGAATGAAAATCTGATAGTAACCTACTAAACCAACGAAACTACATAACACAATTATGTTTGTTGGTATAGGCTATTCCTGAACTGCCTTTGTCTTCACAAGATCAACTGATATTCCATCCTTAGAGAAAATATGTCCAAGAAAATAAATATATTGAATCCAAAATTCACATTTTCTAAAATTCCCATATAACTCTTTTCATCTAAGATACTTTAAAAAAATACTCAAGTAGTTCTCATGGTCTTCATAGATTTTGGAATATATCATGATATCATCAATAAATACCACAAAAAATACATGAATATATACCTTGAAAACTCTATTCATTAGATCCATGAAAACAAAGGGTGTATTAGTTAGCCCAAATTCAATTACGATAAACTCGTAATGTCTATACCTAGTTTGAAATGATGTCTTTGGAATATATTCCTTCTTTACATGAAATTGATGATATCTAGAACGAAGCTAAATATTTTAAAAATATTGAGCTCCATGAAGTTGATCAAATAAATCTTCACTTCAAGGTAGAGGATACTTGTTCTTTATTGTAATAGCATTTATTTCTCTATAGTCAATGCACAACCCCATGGATCTATATTTCTTCTTGAAAAAAATAATACGGGCTCCCCATGGAGAAATAAAAGGGTGAATAAATTCACTATTACTCAACTCTTGTATTTGTTTATTTAGCTCCACTAATTCGAAAATGTCCATTCTATAAGGAGTTTTTGATATTGGCCTTTCATCAGGGATTAAATTAATAGAAAACTCAATTTCATGATCTATAATATGTCTAGGTAAATCATATAGAAATAAATCAATGTATTCTTGCACAATAGGTATATTTTAGTGACCCAAAATTTTCCATGTAATTTTTTTTCACTTTAATGGAATTATTCTAAGCCTACATGCTTTAACGGTACATGATTCTGAGGCCTGGTGAGCCCAGAATAGAAATTTTGTACTTTTTTTGTATTCTTAAGTAAACGTGTGGGTGTGTTTTTATAAATTTTGAACCAGGGCACCATTGAACTCAGATCTCTGAGATTCTCCTAGAGAAGACTTAAGTTCGGACATAAAGGGCCGAACGGAAAAGATTATTTTCTAACTTTTCAGAAATAAATAAAATAACTTTAAAAATTTATTTTATTTCCTTTTATCAACTGACGAGTGGTGGATGGAGATGATGCGGTGCAATAATGAGGCGGTGAAGAGGCACATTAATGAGACTCATTAATGGATTGTTAACTCACAAAGTAACAATGCGTTAATGATGTGTAACAATGACACTATTTCAAAAATTAAACAGTGTGGCGACACAATTATTTTTATTTGTGTTGATGCATTGGGAAGAAGGAAGTTAATCAACGAGTGATCTCTGATGAATCACCATCAAAATTCCTCTAAATCTAAATATAAGATCACGGGATGATGAATGTTGGAGAATCAGATCTGGAGATTGATGAGTGGTGGAAAATGACAACGATCACGGATCAACGATGACACAGAAATCTTCCTTCACCCTCAACGGATCCAATGTATCTAGGAAGGGTTTGAATTTGTGTTTAAATTCCCTGTTATTCGTTCTAAAATAATGAGTACGAATCAACTGACGAACGGGTTGACCCAAAGATTGATTTTTTTGAAGGAGTGTGTTTTATTTGGGGTATTGTGTAGGATTTGTTGACAGCATGATTTTACTTCAATCCCTGAACCTCCCTCTTGTTTAAACCTCTAACATGGAGGGCCCGAGCCGATAGAAACAAGGATCAAGCACATTCTATTGTGTGTTCTTGGTGATCATATTCTCAAAATGATGGAACGATAGTTTTAAGGTATTCTTGGTGAAGAGGGGGATCCCCAAGGACTAAAGGTGAAGGTGGGGCAAAGAATGAACCACTGGATCACGTTTGGTGGTCCATCGAGCAACCTACCAGCGACAGCATCGACGACGACCGGCAGTGGCCCATGGTGGTGACTGCAAGCGGAGGGTGGTGGTGCACCCGTTAGTGTTACATGGAGGCTAGAGGCCACAACCGAGCCATGTCCGGGCTGGGGAACCGGATCACATCAGTGGGTCAGTCCTCATCAGGTGGGCCACACCCCACCTGTTGGGTCGGGCCAACCGCGGGTTGGACCTGCGGTCCAATGGGTCGGACCTACACCGCCAGGCCGGGCCCGCACCACCAGGCCGCACCCACCACCAGGCCAGACCCATGCTGAACCCATGTCAGACCCCTAGACCAGGTTGGGTTGGGTTGGTCCGACCGAGTCGAACCGGCCCCGGACCCGACCAACCCCGTTTCACTAAAATGCTAATAACTATCAGACTAGAAGTTTGATTGACGCACCATCTATGAAACAAGGACCCTTGAAATAAGGAAATCATTTATATATACTCTATATGAGTTTTTGAAAAGATTGGAATATGGTCGGGTTAGATCAGACTCGAATCTAACCAGACCCTATTTGCAAAAATGCCCATATCTAACAGACTGGGCGTTCAATCGACGCGTTGTCTGTTGTATTTGGACCCTTATGATGAACGGTCCTTTGGGTTACTATTTGCAAGACTTTGTGGCAGTTGAAGTATGAACTATGGATTGAGGAGTGGATCCTCCCAAAATTAAGCATACTAAGTGCGGGAATCTAGTGGTTGGATGTGACATAAATAATGAAGAGAAACCCTTTGTGGATCGTCATAAAAGTGAACCTTCATGGATCAGCAGTAGTGTGACCCGACGTTGATCATCCATAGAGAGACCCACCATAGATCAACAACTGAGCGACCATTTGTGGATCAGTAGTAGAGTTACCCTTCATGGATCAGTAGTAGAGCGACCCTTTGTGGATCAACAGTACAACAACCCTTCATGGATCAGCAATAAAACCTATCAATAGAATAATATGATCTATCTTTACAACTAATCATCCTCACCTCTGTACTTTAAGTTATACCTGGTGTGATCTATATTTTACTTTGTGCTCTATGATTGAGATCATGCTTTGTGGTTTTTCTCTTGTGGGATCCTAAGAGACCTTCGAGGGTGTTGAGATCCCTACTGAGTATTGTTATACTCACCCCTATATGGTCTTCACCCGCACATTGTTCTGTCTTATACAGACGATGGACAACTTGACTGAGACTTTGGAGAGCCAGGGCTAGATGGTACACAGAGGTGATTGATTGATGTGGTGATCTGCAGTGACGAGCTTTACCAACCCTTCAGGTAGGATCCTTGATACACAATATCTAGAGTTTATTTTTATTTTTACTGTACTACTCTTTTAGTTGGGCTTGTACACTTGCCCCTTTTTTAATTTCAGTACTTAATTTTATCGTCAATGGTGGTTTCTAGTGGTGGTTGTACTACTCCTTTTCCTTTGTGTTTTGTTTGTGTGCAATGTACCCTGTCTTTGTGTGTACAGGTTTAAAGGAAATGCTTTTCCTTTTTTGGTTTCGCCTTTCTGGTCCTTGTCATAAGCCCCTGGACTATGAAAGTCGAGCTTGGGGTAGTCATGAGATGAGACCTAGGGGACAAGTCATTACAAGGTGGTATTAGATAGAGGTAGGTTCTACCCAAAGAACTAAGATTCTCTACTTTTCTCAAGAGCGTTAGGTGTCTCGAGTTCAGATTTCAGTTCAGGGAGTCCAGTGTTGGTGCAACAACCGACATATCTATACACTAGGACCTTGAATTATTTTTTCTGACTCGGTACACAAAAATACTAGTTTCATGTGTTTTGAAAATGTTTTACACTTGAAATCTTTTGAGTCAGCTCACCGGGTATAACTTATTGACTTTGGTGCATTGTTTTTTCTTACAGGATGCTTCCATGTAGAAAACCAGCCAGGATTCCATTGAGAGGTCATGATAAAAATCCACCGAGCAATGAGGCATCGGTGTAGGGCCCTCTTACAACAATGGTACCTTCAGATGGTGTACCAGTAGCACCACCACCCATAGGGAAACAATTTCCACCAGCCCCACCAGTGGACAGTGCACACCGACTGAGTTCATTGCACAATTTCTAGAGATAGAGGCTTATGAGGTTTCAAGGCGAGACAAATCTGTAAGCAGCTAAGGATTGGCTGGAGGATGTGACACAATTTTTTTTATTGGTTGAGACACGAACAGAACAGATGGTGATCCTAGATTCTAGTCTCTTTTAGGGAACAATAGTGATATGGTGGAGCTTGACGCTCCAGACACAGGATGAGATGGCTCTTTCCTGATTGGACTTTGAGAACCTCTTTAGGGAAGAGTTCATACCAGTGACACTATGCTCAATGTGTATTCAGGAGCTACTGCACTTATAACAGGGCAGTATTACTGTGGCACAATACTCAACAAAGTTTACCGAACACTCCTGCTACTCCACCGACATGGTACGAGACCCTTTCTTCTAGGCTCTGATGGGAGATCAGGGCATCAATGATATCTCACAACATCCCGGTGTAGGATGAATTACTTGAGATAGCTCTATTGGTAGAGAGATTCTTAGCCGAGCAGACATCGACGACGAGAGCCACCACCAGACGACAGGTCATTGAGTCATCTGTAACAGGTAGTAGACAGAAGATTCAGAGGCCCAAATGGGATTGAACTTCTGGGGGATAACCCCAGGATGTAGTTTCAGAGGTTTGGAGCTTGATAGGTAAATGAGGTCAGTAGAGGGACTAAGTTTGTTACTTCTATAGTAGACATGGGAACATAGCTCGTGACTATCCGACTCCCCACACAGATGATCGGAAAACAGTGGAGGGACTGCTGAGACAGAAGTAGAGGCACCAATAAGACGACCAAGTAGGTCACGATCATGGAAGGGGAGTGGGGAAAGTGACAGTAGGTGGAATCAGGTAAGAGGGAATACCACCACCACCCATAGCCAGTCCACCACAGGATCCAGGAATATGTGGATGGGGAAAGGCACAAATCCAGGTAGTAGAGGGCTAATACCCAGACATTCCTAAGATGATATGAGGTATGATATATGTCTTCTCTACTTTAGTTGTAGTGCTTATCGAAATGGGTTACAATAACTCCTTCCTTGTCGCAGATCTTGTGCATAAATCCGAAATATCAACCGATTCTTTGGCCTGATCTTTGATATTAAAGACCACCACCGGAGGAGATTCAATGGTCACACGATGGTGCCGACAGTGTGACCTTCCTCTCGGAGTATAGAGTTTCAGATGGGATCTCTTAGTAGCGACTTTGAAGTCCTAATATGTCATATTGGGAATGGACTGACTCTCAGTAGTTAATGATCAGATCGACTGCTTGAGACGTACAGTGCAATGTACACATGATGATGGAGTCCAGTTTTCTTTTGTGGGTGAGAAGAAAAATAGAGTAGCACAAGATGGACTCACACTTTGGAGGGTGCGTATGATCACTCATCAATTGAATAACATGACCTTCGATATGGTGGATGGGGTGAGTCCATAGTTTCGTATGGCAGTTGATGAGTATGTTAATGTATTTCCAGAAAATTTCCCAGGACTACCTCCTCGTAGAGAGGTAGATTTCTGCATTGACTTGTACCCAGGGATGACACTAATATCTACACCCACATATTGAATGGCTCCTGCGGAGATCCTAGAGATGAGGGTATAGTTGGATGACCAGTAGAGGAAGGGGTTTGTAAGGCCTTGTGTTTCTCCATGGGCAACCCTAATGTTGTTTTCTAAGAAGTAAGACAAGATATTGAGGCTATGTGTGGACTTCCGGCTTCTAAACCAGGTGGCCGTGAAGAAAAAATATCCACTACTGAGGATAGATGACCACTTTGATTAGATGAAAGGAGAAAAGTGGTTCTCAAAGATAGAACTCAGACCAGGCTATCACCAGATTCATGTACTAGATAGGGACATCCTAAATACGAGCTTCAAATGTTGATACAAAAATTATGAGTACTTACTTATGCCTTTCGGCACGATGAATGCCCCATCCATGTTCATAGGACTCATGAATCAGATCTTCCAAACTTACTTGGACCGTTTTGTGGTAGTATTCATTGATGATATCTTAGTGTACTCAGTGTCGAAGGAGTAGCACATTATACACCCGAGGATAGTTTTGGACATGCTTCAGGAGTACCATATTTATGGAAAGATCTCGAAGTGTCAGTTCTGGATACGAAAAGTCTATTTCTTGGGAAATGTAATCTTAGAGGCTGGAGTTGCAGTTGATACAGTGATGACCGAGGCGGTGCTTGCTTGGGAGCCACCCAGGAGTGTAACAGAGGTACAAAGTTTCCTTGGGTTGGCATACTACTATCGAAGATTCATACTCAACTTCTCCAGAGTAGCAGTACATATGACGACTTTGAAAAAAAAGGGAAAACCCATTGTGTGGACAGAAAAATACCAACAAAGCTTCCAGCAGTTGAGGCAGATCTTGACCAGTGCTCCCATATTGAGGTTTCTAGAGGAGGTAATCAACTGCATGGAATAATGTGATGTATCAGGAACCAAGCTAGGGTGTGTCCTGATGTAGGGTGATGCAGTGACTACTTATGGATCATGACAGTTGAGACCTCATGATCAGAACTATGCGACTCATGATCTTGAGTTTGTAGTGGTGGTCTTCACACTGAGGATGTAGCGATACTACCAAATGGGTGAGCGGTTCATTGTCTACTCAAACCACAAGATCCTTAGGTATATCCTTTTCCAGAAGTATTTGAACCTGAGACAATGGTGTTGGCTATAATTACTCTAACACCATGACTTCAAGATATTCTATACTCTTGGGAAGGGGAAAATGGTGGCAGATGCTCTTAGTTGGAGATCGAGTTTGCAGTTACTGAACGAGGTCTCAGAGCAGTTGTCCTCGCTTCAGATATTCTTCATGGATAAAGATGAGATAGTTTTCCTTTAGTCGATGCTAGTTTCCCCTCCACTTTTACAGTGAGTAAGGAAGGTGTAGCTTAAATATAGAAGCTACAAGACTACATGTGCTCATATATCCACATGAAATGCACCCAATTAATATTCTGAAGGTGAGGAGCACATCATTTTTTCATAGGGTGCACTGTTGTACCAGTGGCATTGCGAGAGGATGTGCTGAGAGAGTTTCATAAATCCACCTTGTTAGTACGTCCAAGAGTAGAGAAGATTTAATTAGACCTCTGATGCCAGTAATGGTGTCCAGACATGAATAAGGCAGTGGTTGAGTTTGTTTCCAGGTGCCTGACTTGCTAGCAAGTGAAGGCCGAGCATTAAGTACTAGCGGGTTTGACCCAGCCCCTCAAGATAAAAGAATGGAAGTGGGATGGGATATTGATGGGATTTGTGACAGGCTTACCACATACATCTAGAGGACACGATACCATCTGGGTGATTGTTAATCAAATTACCAAGTCATCCCACTTCCTTGATATTCAAGAGAAGGGTTCAGTAGAGAGCTTGGGACGCCTCTACGTTCAAGAGATCGTGCAAATTCACGGGGTTCCTTTGACGATAGTCTAAGATCATGATGTAAACATTACATATTAGTTGTGGAAGGGATTTTAGGAGGCATTTGGGCCTCATCTACATTTTAGCACAACCTTCCACCCTCAGATTGATGGTTAGATGGAGTGGACCATCCATACATTGGAGTAAATGCTTCGTGCTTGTGTCCTGGATTTTGGTCACAGTTGGGAGGACCACATACCATTGGTGGAGTTTTCGTACAATAATAACTACCACTCCACCATCAGTATGAAACCTTTTGATGCACTCTATGGATGACTGTGTAGATCACCTTTGTTCTGGACAGACCTGGGAGAGTCAACACCTGTGGGTCCGGAGATGGTATGGGATACCACCGAGAAGGTTCAGGTAATCTGAGAGTGGATGAAGACTACACAAAACCGATAGAAGTCCTATGAAGATAGTTGAAAGATACCTTTGGAGTTCCAGGAGGGGTCCACGTATTCCTACGGGTCTCCCCTCGATGAGGACTACAAATATTTGGATGAGGTGGAAAACTGTCACCAAGGTTCATTGGACCTTTTCTGATTCTTCAGAAAGTGGGCAAGGTGGAATAACACTTAGATCTACTACCATATTTGGAGAAGGTGCACGATGTCTTCCAAGTACCCCGACTGAGGAGATATGTGCACATCCCTTCTCACATCATCGACCACAGTGAGATGGAAATTGACAACAGGGCGACTTTCACGGAGTACCCGGTGGAGATAGAGAATCGATAAGAGAGGACCGTCTGCAGATGGTTGATTCCTCTGGTGCACATTCAGTGGCTGCATAGGAATCTCCAAGAGAGCACATGGGAGCAGGAGTCTCAAATTCATGTGCAGTACACCCATTTGTTTATTTAGCCCTTGGTTGGATTTTTAGGATGTAAAGACCTCAGGGGGAAGGGGGGGGGGTGAATGTAGTGACCCAGAATTTTCCATGTAATTTTTTTACACTTTAATTTAATTATTCTCAGTCCACACACTTTTATGGCACATGATTTTGAGGCTCGGTGAGCCTGGAATAGATTTTTTGAACATATTTTCTATACGCTTATGTAAACGTGCAAGCATGTTTTTTTAACTTTTAAACCGGTGCTTCGATTAAAAATCTGAGGGTACTGTTGAACTCAGAGTGCCGAGATTTTCTTATAAAGGACTTAAGTTCGACCAACAAGGGCCGAATAGAAAATTTTATTTTTTAGACTTTTTAGAAATAAATAAAATAACTTTAAAAAGCTATTTTATTTACTTTTTTCAACCGATGATTGGCGGATGGTAATGCTACGGTGCAGTGACAAGGCTGTGATGAGGCACATTAATGAGACTCATCACTAGCTCATTAACTCAAAAAGTAACGACACACTAATGAAGTGTAATAGCAATGTTGTTTTATAAATAAAATAGCATGGTGACACAATTATTTTTATTTGTGTTGACATGTTGGGGAGTGGGAAATTAATCGATGGGTGATCTATTAAAAATCTCCAACAAAATTCCTCTCCAATGAAAAATAAGACCGTGAGACGATGAACATTGGAGAATCGGATCCGGAGATCGATGAGTGGCGATAAACTCCAATGACCGCATATCTACGATGATGCATAAATATTCCTTCACCCTTAACAGATCCAATGTATCTAGGTAGGGTTTTACATTGTGTTTAAATTCCCCGTTCTTAGTATTAAAAAAATGAGTGTGGATCAACCGACGAATGAGTTGATCTGTAGATCATATGTTCTTGCAGGAGGGTGTTTCACTTAGTGTTTTGTGCAGGATTTGTTGATTGCATGATTTTACTTCAATATCTAAACCTCCCCCTTGTTTAAACCTCTAACAGGGAGGGCCCGAGCTGACAAACACAAGGCCCTACCACCTACGCTTGTGTTTTCTTGGTGACCATATTCTCGAAATGACAACGCAATAGTTTTTAGGTCTTCAAGGCGAAGAGGGTGATCCATGAGGACTATAGGCATAAGTGGTGTAAATTACGGACCCCCGGAGCCCGTTCGGTGGTCCATCAAGCAACCTGCCAGCACACCGGCACTAGCGGCGGCCGTGGGTGGAGGGTGGCAGTGTGTCCATCAGTGTACTGAGGTGGTAAGGATGTTAAACACCTATCAACCCCACGTGAAGGAGCATCCACATATGGCCGCTTGGTTTGCTGGTGGAATGTGGTCTATTGACCGAGTGCGGGAGTAACAACTAGCCGTGTTGGGTGAAAGGGCGGTGCCGGCTGGCACCACCCGCTGGAGAACCAGACACAGCTGAGCCGTGTCCAAGCTGGGGAACCAGCGCACATCAGCAGGCCCAACTTCATCAAGTGGGCCGCACCCCACCTAGTGGGCCAGGCCAACCGCGGGCCAGACCCGAGGTCCAACAGGCCGGACCCCCACGGACGGGTCGGACCCGCGTCACCGGGCTAGACCCACCACCAAGATAGAACCATATTAATAGGATGAATCTATGGGCCCAATGGGCTGGAACCATACTGAACCCACGATGGACCCTCAAATTAGGTCGAGTCGGGTCGGTTCAATCGGGTCAGACCAGACCTGGATCCGGACCCGACCGACCCCGTTTCACTAAAATACCAATAACTATCAGACCGAACGTCCAATTGAAGCATATTCTACAGAACAAGGATCCTTGTGATAAGGCAGTCCTTTAGAGATATTATATATGCTTTTTTTTTTCTGTGAATATTGGCATATGAACGGTTTGGATCGAACTCAAATCTAACCAGGCCCTTTTAAAAAAAATTCACATATCTTATAGACCGAGATTCTGATCGACGCACAGTCTATTGAATTTAGACCCTTATGATGAGAAGGTCCTTTGGGTTTCTATTTTTGGGATTTCATGGTGGTTGAAGTATGACTGATGTCTTGGGGAGCAGATCCTCCCGAAATCATGAGTGATAAGTGAGAGAATCTAGTGGCTAGCAATGGCGTGAAGAATGAAGAGAGACCCTTCATGGATAGGCTTAAAAGCAATGCTTCATGGATAAACATAAAAGAAACTATTCATGGATAAGTATGAGAGCGACCCTTCATGGATCAGCAGTAGCATGCCCCGATGTGGATCAGCCGTAGAGCGACCCTCTATGGATCAACAACTCAATGACCCTTTGTGGATCAACAATAGAGTGCCCATTCATGGACTAATATCAGAGAAACCCATTGTGGATCAGCAGTACAACAACCCTTTGTGGATTAGTAGTAGAACCTCTCATCAGAATAAGATGATCTATCTTTACAACTAATCATCCTCACCCATGTACTTTAATTTATACCTAGTGTGAGCTGTATTTTACTTTGTGATCTGTGATTGAGATCATGCTTCGTGGGGTTTACCTTGTGGGATCCTAAGAGACCTTAAGGGGTCTTAGGGTCCTTACTGAGTATTGTTATACTCACCCCTATACAAGGTTCACCCGCACCTTGTTGTGTCTTGTGCAGACGAAAGACAATTTGACAAAGACTTTGGAGTGCTAGGGATAGAGGGTATACTAAGGTGACCCATTGATGTGGTGAGCCTAAGTGATGAGATATACCAAAACATCAGGTAGGATCCTTAGTAGACAATATTTGTAGCTTTTTTCCTTTTACTATATTACTCTTTCTGTTAGGCTTGTATATTGGCCCCTTTTTTACTTTCAGTACTTACTTTTACTCTCAATGGTGGTTTCTAGTGGTGGTTGTACAACTCCTTTTCGGTTGTGTTTTTCTTATGTGAAGTTTTAGTTTTCTATCTATGTACATGTTTAAAGGAAATGGATTCCATTTTTGGGGTTCACCTTTTTAGTGCAAGTCACCAACCCCTGGCCTATAGAAGGCAGGCTTTGGGTAGTCACGACATAGGCCCTGGGGAACGAGTCATTACATACATCCTCAATTTGAATATTTCTTTACTCATCTATAGATTACGTTTTCTCTTAATCCCAAAGAATTTCATTTAGTATAGATACTAGGGGTAGATTTGGATAAGAATTAGATGATGAATTTTATGCCCTAAAGATAAGGGATTCTACATCTTCCTCACAAATTGTAACTTCATTCTTCTTGGAATATATTTTTGCACCATATTTTGAAAGGCATCCCATAAGAAAGATTATATAAAAATAAACCATATTTATGATGATAATTTTGGAAACTAAAGAATGTTTATGTTTCATAAAGGATACTGATTGGCATATATTTTTTTTCTATGACACTTCAATTAGGATTTTTGACTGAAAAATCTTTTATTATATCAAAATGTAGATTTCTAATTTTCTTATAAAAATGGGATGATATAATAGAATGCAATGATCCATAATCAAATAAATCATTTTATATATTTGAGGAAACAATTAAAATACCTACCACCACATCATTAGGAACTTTAACCTCCACTGTTGTGATCACATAAGCTTAACCTTTATCCATCCTCCCTTTTTAGGAAATTTTCTTTGAAACATTGTAAAATCATTTTCATAGTGTCCCATATCCCTAAAATTGTGGTATTAAAAATTTGTAGCTTTTTTCATTCACTTAAAATCATGGGATTAGTGGATTTTCTCCATACATGAAACAAACTCCTTTTCCTTTTAAGAAGGGGCTAAAGTGTTTCCTTTCACAAGTATCACATGTTAGAAAATTCCTTTTTTATTCTTCCCTTTATTTATTATTTCCTCCACCACACTCTTATTCTATTGTTTTTCATTAAAGTCATAAGACTTAGATAATTATTTCTCTATATTAATAGTACATGAAACTATATATTCATATGATGATAATGTTTTGGAGAACAATTCCCTTCATAGGAATGGTTTTAACCCATCAAAGAATTGATCAATATTGATCCTCGGGTAACATTTATAGCCCGTAACATGCCTTTATAACCTTGAAAAATTGAATTCATAATTGGAAACATTTTTATCCTCTTTCTATCACATAATCAAGAATTTCCTCTCCATATCTGCTTGTTGTTCGTGTGGGAAATATTTTTACAAGAAAATTTCCTTAAAATATTTCCATTCCATATTTGAAATTTATTCCTCCTCCTTCGTGTTTTTAATTAATGACCACCACTAATTCAAATCTCCCAAGAGATGATAAATTTCTATGATGACATTCTCTATTTCATTACTTCCCAAATTGAGAAATATCTTATCTAAGGAACTTATACACTACTCAACAACAATTGGGTTTGTAGTTGCATTGAATTATGGAGGTTGTTCTCTCTTGAAGTAGTATAACATTATTCCTCAATTCTGTGGATCAAAATTCTCTATACAGGTAAAGTTATTATTCATAACCCTATCTAGATATCCTAGTATATTTATAAGTTTCTCTGAACCAGTAACAACTCCAGTACCAACATCATTATCTTGAATAGGAGGGAAACCCTTATATGGGATACATGTATTGATACATTCTCCATTCCTTCCACTAGGAACCATTTCTAAATAATGGAATACACTAAATTAGGTTATAAATCAAAATTCATAATTTTTAAATATAAAAACACTTAACATAAATTGGAGATTAATTCAAAGATAATATCATAATCAAAAACATGGTTTCTTTGGGGACATATTTACTTTTAATTCCTTCATAATGGTTTTCAAATAAAATGTGAATTATTTTAAGCATATCCCCTAGGAGTATCAAACCAAGTGCATAGTAAGGCCCATTGTCATATACCCAGTTACCCCGAGTCAGGCCCAAGACACCTTGTCAGAGTTTTTACCTCTGGGTACATCTATTTAAAAACCACATCCACTTGGAGTATCCAGACAATGATAAATTTCTAGGAATACCAACATAATCTATACCTTACCAAAATGCTACGATGTTCTTTCTATGCTTATCCTAAAATTATATATTAAGCTTATATTACTTAATCTTTATTTTATAAATCTAGTTTCCATGGTTTCTACTAAGCTTCCTATAATATAAACTGTTAAGACCCGAACCCCAGTATTATGGAGTTGGTGTCTTACTCTATTACATTGGTACTATAAACAATTGTTCATATCCCAAAGGACCTAATAGTTTAGTGTTTTTTGGAAAACCAAATACAAAAATGAGTTTTAAATTATAACTTGAAAGAAAAAAACATTGAAACTCCATTGGAAACATCCATAACTCCAAGATTATCTCTTCAAGTCATTCATAATATACATATTCGTATCTTGTGGAAAAATAAAACATAATAAAGGGATGAACTAAGATTCTTAGTAAGGGTAACAAATAAAACATAAGATACCAAAAACATAAATAATAGGGAAAAGTGAATAACTAAAATACGTTCTAATAAAACACAATCTTGAGCATAATATGGTAGGAATAAAAGTTGAATAAATAATTCCATATAAATAATAACAAGAAATATAACCATGAATATTCTACTAGTTGAATAATCACATGATTTATAAATTAATAATATCATAATGAGAGAATGAATAATTCTAAACATCATAAACATACTGTCAAGGCCTTGGCCAAGGCAGCTGAAAATAAATTGCTAAGGCCTCGACCAAATCCATTTTTATTTTGTCTCATGAGACCTACTAATGCATAAAGGGTAAATAGAGGGCCTCACACATCAAATACTATGAAAAATTCATTCATCATATGAATTATGTTAAATATAAACAACATATACATATGAAATTAAAATAACTTTCCCCAATCTATAAACATAATCACTAACCATTCTGAGTAGTATGTTGAATGGTATCAAGATAGCACATCCACAGTCAAAATGATCATAAACCATTTAGTAAAATATGATAGATGATAATAGTCAGAGATAAATATAAATAAATCATAATATTCAAAATATATGTTTAAATATATTAAAATACTCTTATAAAATCATCATGGAATTCTTGAGTGAAATAACATTTTTTACTTTGCAAAGAATATTTCTTTTGGAAAAATTATTTGTATTTGTCATAATTGTTTTTATAAAACTAGAAATGAAAAAATATAGTTTTTCATGAAAAAATTAAATATTTTAAGAAAACTAATGGTGTAATATAATATATTATTTATGGTACTTGAAAATGGGTAAGAAATAGAGAAGTCTCATTTAATAGGGCTTGCATATCAGGAAGAATTGAGAAGAGAACCACGTAAAACGTGTATTTACCATAAAATAAATATTAAATGATATAGATAAATTATTTTGGAACATATAAACATAATTTATAATAATTATTTAAAAATAAATAATTATTACATTGGTGAAAAGAGAGAGAAATCATAACCTAAATGAAAAATGGATGTTCAGGAAGAAACCCTTACCTTATATCCGAAAGTGCTATGCACTTACACTTAATGTAATGGATAATGAAATTATATTCATTATTAAATTAATTAATAACCTATTAAATATTTATTTTATTTATTAAAATTGTATTAAGTTCATTTATGAATTTTTTTGATGAGTTATGAGATTCAATTTCGTCGTTCGGGGGTGTTCTTTTCCTTGGTTTTCAAGATATGTTTACTTTTACACATATATGAAAGATCATATAAAATGGAAATAATTAATAAAAATTGAAATTATATGTTTTAAATTAGTATAAATAAAATTTAATAGTCTTATATATTATTTTTTTCCATATATGAGGATGATTCATTAGATATAACTTTAATGATAATCGTTTAGATCATTTTAGCAGTTTTTTGATTGTCACGGACTAGTTTTTCTTTATTAATTAATATTATATATATATATTGATTATATAAATTTAAATAATTTTTAATACATATATTATAATATTATTTTAATATAAAAATGGTTTTATGATCAAAATTGAAGGAAAAATTGATAAATGAAAACATGTCATCCACAAAGGTGATAAATTGAAACCTCTTAGATGATGTTTTCGTCTTTAAAATAAAAGTAAAAGGAGAAGAGAATTGACAAAGTATTTTCCATTTAAATTATAAAATTATAGTATATAAAACATAATAGAGTTATGATGTCACTTTTGAAATGATAGGAGAGGGAAGAATAAGAAAATAAAAGAAATTGAAAAGAAAATAGAAGAAAAGAAAGGGGATTTTTTACCTCTTGAATTATCCTCCTTGAGAACTTCCTTAAGGGGATTGGTTTTGATATTTTGTTGAGAAAAAATACTCATGGAAGTGGGAGAGGGTATTGGGAAGAGCATTGGATAGAAATTGGACAAGTATAAAATATTTGAAGGTGTGAGGAGAGGAGGTGGCGAGGGGTGGTATTTATAGTGGTGAAGAGGGGAGTATTTTGAATATTTTATTCATTTGTTTATTAATTTGGCTCAAAACTACAAATAATTTAATATTTATCCAAAATAATATTAAAATAATGATTTATATTTTGTAATTATGGGTTTATATCCTCCATAAATCATCTATGAATCAATAGTTCATGTTTTTATTAAATATCATAAATTACCGTATTTCACTATTCACAAAAAAATCAACTATTTTAGAAATACATAAAACATTCAATGTAACCATTTTAAAATGTGTCTAATTTAAAAATGGACTCCATTTTATGAAAATAATTTTATAAATATTATAAATTTAATTTTAAAATAAAATCCTCATTTATTTGAAAAATACCAATTTTATAATTATAACTAATTTTATAACACATTAAAAAATTAGTTATGGTCTCATAAAACTATATTATAATTATAATACAAAATATTATTAATTTATGAATATATTTAATGAAAATAAATTACTTTTAAATAATTATATTGATTATAAAATTGTAATTAAATATTTAGGGATTACAAAAACACAAACACTTAAATTATTATTTCTAAAACATTTAGTTACTTATATCAAGATATAAATATATCATATTTTCACTTATAAGATACCCAAGTTTTATTTATACTTTCATAGGTAAATTTACTATTCTATTATTCATATTACTATTCTTAATGGTCACATTACTATTCTAAAGATCAAATTACTATTCTATTGGTATAGGTTCCTTAACTTCTAGAAATACCTCTTATTTCATTCATTCTTCATTTATAAAGTTTTTATTGTACTATATAAGTGATTTTTTGTGATTAATACTATATTAAATATCTATAGTAAGGTAAATTTTGTTGATATAATTTGGGTTCATTATAATAAGAGAGAGTAGAAACCCCTAGGAAAGATTCTACTAATAACCCAATTTAGGGACCCAGATTTCAACACAGAGCTCATGGTTTCTAGATAATACCTAACATTAAATGATATAATTGGATAAAACATGATGCATATGTATATTATAGTTCCATTATAATATCACTAATGACTGAACTATTCTATCAATTTTTAATAAATAATGCTACATGGTGATGGTTCCCCTTTCGATACATATAAAAATTGGTATATTAATAATAGGAATTACAAAAAAGGATGAAAAAATAATTAGTTCAAGAATGTAATAAAATAAATGACTCCAAAATGATTGTAATTCGCCTCTAATAATCAATTGAATAATTTTAAAGATAGATAATTTTTCCCATTCACTACATCAAGGAAAAAACCATGATCTTGGAAGATTCTTAGTGCTCCAAACAAATGAAAAATGATCTCAGAACAACCACTTCCCCTACAAGGGGAAACATAACGTGATCATTAAATCATTTCCACTACCATAAGTAGAAATGATCCCTTTATTCCCGTGATAATGGTCCCCAATATAATAATAACTTATTATAAGGACTGGATAACTAAATACTGGTCAATACAGTCAATAAAATTGGATGACATATAATAACCTCACAAAAAGAAGACTCAAGGATTAGGAAGTAATAACTCAATATTTATGATCTTTACAGATGTATAAAAACATCTGTTAGATACCAACATCAATGAACTCAATGATAATTATATTGATATGAAAAGATATGAGGACCCCCCCCATTTTTTAGGAAATCCCCTTATTTAAAGAAAAGGTGGAAGATCAATTCTATACTTCTCCCAACTTCAATAGGGGTCAACTTGATGATTCTATAATTATTTTTGAGGAATGTGTCACAATATATTTTAATGAACTTATATAGATAAAATTAGGAAATTTCAAAGATCCATGACCCAATTTGATAAGTGAAGTTATGCATTCTAAATAGAAGGAGTCATATATTTCATTTCTCAAGAAGTACTGATATGTCTTTTCTTTTAATTACCTGGAGATTTCAGGAATATACCCATATAGTTTCTTTAAATTACCTCAATCTTCCCTGTAAAAATCATGGCTTTAAACAATAGATAATAAGTATACATATATATCGCAATACTATTGTTAAAGAAGAGGTCAACAAACTAATAAAATCTCATTTTATTTGTGGATTCCAATACCTAAAATGGTTGTCCAACATCATTACTATTAAGAAAAAGAATATAAAAATCAGTTTCTATATCAACTTTTAAATTTTCAATTGACATTGACCAAAGAAAAAATTATTAGTCATGATCATAATTTTTTTATTAACATAATGAAAGGGTTTTAAGCCCTTTATTTCTTGGGAAGATATTTTAGGTATAACCAAATCTAAATAACCCCTAAAGATGAAGAAATTACAAATTTCTAGGAATCCCATGTGGTGTAATTTTATCAAATGATTCCCTATGGTTCGAAAAGAACTAGGGACAATTATTTGTATATTATAAAAACTATGGAGTAATATATGGATGATCTGGTGGTTAAGTAACACCAGAAACATAAACACTTTACCAATTTATAAATAGTGTTCACCAGACTATAAAGGCACAACTTGAAAATGAATCCATTAAATTAGGATTTTAGAGTTACCTCAAGTAAATTCATTAAGTTTATTTTCAATCACAAGAGTATCAAGATAGATCTCAAAAGGACTAAGTTAATTATTGACATACTGCTCTTTGGAACCTACATGAATTAAGAGTCTTTAAAATGTGTATTTCCTATATTTTGTGCTTCATTACATATATTATGATAAACTTCATGACTTTCACTAGATTTATGAAGATAGAAGAAACCTAGAAATTAGATGGAGAGTTCCAAATCACATTTGAAAACATGAAGTAATATCTATTCCATGCTACAGTTTTAATTCTTCATATTGAAGAAAAAAGCTATTATAATATACATGGAAGATCTATAGTGATCACTTGGTGCACTTTTAGCACCAAAAAATTGATTTCAAATAAAAAATTCTATATTAACCCATCCACATGATGCTAGAAAATTAGAATAAATGTGGAAGAGTTAAAAGACATATCTCACTATGATATTTGTTGTGTAAACGTTATAAAACTATTTATAACATCATGAGGTTCATTTGGTCTCTTGAATTGATCCAATAAATTACATACCTGACCACATGATACTGATTGAGTATCCAGTGTGCTGAGAAGTGATTTTATAAAAATTCTAGATCAGTTTTTTACCTCAGAAGGAAACTAAGGGGAAGGTGCTTAGGAAATTTCTTGCTTCACACCCATCATCGAAGGAATTACCTATGGACATTAAGTCCCCTGATGAAGAGATATTATCTATTAATATATTTTATCAAACTTGAGAGATTTAATTTAATAGTGCCTCTAGAATCCCAACATGAAAAAATAATAGAGAAGACTAAATTCAATAGGGTTAACCAGTGATTGTATTATATTCTCCTTCAAAGTCACTCTTTTCATATTTATTCCTCCACTCAAAGGAATATTGAAACAATATGTGACATATGATTATCATGGGATATGGAAAACAACTTTTTAATTACATAGGTATTGTCTAGTAGTTAACACTAGGTAGTCTCCAAAATAGGAGTGCACAAATAACAATTTGTCACTTTTATTTTGATTGAAAAAAATTGATTTTAATTTTTAGTTGTGAAATTGAAAGTAAAAAACCATTTAATTTTATTTATTTGAAATTTTTTTATAAATATGGTGATCATATTGGGTTTTTCTAGACTTAGAACAATGAAATCATGGTTTTTAAATTGTTACCATGTATTCTTCTTATTTCAGGTAAGAGAGATATTTATCTATTGATTCCTCCTACTCCCATGGAAATATGGTGATTGTAAGAATAACCCTAACTGAAATATTAGTTCGGTATACTCTACTTCCTTTGTGAGTTTCATCATAGTAGGTCCAATTTATTAATTAGGGAAATCCATGACTGGGTGTTGTTATTCCATTATCATCCAATAGTCCCTTCCACATTTCCACACATGTGTTGTTGATTATTGAGCACTCAACACCCAACCATAATATGTTCCACCGTATAAATATTAGAATTGGGTAGAGGGAGAAATGGATCATTGACTAAGGCAATTAAATTAAATAAAATATAACCTTAATGAAATCACATTTGGAATTAAAAACTAAAATAAAATTGATACCATATGGAAGAATAAAGAAAGGATTTTTATTCATTTAGGCATAAAAACTCAATCATAAAAACATATGTCTAGAAAACCCTTTTCTGATCAATCCATGGAAATAACCCTCCATGTATGGGAAAGTCGATTTGATTCGTGAGAGGGGATACATCATAGAATAAAAAAAAAGAAAAAGTAAAGTAATGAAATAAATCTATAGCAGTGCATCATCCAGAGCTTCCCTCACCACTTAGATCTAATCTTTATATGGTGGAATAGATTAGGGTTGGGTGGTGAGTGATCAACAATCATTGGAATGTGCATGGAATAGTGGAAGGAACTATTGGTTGATAATGGAATAACAACACCTAGTAAAGGATTTATTTAATTAAATAATTAGACCCACTGTGAAAAAACACACATAAGACGGAGAGTAGTCCAATATGATATTTTAGTTAGGGTTATTCTCATAATCACCATCAAGATAGGGGATCATAAGGAATCAATAGATAAATATCACTCTTCCTTGAAATAAAAAAAAATAATTGGTAATATTTAAAAAATAATGATTGCATTGTTCTAGGTGTAGCCAAGCCCACTCTGATCACCATCTTTCTCAATTGTTTTCAAATAGATCAAATTAGATTGTTTTGAACATTCAATTTTACTACCCAGAATTAAAATAAAATTTTTCTCAATCAAACCAAAAGTGATAAATTATTTTCTGTTCACTTCTATTTATGAGATTATCTAGGGTTAACCACTACAATATACTTAGGTAATTAAATTTTTTTCTACGCCTCATGACTGGCACGCGTCAAAACTGATTTCATTATCGGGGATCCAATCAGTAGTTTATTTTATTTTTCTATTTTAAAATTTTTGATAGGTTTTCAATGTAAATAAAACAATAAAAAATTCTTTTTTCATGATGTTTTTAAATGATTACCTTTTCAAATCATTGAAAAATTACTTACAGGTTCAAGAAGAAGAAATAGATTATACCAAGGAGGTCTTCCAACATAGGGATGATGCTCTTATGATAATGGTAATGAAAAATAAAAGAGGTAAAGAGACAAGCCTCTAACTTAAATATTTTATAAGCATGGTCTATGAACTCTAAACTGACTTATAGATTCGAGGCTAAGAAGAAAGTTCCACTAGTTTCCCCTAATTTCACCAAATAATTCCAAGAATTTGATGCCAAACTCGAGGAAAATAAAAAACCCAACCATTTTAGGAACTTGATTCAATAAGACCATGATATTCTAGAGTGGATTCATGATAAGGAAGAGTTCCAACTAATCTATATATGGGAGATCAACCAGACATGGATGAATTTTGGAATGAGTATAGGGTAAATTTTTTTCTCCCTGATCCCTATAATGTAAAAGAGCCAGTACCATTTCATGTCACTCTATCCATAGAGGAGGAATCCATCCAAATGAAGGAATTTGAAGAAATGATTGAGTAGGCGGACTACCCACATCCACTTTCCACCATCCAACTCCAAGAGGCACTCACTATTGAAGTATATATTAAAAATGAACTAATTCAGGGTATTGATCTTATATCAAACTCTATTTAATTTTTTTTCAATATTAATTGAGTATTAATTCCCACTAATTTGAATTTTTAGATACAAAAAATTCTTGCCATGCCTTATAAGAATATGAAGAAATAGAACGTGTACTGGTTGAGGAACACATGGAGCTCCATGATTTCATTGAACATACATTTGAGGAATCCCATAAGAATATCCAAGTAGTCGATTCTAATAAAATCATAAAAAAATATGCTCAAAATAAAAGGTAGAATATTTTTGATTATTCATATTTAAATTTTATTCAACTAAAAACCCTTGATTACTTTCCCTTTAAATATTTAATTCATACAACCCATGTTGAGCTATCATTGTGAAATCAAGATAAATTTTCACAAGTGGAAAACAAAGAATGGGAAGAACCATACATTATCCTACCCCCACCATGAAATCAATATATAATTATGAAGGGGGAGAATCTGGTATACTCTATCCATAGATCATTCCTCACCAAGAAGAAAGAAGTGGATACTGGGAAAAGCCACACAAGGTTGTTCAAATCAAAGAAGATCCACCCCCATATGATTATGGATAACAGCTGGAACATCCTTCTAGTGGTAGTAAAAATTTATAGCCCACTTAGGATCATACCAAGAATTATCCCTTTAATTTATTTCTGGGACTTTAAATTTTCATTTTTAGTATTAGTTCATCATAAAACCCACTCCATCTTATCTTTTTGAGATTAAATGACTTTATCCTGGTTCTTAATTGAGGTATTTTATTTTTTAGGTTGATGATTCTATAAGGAAGCTCCAAATAACCTTTGAGGAAAGATTTATAATATTAATGGAAAAAGGACTTCACTTTTAATGCTTATCTTTTATACTCTCCACATTATTTTCCAAAACATTAATTGACCTCTAAACTGTAAATTGCAATCCCATGATTGAATTTATTCTTTTATTTAATTATCTAGGATACATGAGTTTATTAGGAATCATATGATTCCATGTTTTATATTTCAATGTTAATGATATTTAATGAGTAAAATAGATAATTGGATGATTAAAATTAAGCATGGATATTGAAATGAGGACTCCTGATTTTTGGGAATTAGTTGATTCATGTCAATGAAATTTCTTAAACATTTTTGATTATTTGATCTCTAAAATTCATGTGAATTAATTTATTATTATTATTAGTCATTTCCTGAGTGATTTTACAAAATCATAAGTTCCATTCCTAATATGATTTATAAATGAATAACTTCTTATTTTAGTCTTGAGAATATTTCTTGATTGATCTTAGGACATGCCACCTACTAGAACTTTCATTCGATCTTTTCAAAGCTACTAATGTATAAAAACAGATTTGAAATTATTGTGTAACCTTTCTAAAATCCCTTATCTAAAAACCACATTTAAATAAATCCTTGCTTCACATAGAAACCATTAATGATATTTTTCACAATGAACCATGTTTCAAGCTAATTTTATCCATTCCTACCCTCCTCTTAGTATTTTCTTGATATTTCTATGTTGAAGTGTGGGGGTGAAGGAAGTCACAAAGAAATGTATGAAATGCATTCTAAGGAAAAGTGTGGGGGTGATACTTTGGGTAAGGAGAAATATTTTTGAATCATTCATTATACATTATTGTTTTTTGTATATTGAATAAAAAAAGTTAAAATGATAAAAAGAACCAAAAAAATGAAAAAAGGGGTTGTGATTTGGGAAAAACAAAAATCACCATCACTAGACCTATGATTTTTATCATACATAGTTAAGTGGTGGATGTGATGTTTATTCTAAGAATAAATTTCAAAAAAGAAAAATGAAAAAAAATTAAAAATTTATTTTAAAAAGAAAAATGGGGGAATTAAAGTAGAAAAAAATATTAAAGAGGGTTCCAAAATTATTCATTAACCTTTAGTTTGATCATGAAATTTATATTTATTTTGGGGAATGTGGGATTTGTTACAATTTGAAGGGGTGGATTTCATTACACTTTTAATTCTAATATAATGATTTATAATTAATAGAAAAACCTCATCTTTAAGCCTTAACATTAATTTCTCTAAACCTTAATCCTCAAATACATTAGAACCTTGATTAAAAATTCCTCATGATTTCATGTGTCTTTTGTCTTTACAAAATAGATTAAGTGGTTCCTTTAAAATCCAATGGATAGAGAGAATGTTCTCATGATATGATAATAACTCCACTTGAATGGTGTCATGAGATATAAGTGAAAATATTCTAAATAGAGGTAAATCATGATTTGAAATGTTTAATAATAATAAATTGGGTAACTTGATTTAATGATAAGAGAAGTTCCATCATTTTTAAAAAGGGGAAAATTAAAATACATGATTTTATTATTTCTTTGAAAATTGAGAAATTTATTTGATATTTTATTTAGATTTTGAAAATTTGATTTAGCATTGATTTTTTTTGGATTTTATTACTTTATAATTTAAAAATTGGTAACATTGGTGCCCTATAAATTCTTTTTTGAGATTTTATGATTAAGGAAAAACATAGTTTATATGTGGGGGTATTTTACAGAGTCATATTGAATGCATATTTTCAATCAATTTTTAATTTTTTAAAGGTATTAAAATAAAAAAAAATGCCTATGTATTCAATTATTTTTATCAAATTGTGGGTAAATATGATTGTGGAATTAAAATGAATAAAAAGGAATGAAAATGGTTTGACAAAAATAAAAATGTTTGATTTTTGAATTATGAAATTTAATTTTTGTTAAAGTCACGTTTTACTTAATATTTTAAAACTAACTCTTTCATGTTTCCTTTACCAATTTTTTTCCATGCCTGATAGGTCCTCAACCAGGGGACACACACTATTTAGCCATCCCCAGAGGGCTAATCGATCATTCAACCCACTAGGAGAGTCCACTTGATCTTACAATATACAGGGGATCAGTTCCTGTGTGTAGGTATCCTACAGGTGGTAAAGACTGCAGGAATGCACTGTGGGCCTGAAGGCCTACATAGGATGCATGTGTATATCCCACGTGGGTGTGTGTGGTATGCGAGAGTCTATCCATACTATTGATTATATGGTCGAGACTCCCACATCATGATACTTTCACACTTGGTATTCCTCTCAATGATTCAATTTGGGGAACATATTTTTCGGGATACATTTCATTTTTAACTAAAATGTTGTCATATTATATCGGCCACACCTCTCTCACCCACATACACAAAGCCCCATCATGCTCCACCACTACTACCTTCATCTTCAATTCTATCTGCCACTAAAATCATAAAAAACCCTCCATGTTCACTACTTTTGTAGCTTAATCTTGATCAAAACCCCACTACTAAAGCCTAATTCCACCTTGGATCACATTTAAACCCTCAGATGACTTCCATGATATATATTTTGACTCATCCAACCATTGTGAAGGTTAGATGAGGCTTGGTTGAGTCACTGCCACCTTGCTACTACCGCACTTCACCCACCATTTCCAAGCACTGCTGGACCAATAAATTATCATTCTTTCCACGTTATCCATACATGAAACCACTTTGAAAAACCCCATTCTATAATTAAGTGAGTACAAGCCACTGATCCCATGTATTTCAGTCTACACTAAAATAGATTTACCTAATATCCTCAGGTGATTTCAAAATCTTCACAAATATGAGGTCTTAGGGAAATTTAAAATAAAGATCATATGTGACCATGTGGAGGAGGCTGAGGGATCCCTTACTGCCTATAAAAGAAGAACCCATGCCACCACCCTGTGGAGTTTGACAGTAGGGAGTGGGAGGCTTATGAAGCATTGAACGAATGCTGCCACCCCTTGTTTTTCTTTTATTTTATTTTCAGTTTAGTTTATTTTATTATTTTGTTTTAGGTATATTTTATTGAAATTTCAATTTAATTTTAAATAAATAATTCATACATTATTTTCTTAAAGTTTTTTCTCTCACACCCTTCTTCTCTTCTTCTTCTTATCATTCTTATTCACCTCTTTATTTTTATTTTCCTTTTAACATCCTCTCTATATATTATATATTTTTCTTTTAATTTTATTATTTTATTCTCTCTCTCTCTATTCTATTATATATATTTTATTCCTTTTATTAATTTTATTATTTTCTTCTTATTCTATTATTTCTTTCCACATTTACCTCTTACCCTAATAAATGATCAGCTAACCAAAGGCTAGGCTCAAGGGAGGTAAGTGGTGTTTTCATTTCCTTCTATACCTAAATTCTTATGTTTTATTTAAGTGTGCGATGAGAAAGGCTGAAGCACACGTGTGTGGAGATTTTCCACTATGTCACTGAACCCAAAATCATTTATCTTATTTGTTAAAATCTTTTCCCTCCCTTAAAATATACTCAATCTCTTCATATGATTAAGTTTATCCATTCAGTGGATTAAATGAAATAAAATGGAGCCAGGTCCTGGAAGGTGTCACATTCTCGATTGAGCTGTACCATAATCCTTGATTATAGGAGGAGGTGAAATTGATATTGCTAAAAGAATTCAATATTTCACACCACTAAATAAAAGAATAGTAATTCATTAATAAGGTCTCAGAAATGAATTATCTAACTAAATTAAACACCAACAAGGAGAATGAGAAAACAGATCAACCAAACCAAAAAATGCCGGGTTATTTCTTTATAATTTCATTTTGTTATAATTTCATGTTAGTTTTAGTTTAAATTGTTATATTACATGTCATTTAATTGTTTAATAAAATAATCAAAACCAATTTTTTCATATCATTAATAAAAGAAACAAAATGAAACAATTTAGGTGAATTATAATAAGTAGGTGAACAACCGAGGAAGCTCCGTAATTTAGATGACCCTAGTCAGCCTCTATGCAACACATGGAAAATAAATTTTCCTTTTCCATGACCTATGAAAGGCATGTGATCAAAACTACAGCTAAATGGTGCATAACCCCTTGATGAGACAAATTGATCCAACAACACATGGGAGGATCAGTTCTTGGGCGTAGATCGCCCGCAGGTGGTCAAACACATGGAGAATCAAAGTGGACTCGGAGGCTCACATGGGACATATATGTGCAGCTCGCATGGGTGTGTGCATGTGGTATGTGGGATACCATCCTCTCTATAGGTGATATGGGTGGGACTCTTTCATCTTGATACTCATGTGATCAGTCTTCCTCTCAATGATTCTACGCGGGACACATTTTTTGTGGGACACTATTCATTTTTAACTAAAACGCCATCATCCAAGATTGGACACACCTCTATCACCATATAACATAAATATCCACCATGATTCACCACTAACACCTTCATTTCAATTCCCTATGCCATGAAAATTTCCCAAAAACCTCAATGTTTTTAATTTCCATAGTTCGAGCTCCATCAAAACCCCAATGTCGAAGCCCCGTTCCAACTTGGATCACCTAAGAACCCTCAGATGACCTCCATAATGTCTACTTCGACTCATCTAGACACTAAGAAGGAATGATGAGGGATAATAGAGATACTACCACCTTTAAACTTATGTGTTTAACTCATCATTGTCCGGCACCATTGAATTAAGCCACTACCACACTTTCCATGTTCTCTATACACAACGCCACCATGAATAACCCCATGAAACCATGCACGACATACATGCCGATGCTCCCATGAATTTCAGTTTGAGTGAATGAGATTAGGGTTGGAAGAGAAATAAGGATGAAGAATATGGAAACAACTGAATTAAAAGATAAATAAATGTTTTACATGGTATGAAAAGAAAAGAAAAAAATAGAAAATAAAGAAATACTAAAGAATTAACATTACTACAGTGCAGTGCAGTTGCATATCCTTTGGAACTGATATTTTTATTCTCATCCATGTCCATATATTTTTAGGGCCAAATACACCCCATAATCCATTAATTATAATACTAAATGGGTATTTATGGGCATGGGTCATCAAAGAGTTTGTTTCCACTATTATTTGAGTAAAAAATCAGGGCTCTGACCCAAATTTACACATCATGTAAGTGATGTACATGATGTGTAATGTGAAGGGCTATGAACCATTCATAGATTTCCTCACGACATGAAATGATCTCCAGTTTCACATCATGTAAATGACTTACATGAAGTGTAATTTTGTTTTATATACAATTTCACTATGAATCATCCTATTTTTTCATTTTTATGCTTTGGAAATGTTCCTTTAATTGTCCTTGAACTTGCGGTGGCATCAATATACAATCTAAAATCCGATGTCGTGAATCAACACAACACAAAGCTAAAATTTTCAAGGTAGATTTATGAAACTCAAGGTCAAGGAAAAGTGAATGACCATGTACAATGCATGAAAATGAAGAATCATGATTATTTAGAGTGAAATCAAATGGAAAAAATCTTTACACATCATATAACATGAGATAATTGAAAGCTGTAAAGAAAGATGTGAAGGGTTCATGGATTCACACATTACACATTGTGTACACCACTTACAAGACGTTTAGTTCTTGGATAGATCCCAGAAATGGTGATTTTTGACACAAATAATGGAAAATAATTTTTTTAACAACTCAGGACCATAAATACTTATTTAGTCATGGAATTAATGGGATATAAGGTGAATTTGGCCCTATAAATAAATGGGTAGGGCTGAGAAGAAAAATATTAGTTCATGAGGATCCACCATTGTGTTTCATTATAGGGATACTACTGCTTCAGGATATCTTTATTTTCCTTTTTTTATTTTAATACCATGTAACACATTCATTTATCTTTTAATTTAAGTGTTTCAATATTATTACATCCGTATTTCTCTTCCAAACCTAATATCATTCGTTCCATCTTCCCATATTCCTCCATTATATCTTCTCACTTTGGAATGGATTGTGAAGAACCTGAGGCTTGGATCTGGGGGAGGTTTTGTGGTGTTATTAATTATTATTCTTTAATTCAACACATTTTTATTCATTTTTGGTGGATGATAGAGTATCAAATGGGTATAGAGGTCACCCACCAAAATATTATTTCAAATTCCATTCCTTTTCTTTTATTCATTATTTTTTCCTCCCTTCTCTTGGGAAAAATGTTCATACGGAAGATCTGGGGTTGTATGAAGGGTTTAAAGGACATACAATGAAGCCAGGTATCTAGAAATTACATTATTGGTTTAGGTGTCATCCTATTTGACTATTGGAGGAGGAGGGGTTTGGTGTGTTGAATTAAGGCTAAAATCACACACTCTATTAATCAAAGGAAACTAATTTATTAATAAGGTTTCATCAAACTACTTATCCAATTAAATTTAAACAACAAATAAATAATGAATGAACCAGCATTATCAAACCCTGGAACAAAACCATTCTTTCAGATCTACAATCTATCTGCATCTACATTTAGGTTTTATTTTGGAATTACATTATTTTAATTACATGTGTTCCAAAATCCCCAAAACCATCATTTTAATAAATAATATAAAAAACAAAAAATAATTCAATTATGTGAATTAGAATTAGTGATTGAATAGACTGCATTGCTCCACAAGTGAGATGACCCTGGTCATCCTCTGTGCTATATTTGGAAAATAATTTTTCTTTTTATACATCATACGATAGGTGTGCATAAAAAATGGTGCCATTTCCAAGGAGAAAAGTATTATTTCTATAATTATTTCCAATTTCATTTTTTAATAATTTTATTTGTTTTAAATAAATATTTTTTTTAGAAAACCTATTTCCATGATGTATTCCAATTAATATTGTTATGCATGGGTAGATTACTCATTGGCGAAAAAAAACTAAAAAACAACAACAAAAAAAAGAGGATTATAAGAGATCCTAGGAGCAAGAACTTAGATAAAATATAGAACAACTATTGAGAAAATTAAAAATGGAATTTGAATATGTTCATACATTAATGGAGAAACCCGTACCTGAAGAAGAGAAAGATATTGAGTAAGTAGTGGAAGAGATTTCCTCAGTCATTTTTGAAGTTGAAGAATCTGAGGTGGTTAATTAAGAGAAACTTAAAGATTCATTTCACCATGCTTAACCACTGTTGGAGGATCTAGATAAAATATAGTTGTATATTGATTTATGAAAGGGAGATCATCTAAATTTGGAGAAATTCTAGAGAAATTGGGTAGAAATTTAAATAAAACATGATCTTCCTATTCATAAAGAAGAAGAATCAACACCGCTGCACCTTGATCTTTCCTTGGAAGAAGAAGAAACAAAAAACTGTTGGAATTTGAAGAAATATTAGAGGAGCCTAACTACCTTCCTCCATAATGAGAAAATATACTCCAAGTGGCACTTTAAACTGAAGAATAATTTCAAATCTAACCTACTTATATATTTCACCCCTTCTTGAACACCTAATCATTTAATATTATTGAAACTGGATTTTGTATCACTCCTTTCTATTTTTATTTTGTAGATTCTTTCAAACCTTATTCTTCCATGGAGGAAGAAGAAAAATAGTATGTACATATCGAGGAATACTTAGATCTACCTAAAGACATTGACCATTTACTAGAGGGGATATAAGAAGAGATTCAAGTGGCTATCTAGGAAGAACAAGAGACACATGCTTCTAACATGAAAAGAGAAGATTTAAAAATTAATTATTCAATTTTAATATTTTTCATATTAAATTACAATATAAATATATGTTTTATGATTATTTAAATGTATCACCTTTGGATAAACCATTAGATAGTAAAGAAGAGGTTTCATAAGTCACAACCAAATAAGAGGAGGTTCTATAATTCATCCTACCCACACCATGAAATATGTACTTCATTGAGAAGGGGGAATATTTGGTGTAATATATCCATGTATCCCTTGTCAATAAAAAAAAATAAGTGGAAGATGGGAAATGGAGTATTTGGTGGTTTAAATCCTAGAAACTCTACCCATCGACATACTACAAATAACATCCGGTACTTCCCATTTGAAGATAGTAAAAATCCATGACCAACTTGGGGGATTAAACCATAAATTATCCCTACCTTTTATTATTTAAATTATATTTAGGTAATTAAATTTCAATTATTTGAATAGGAATAAAATAGGAAGCATCCCCATCTCCCTAATTTTTTTTGAAAATACTATAGCATGAACCTTATACTTATAAGTGTTGTTTTATTTTGTAGGTCCATCATGATGGATTGTATAAATAGATAAGTAAATTGAAGAGGCTTACTATTGGAATTCACATCATGAAAATACTATATAATTGGGTTTTTGAATAAGAATACATGCAGTGAAAGGAATTCATGTCATGAAATTATGTTAAACAGAACCTGTATAAGGAAAACCTGCACAATTCAAATTGAAGCATCGTTGTAAGTGGAGTATGAGTTTAAATTAATTATTTTATTATACCCTCATTATTTTAATTTGTTTAAGATATTAAATGAAAATTTCATGCCCCAATTTAAACCCTTGTACTCTAGTGTTGATCTAGGATACATAAGATTCTTAGGATAATCATAATTCCATGTTTTAATTTTTATTGTTAACATGATTAGATGAGTGGAATGGTAAAATTAATGATATGTTTAAGCATAAGAAGATTTTTTTTACAAATCATGATTTTTGGATAAGATTATATTTTGTAAATTAAATTCTTCTTAGATTTTGAATGTTTTGAATTTATGTAATTGATATGGATTGGTTTATTATTTTTTTTCATTACCATTCATAATTGTCCCAAACCATATATTATCATCCCAAAGAATAATTCTAAACCAATATTTTCCATTTCTTTCTATAGTGTATTTATTGAGAGACCAGGGTATATTTATCTTCTAGAACATTCTTGGAATATTATTGATGATATGACTAAATAGAATTAATTTTAACATGATTGAGGCATTTTTATTGATTATCCCATTATTCTTGGACCCACCTTGACATCAACCATATTTTTTCTCATATGATACATTAATGAATTTTATATTAAATGAGTCATGTTAAAATACTATTATATCTATTTATACCCTACTCACAATATATTTCATGACATTGAATATATTAAGAGTGAGAGAGTGGTTATAATAGTAGTTGGGGATGAACTTCATTTTTATGGGGTTTTCAAGGGATTTTAGAAAATTCCATATATTCACTTTACTTTATTATTCTACTCTATTGCTAAAAAAATGAAAAAAATAAAATGAAAAAATATGGGTTGTATGTTTTGAGGATCAAAAATCAATATTGCTATACCGACGATCTTAGGATAGTATGCTGTTAGGTGGTGAATGTGAGATTTTTATTAATCACAACTTTTTAAAAAGTAAAAAATTTAGATAAATAAATGAAAAAAATGAAAAAAGAGTAAGATAGAATAATTCATTTATTATACTATTTTTTATCATGTGATTACTATGAGATCTGGATGTTGGGAGATTCCATTTTTGTTGGATTATTTTCATTAGTCTTAGTTTTTGATATCCTATAGTATGATAAAGATTCAATCATCCTTTTTGATCATTATTTTTAATCATAATTACCTACCAACCTTATGCCTCATTGTCATTTTCACCTTAATTAAACTCCCTCATGATTAATTTTGATTTCTATCTTTATACGGTGGAGATGTTAAATGCCTTGCAAGAATATTTTATGTTAAATGTGCTTGAGGTATGAGAACAATTATATTTTAATTTTTTACCATGATATATGAGTAAAAATAATTAAATGTGAGGTAAATTGAAAGTGTCATTAAAATTAATGATGAATTAAGAAATAATTGTTGAAGTAAGGAGTGGCATTTTTATTTAGAAAGAGTAAAATTAAAATACAAATTTGAAATTATTTATTTTAGGACTAAGTAGTTGAAGTAATTCTTTTTTTTTGAAATTTGAAAGTATATTTTCCATTATCAAACATTTAGTTCTATTTTATTGAAATTTAAATATTGGTAGAATGATATTCCTATAATTTTTTTGATATTACTTTCTTGAGGGAAATCAAGTCCTATATCTTAGGGAATTTACAGACCCATTTTATTTGTGTATTTTTTTATATAAAATTTTACATTTTCATATTTTAATTGATTAATATTACAAACATGTAATTGTTTTTAGGTTTTGTGAAAATATAAAGCGTTTTATGAAAAATGAACAAAAATTGATGAATATAGTATACCACAAACACTTCACACCACATCATGAAGTGGCATAGTGCAATGCTAAATTTTTCTAGGGTAGATTGATGCTGCCACAAGGCCAAGGATAAGTAAAGGACCATGTCCAAAGTATAAAAATGAAGAACTAGGATGATTTAGAGTAAAATAGGCTGGAAAACAACATTGCACATCGTGTAAGTCATTTACATGATGTTTAACTAGATATAATTTCAATCCCTAAACTAATCCATGAAGGGTTCATGGCCCCTCACATTACATGTCATGTACACCACTTAAATGACATGTAACTCTCATACAGAGCTTAGAAATGTTAAATTTTGATGAAAATAATGGTAGAAACAAAATCTTTGATGACTTGGGCCCAAAAATACCCATTTATTCACATAATTCATGGCTCATAGGTTTAATTTTTCCTATAAATAGATGGACAGGGTTGAGAATAAAAATATCAATTCCCATGGATCATCCACTATGCTGTGCTATAGGGATACCACTACTTTATGATTTCATTCTTTTTATTATATTTTTTTTTATTTTCATACCATTTAATACATTTATTTATCTTTTAACTCAAGTGTTTCTATCTTCTTCCATCCCTATTTCTCTTCCAAACCTAATATCATTCGCTCACTCTTCCCATCTTCCACCATGATCTCTTCACACTTTACAATGACAAGTGACTAACCTAAGGATTTTACTAGGTGGAGTTTTCATGGCATTATTAATTTTTCTAACTTCAATTAATCATTTTTTATTATACTAGAGGTGGATGTGAGAGGATTTCATAGGTATGGAGGTTTCCCACCATGAAATTATTTCTAATTCCATTAATTTTTTTGATTAATTCCTTTTCCCTCTCTTATCTTAGGAAAACCATTCATATGGTAGAGATGGGATTTCCTGAATGGATGAAACAATATATGGTTGATCCATGTCTTTTAGGAATTACATTCTCGATTGAGGTTTTTCCCTATTTGACTATTAGAGGAGGGGTTTTCTATGCTGAAGGCATGATAAAATCACACACTCTATTAATCAAAGGAAAGTAATTCATTAATGAGGTTTCATCAAATGAATTATAAAATTTAATTTGAATAACAAATAAATATTCAATGAAACCATGTTATGAAACCATAGATCAAGACCGTTATTTTTGATCTGCATTCTATCTGCATTTTCATTTAGGTTTTAATTTGGTATTACTTTATTTTAATTGCATGTTTTCCAAAAACCCCAAACTATAATTTTCATAAATAGTATAATAATAATAATAATTATATTAGGGGAATTAGAATTAGTGATTTAATAGACTAAGAAGCTCCTATTGTAGCACATGGGAAAAAAATTATTTTCCTTGTGTAGCACAGATGCTAACCATGGTTGTATCATTTAAAGAGCTTCATTAGTTATTCACCTACTTATTCTAATTCACCTAAAATATTTATTTTTTTTGTTTTTATTAAATATATGAAAACAATGAGGTTTTTACTATTTTTTAAAATAACTAAATGACAAGTAATATAAAAATTTAAACTAAAACTAACATAAAATGCTAACAGAATGAAATTAGAATACGAGAACCTGGTATTTGTGGTTTGGTTTATGTGTTCTATTATTCTCCTTGTTAGTTTTTAGTTTAGTTTGATAATAAAATTTTGAGACCACATTCATGAATTACTTTTATTTTATTTATTGGTGTGAAATATTAAATACCTTTAACAACCTCAATTAAACCTCATCCTATAATCAAGTTTGATGGCACACATCAATCAAGAATGTGACAACTTATAGGAATTGGATCTATTGTATTCTTTTTTATCCACTAAATGTCTCAACTACATCGTATGAAGATCTTGTATCTAGTATAAGGAAGGAAAAATATTTAAACAAAGAATAGAAATGAGTTTAGGTTCAGTGCTATAGTGGACCATTTCTACACCCATGCACTTCACCCTTTCTTACCACAGACTTTAATAAAACATAAGAATTTAAGCACATAATAAAATGGAATCACCAATTACCTCCCATGGTCCATGCCTTTGGTTAGCCTCTCATTTTTGAGGGTTATAGGTCACTATGGAAAGAAATAAGAGAATAATAAGAAAAGAAGAAAATTATAAATATAATAAAATAAAAAGAATATAAGATAGAGAGAGAGAGAGGAAGATATAGAGAGAGAAAGAAAATAAAATAATAAAATGAAAATAAATATATATAATATATAGAGAGTATGTTAAAGTAATAAAATAAAAATGAATAGGAGAAGAAGAATGAGAAGAAGAAGAAGAGAAGTAGGGGGTGTGACAAAACGCATTAATAAAATCATGGATGAATTATTTATTTAAAAATAAATTGAAATTATATTAAAATAAAACTAAAAAAATAGTAAAATAAAATAAACTAAAAATAAAATAAAACAAATAAGGGGAAGAAACATTCGACCAAGGCTTCAGTAGCCTTCCACTCCATACTGTCGAACTCCCCTAGGTAGTAGCATGGGTTATTATTTTATAGGAAGCAAAGGATGTCTTATCCTCCTCCTAGTGGTCAAATATGATTTTCATTTTAAATTTCCTTGAGACCTGGGATTTTTTAAGATTTTGAAATCACCTATGGATCTTAGGTAAATCTATTTTAGCATGGACTAAAATATATGGGAGAAGATTCTGGTACATAATGCATAGTTGTGTGGGGTTTTTCATGGTGACATTGTGCATAAAAAATTTGAAAATAATGGAAATGGATTTGTCTAGTGGTGATTGGAAATGGAGAGTGAAGTGTGGAAATGAAAAGCTGGAAGTGACTGAACCAAGACTCATTCGACCTTAATAGTGGACCGATGAGTCAAAATAGACATCGTAGAGGTCATCCAAGGGTGTTGAGGTGATCTATGGTGGAAAAGGGATTCAAAAGTGAGAGTTTAATCAATATCTAGAAACTACAATGATGAACATATATGTTTTCCAATGATTGTAGTGGTAGTGAGTGATGAAGATGAAAGTGGTAGCAGTAGAGCACGATTGGGATTTGTGTCTAAGGGTGAGCGAGGTGCGGCTGAGTAGAGATGGTGGAGATTTAGTTTAAAATTAATTGTATCCAAAAAATGTGTCCCATATTTAATCATTGAGAGGAAGAACGAGTGCATAAGTATCAATATACAGGTGTCTCAACTAGATTGCCTATGGCAGGGATGGGCTCCCACATACCACACACACACACCCATGCAGGCTACCCAAACACAGCCTATGCAGTCCACACCCATGTGGCCTATGTGGGACTCCACGACCACTATGGTTACCTATAGGCTTGACCACCCATGGGCCACCTACATATGGGAACTAATTACACACGTGTTTCTAGCTGAAGCGGGCTCTCTTAGGGGCTGTGTGACTGGACAACCCTCTTGGGCTATCTAAATAGTACGTTCCCCTAGATGAGGGTCTTTTAGACCTAGCCTATTTTTTTGGTAAAGGAAACCTGAAAGAGTTATTTCAAAAATATTAAGTAAGATTCAACTTCAAGTGCAATTAAATTGAAAAATTAAAAAGTCAAATTTTTTAGTTGTTTCAAACCATTTTCATTCATTTTGATTCATTTTAATTCCACATTCATATTTAACCACAACTTGATAATATAAAGGAATACATGGTAATTTATTCATTGAAATTTATTTAGAAACATTGAAAATTGTTTGAAAATATGAATGAAACATGACCTAGTTAGCATGGTAGCATACCAGGATACTATCACAAGTTTAGAGCTCTCCTTGGAAATCTTGGTCACAAAAATCAATATTAAAGGTGACCCATAGTTGGTAATTAAACTAGTCAATGGAGGATATTCTATTAAGAAATAATATTTAAAGCCTCTCCTTGATCATTCTTGGGAGTTTATAGCTGAGTTACCCATATAAAAAATGGTATTTAATATTCCAAAATCACAAAATTCCCCTATGGATTCATTATCCAACATGAAAATCATTCGGACCGACCAAGATTAGAATGAAATAGTCATACAGATAACACATTGATGAGTAGGAAATCCATTTCATAGGGAATAAATTGATAGAGTGGATAAAATTAACACTAATTAACCCTAGAAAGAACCTATTCCCCCTATTATGACACTCAAGAAAATATTTATATTCCCATAATAGTGGTCTATCCCAAATCTAGAGCTCTCTCACAAGATCGATCCAAAAAGAGTGGATCTTTAGAAAAGTGGAAATTTCATCCTCCATGATATCCCATGATCCCCAAATAAAATTTGGAAATAACTTTTTGAAGGAATAATTCTTAGGTTCATTAAATGAGGGTAAATTAATAAATACATATAAGAAGTTTATATAAGAACATGTGGGCCTCACTAAACAAGGGCCAAACATGGTCACCAAACATTAAGGCTAGTGTACCACTAGAATTTGTTTATTCTAGATTATTCCAAGTTTACAAAGATGTTTCTTGATTTATATATAAATTTCAATTTTATATATAAACCAATTGAGATGTTTCATGTCAAAAAATACTCATAGAAATTCCGCTTATTGGGATTAGATATTTTTTTCCTATACCCTTCAAAAATGGCATAAAAGTATAAGTTCATTTTTACTGTCACTTATTATTCAAATGGGATAAATTAGTACCCTTAAATAAGGTTAGGACCAAAGATATGATTGTTTTCATACAATATAATATAATAAACTCATTTAGTGTTCCTCATGATATCCTCACAGACAATGACATAAACTTATATGCCTATAAGTTAAAAAGTATATACGTAAAGTATAATATTTAGTCTAACCACTCATCCTGATATCATATGACTATTAATAGATAGATATATGCATTAAAAAATACCTAATAAAAAATTTGATGGAATATAGTGGATAAGGATAAGAAGGAATGTCCATGCAATATTCTTGATGCATTGTGTGCCTACCTCACCACTCCACACACCCTTACCCAAAAGAATCCAAATTCCCTAGTCTACGAGATAAAGGTGGTTATTCCAATTAAATTTTAGCTTCTATTTCTCATAAATTTCATCTATAACCATTTGAATGAAGATGAATAGTCACAATCTTGACTAAATCATTTGGAAGGTATTAATGGAATGAGTTTACAAGAACTACATAGCTTGGAGGTTCATCAGAATAGAATAGACATAGCTAGTAATAAAAGAGTTTGACTTTGTTCATTTATTCATGGGGAATGGGATCTAGTTCTAAGGATTTCAATGACCCTTAATAGAAAAACACTAAAATTTGAACCCAAATGGGAGGGATGTTACATAATACATGAAGTATATCCCAACAACGTATATTCCTTGATTTCTTAGGATGGAGATCACATCACATATCAAACCAATACTATGTTCTTGGAGAAATATTTTTTATAAAACTGTATGCAAAAAAGTCATTTTAAGGACTTTAAAATCATAGAACATTAAATTTAATGTCATGAAGTACCTTTATTATGACCCTAAAATACATGGAAAACAATTTCATGCTTTATGACATTATATTTTTCATCCAACCATCCTCATCACATGACATTAAATTACATGACATGATGGTCCATACCACATGATCCTTAAATTTATTAGAGTAGTCTCTTTATACAACTTGGTTTTCATACAAGAGATCTAGATCCACAAAATATTCCATATAATATGGGTGTCCTCTTCTATAATCCTATTATAGGAGAAAATTTCCCCATTTCCAAGAATGATGTTTGGATCAATTCATTTCATCATAGGATATGTAGAGACATCAATATCACACTTCATAGACCCAAAAACAAATTATTCTATCACCTCAATCCCTTACAATCTATCCTCGGTCCAGGGTTTCCACATTCATGTTTGGTTTTACAATTTCCATTTATTAGGATGGAAGCAATTTACTTTGTTATATTTTTTGATACCTCACTAATTAACACTGAGCTTCCATTAATGACTCGACATTAGGATAAAACCATTCCATTATCCCTTGTGTATGATCTAAATATACATAGATTATTATATTAAGGTCATTATAGAAATAAAATAAACTGAAATACATAATGTCCTTATCATAAAATATAAAATTTCATGACATATGGTCTGCTCTCATAACCACTAAACTGCTAGAGTGATCTACTTAATACAACCCGATATTATTAATATGAGAGTTTGAACTATATAAGAATTACAATGTGTTGATTCTTATTTAAATTAAATTAATTTTCCTACAATAAGGTGAAAATTATCTCCCATCATAGTAGGTTACACTTTCGTACCATTTCAATTTTTTCTATGTGTGAACCAAATTCACACAGATGTTATCTCTTTAACAACTACATGTGATTCTATTCCTCTCATCATAGGGTATGTAGTGATACCTGAATCCTCTATCTCAATCACAAATATAAATTCCACATATTTCAAACCCCTATACCAACATATTCACCCCCATTAAAGTTGGTTATTTTCCATATTTTACCATATATTGGGACTATATCTTCTCTCCCTAAGAACTATGTGTGGCTTAATTCTAGCCTTCAAAAGATTCTTAGTGATACCCAAATACCTTATAATAGTTCCAATAAAAAAATTTGATCCCCCATTCTATATTAGTGTTTGGTATCTCACCTACCAATATTAGGTTTCCCTCAGTATACCTATGCTAGGATGAACCAAATACACTTTATTCATCATATGATCCATATCTACAAAGATACTCTTTGGTACATTCATTTATCCATTAGAGAATAATCCATATTTTAAGAGTTTAAACTAAATAGAACTTGTTCAAATATACATGACCTTAAAAATTTAGCATTACCCCCATGGTTTACTTACACTGTAATCTAATTCCCCATTCATGTTAAGTTGATATTCATGATGCAGGGAAAGTAAACCCTAATGTTTTAGCCTAAAATATAATGAAATATTATTTACAGACACAATTTAGTCAAATATACTCAACCTTAATTCATTAGAACACATGTTCAAATCAGCACAACTGGAATCATCAATTCCTCATGGTCTAAAATTAAAGTCCCTAAACTGCTAAACAAAAAACGAAGAATAATAAAGAGATAGAAAATTTTTCAGAAAAATACCAACTAATCGAGACTTGAGAAAAAGTAAAGTCTCCACATGATAATAAAAATCACTATCCAGATTAGGTAAAAGTTAAGGTGTTAAAAAAATTAAAAAAATCTAATTGGGTTGAAAATAAAACCTAAAAAATTCAATCCATATCCTGGTAGGTCTAGTTGAGCTAGGAAGAAGTTAGAGGAATTTATTTTTGTTTATATATGATCATCCTGGTTGCTAAAAAAGGGGAATAAATAATAAATTAAAGGATATTGAACCCCTCTTAAATAAATATTTCCCCATAAAACACACTTTATGAACTAAACTTCCTTGATTTCCAAAAACCCTTTCATACTTAAAAGGACTTACCTAAGTTTACTATAACAATATAAAAACACATAACCTTCCAATACCCATTTGAGTGCATGTTTCATATAGGTAAACCCAAATAATTATTTATATAAATTGATTAAAATTTGTTCGTAATGATGGAATAAGTGAACATGACCTAGAAATACATACCTAAGTGAAACAATTTAAGAGAAGACTGAATTTCCACATGAAATATCAACAATACTTTACAGTGATGTCATAGTGCATATAACTTAATAAAACCTATTTTAGTGTAAAATTATTTGTGAAAATGATTTATCCATACCATTTCCACCCTTTAAGATAATTTTAATCATAATTTACAAGCAAAACTACTTCCCCTCATGTTCAAAATTAAGTTCACCCATACAATGAGATAATTCATATGAACTTCACAAGTTACTAAGATGAACCCATATATAGTATAATTAAGTATCACTCTCAATGGAATTTAAATTATGATGTATTATCACACCCCAAAACTTTATGATAAATTATGATGAATCCTTTTAATGTATGAATGGGAATTATTATAAAGAAAAACAATTCTTGAGTCGATATAATCCTCTTGGAAACAAAATCCTCATGTAAAAATCATCCTCTTGGTAACAAATGAATTGATAAAAGACTCTCATATTGGTTATGAATGCCTTAAGTAAATATCCTACCCTTAACAAACCTTCCCATTTAATTTAATCTCTAGTAACCTTCCATATAAATAAGGAATGTTTGAATGTTATTTTTTTTCTTTATAGAATCAGATTCCTTTCATATTGAATGAATCCAAATTATAGGGGGGATTTATAAGAACCCAAAAAATTTATATGTAATTTTCCTCAAATAAAATAATATGATCATTACATATATTATATTAAACTAAAGGAGTACCCCAATACATTAGTAACACACATATAAATTTTATATGTGTCTTACGATTACTCACTCACCAAGGGGTGGAGATACCCCCCAAAAAATTCCCAGTATGGTAATGTGGTGGTGAGAAATTTCTACCTATATTTGGTAATGGATTCCTTATAGTGTTGAAGAAAAAGTTTTATAAACCTTAACACCCATTTTAGGGAAATCGTAGGCCTCTTTTGTCCCTGTAAAACACTTGTGATAGGTAAAATCAATACCAATGTATTAGAGTTGTTTCCTTGTAACCAATTACTTTTTTTACTTTCAATTAATAATATATTCAAAGACTAGGATATAAATGGTTGTATTATCACAAGATGTTTTTTATTTTTCATAACATTAATTAGATAATTTCCTTAGAGTATTTATCACATTGAAAAGGCATAGAATTTCTATGATATGACGAGGTCCTTAAAATTTTATGATAATTTCTTAAAATTATATTCTATGGAAGAATGATTTCATCTAATTGGACATATATGATGCATAATATTAAACATAGGAGGCTTATAATACATTGAAACTTTTTCTCAGGTAGACCAAACATGGTAATCTCTAAGGGAAGGGGTTTTAAGAACAAACCCTCCAATAAAAATTCTACATGTATAAGGTGTCATATGATATTACTATATGAAAATATGTTTATTTATCTTTATACATGATATTATTATTAATTAATATCATGATTTTCATAATTTGATGTATTTATAATACCTTTATGTTGTATTTTCATTGAGAAGTAGGATAAGTTGAGTGTGTCACAAGTGATATAGAATTAATGAATAAGTTAAGAAAGGATTTGTATCTTCTATTTATGGAAGTTGATATATCTATCCCTTTGATTTAAATAGAACTATCTAAAAAATTTCATGAATATGGTTATTTATGAGCTCATATCAGATATTTAAAGAAAATTAATTAAGCATAAAGGTTAATAACCTGAGTATGCAACTCGATTGATGAGATATCAAGACAAAGATATTATATCACTCATTGTGCATTTTATGTGGTTATTTACATTGAAAAATTAACTTCTTCTACTATGGTTTCTTTAGTGTGTTATAGATGATAATCTTGTACATTAGGAAATATTACCTAATTCCATTGAAGAAGAGACCTAGAGGGTCACACGCTAAGTGTTTACATAAATCTTGGTTAAGTTCTATTTTGAATTTAATAGTTGGAATATATATTATTATATAGATCGAGAAATAATATTTATCCAGAATTTTTTGAATACAAATATTCAATCACTAGTTATATTTAAAATAATATATATGTGAGTTGAATATTAAATAAATATTTATTCATAATAATGATGAATATAATATTTATTTATATCTTATTTTATTCTCTAGGTAATAAATAATATTTATTTATTTATTAAATAAATATCTATTTAGTTATCGAAATTATAAAATAAATATTTATTTGTAAGAATGTGAATATAATATTTGTTTATTTATTGAACAAATAATAAAAGATATTTATTTATTGAAATAAATTTGTATTATTCTAGGTTTTATAAATACTGAGGAGGATGGATGAGCTGAGTTATAAGCCCGATGATGAAAATGATATTTTATTACTTGAGTTTACACATTCCATGAGATATAATAATAATAATAATAATAATAATAATAATTTTATGGCATGTTAATATTTTATATTCACTATTTTATTAATGGCCATTATGAAATTATCAAATATTAAAACCCTAATTATATTCCCAGTGTATATTATTTTTTAGTGGTTGGTGATTATGCACAAAATTTATTCTCCTGAGAGAATTATATTAATAAATAATGATTTTAGGGTTCTCACAGGAACAAGAGAATACCCCCTCCCCATACTTCTCAAGATTAATAAAACAAGAGTGAAAATACATCAAGCCCAAAGGGATTGGGTTGTGATTAATGAGAATAATGCAAGATTATGGGATCATCTATGCTAGAACTTGGATATCCATTGATAATTATCCAAGGTTCATGAATCTTGTGTAAATACCACTAAATGAATTATAATTTGTATCCTCTTATTGAAATGATGGAAAAAATAAAATGGGGTTTGTGTGATTATTATCTACATAGAATAAAGGTCTAAGGACCATGGTAATTTATTATAATTAAATTAATTATAAATTTAATATGAAAAGACCCTCTTACTTTTTGGTATTCTTTCATCTAATTTCTTGAATAATATCTATTGGTGATGACTATTATTGTCATGTTTATATTAATTATTCATTGAATTTGATTAAAAACATTATTTTTCAAGGGACCTACCGATAATTTCGTTATAACTAGAACCTTCAAGTCGTATCAAATAAGTTATGTTCAAATTTATAATCATTTATTTTTGTTGATAAATATCATGATTTTTTTTTTATATTTTAATTTCAATTTTCATTATTATTCCATAAATTCTTAAAAACGAGTTAATTAAATATCATATGATGAATAAAATTCTAATAATAGGATAATAACACATAGAGATTCCATATTGAGGTGTTGGATATTCTGACTATATGACTAGATTACGAATCATGTAACCTAATTACACATTATGTAGTATTAGTTAACCACATGCATACACGATTGCACTCATCTCAAAATTTTGTGTGTGTGTGTGTGTGGGGGGGGGTCATTATGCACCATTTAATTACACCATGTATTGAATTATAGGTTGGAACATTATTTTCTAGGATGGATGACATGTAGATAGCATACACATTGTGTAACCCCAGATAATGTGGTGTTCATGTGGTCAAATTGCATAGTGTGTAATTAAAACACACATAGTGTGTTGAATATTATTCTAAAAACACATGTCCATTTATGATTACATGAAAATTAGTTGGCATAAATTCCCTGGAACCTATTCATAACCAACATTTATTACACATTGAGTCCATAGACATGTAGTATAGGTCAGTGAGAATGAATTGAATGCAGTATAGTAGGTGTACAAACATGTGATTTGTGCCAACTCACACAAGGAACAAGGTTTGAAAACCATTTGTGTGTTTTAATGCATGTAGAATGAAATATATTTATATTTAATCTAAACTACATGATGTATAGAAGGTGAACACTCCATGTGAAAGGGTTTTTCCACACAAAGAGTTATTTTCACCGGCCATGTACAATAAATGCTCGAAATAATTATTTTATGTGTTTTATATAATTAAAAACCATGTATTATTGTCATACATTCCATGTACTCAACATGACAAGAATTAGTAGCATACATTTCATTTTTAATGGTGTTTCGTATAGTCAAACATGTTGTACCGACTATATGGATTAACCTATAGAACTATACAACATATAATATTGAAACATTCCATGTATTATAACATGTCATGTGAGTAGAAAATACAAAAATAAATCTACAATTAGTGTATATTACACATCCTATCATGTAATAGTACATTACTTTTAAGTGAATTAGAATGGAACATGCCGTGTTTCCTCCAATACATTTCATGTATTGATTTCCAAACTTAATTTATAATAACCATAAGGGTACACACCGTGTCCCTTGTTAGCCCACATCATGTAATTAAGTAATTTTAAATAAAATTAATTATTTTTTAAAAAATTACAGTGGATAATAATCTTGTGTATTTATAAGAATAATTGGATTAAAAATTAATAAAAAAATATATTATTAATTAAATTATTAATTATTAATTCAATAGAATTTTTTCATAATTAAAAGAGTGATTTTAAATGAATTATAGTATGTATGAATTTTATGTCATTCAATGTATGTGATTGATTATGTTCTTGATCAAACAATGTATGTTTTAGGTTTATATTTGATTTAATATTTATTTCATGAGTTTTTATATTTGATAAAGCTTTATTAAATAAAATTTGATGGTCTGCACATCATCAATCCCACCATTATTACATTGGACCAGTGTGTCCACGGTTTATTTGATGTATCCTATACCCCTAGTTACCCTCACTTATTTGTGAGTAAAGAAATGTAAAGGATAGAGCTCTAAGGATAGAAGATAGTTCAGAACCTAAGTTGAGGTGAAACCAACCAAGAAGATACCAAGGTTGATGGTGGAATGCTAAAATTCAAGCCAATTATAGCTTAAGGTGTTTTACCTTGGGATTATAGGTTGATTTATCATCCACCTGATAAATTAACCACTATAAAAAATCACGATCAAGTCACTTTATTTATTTTATTTTTCTGGTGCATGGTTATCCCCTTTATCTAATGCATTTTTATATAATGTTTAACATGATCATATGAACTAATTATGATAACAAGAACTGAAAGATAAAATAAAATAAATGAATTATACATAAATTATTTTATCTATAAATTCTTGATTAATTATATAGAATGCATATATTTTTGTCAAGTTATGTAAAAGAAAAAATAAGGAAATTTATGCATATGTAAGAAAAATCCCTCAAGTATATATTTAGGTAGAAAAGCCTTACATTACTTGAGTTAATAATCTAACCATAGTTCAAAGTGAATGTCTAGAATAAGTTAAGGTTATTTTAATTATCAATTATTTTTATCTAATGGTTTTGGTTGACTTAACCATGTTAGAATCAAGGTTTGATTGTCTAAGTTTGACTTTGTTTAACTTAGAGCCTTGTGCTATGGAAATATGAGTCCCAAATTTCAGGATTGGGGAGTCCACTCAAAGGATCAAACAACTAAATATTAATGTATTTGAAAAAAACACCTATCTAAATACCTTTAAATAGTTTTCAAGCCCATGTTTTAGTTATGAGAAGGAATATTTGGACCATTTGCACTATAATTTCCATGTGATAAGACATTCTGAGTACAATTATGGGGGCTATTAAGACTTGATAAAATATTGGGAAAATAATATAATAATAAAAATTATTATGGATCAAATATTTTTAGTAATCAATATAAATTAATTATAATACGATTTAAATATTTTATAAAATAAATAGAAAGTTGACAATGATATCCTTGCAATCCATATTAGAGAAAGACAACCCCTTGACTGACAGAACTTATAAGAGTGGTACGAGTGCTTGCAGATTATACGAAACCAAGATTAGAAGGATTATGTGATAGAATCCCTAGTTATGGATCCACCTTTTAAGGTGAAAAGTGAGGAGTGAACTCAATCTACATGAAAAAATTGGAAGATGTTCTAGATATCCTATGTTAAATGTTATCGTTCATATCTAGTGAACTATAACTGTTACATGATAACATGGATGAATATACCATTCTCACCCATAACCATTTTGTTTATATGGAGGGAGAATGATATGATTGTTATGATATATCCAAGTAACTATTTACAAGAAGGATTAGAGAGGGTGTTCCAGCTAGGCCTCTTGTAGTAAAGATGATTGGCTATATTGAGTGATAGACACATTCATTGATGTTGTTGAATTTAATATTTACAAAACCAAATTAATAATAATATATTTAATAAGAAAGTAATAATATCCATAAGTAATTATAAAATTATCTATAAAAAACAAAGAAACAAAATATGAAATAGTGATTATGTTACAGACGATAATGAAAAAAGAGGAAGGGAGACAAAGCATTTGATGATATTAGGGAATTATAATGAACTAAATTGATTAAATTTGTATTTTAATATAACTAAAAGATATAAAAACTATGTAAGTGATATAAAAAAAGAGTTTTTTAAGTTCATATGTATATTTAAGTGATTATCATGGATCTGTGAAGTCTTCTTAGTAATAATTTGCTGATCATAACTATATAAATGATTAATTATCTAGTAGAGAAGAGCATCACCAAAATGTTACAATTTTCAGTAGTTTGGTTGATGAAAAAAGGTTTATTTTCCACTAACTTCACCCACTAGTGTGTAGATTACTGTATAATTGGAACTCATTAAGAATGGAGATGATAACACTGAAAAAAAATCACACTAAAATAATTTAGACCAAAATATCAAAGTAGTTGAATAATTTCAATGCATTATAATATTATTGCCTTAAAATAATTAAGTAAACATTCTCAAAACTATGGAAATAAAAATATATTAAAAAATATTCATCTTAGAATAAGAATAAAATAAGAGAAGAGAGAGAGGAATCTTCTATATCACGTCTTCTTCCTCCCCTATCCCCAACTCTTGTGTCAAGAGTTTTCTCACTCTAGAATATTCTCTACCCACTGCTCTCCTCTCCCTATTGTGCTCTCCTCATATTATTCACTCCTCCTAGATATTTCTATCACCTTCAATGGAATTTATCCCCTCGTTTTTAAGAGAAAATATCCCCTAATTAAATTCCATGATTTCAGTAATTTATTCACAACCAAACTGTCTAACTAGAAGCACTTGGATAGTCATTCAGCTCTTGTTATACTGATTTTCACATGAAAAAATTATTACTTTTCTAATTAACAAGAAAAAACCATGTTTATATTACTTTTTCCCTAAAAAATGAACATTATCTCAACTGAATGTCATAAAAATATTCTCATGCTTCTCTAATAAATTCCATAAACTCTTCCCTCTCATCTTCGTGAAGACCTATGATCCCATAATAATTAAAATTCATGTTTGGTTTAAAATGATACACATGTATATCTATAGATCTTAAACATTTGTAAAATTCTATTGCTTCAAGTGAAACCCATATGAACTCACAAATCTACTTTACTCTCAATTCTCAACAAAATTTTGTGGCACATCTCTATGTCAGGCCTACCAAATAGCACATCTCCCTTGTTTAATTGGATAGAACTCACTAAGCAATTTCTATAATCTCATTATGTCCATTCAAAATCTATACCGACAACAAAATAACAAGGTAAATTAAATCCCAATCATCTTTGAAAACCAAAATTATAAACACTATAGTGACCACAACTATACATTCTCTCTATCACATATATGTATGGCTCAAATTAGTAACATATTCCTCAGATTTTAGTTCAACAAGGTTAATTCAATCCAAAATCCCAATCTACCTCAATCTACTCATCGAAACTATATATTCAGTGATATCCACATTGGTTTTGATCATCCTCCATTAATTTGGTTGATCACAATCCACACCACATAGAATAAATTATCTCATGCCTACCAAGTAAATTATCTTATGAGTTCCATGCATATTATCTTATGAGGGTGGAGAAATTATCTTATATGGGTAAAATTACCTTCTCTTACATAGTTTATTCTACCAAATTACTATACAAATAACCCCAAAAATTATATTATTATGGGTGCGACAATTTCTCATACAGAACATCTTGAATTTCTCTTATATGGAACACAAATTTCTATAACACACATAAATTATCTTATTGAAATTTATCCTACATGAAACCTTCTCCAAAATTTACTACAATAAATAAAAACAACATAAATTCATTGGAAAAAATTTAATTTAAAATAAAATAAAATCTTGAGATCAAATGAAACCTTGAATTTTCAATTTACCAACAATAGTAAAAAAATTAACCTCACAAAAGTTATTAGAAATTAAAAACATGGGAATTTGAAAGAATTAATTTCTACATTTGAAATTATTTTAATTGATTCAAAAAATCAATTAAACTCTTGAAAGAAAAAGATATGAATAAAAAATGATTAATATAAAATAAATGAGTACTAAAATTATCATAGCATTCAAGGAATTAATGTTTCAACACCAATCCAGAATTTATTAAATATTTATCAATAAATTCCCATTTAATTAAAAAAATCACAAAAAATCATAAGAGGATGTTTAAAACATGTATCAATTAAAGTATATATAAAATCCTCCCACATAAAGGATATTGATTATCCTTGATCAATTATTTAGTCAGGCTTAGTGGAATAAAAATTAATCTCAAACAAGAAAAACCAAGGTTCTACTAAGATTCAATTCCCAAAAATATTTCCCCCATGTAAAATCTCAAATAAAAAAATTATTCACTTCTTTAAATAAATGACTTAGTGAAAATCTTGTTACTATTTTACAAAAATACATTAATTTGAAAATTTTGAAGAGAATTTAACACTCTAAAAATATTATCCAATTGAAAGTCCAAACATCTCATTAAATCTAAGAGAATATACTCACAAAATTTAAAAGTGTATAATAATTAGACACACCATTTAATGGGAAGAATTAATAATTAGTTTGCATAATAAAAATAACCCATCTAATAGTAAATGAATAAAGAATAAAGAATAAATAATAAAAGAATAAGAATTTTAACTTGGATTAATATTTTAATTTGGTAACCCATTTGGATGAATATCTTATGAGTTTAATTCAAATTTAAAATTTCAATGTAAATAATTATTGTATAAAATTATCATAAAATTTATAATAAAATAGATTTTCCAAGAGGAAAAGAAAAATATTTATCCAATTAGGACTTAGAGGTAATAATGAAAAATATTCTCACAATGGCATAAAAAACCTTGAAAATTAAGAAAACATTTGACCCACTAAAATTCATAATTAAATCATGAAATAGAGAAATTTTGAAAAACAATTACAAGGGTTTTTATGGATTTGAAATTAAAGTATATTTCAACACATTAAAAACCCATCTCCCACACTAAAAACTCAATATTTTCATCATTTATGAATCATAATGTGGAATAACATTTAATGAAATTTAAATTCAAATATATTTTCAATTTGGTAGATAATGATTCATGTTTTAAGGGGTCACAATAAGGTTCAAAAAGGATTTTTGCACACAAAACAAAATTATCCACATGAATAAGAATTCTATTGACCAAATAAAAACAACACATCTTGAACATGAAATTTAGAAATAATGCATTATTACAATTTTTTAATTCAATTATTATTTCTAGAAAACACATAAAATTACAAGCACATGTACCATTATAGTAGACTAAATAGTTAATAGCAGTGATGAACAATAGTCTTAACAAATAAAATATCATGTAACATATAACTATATAAAATAATTTTTAGAAATTAAAAATATAGACCAAAAACAACATTTAAATAGTTTATAAAGTATTAGAAAAATAATGAAATTAAGAAATTTACTCCCATGATATTTAAATGAATTTATCATTGTGTTTCTCTAAATACTCCCTCCTTTGATTTATTATCAATCCATTTAGTCACCATAATTAAATAATTAAAATATTTAAATATAGAACATAATAATCAAATATTTTTATTCAAGAAAACATGTAGTTAGAAATAATGTTTAAGGGATCTTAATAAAGGTTGTTCAAGCTTTGTAGCCCCTTATGATAGTGAATAATAGTTATAAATATGGTTGTGAAAATTTCAACATTGGACAACTTGAAGGCGAGGTAGGATAGCTATAGATCCAGAATGGAATAGATTTAGATACATTTATTTATAAAATAAAAAACTAATATAAAATTAAAAACCAAGGGTTTTCTCCCATGCAGTACTAAATATAAAGTCTTCAGCCAAACTATCTCCCTATGATTTAGAGGAATTATTTCATTGTTGAATATAACTTCATTATTTTTAAATAAGACTTAATTATGTTCTTTTAACACTTTATGAACACCATCATGAAGCAAGTATTTCGTAAGATATATTATGATCAAAGAAAAAACGGTTTTTATCCACCGATGTTCCTATGACAAGATTTTAAATAATAAGACAAAAAATTAGAGGCAACACACTAGAAAATGATATGATATAAATATTAATATTATCAAGGTTTCCCCCCACACTAAGGGTTTATAAACACTAAAAATCAGGTGAAAAACCTATTGCAACATACTCACAACCACTAATAACTTTTCATACAAAAAATTTGAAAATGAAACGTCAAAAGGCTATCACCTAATGGTTTCAAATTCTACACTAAAAATAAAAATTTTAAATTCTATATAAGACTAAAATTAACCTAATTTATCAAAAATAGGGGTAAAATAAACAAGAAATGGTTCATTTATAATATATAAGAAATAATAAACAATAAAACTTGTTCAAGTTAATAATTATATAGTTTTTCATAAATAATAAACACCGAATTATATCTAGATTTTGAGACTTCCGAACTTCCAAACATAGATGTAAGACACTCATATTCAGGCTCACACAAATAAAAAAATAACTTTTAAATCCAAATCCATATTTGGTTAATTGGAAGAGGATTCTATAAAAACATATAGATATAAAAGTAAACCATTATCCGAAGTCATACTCTCTAATATAAATCCTTTTTCAGGTTTAACCACCTCTTGGTTTTTTAAAAAAATTTCCTATGTTTTTTCTCATGCATCCATATCCTTTAAACCTCTCTATTAGACTCATATTTGAAAAATTTCACTATAAAATTTTCATTAATGAATTATTTGATTATGAAATCATAAGGGTGATGATTTCCCATCCCAAATAGCTCTAAAAAATTCCTCATCAACATCTATCAACTTACAACTTAGTAAAAGTTTAGACTATTTGAAAACATGGAACTCTTTTTAATACTCACTAGAATGAAGAGTCAATTTACCCTTTGAAAAATAAATAAAATCCATAGATGTCGATAATAAAGGTCTCTCTATAATTATTGGAACTTTATTTTCACAATCAATTTCAGGAATAAGAAAATAAATGGGTAGTGTGAGATTTCTTAGATTAATTAATAGATTATCTATCCTTTAATAAGGATAATTTAGTGTCCTATAATCCAAATTTAGAAAAATATATGTTTGTTTCAATGATATATGACCCAAATTAAGAAACAAGGAGTAATAAATATGGTTTATGCTAGCTTCAAAGTCATAAAGACAGTTTATTACCTCACTTTCTCTTATTCTACAAAAAATAACAAAGCTCACAAGGGATTTTAATTATGGAGGTAACTTATTTTGACCAATTTTACTACAATAATTAGTGAGATTAATGTTTATATATTCTATAAATTCCCTCTTGTTATCTAATAACCTTTTAAGGAATTTTAAAAGGGTTATAATATTATTCGAGGACTCTACAAAAGGCATGTTAATGTTGAAGGACCTAAACATCTAAAGTAGTTTCAAATAATCAGGTCCATCAATTATTTTAAATCTTTATAGAAAAGGGATGAGAGGATAATAATTCTTCAAAATAAGTTGATTATTATATTTATCCCCAAAACTCACCTTATTCTTTAATTATTTGATTAATCACCAATTCATTTTACTTTATTCTTTAGTTTTATCAAATGAATATTCACCAATCTATTTAGGTTGGACATTTCTATCTATATTTTCAATTTTAAAGTTTTCCAAATTTATAATTTCAGATTAATCTTCTTCATCATTTGTAACTTCCATTAGTTGTTTCACAACTTATTATTGAGTTTTAAGGCTTGATCTAGTGCTTAAATCCATGACATTACCTCTTGTATTTGGTATATTTTTTGTGTTGGGAAGTTTTCCCTCATCTCTCCCACCTTGATATCTAGAAATTTGGACCATTTAAAGTTCTAAATTATAGATCCTAAATTTTTTATTTTCTTCAATGAAACAATATCACCCAAAACTTACTATAAAAAATCATTTAACTCCCCTTGAGAATTTATAGAATAATCCCCGTATTGATTTTTTAAATACAATTTAGTATGTTATTAGAATACTAAGGTAGAGATTTTGTAATCACTCGAGAACTCTCTACAGAAGGTTTGGGTGATTTTGATAACCAACATTCTACTAGTTTTAAATTGAATAATTATTTCATTTATTTTTATCTCTATAGTATAAAAACTGAGCACCCTCATCCTGTTGAATAAGAAGATCAAACATGGGACAACAATTTTTAGCGTGACTGTAAAACCCATATTAACAAAACTTTTCCCTATGAAATCTATCATCAACTACAGTAGATTGAGTTTTTTCATCTATAATTAATCTATTTCTAGTGCACTTATATTGTGATTTTTGATAAATTTTATCAAATATTTTTTTAATCTCATCAGTATTCAAGTTAAATAGATCACCACCACAAGATTTATATACTAGATTTTGGTTTTATGGGTTAAGAGCATTATAAAAGGCATCTATAAAAATTTGTGGAGATAGATAATAGTTAGGTAATTTACTAATAATAACTCTAAACATATTCCAAGTCTCATGAAAAAGATATCCCTCATCATAAAAAATATAGTATTCTTATACCTATCTTCAATTATGGTACTCATAGTATAGATTTTAGAAACAAAATAATTGAATAACTCAACCCAGGTACTAGATATCTCTTTATCAAGATTTTGAAACCAAGTCATATACCTACCCATTATATAGAATGGAAATACCCTCAACCTAAGATCCTCCTCACTTAACCCTCACAAAGTCAGTTGTTGAACAGAGCTATAAAAGTCTTTACTGAAATATAAAGAGTCCTTTATGGGAATTCTATTAAATAATGTAAGAATGGAGATATGTGATTGTTTGATATCATAGTTTCTATATCTTGGGGCAATCCTTATACAAGAAGGATTTATAGAAAATAATGGTAAATGAAACTCCCTAATCATAAGACACTCAGGGAACTGATTTTTAAGTAGTGTTAAATTCATTTTTTGGTTTAAATTTACATTTTCTAAAACATACATATTTTCATTTGAATATTATTTTGTTTTTTAAGAATAGAAAAATGTATTTTATTTATATAATTGGATATTCAATATCTATTTTATAATTTTGAGTATGTATACTAGTATACATAGCGAGTAATGAGTATAATTTTCAGTTATTATATTTTTAACAAAATTTTAATATGATTTTGTTAATATTCAAGTTTTAAAATGTTTTTTTTTGCATTGGACTCATGTACCTTCCATGAAACAATATCCAAATTTTTTTAGTCATGGCCATTAATAATTTAAAATTTGATATTTATAAAACCTTATTATTACTAGTATAGTTTATAAGTAGGGTATCATATCTACAGGTATATTTAAAAGAATTTTTGCAAAGAAAAAATAAAAATAGGAAACAATGATTGTGTTGTAGAAGAGAGTGGAAAACAAGTGGAAGAGAGACAAAGAAGTTGATGATATTAGGGAATAAAACAAAACTGAATTGATTAAATATGTTTTGTTATCTATCTAGAAGAAATCATAAAAATGTAATTATTTTAAAAAAATAGTGTTTTTAGGCACATAAATATTATTAAGTGATTAACACAAATCAGTGAACTCTCCTCAGTAATGAATTGATAATAAAAAATGAGGAAATAATTAGTTCTTTAATAGAGAAGTATCGTTATCCTATTCAAAATTTTAGTACTTTTATTGATGAAAAAAGGTTTAGTTTCTACTACAATCACCCATCATTACGTAAAGTATTATAAAATTGGAAACCATTAAGAATGGAGATGAGAACACTGAACAAAAATCACACTAAAATAATAATGAAAACAATAGCAGAGTAGTTGAAGAATTTCAATTAATTATAATTCGATTATCTTAAAACAATTATGTATACTTATTCATAAAGAAAAAAGAACAATTATAGTCAATAATATACATCACAAAATAGTAGTTCATGGTGAGAAGTGATAAGGAGATAGGATGATTCTATATCAGAGTCTGCTTCTTCCTCTAGATCCATCTCCTTTGATTCCTATGCCAAGAGTGTTCTATTTCTAGAATCTGCTCTAGCACCAGCTCTCCTCTCCCTAATGTTCACTCTCTATATTTTTTACTCCTATTAGATCTATCTATCACATCAAATAGAGTAGATCACCTATTTATTTAATATAAAATATACCTTGATTAATTTCATACATGTCAATAATTCTTTCACAACCAAAATGTATAGTTTTCTACACCTGACTAGTCATTTATCTCTTGTTACACTAATCATCACATGTCGGATATGTTAATATACAAAATAACATGAGAAAACCAAATTCATCTTAATTTATCCCCAATAAAAATAAAATTAGAAATAATCCATGTTCAGAATAATCTTCTCAGACTTCTATAAAAAATTTCAAAAACTTCTCCACCCTAAATTTGAAAAGACATAAGATCCCATAATCTTTAAAATTTATCATCAACTTAAAATGTTCCACATTTACAACTATATATCTTAGACATATGGATAATTCTATTTATTTATGTGTAACATATGTGAACTCTCTAAGCTCTTTCACTCTCAAGTATCAACAACAGTTTGTGGTACATATGCACATCAAACTTACCAAATAAAACATCTCTCATATTCAATTAGTTAGAACTCAATATGGAATTTCTCTGAGAACATTAAATAAATTCAATATCTTTGATGAAAGCATAAAAACATGGTAAATCAAATCCCAATCATCTTCAAAGACCTATAATAGAAACAATCCAACAATCAAAACAGTACATATTCTTAATTATATATGGGTTTAACTCAATTTTGCAACATATTCATCATATTTAATTTTAGTGAGGCTCAATCAATCCTTAGACCAAATTCACCTCGATCTCAACATATCAACCATAGATTTATTTATATCCTAATTAGTTTTAGTCGGCCTAATTTTTTTGGTCGATCTTGATCAGAACTATATATAAGAAATTATCTTATATAGGATGAATTAATTATATTATTAGTTATATAAAAGTTATCTTATAGGGGTGTATAAATTCTGATGCATGGTAGGTATTGAATTCTATTACATTAGTTCTAATTCAAAATTATCTTAGGCACACCTCCGAAAATTATCTTACATCGGGTGCCACAAATTCTATTATGGAACAATTGGAATTTCTCTTATATAGAGAAATTTTTTATCATACAAGCATAAATAATTTTATGGAAATTTATCCTATATCCAGGAAATTCTAAATATTACAAAAAAACACCATAAACCGAATGGAAAAAATTTAATTTAAAATAAAATCAATTCTCGATAGCAAATGAATCCATGAATTATAAGATTAAAAAGAAAATTAAAAAAAGAACTCAATAAAATTTATTTGAAATTTAAAAATAGTAGTTTGAAAAAATTAATTATGAAATTGAAAATGATTTTAATTTATTTAAAAAATCAATTGAACTCATTAAAGACAACACATACAATTTTTTCTTAAAAGGTGTGAATAAAACAATGAAGAAAATTAAACAATTGAGTACTAAAATTACCAATTTTTATTGAAATATTAAAGGAATAAAATTTTAAACACTAATAAATAATTAATGATTATTTATAATTAAATTATCATTTAATTATAAAAAATCACCAAAAATAATCAAGTGTATGGGGAAAATGTAACACCATGAGATTTTGTGATTTTTTGAAATATTTTAATATTTTTTATATTTTAAAATACATGTAACACTGTATTTAGATTTAGTGACATGAAATCAAGAGGTTTTCCTTGGGTCACAGGCAACACCAAGTTAATATTGATTTATATGCAACACCAATCTTATATTGTGTTATATGAAATGACGAGTTTATATAAACTGTGACTTATTATTAAAATATTACCGTTTAATATGATAGTTATCAACTAACCATGGGAATGGAGGGTATGAATAAGATTATCTAAATTATAAAAACATGTATTACACATGTATATATAATGAGTTCTTTAGTGACCAATTAATTTGAAATTAAAATAAAAACTATTTGAAAATATATGAAATCTTTTTTGAAAAAAAAAATTTATGAAAAAAACAAGTTTTACTTCAATAAATTAATTAAATTTATTTGGGTGAATTATTTTAATAAAACTAATATATTATAAATTCAATAAAATATTTAACAATCATCTTATCTGTTTTTAAGACAAGAGATAAGAATAAATCCAATTTTATGCTCAAAATGATATTTTCTAAAAAAGAGGTTTTGTTGCCTTTTATTAGCGCACTCATTTTAAAATTTTATTTTTATGAAACTTTTATAAAATTAATGTGATAAAATAAAATTAATTTTTTAAATTTAAATATAAAAATTATCTTTGGAATATTTTTTGGTTTTTTCTAAAATGTTTCTTTTTTTAATGAAAGTAAAAAATGCTTAGTTTTAATTAAAAACTGTCTTTTCATTAAATTTATTTATAAATGTAAACTATATTATAATTTTTTAATGTATAATTATTTCAATTATACATAAATTAATCCAATTTAGGCTATTGCAATAAATCTAACATTGAAATTGGATATAAAAAAATTTCAAATGTTTGACCATTTTTAATTTAAAAATCCCATTTCTCATCACGTCTGCACGACTAATTTTAAATAAAAGTTTCAAATTATATAAATTTAACTTGTAATAATAGATTATGTATTTGGAATAATAGTAATTTTTAATGTATAATAAGTAAAACTTAATTTTTCCCATAATTATTAATGAAAATAATAGAAATTAATCACGATGATTAAGAGAAAAACAACTTTACCAAGGGACGAAATATTAAACTTATTGGAAACATTGAACTAGAAAATTTTCCAACACCACTATTATGTAAATATTTCAACATTATATATTATATTATTCATACATTTCCATTATTGGATCCACATTACATGGAAAAAATGTGGGTGTAATTATCTCTAAAAAATATATAATTTTACCACTCATATAACTTATAACATCCTTTCCCATATCCTCTCTTATTCACACATGTAATTACCATTTTTATCAACAAATATCTACCCAAATAACTTCCCAACTTACCTACCTTCATTATATAAGCCTTATTTTGGACAAAAATCCAACCAAGGAACTATTTTAGTACAAACCTAAGGAGGATACCTAAAGAAGATGTAACATTCATCAGTGAATGTTTTTGTTTCATTTATTTATCAAACCCATTAGATTATTTTTATATAATTTTTATATAATAACCTAATAATATTAAATATAATGAGATTTTTTTTATTTTTAAGGTTACTACCTACAACTATACACACTTCTATCAAATGGGTTATGAAATCATTGTTCGTGTTTACAACGGACTACCGCCTCACGAATTGATATTGTTTATTTTTTTATTACCACATTCCAAGGTTGGGAATAATGATGGAAATAATATTCATATATTATATATATTATATTTATTATATTATTATGATTATTGAATTATTATATCACACATACCTTCTTTCCCTCCATTTTGTGGGAATACGATAATGCTATTATTGTGTACTCGGGACTACCGCCTTATGAAGCCATGTGATTCATTCATGATTTAAATGGAATGTATTAAGGTTGGGTTTAATAAAAATATGTGATATTTATTACATATTATTGCTACTATGATGATAATATATATCATTAAATTTATTTTTTTAATACGAAAAGAAAATGGAAACAATGTTCATTTGTTTGTATAGCCTACCGTCTCTATGAATAGTGTATTTCGTTTCCTATCATTAAATTTTATGGGTTACTATAAATAAATATATAATGAATATATATTATATTTATATCATTTTTTACATTCTAAAAATCATGACATCATGATCAAAGTAAGCGGACCAGAATTAACAAGTCAAAACTTATACGAAAAACAAAACGGTTATTACCTAAAATGTAACTTTAATATGAGATTGTTAATAAATGGGTAATATAAAGTCATAAGAAAATAATATATATCAGGATATATAAATATATATGAATATGGTTCTTTTATAGATATATAACAAACATATATTTATTATACAGGAGGTTTGAATGTGTTTGAAGGAACTCAATACTTAAGGTAAGGGGTTCCCGTCTCATTTTTTCACTTCAATGAGACACATACCATATTAACCACCTATTTATTCTTTGTGATGTATATACTAAATATTAATTTATTTTATTATAACTATAATTAAAACTACTGTGAATTAAATATCCATTCAATGATCACTCTTTCATGGGGTTTGCTGTTCAAGAGTTACCAAAGTGGTAATAGATTTTTGTCACAATTTTCGTTCTTTGACACATACATTATGTTATGAACATACACTATTTAATTAGGCATAAATAAAACCCATTTTACATGTAATATCATGAATATATTCATCCTCATGAAATTTTATGTTTAATTTTATGCTATTTCTTCATGGGGCTTATGATTTAATGTTACCAAAGTTATAAGGATTTTTTGTTACAATATCATCACTTATCGAGATTATTTGTTATTAAGTATAAAATTATGGAATATCATGATCTACCACTCAATATTTCTCAAGAATATTATAATACTATGTTAATTAATGATATTTTAAAGTAATCGTGCCATTTTACCACTCTTTAGAACTTAATACACTTAAGAAAAAGTTTTCAAGAAAATATAACTTTATCTCTCTCTTCGGTTAGAAATATGTGTTATTTCAAAACAATGTATTATAAAAATGTTTTCAATTTTTTTAAATTATATTTTAAGTTCATTTTCAAGGAAAAAAAATTTGAATTTTTTTTATGTTTTAAAATATTTTCTAATCTTTCTTTATAAGTTTAACAAGTTATTTTCATAGGAAAGGATTTAGAAAATGTTTTATATTTTAACAAGTGTTTTAAATGATTTTAGAAGATTAAATTATAATTTTGAAAATTTATTTTCAAATTAAAGTATTTGAAAAATTTTTATGTTTAAAAAGTGTTTCAAATTATTTTCAAATATCCCTTTATAAGTTTTGGAGGTAATTTTACAAGGAAATGGTTTTAAAATTTTAATATGTTTTAAAATGATTTTTTTCAAAGTGGAAAGGTTATTTTCATCAATAAATCTTTTGAATGATATTTCAAAATTATTTTCCATCTATGAAGAAATAATTTGATATAATTTATTCTTTACTGGGGATATGATCCAATGGAATGATTCTTATTATTTCTTTTAATTTTTCATGTTTATGATGACAGTTGTTTATGAATCCCATTCATATTCCATGGGTTATACTATTATAATATGGTTATGAAACCAACTTATTTTAATAGGTTATGATATTATAAAATGATTATGAAACCTATTTCTTTTCAACATGTTATAGTATGATGAAATGTTCATAAAACCCATTTATTTTCATGTGTTATGATATGATGAATGTTGTATGATATTGTGGAATGAATATGTATGAGTTTCATTATGGGACAGGTGGAACCTATATCTCCCTCAAATGGATTGGGTAATGATATATATCTCATGAGATATAAATGGGGAACAAGTCAATGGGGTTGATCTACTATGGAAAACATGTGTGTCCAAATCCACTTTGGGAAACAATTATGTCCAAATCCATAATGGGAAATAAGTGCGTCCTTATCCACTACATTGATGGTCTTGGCAGTTAACCTTGAAACATTGAATGGTTTTCAATATTTATTATGGTTCCACACTTTATGACACAATCTTATTGATAATGATTGATTTATGATGATTTCTCACTCTTTTGGACCATGTTTTCTGAAATGATAAAGTTTTATGCCATGACTTGTGTTTATGATCCATGATAGGTTGGGTAAGAAATTTGTAAGTTAGGATCATTATCACTTTCACTTATTCTTATATTATGATTTCATATGATCATATATTTATATCTATTATTTTTACCCATACTGAGCATCTCATCTCACCCATTTCTTAGGTTTTCATTCCCCAGGTTTAAAATAAATGTTTATGTAGGGTGTTCTTATAACAAGTATTGCATGAGAAGATATTTATGGGATATATTAAAGATCATTAATTAATTAGGAATATTGTGTTCCAAGTTTCCAAATACACTAAGATATTATAGTCTTTAGGCGTGTTCTTATTTAATGTAATGGATATTCATAAAAAATGACATAATATCAATGTATGTAAATCCTGAGTCTTTATAGTTGTTATCAAAGAAATGTTTTAGTTAAAATTTGGAAACTAGGACGCGAAAAGTATATTGAGATACCTAGGTATATTTATAAGTATATTTCTAGGGTATTATCTAAGGATAAGTATAAGGATGATTCAATGTTTAAGAAAATGTCCTAGAATTTTGGTAAAGGATAGAGGAAGTGGTTTCCTTAAAATACATCCCTTTATGGATACTAAAAGTTGACATGGATATAGAATATATGTATATAGGGGTAAAAAACCCTAAAATACCATATTTATATAGGCTCAATCAAGAATCACTATATGACAATGGTTCTTTCTACACACATGGTTTGACACTCCTAAGTGATATGATTTATAAAGTTACAGAATCTTTACAAAATTTCATGAAGTATTTAAATAGATGATGACTATTAATGACCCAATTTTACCTAAGGTATTATATATTTAAGTTAAGGTGTCTTGATTTAGAAATAATATAAGTGATTTTTTATAATTATGTGTTTTCCCACCATGATTAGTATTTATGACACTCTACTTTATAGTTTTAGTCAATGGATGGAACTTGAGGAACCATGTTAATAATGAATGTAACATAAAATCAAATTAATTTCCTCCTTATAAAACAAATGATATGTGAGATGTAATACAAAATCTTGCTGATATGATCCAACAAATTTCTCAATCTGTGAATCATGTTCAACTAAAAAATGAGAAAATGAGGCAATAATGCTCTATTGAGTCCTTCATGAGTCAATATCCACCTTATTTTAGTGGTTCCAATGATCCACTAGTTTATGAGAAATGGATATATACCACTAAAATGTTATTTTACATTATTCAGAATTCAAATCCTGAAAAAAGTAATTTTGGATTTTTATCATTTGGATGGTGAAGCAGATTAGTGGAAAACTCTTATTAACAATATAAGGAAATAAGAAGAAATTGAATATATGGAATGGGAAGAATTTAAGTGGATATTTTTCATTATGTAATTCCCTCTTATTCTATGAAAAATATGGAGAAGTAATTTATTGAGCTTAATCAAAAGGATAATAAATCTATTTGTACCTATGAATATAGTTTTACAATACTAGTAAGAAATTCCTTTGGTTTAATCATCATACTTGAAAGAAAAATTGATTGATTATTTGGTTTCCTGAAACCAATTATTTGAAAGGTCTTCTCTATAAGATACTTTAGTAGATGTGAATAATTCATTCAATGTGCACTGAAGGTAGAAATAAATATTGGATATTCCCACTATTCCTATGATTTTGATAAGAATAAGAAGATCAAGTCTCATGAAAACTCAAATGGTGGAATGAAAATATAGTAATCTGTATGCCATAAATGTGGAAATAAGAGTCAAGGGAATTACTTGAATAGAATAGGTAGGTGATTAAAATGTAGAAAGGTTGGACATATTGTTTGTGAATGTTAAAATATAATTTATGGGATAATTAATACAATGGAGGAGAATAGGATGCTAACTAATGCACCACCACACTCTAGTGTCTTACGTGGAAGGATTTTAGGCATTATGTGAATCAATACCCCAATACAAGGGCTAATTAAGATTATAAAAAAAAACCTCTAAATATTATGGAAAAGGAAAATCTTATGAAATCACAATGGACGATCTTACTCATGATAATAGGGAAAAAATATCCTCCCCTCCTTGGTTGGGTATTTCATGTTTTATTTTTTATAAATGATCCCTATTAAAATATTATTGTTCATCATTTAGGGAAATTTAATGTGATTATCCAACTCTACATAGATTTTAGAATAATAAAATCATATTTGATATTCTATCGGTACAAGGATGAACCCAATCTTCAAATTAAAATGATTTTGTAAAAAATAAGAGCTTATATAAGGAATGAGATAATGAAGCCTAGTTAATGGATCAAGGATGAGGTAGAATAATCAATGTGTTTATTTATTGGAATTAAAGAATTAGGTTACATAAATTATAAAATATAGAAGGATTTTTTGTATAATATTTTCAATAAGGATTTGAAAAAATGTGTTAAAGGGTACAGATGGACTAAAAAAGTGATTTTATGGATATTTTATTAAGGGAAGATAGCCCTTAATGTGTTCCAGATGTTGAGATAATGATATTGGGATAAATGTATGTTCTTTATGAATAAGTAAATTGGATAATATTGATTAACTTAGAACTTTTTAATAGATTGAGGAAATAGTAATGTATGTTATCATTGATGGAGTTTAAAACATTATTGTATTTATGGAATATATTCATTAATATGTGGATTTATTCAAGGAATTAGGAATAATGTATGACTTTAATAAGGTTTTATAGTAATTCAATACTTTAGCATGTTTTAAGAGATTACATGATGAAGGTATTCACATGTTATGTATCTGACAATCAAGGGATAATTTATGGTGTATGGGGGATTAATGATAAGTTAATTTTTTAAATGTAATAACCTTATTTATAAAGTTTTGTATTTTAATATTTTGGAAGGGTTATAAGGTTAATCATTTATGGAATGGTTTATTTTGAATTTTGGATGTTATTTTAAATATTAAAACATGACCACACTATATGAATATTATTGCATATTGGATAACCAGTTATAACCAATTTGTTGTGATGAAAACTATAAATATATAGAATGAATTATCATTATATTTATGGATCATACGTTATATTATTTATTCATTCAAAACAAATTCATATTCATTTCTTAGAGTAAGAGACAAAGTGGAATTTGATCAAGGAACAACCAAAGGGTGGGATTATTCTTATGAAATAGAATAAAATCAAGTAAGTATATCTTCTTGTGAAAATTTTTTGATATTAAGAAAACCATCTTGAAAAAACAATGTTATCCTAGTACCTTAATTTTTGAAAAATAAAATGGTCCCTTATATCTTCACATATTAATGGTTTTTTGATTGTTAACTTTCTCTAGATTACCCAATTTCTTGTGATCAGTGATCTTTATCACCATATATAATTATTTATTCTTTTATTCCAAATATAAATCTTCACTTCCCACTTATGTTATCCCATTTGGAAACCTAGTTACGAGTTACTTTGGGTAAGAGTTATGTTTGAAAAATTCCATTTTCAAAAAAAGTTTGATTATTTATATATAGGATGTGGGTTTCTATGAAGGATTAATTAATTGTTTAACCTTTTATGATTGAGATGAATTTAGAGGGATAAATTTATTTTATGGGGGGTAGAATGCAACACCCCAATATTTTTTGAAATTTATTTCAAATTATTTTAATATTTTTGATATTTTATAATACATGAATCATTGAATTTATCATTAGTTATGAAAAATTATTGGATTATTATTTCTTTACACACACCACCAAGTTAATATTTAATTATATACAATTTTGAGATTAGCTTGTATTACACAGAATACTCAGTTTATACAAAACATGACTTATTATTAAAATATCATTTTTTAATATAATAGTTATCAACTAACTATAGGAATGGAGGGTATAAATAGGATAAAATAAATTATGAAAACATTGTTTAAAAATATAAATATAACGATTTATTTGGTGAACAATTAATTAGAAATAAAAAATATATATTTGAAAATATAGGAATTATTTTTCTAAAAAACTATTTTTATGAAAATAGAAATATTTTACCTCAATAAATTGATAAACAATTTTTAGGGATTTTTTAATGAAATTTATATATTATATATTTATTCTACTATTTAGTAATCATCTCATGTGTTTTCTTAATAATTGATAAGAAAAAAATCTTATTTTACGCTAGAGAATGACATTTTTCTAAAAAAGCAGTTTTGTCATATTTTGTTGCTTCACTCATTTTAAAACTGTTTTTTTACACTTTTATAAAATTAAATTGATAAAATAAATTTAATTCTTTAAATATGAATATAAAATTTATCTTATGATGATTTTTTCATTTTTTCCTAAAAGGTTTGATTTTTTTGATGAATAGTGAAAATCTTGAGTTTTAATTGAAAACTACCCTTTCATTCAATTTATTTATAAAGTTAAACTATATTTTAAATTATTTTTATTCTTTAATTAGTTTAATTATACATCCATTAATCCAATTTATTTAATTTTAATCAATTTCACATTGAAATTGGATATAAAAATATTTCAAACATTCGAAATTTTTCACTTTAAAAACCCGCTTTCTTGTTATGTCTACAAGATTAATTTCAAATCAAAATTTTATACTTATGTGAATTGAATTTGAAAAAATAGAATTAATATTTTTAATCCTCATAATTTATAATTTATAATAATTCTAACTTAATTTTTTACCATAATTTTTAGTGAAAAAATTTAATATTAATGACAATAATTAAGAGAAAAACGAGTTTACCAAGGGAATAAAATTTAAAATTCAGGAAAAATTGATATAGGAACTTGTTAAAAACCCATTTTATGACCATATACCAAAATTATTCCTTAAATTATTGATATTGGTTTATTATTGGATACACTTTAAATGGTAAAAATATGGGTGGAATTCTCCCTTTCAAAAATTTACAAGTCTTCCACTCACTTCACTTATAGAAGCCCCCCTATCAACTCTTCTTCACACCTATAAAGCCAATTTGGATGAACAATATATAAAAAATCACATCCAAAATTTCGCCCACTAATACTAGAATAATTATTTTTGATATAAATCCAACCAATGAAGGATGTTAGTACAAACCTAAGAAGGATTCATAAAGAAGAGGCAAAATTCAACAACAAACATTTTTGTTTTATTTCTTACTAAACCACTTCAATTATTTTTATATAATGATTATATAAAAAAAATTATCCCAAATATACTGAGATTTTGTTATTTTAAGGGTATTGCCTAAATCCACACACACTTCAATATAATGGGTTACAAAATCATGGGTATAGTGGACTACCGCCTTGCGAACCGGTGTCAATGATTTTTCTATTAACACCTTTCAAGTTTAGGAATAATGATGGAATTTATATTTATATATTATATATATGATAAATATGATATTATTATACTTATTTAATTATTATATCACACATACATTGTTTATTTCTATTTTTTGGGAATACGATAATGTTGTTCGTGTGTATGGAGGACTACCGCCTCACGAAGCGATGTGATTTGTTCACTCTTTACATGGAATGTATTAAGGTTGGGTTTAATAAAAATATGAGATATATATTAAATATAAGTTAAAATTTATTTATAATATACATATAAATCATTTACTTTCTTTCAATCAATACGATAAGAAATTGAAAACAATGTTCATGCATACGTACAACCCACTGTTACCATGACTTGTGTATTTTATTTCCTATCACTAAATTTTACCGGTTACTATAAATAAATAAATATAATAAATATATATGATATTTATATAATTTTATAAATTACTGAAATTATTAAATCATTATCAAACTAAGAGGACTAGAATTAACAGGTCAAAAATTATATGAACACAAAGCCGTTATTACCCGAAACATAACTTACATGGGACTATTAATAAACAAGTAGTATAAATTCATAAGAAAATAATATATGGTAGGATATATATATATATATGAATATTTTTATGTTATATATTTATAATAAAATTGTATTTATTGAGCAGGAGTTTTGAATATGTATGATGGAAGTCTAGACTTAAGGTAAGGGATTATGGTCTCACATTTTACTTATATGAGACACATGCCATATTGACAACCTATTTATTTTATGTGGTGTATATTTTTCCTATTAATTTATTTTATGATGATTATACTTAAAATTATTGGGATTTACATATCTATTTTGTGATCTCTATTTCATGGGGTTTGTGGTTCAAAAGTTACCAAAGCAGTAAGGAATATTTGTATTAATTTTCCTTATTTTAGACGTATGTTATGTTATACACCTATATTATTTAACAAGGTGTAAATACAACACCTTTGACATGTAATATCATGAATGTATTCTTCATAATTATATTTTATGTTTCCTTTTATGTTATTCATTCTTGTATCTTATGATTCTATGTTACCAAAGTTGTAAAGATTTTATGTTACTATCCCATCATTTATTGAGATTGTTTATGATTAAGTCCTAAATATTAAAATATTAAAATATACATCTCAATATTTCTCATGAATATTATTATACTAACTTTATTAATGATATATTTATGTAATGGTACCATTTTACCCTCTTTGGTGCTTAAGGTACTTAAGAAAATGTTTTAAAGAAATTGTAACTTTATCTATCTCTTCAATGAGAAATCTATTTTCTTTCAAAAAAAAAGTCATATAAAAATGTTTTAAAATGTTATTAAATAATATTTTAAGATTATTTAAAAGGAAAAATATTTTTAAAATTCTTATTTTTTAAAAAAGTGTTTTAAAATATTTTTTAAAGCTTCTTTTAAAAGTTTAAAATGTTATTTTCAAAGAAAAGGATTTCTAAAATGTTCTACATTTTAAAAAGTGGGGTAAATGATTTTCAAATATTTTTTTATTAGTTTAAAATTTTATTTTAAAGGAAATTATTTCTAATTTTTTTATGTTTAAAAAGTGTTTCAAATTATTTTCAAATCTCCCTTTATAACCTTTCATGGTTATTTTCCAAGAAAATGGTTTTCAAATTGTTTTATGTTTTAAAAAATGTTTTTAAAGTGGAAATGATATTTTCATTAAGAAATGTTTTAAATGATATTTAAAAATTATTTTCCATATAATAATACATTGTTTGATATAATTTATGATTTATTGGGGATATGGTCAAAGGAAACCATTATTATTCTTTATTTTAATGATTCGTGTTTACAATGAAATACTATTTATGAATCTTATTTCTCTTCCATAGGTTATACCATGATAAGATTCTTATGAAATACTATTATTTTCATGGTTTATTCTAGGATGAAATGGATATGAAACCTATTTATTTTCCATAGATTATGATATGATGAAATATTTATAAAACTCATTTCTTTTCATGGTTTATGATATGATAAATGTTTTATGATCATATGGCCCACATATTTAAGAGTTTAATTATGTGATTAGTAGGTCCTATATCTACCTGTAATGCATTGGGTAAAGATTTATATCACATGAGATAAAATGGGAAACAATTCAACTGGATTTATTCATTATTGAAAATAGGTGTGTCCAGATCTACTATGTGAAACAAGTGTGTCCTGATGCATAATATGAAACAAGTGCATCCTGATCTGCTATGTTGATGGTCATGGTAGTTTACCTTGAAACATGGAATGGTTTTATATATTTATTATAGTTCAAAACTTTATCACATGAGATTATGGTTCTTGATTTATTTATAATGAGTTCCCACTCTTATGGACCATGTTTTCTAAAATGATAAAGTTTTATACCATGAATCATGTTTATGATCCTTGGCAGGTTGGGTATAAACATTGTAAGTTATGTTCATGATAACACAATATTATTCTTATCATATTCTTTCATATGATCATAGATTGATATATCTTATGTTTAACCTTATTGAACATCTAATCTCACTGCTTTCTTTTGTTTTCCTTCTACAGGTTATGAAGAAAGGTTTAGGTAGGGTGTGACCATGAAGAGTAAAACAAGAGAAGATCATTATGGGATAAATTGAAGATCTTTCATGAATTAAGATGACTGTGTTCAAGTTTCCAAATTCACTAAAATGTTATAGTCCTCATACACGTGTTTCTGTAATGTAATTAATATTCATAAAACAATATATAATATCCATGTGTGTAAAGCCCAAGTATCTATTGGAAGCATGCAATAATTAAAGTCCAGATCATTGAGAATGTAGAGATTCTACAGTTTAAGAAACCAAATTAATTATACACAGACTCATACTTGCCTCACTCCCTCAGAGTTTTCAAGTTTTTTTTGTGCATTTTAATATGAAAAACATTAATAAGCACAGAGGGTGTGAGCATGAGTGGAAGGAAGATGAGCCCAACCATTCGGTAGATGAAACACCGAACCAGAAGACTAGGAGGAGGAAGGGGAGGAAGGACTACTCCTATTTACCTCCTTTTATGAGGACTAGATCAGCAATGAAGGTGAGTGACAAGAGGATTACTACAAAGTCTTTGAGCTACATGAGGACATGGGAGCAGAATGGCCAGTCCTCGGTTCTGCTTTTATGTTCTGAAGAAGAAGAGATAGAACAAGTCCTTTTTCTCAACATTAATGAGGAGGAGGCTGTAAGAATTATGGGAAGGTCTTTATAGGTGTCCCTTAATGAGGATAAATATTCTTGGATTGATAAACAAGACTCGATTTTGGTAGGGGGTTTCAACCACGAGAATATTGGTGTTGAGGAGTATGTCCATACCTAGGATCAACTTGTGTCCGTTTTTGAGAGGCAGATTTTGGAGGACGCGGGCTTCAATTTATCTTCCTTAACATGGAAATTATTTAGGGAAGAAGACTCAGGTAATATTAAGTTTCTGGTTAGTGACTTAGTTTAATCTGGTGGTTGTGGTTGGCTGATATGAGTGCTTGGGTTGTGTGAGCATGCGTTTCTTTGGGTCACTTGTCTCTGAAGTTCTGGTTTTTCTTGATTTTGTATGCTTCTTGGACCACCCTGAAAGGGTTTTATATCATCATGTCTTCTTTAATTCAAGTCTCTTGAAACTGGATGCTTGAGAGGGTATGGATTCTCCATCGGTTCCGTACCCGTGCTTCTACACGGGACTACTTTCCAAGTGAGCTTGTGTTGATGAAGACTTGTTTTTGGTTTACTTGCTGGGATGGGGTAGCTCAAGAGTTTTTCTTTGGTTTTATGTGGTTCTCACTTTTCCCATTAAAAGTGTTTTATAATAAAAAATTAATTTTCAGTTAGTCTCCCGAATACCCTTACACTCATTGTTACAAGTATCTAAGGACATAAAGTTTGAAAAAAATTCTATAAATATAACAGACAAGAGAAAAGAAAAGGAAAATTGCTCCAATATTAACACTAAGTTTAAATATTTTTCACATTTCCTTTCTAAGAAGTGTAAGATTGAAGTATGATAAAGGGTGAATGATGATTTTTTATTATTATGTAGGAAGAAATGCCATTGGAATAATAAATACAATGAAGTAATTTATAATATTCAACTTCAGGTATATTCATCAAATTAATTCCCCCATCATACTTATGGGGTATTAAATACAATATGTTTTACATATATGTATTCAAATACAAAAAAAAAGATAGTGAAAAAAATTACTATAAGTTTGGTATATTCTTAAGGAAACTAAAAAAGAGTGATTCATTGATTAGTATAGAGGAGTAAAAAACTTCTAGATTTCCAAGTGGTTTGATTCAAGTTAAACTATTATTTTGTATTTAAAATTACCAAAATATTTATCTTAGTGACTAACTTTTAATACAATGATAATTTATTACTTTTAAAATGAAAATTTTTATGGTAAATCACACTAATAATTCAATAAATCTTGAATTCTGAATATCAAATGTTTTAAATTAATGAGGAATATATATAATAATTAAATTACTTAAAGATAATTATTTTTAAAATAAATTATTAGTATTTGAAAAATTTATATACATACTGTTTTTAGTTTCTTTTTTGATAAGGTTCTAGGTACACTAACTAATGCACTATAAAGTTTTATAAAAATAAACCTTTAAAAATATAGGCACAAAACAAATCTTCTAGAGTTAGCTTAGATAGATAATGTAAACTCTTATAAAGAAAATCTAGAGGTAAATCCTTATACTTCATGAGATTCCTTTAAGAAATTTTAGGGATTGTCAGTGAAGGACTGAATATATACTTGGTGAAAGATATAGGATCCTCTAAGAGGGATTCTCAGAGTATATCTTAAGCTAGTGTCCATAGATCATTCAAACATTGAGTGAAGGTACTAAGCTCACATTAACTTATAAACACATCATAGTGATGGTAGTAAATAGATAATCAATGGTGAGTCTTATATGAATTACAAGTATTCTTGGATTTCTTCCAAGGCATTTCTTTTAAATGGTAGTACAATATATAACCATATACCAACAATGATGATGAATGGATATCATATGATCAAAATCCATTAAGTCATGCCTTAATTCACTACTATGAAACTGTCATTTAACAATGCTGGTATTTATTTGTGCTACAAAAAATCACTGATAAATGGAATCTTTATCAGTGCAAAAAAAGTGATGATAAATTTAACCTTTTTATCATCATTTTTTAGTGTTGATAAATGTAACATTTATTAGTGCTTTATTTTTAGCACTGATAAATGGTTCCCTTTATGAGTGCATTTTGTTAGCACTAATAAATGGTAGCCGTTATCAACCCTTTATATTTAGCACTAATAAACAACACCCTTTATCAGCGATATATTTTTAGAACTCATAAAGGAATCCTTTGTGAGTGCTTTTTTAACACAGATAAATGTCTAAGTAAATAAAATAAAAACATAAATTAAATAAAAAAATAAAAAATGAGTTTATTAAAAATAAAATAACAAATTTTATTAATTAAGTAATTATTAATAAAAATGAATAAAATTATTATACTATATATAAATTATAAATAATAATAACTAGCATGTATTTTATATGTAGATATATGAAAAATAAAAATTAAACAAATAAAAATTAAAAATAATTAAATTGAGAAAAATATTATACATTTTATTAATTAAATGATTATCAATAATGTCAAACAGTAGTATATATTAAATATATATATATATATATTAATGTATATTAATATGATTTATATAATACAAAATATTATTTATGCTTTACATTACCCAGTAATGCATTTAGTGAATAATGTTTTTTAATTAAAAAATAATATGAATTATAAATACTGACTAATTTCATCGAGTAATAGAAATAATTGAATGTTGTTTTATTTTTCAATTTATAACATAGATCAAAGGTATTATATTAATTTCACATGTAAATAATTAATAAATTTTTATATACATATGCACACACAAAAATATTTTTTTTGGAATTTAATCAATTTATATTATTTATTTTTTATATATTTATTTAAGATGTTTAAATATTTTCCATATGTATTCATCTATATTTCAATATATATCCATTTTTAATGAGTTATATTCATCAAACTTATCGAAATTTTCAATATATTTTACTCATTTTTAATTAATCAATTTTACTTTTTTTTAACATGCAAGAATTTAAGATTAAATATTCATTGATAATGTTAAAAATAAATTTGTATAAAAAATATTTAGAAATAAATATATTTATAAATGTATATTTACTGTTTTATACATTGATAAATATAAATAAATAAATAATATTTTCTAAAAAGTATTTATATAATCATAAACAAATAATTATTAAATAATAATAAATTTATTTAAATAATGAATATATTTACTATGTATATATATATAATTATATAAATAATATTTTTTAAAAATAAGTATTTATATAACTATAAGTAAATAATTATATATTCAAAGAATTATAAAATTATTATTTTATAAAAACTATTATTATAAGTATTATAATTATATAAAATAATAATACTTTAATTTTTTGAATATTTTTATAAGTATATATCGGTGCATTTTTTGTGCTGGTAAACATAGAGATTTATCAGTGCTAAAGAAGAACTAATAAATCTCTATCTTTATCACCGCTAATAAAAGCATTGATAATGATTGATTTCATCATCACTTATTAACTTAGCACTAATAAAAGTGTCACAATCTATTTTAAGAACCCCAACCATCATGAACTAGTTTATGATACCCAAAGATCTCTATAAAAGATACCTATTTCCATCCCTCCTTACTGTCTAATCCAAGTTTGAATCTAGGAAAAAATCAAGTCTCCAACTATTCCAACCCTCGAATCCAAGTCTCGAGTGATTCAAGGGTTGAACACAACCACTGATCGAACAAAATCTAGGTTTTTTGATATATATAATTTCCCTCTGTTATCCACTAAACATTATCATCCCACATCCATGTATCCCAACAAGTCCAGTTTAACTATACTATAACAAAACAACCCTAAATTCATTGTTTTTTAGATATATTGAAGTATCATGTTCACTGATATAATTTTGGTCTCCTTAGGCCAACATTGGTATTGTGCAACTTGAAATATTTCAAACCCAATGTTGGTTCATATTGTTGTGAGGTATAATAGGCTCCAAATATGCATATTCCATGACCTCTATCTATTTTCAATCATCAAATTTTTAAAAATTCATCCATAAAACAATCAGTGTTGTCATTGGTTTGGAATATTACATTGAAAATCACTTGGATGATGAAATATCTGACATCAGTGGGGTCTTATACTATGTTGTGAATCAATGGGAATTGAGAGGGTTGAGTGACGGGGAACTAAAATACAAGGTCATCCCCTAATATTTGAAAGGTGATTCTAGAAGTTTTATCCAAAAAATGGATGATGAAATATCTGACGCATGTGAATAACTATATAATAATTTTTTTATGAAATTTTTTCCTAGGATAATGATCACTAAAATATGGTGCAAAATTAATGTTTTTATTTAGGATGAATACGAACTATTTCATAAGGATAGATAGATTTAATGATCACTTATGAAATGTAATAATCAAATTATTCTGATGAATCTGTAAAATTAGATGAGAAAAAACATTATATATTTTTGATTTTTTTATTTATTTATTTAACTACTTCTAGAAAAAATATATTGTTTTCAGTTTTTATTTTTGAAATATTTAAATTTTAATTTAAATAATAAGACATAAGTATTATAAAAAGAAAAATTAAAGATAGTTAAGGTTCTGTAATCCTTAGACTATATTATATTGGAAAAAATAAATTTGAGATAAAATTCATTTTATATTTTGATTTTGGTTGTTGAAATATTTTCAGAAATAAACAATTGGAATGAGTTAATTTCTAGGAAAAACCTCAGCATCATGGTATTTTATGAAACAAAATACCATTTCATTAAGTGGTGAAAAATAAGAGTACATTGTTGATAGAATTTATTTTTCTCAATCCTTTATGATTGATCAACTTTTTTCTAAATTTAATATTTTATTTGAAAAGTAACTTATTTAATGAGATTTCTTTTCTATTATTTAAAATTTAAAGAATATTTTAAATCATTCCAAAATAAATATTCTACCACTATATTTAACTAATTCTGATAAAATAAAATATTAACATTGATTAATGTATATTTAATAAATAAGTTTTAATAGAATCTATTTTTTCAAAATAAAAAATATTTTTCATGGATAAAATGATTACAGCTTTAGAGTCACACTTTTTATTAGTTTGGGTTTAATAAATTAATGACATTCTATGTTCACTGTGTATTCTTAATTCTATTGAATTTTATGGTTTACTAATATAAATTTAAATCCATTTTTATGTCATTCTAGTGGTAATATGATGCCCCACATATGTGACCATATCAATTACTTTAAATAAAAAAAGTTTCATTAAAATACATTACCATTAGCTTTTATGTTAAGATTTTTATAGAATTATGACAAAACATTAACTAAAAACTCATGTATTTATAAACTAATGAATATTGTTTTAGAACCACATATGAAAAAACATGATCTATAAGAATCCTTAATTGTTAATATTCAAATCAATCTCCTCATGCCACATTGTTCTTATTCAGATCAAGCTCTTCATGCATAGATTTGACCAAATTATCATCCTTTTCATCCTATACAAATTATTTAGGCTCTTATTGGGAAAAATGTGATTTTTTTGGTAGAGTCATACTCCTTCAAGTTTCCACCAAAAATTTCTGATCACCAATGAAATTTTATTTATTGATTTTATCCTTGATTGTATATATTTTAGTTGATAAAAATATAGCCATATTTAAAATAATAACCCAATCATTAATACTTTCTAAAAATTAATTCATTTCTTATATCCCACATATTATAAACACTATGTATGTTTTACTTTAATCCATCTAAAAACATATCATTCTTTAGCATTTCATTTTGGTTCCACTCTTAGTAATATATGATTACCATCTATGTAATTATTACAAATGGGAGGAATTTACCTTTAATAAAGAATATATTTTATTTATTTATTTATTTATAGTAAAAAATTATTTTTTTATAAACCCAATAGGATATATTTACTTTATCTAAAATGATTCAAATATTTAATACAATGTATGTTATTTTCTCCTCATCCTTCTCAATAATTGATCGATTGTTTGGTGAGATCTATTTGCATTTTTATCATCATTCTTGATTTACTATTGAAATATACCTACGGTCAACAATGTTTTCATAGTAAAATAATTATCCATAGAATTAATGTATTATTTTATATTTATTTTTAATTTATTTCTTTTCATTATTAATCATATAATATTTGTTTTGTAAAAGTAGATTATTTTGTTTGAGTTAGAGTGGTTTCTTCAAAGTTTCTCATGCTCACGAGGGATTAGACTTTGATCCTATATTTGAGATAATGACAACAAAGAAATGTGTCAAGAATTCATACAACCAGTAACGCCCCGACACCAGTTACCCAGAGTCGGTGCATTAGTACATACCATTGGCATGATCACAAAAGATCACGTCTCGAAAGACCGATTAGTTTAGTAGACTTGGAATCACTAGATACATTCATAAAGTTTACATTACATCATAAAGTGAAAACTACAACAACATCTTGTCTTCACACTCATATCCCCTTATACTATCCCTACAGGTTATTCATAAAATACTTCTTCACATCCTAGGAAAAATAAAACATCGAAAGGGGTGAGCTCAGATGCTCAGTAAGGATAACAACATTGCAAAAACTTTCATAAATAAGCATAAACATTTAAGGAAATGTATAACTAAAACAAAATCCTTTTAAACTTTAACTTCAGCATAATATGGAAAAAATAAAATGAAATAATTCCATTTAATTATTGACATGGATATTCTACTAGTCGAATAATCACATGCAATATCAATAACCACTTTCATAATGATGGAATGCATAATGTCAGACTATCATAACCACATAGTCAGGGACTTGTGCCAAGACTACAAAAACGATTTTGTCACGGCCTTATTCCAAGACACTAGTTTGTCTCATGAGACCTACCTATTCATTGAGGAGCTATAGCGGGATCCACCGGTCACTTATTAAGTCCAATGCATTCCTCATATGAACAGGTTTAAACATAACATAAACATTCGTATTAAAACTAGCATATGAAATGTCAATACTTTCTCCATAAACCATGAATGATATAAAAATAACACATACAAAGTCAAACATATCACAAAACCTTCAATACAATATGGAAGTTTTGTATCATAATAAATCATCTTCAAATAAGCTTAAAATCCATCAAAGGATGTTGACATAGATGAAATCAAAACTATTTGAGAGAAATATATCTTTTTTTGAAATCATTTAAAAGTCACATAATTATAAAAGAAAAAATTTGATTTGAAAATATTCTTATAAGCTTTTAAGGGAAGATTTAATGATTTTATAATGGCGGAAAATAGCTGCACCCGCCGTATAAGTTAAAAAGAAATTCTTACCTTAATTTTGTCGAAAAGGTTAAAAATGACCTTGTTTGGAAAATAATGAAAAGCTTCCTTTATAAACTTATTATAAAAAGTGAAACAAGGGTATAAAGGACTTTAATCCATATTCTGTAAAATATTAATAATGATTTGAAATACGTTTTAAGAATCGTGGATGTGGGTGATAAAGAGGTCCCGATAGATAATTACGTATAAACAACCTCGGATAATGAAGAGATTGTGAAATAAACCCTTACCTTGTACTTTTACTTGGTTAAGGGTAGGTTAACATCCTGTATAATGGTGAAATAATTGTTATTAAATTATACAAGAATCATATACATTTATATGATATCATATATGATCTTTTAACATTGATTTGTTAATAATATCTTAGTATTATCATCGTTTCGGGTGTTAACAGATTCCTTTTTCTTTATATTATTTGTTATGTGAGACATATTTTTTATGGATGGGATGTATATTATTAATATCCAGAATTATATCAAGTCTCCAAAAATTATTTTTAATCATCAAATAAAATTTAGTCTTGAATGGATACAATGAGGAATGAATCTCATCGTGTTCGTGGAGACGGTAATCCGTACGTACGCACGAGCGGAAATATCATTATTTTGATATTAAAATAATATATAATTGGATGGTATATCATATATAAATAATAATTATCATGTTATATTTATTATTTACATGAATTATACATCATTATTATACCCATACAAATAATAATGTATTGAATAACAATTACACCACAACGTGGAGACAGTAGGCCGTACATACGAACGTATGGTGAAATGTCATTCAAAGGATGGATATAATAGTGAATATGGTTGTACCATATTTATAATAACATAAAATTATATATAAGATAATGAATTTATTATTTTAGAATGGAAATAACAACGAAATAAAAAGTTTAAGAAGAAAGGAACTTGAAAGAGGGTGGTGAAGACAATAACTCTTCTTCGAGTTCTTCCTTTTGATTTGATCAAAAGGGCTCCTTAAGTTGGCTTTCTGACTAAAGTAAGGCCACTAGGATTAAGGGAGGATAGTTGTGAGGGTATTTGGGCAGATTTTGGCTGAACCAAAAGGCTTTTATGGTATGAATAATTGGTTATAAGTGGTGTCCTTTTATAATGGGGAGGAGGGGCTCTTTAGGAAAAACTTAAAGTATTAATTTATAATAAATTCATATTCAGTTTCTAATGGCTCCAAAGTAGAATATTCAAATTCTTAGGTTGGGATGGGTGGAAATAATTTCATCCAATATATTTTATACAGGTTTGGGTCACTATATTAACCTTATCATTTATATTTAACTCTTAGTTAAATAGTTTGACATTTACCATGTCACTTTGTATTTTTATATTATATGGTTAATAAAATTACTATATAATTCCAAGAGGCCCCAAAGTGGTCCATTAAGGATACAAATATCATTATATAATTCCTCTGGCCGAAACTTAGATTTTTAGGAATATAATATGAATTAATAATATAATACTTTTTTTAAAAACTCTTTTATGTCAATTTTGACACTATTTAATAATTGGTTTTTGTTAAAGTCTTAACAACTTTATTAATTAGAAAAAAATTCATTTAAGCAATCATAACATGTAATTATAATAAATAAAATTAGTTTATGGCATCAAAACGTTCAAATTATATTTATTTTAATATTTATAATACAAATTATTAGATTCTTTTATTAATAAGTAAAATACTGCATCATTATTGCGTCATAAATAAATTTAATTATTCAATGTCTAAAAATTATTAATAAAATAAAATTATGTAGGAAATATTTTTATATTTATAATAAATATTTATAGTTGAAAATATAACTTATATAACCCTATGTAAAAATTGTTTTTCTAAAAGATATATGCTTATGTCATTTTTGTATTTTCTTTAACTTAATTAATATAAAGTGTCATTATCACTTAAAAGTGGATCCATGGGGTCCCAAAATCGACCCAAAGATGCCCATGGTCGGAAATGTATCAACCAATAGGGTTACGACACGTTTTAGGGTAATTTAATATTATTATAATATAATTTTTTTACCCTTATTTACCGGATTTACCCTTTAACCACGGTAAATAAAATATTTACCGAAGTAATTATTCAAAATGTATAAAAATAAAAGTTACCTATTTAAAAAATTTGGACCTCATGATTCTAAATATGGAATACATTTTTCTAAATTCAAAACATAGAAGTGGCAGAAATTAATTTAAAATTAATTCCCGTTGTTAAAACAAAAAGCGTGTTTTTATGAGATAATAACTATCAAAAGATTGGCACTTGCTTATGTTTAGTTTAAATGTGAATTTATATCCAATGACAAAAATTGGATTAAATGGTAAAAATATAATCTAATTATACTCTAAAATCACTCAAATTCATAATTTATCACTATTAATTATTTCGATTAAAAAAGTTGTTTTTAATTAAAATTTAGTAATTTTCACTATTCAACAAAATATAAAAGTTATCAGAAAAGTACCAAAAAATTACCCTAAGCTAATTTCAATATTCCGAATCCAAAAATGAAGCCCATTTTGAAAGATAAAATGTATAAAATTTTAAAAAGTGGGTATTACTATTCATAACAACTAGTTTGATTGGTTGTTGTGTGTGTTAGAACTCAAAGTTGCGTACAACACACACTACTGTATTATTCAAAGAGAACCGTATCGTGGAATCTTGGGGTGTTACATTATCTTATCCTTTAAATAATTTCATCCTTGAAATTTCTAGAATACTACTTCATGAAAAGACTCGGGTGGTTCTTCATCATAAGTTCACCAGGTTCCCACTTTGCCTCTTCCATCTTATGGTTTCTCTATAGAACTTTTACCAGATGAGTTGTCCGGTTTATCAATAATTGTTCTCTCGTATCAAGAATCTTGATAGGATCTTCGCAATAAGATAGATCAGGTTCCAGTTCTAATTCCTCATTGGTGAGTACATGCGTTGGGTCAGGTATGTATTTTCTCAACAGTGATACATGGAAAACATCGTGAACTTTGGAGAGACTTGGCGACATTGCCAAACGGTAAGCTACAACCCCAATTTGTTCTAGAATTTCGAATGGTATGATGTACCTGGGACTCAATTTTTCCTTCTTACCGAAATGTATAACACCCTTCCATGGATATACCTTCAAGAAAACATGATCTCCTACCTAAAATTCCAAATCCTTCCTTCGGTTGTCAACATAGCTCTTCTGCCTACTTTGAGCTGCTTTGATGTGGTTTTGGATTACCTTCACCTTTTCCTTTGTTTCTTCCACCAGTTCTGGGCCTACGAGTTTTCTTTCACCAACATGATCCCAATAGGTTGGTGTACAACATCTCTTTCCATATAATGCTTCATATGGTGCCATCCGAATACTTGAATGGAAGCTCTTGTTATAGGAAAATTCTACCAGAGGTAAATATTGATCCCACATACCTTGAAAGTCAAGTGAGAATGATCTCAACATGTCCTCTAAGGTTTGAATAGTCTGTTCTGATTGTCCATCAGTTTGGGGGTGGTAAGCAGTGCTCAAACGAAGTTCAGTATCTAGGGCTTTCTGAATACTTTTCCAGAATCTTGAAGTAAAACGGGGATCACGATCAGAAACAATCTATAGGGGTACTCCATGAAGTCTCACAACTTCATTAATATATAGTCTTTCTAGACATTAAATTGGTAGATCCTTCCTTATATCAAGAAAATTTGCTGACTTGGTAAGCCGATCAACAATAACCCATATTGCATTGTTCCTTCTAGGAGTCTCTGGTAGCCCCATGAAAAAAATTCATCATAATATTATCCCATTTCAACTCCGGTATGGGAAGAGGTTGCATGATTCCTCCAGGCTGTTGCCTTCCAGATTTCACCTGTTGAAAAACCATACATATTGACACAAAATCAAGAATCTCCCTCTTCATGTTGTCCCACTAAAAATGTTCCTTCAAATCTCTATACATTTTGGTGCTCCTAGGGTGTATAGAGAAATTGGAACTATGAGCGTCATCTAACAATTCTATTTTTAGATTAGGTATATCAGGAACACAAAGTCTCTTACCAAACTTCAAAATTCTATCTTCATACACAAAGTCACTCAATCTCCCATCATTCACAGCATTAATATTCTTTTGAAACTCTTCATCACTGGTCTGATAACTCTTAATCATTTCTATTAAATATGGTTTGGAAACCATTTGAAAAAGTATTGATGTTTCACCTTCCATGGTAATTCCCATATCCATCTTCACTAGATCCATGAAAATAGGATCCCTTTAAATTCTCATCATGTTCAAAACTCCATGATATTTTCTACTCAAAGCATCTGCTACATTATTTTCCTTCCCTGGGTGGTAGTGTATCGTGCAATCATAATCCTTGAGTAGTTCAAGCCATCGCCTTTGCCTCATGTTGAGTTCTTTCGGTGAGAAAATTTACTTCAAACTCTTGTGATCAGTATAAATCTCAAAATTTTCACCATAGAGATAATGTATCCATATATTCAAAGCAAAAATTACAGCAGCTAACTCAAGATCATGAGTAGGATAGTTTTTCTCATGAATTTTCAGTTGTCGTGATGCATAGGCAATAACCCTATCATTCTGCATAAGGACACAACCAAGTCCTTTCTTTGAAGAATCACTATAAATAACAAACCCATAATTCCATAATGGTAGAGTCAATATAGGATCATTGACTAATCTTATCTTAAGTTCTTCAAAAAATTCTTCACACTCTTTTGTCCAAACAAATTTAACCCCTTTACGTGTGGGCTTTGTTAATGGGTTATCCAATCGGGTAATGTTCTGGACAAAAAGCCGATAATAACCTGCTAAGCCAATAAAACTGCGTACCTCAGTTATACTCATTGGTGCTTGAAATTCTTGGATTTCTCTTTTCTTTGAAGGATCAATATAGATTCCATACTTAGTGACAATATAGACAAGAAAAGAGATCTCCTGAAGCCAGAATTTACACTTTCTAAACTTCCCATATAATTCTTCTCTTCTCAGAGTCTTCAATATAATGCGTAAGTGATTTTCACGATCTTCATAGATTTTGGAGTATACCAAGATATCATTAATAAATACCACCACAAAATCATCGATATATTCCTTGAAAAATCTATTCATTAGATCCATGAATATAGAGGGTGCATTGGTCAATACAAAAGGCATTATTGTAAACTTGTAAGGCCCATACCTGGTTCGAAATGATGTCTTCATAATGTCTTCCATCTTCACACACAATTGATGGTATCCAAATCAAAGTTCAATCTTTGGAAAGTATTGATCTCCATGTATTTGGTCAAATAAATCATCAATGCGAGGTAGGGGATACTTGTTCTTTATTTTTATAGCATTAATTTCCCTGTAGTCGATACATAAGCTCATAGATCCATATTTCTTCTTAACAAAAATGATAGGGGATCCCCATGGAGAAACACTAGGGAAAATAAATCCATTATTACTCAATTCCTCTAGTTGTTTATTTAGTTAAACTAATTCCACAGTGTCCATTCTATAAGGGGTCTCTGATATAGGCCTTGAACCAGGAATTAAATCAATGGAAAACTCAATTTCTTGTTCTGGAGGATGTCTAAGTAAATATTATAGAAACGCATCAACATATTCTCTCACAATAGATACATACTCTATTTGAACATTCCTTTTCTCACCCACATTCATTTCATTCTCATCCTCCCCAATAATTGAATTTAGTTGAGCTACTGGGGGTGGATCTAGGTAAGAATCAGGTGGTGACGATTCTGCTCTAAAGATAAGGCATTCTTTATCATCATCATGAAAAATTGTAACCTCATTATTTATAGAATAAATCTCCTCATCATGGTCCGAAAGCCAATACATACCAAGGATTATATCAAATTCAATCATAGGTATGATGATGAGATCCACAGATAAAGAACATTTATGTGCTCTAATGGGGACTGATTCACAAAACTTTGTTGCAATGATACTTCCCTTAGAATTTTGACAAACAACTCCCCTGTTAATTCAAATTGTAAATATCTAATTTTCTTAGAAAACTGGGAAGATATGAAACAATGTGATGATCCAGAATCAAATAAATCATTGGTAAACTTGAGAAAACCATTAAATTACCGACCACCACGTCTTTCAGAGCTTCTACCTCAGCAGTAGTGATAACATAAGATTGGCCTTGATCCCTTGGCCTTTTCTGAGGTAAGTTCCCCTGACTCTTAGGAAATTCATTTGCATAATGCCCCATTTCTATACAATTATAGCATTCCATGTTGACAGTAACTTTCTTTCCCTTGCAATCATGATCTTGGTGGCCTTTTTCACCACACTTGTAACAAACTCCCATTCCCTTCAAGCAAGTACCGAGGTGTTTCTTCCCACATTTACTGCAGGATGGATAATCAAAATTTCCCTTCTTCCCTTTATTTCCATTTCCATAGTGGTCAGAAGATCTCTTCTTCTCTTGCTTTACTTTAAAGTCGTAAGACTTAGATAATATTTTTTCTATCTTGATAGCACACGAGACAATATCTTCATATGACGAGAAGGATTGTGAAACTATTGCTCGATGGAGAAATGATTTTAAACCATCAAAGAAACGATCAATCATACTCTTTTGGTTATGTATATAATTTACTGCATGCCTTGCTAACCTTGTAATGTTAGACTCATACTTTGCAACATTCTCATCCTCCTTTTGCCTCAGACTCAAAAATTGTCTTTCCATATCTTCTTGATGGTCATGAGAAAATGTTTTTGCTAAAAACATCTCTTTGAACTCACTCCATTTCATATTTGATACTTCAACATCTTCCTTCATGTTTTGAATCAATGACCAACATTGATTAACATCTCTAGTGAGGCGGTAAACTGCCATGATAACTTTTTCCCTTTCACTAATCCCCAAGTCATGGAATATTTTCTCTAAAGAATTTATCCATTGCCCAGATAATAAGGTATTTGTAATCCCATTGAATGTTTGTGGTTGTTTCCTCATGAAGAGATCTAACATTGATCCTCCATGCTGTGGATTAGGGTGATCCATATGGGTAAGGTTATTATACATAACCTGAGTGAGTTGTCCCAGTATGGTGATTAGCTGATCAACACCAGTTGCATCACTAACTCCACTATAATTATCTTGAGCAGGAGGGAAATCCCTATATGGAGTGTGTGCATTGATATGGTTTCCATTTCTTCCACTAGGCGCCATTTCTAAAAAATGGCATACACTAGATTATTTTATGAATTGCAACACATAAATCCAAACTTTTAAAACACTTAACCTAAATAGAATAGTTTATGGATATAATCCATAATCCTAAAAATGTTTTCTTTGAGGAATTATATACTCATGAACCCTTCATAATGGTTTTTAAAGAAAATGAGAATTATCCTAACATATCCCCCGGGAGTGTCGTAACCAAGAGTGCAACAAGGCCCGTTGTCGTGCACCAGTTCCTGTTCGAGTCTATCTCAAAGTAGTGTTTTCGGGTTTTACCCCTAGGTACATATGTGCTAGAGCCACCTCTACCTGCTCGTATCCAGATAGGGATGTATTGATCAGAAAAATCACAAAATATCTACAATACCAAAATTCTAGTAAGTTATTATATACTAATCCTCAAAGTCCATCTTAGTTCTATGTTCTCTAATCAGAGTTTATCTAAATCTATATTCCATGGTTCATACTAAACTTCCTCTGATACCAACTGTAACACCCTGACCCCAGTTACCAAGAGTCAGTTCATTATTACATAACATTGGAATGATAAAAAAAGATCAAGTCTCAAAAGACCAATTAGTTTAGTAGCCTTAGAATCACTAGATACATTCATAAAGTTTACATTACATCATAAAATGAAAACTACAACAAGATCTTATCTCCACACTTATATTCCCTTATAATATCCCTACAGGTCATTCATAAAATACTTATTCACATCCTAGGGAAAATAAAACATAGAAAGGGGTGAGATTAGATGCTCAGTAAGGATAACAACATAGCAGAAACTTTCATAAATAAGCATAAACATTTAAGACAATGTATAACTAAAACAAAAGCCTTTTAAACTTGAATTTTAGCATAATATGGAAAAATAAAATGAAATAATTCCATTTACTTATTCACATGGATATTCTACTGGTCTAATAATCACATGCAATATCAATAACCACTTTCATAATGATGGAATGCATAATGAAAGACTATCATAACCACGTAGTCAAGGCCTTGTGCCAAGACTACAAATTAGATTTTGTCAAGGCCTTGTGCCAAGACACTAGTTTGTCTCATGAGACCTACGAATGCATCTAGGAGCTATAGAGGGCTCCACCCGTCACTTATGTCCAATGCATTCCTCATATTAATAGGTTTAAACATAACATAAACATTCGTATTAAAAATATCATACTAAATGTCAATACTTTCTCCATAAACCATGAATGGTATAAAAATAACACATCCAAAGTCAAACATATCACAAAACCTTCAATACAATATGAAAGTTTTGTATCATAATAAATCATCTTCAAATAAGATTAAAATCCATCAAAGGATGTTGATATAGATGAAATCAAAACTATTTGAGAGAAATATATCTTTTTTTGAAATAATTTAAAAGTCACATAATTATAAAAGAAAAAATTTTCTTTGAAAATATTCTTATAAGCTGGTAAGGGAAGATTCAATGATTTTATAACAGCGGAAAATAGCTTCACCCGCCATATAAGTTAAAAAAATTCATACCTTAATTTTTTCGAAATGGTTAAAAAGGACCTTGTTTGGAAAATGACGGAAAGATTCCTTTATAAACTTATTATAAAAAGTAAAACAAGGTTATAAATGAATTTAACCCATATTCTATAAAATAGTAAGAATGATTTGAAATACATTTTTAAGAATCATGGATGTGGGTGATAAAGATGTCCAAGTAGATAATTACGTATAAACATCCTCGAATAATGAAAAGATTGTGAAATAAACCCTTACCTTGTAATTTTACTTGGTTAAGGGTAGGTTAAACTCCTGTATAATGGTGAAATAATTTTTACTAAATTATACAATAATCATATACATTAATATGATATCATATATGATCTTTTAACATTGATTTGTTAATAATATCTTAGTATTATCATCATTTCGGGTGTTAACGAATTTGTTTTTCTTTATATTATTTGTTATGCGAGCCATATTTGTTATGGATGGGATGCATATTATTCATATCCAGAATAATATATTGTCTCTAATTTTTTATAATCATAAAATAAAATTTAGTCTTGAATGGATACGATGGGGAATGAATCTCATCGTGTTCGTGAAGATGGTAATCCGTACGTATGCACGAGCGAAAATATCATTCTTTTGATATTAAAATAATATATAATTGGATGGTATATCATATATAAAGAATCATTATCATTTTATATTTATTATTTACATGAATTACACATCATTATTATACCCATCCAAATAATAATGTATTGAATAACAATTACACCACGACGTGGAGATGGTAGGCCGTACATACGCACGTATGGTGACATGTCATTCAAAGGATAGAATAATGAATATGGTTGTACCATATTTATAATAACAATAAAGTATATAGAAGATACTGGAGTTATTATTTTATAATGTAAATAACAAAGAAATAAGAAGTTGAAGAAGAAAGGAACTTGAAAGAGGGTGGTGAAAACATTACCTCTTCTTCGGGTTATTCCTTTTGATTTGATCAAAAGGGCTCCTTAGGTTGGATTTATGACTAAAGTAATGCCTCTAGGATTAAGGTAGTATAGTTTAGATGGTATTTGGGCAGAGGTTGGCCGAACCAAATGGCTTTGAAGGTATGGATAATTGGTTAGAAGTGGTGTCCTTTTATAAGGGGGGGAGGGGAGCTTTAGAAAAAACTTAAAGTATTAATTTATAATAAATTCATATTCAGTTTTTAATGGATCCAATGTGGATTATTAAAAGTATAAGGTGGGGATGGGTCAAAATACTTTCATCCAATAGATTTTAGATAAGTTTGGGTCACTATATTAACCTTATCATTTATATTTAACTCTTAGTTAAATAGTTTGACATTTACCATGTCACTTTTTATTTTTATATTATATGGTTAATAAACATACTATATACTTCAAAGAGGCCCCCAAGTGGTAAATTAATGATACACCTATAATTATATAAGTCCTTTGGATGAACCTTAGATTTTTAGGAATAGAATATGAATTAATAATATAATATTTGTTTTTAAAACTCTTTTATGTCAATTTTGACACGATTTAATAATTGATTTTTGTTAATGTCTTAAAAAATTTATTAATTCAAAAAAAATTCATTTAAGAAATATGAACATGTAATAGTAATCAATAAAATTAATGTATGTCATCAAAACTTTCAACTTTCATTTATTTTAAAATTTATAATACCAATTATTTGATTCATTAATTAATAAGGAAAATACTGTATCATTATTGTGTCATAAATAAATTTAAATATTCAATGTGTAAAATTTATAAATAAAATACCATTATGCAGGAAATATTTTTATATTTATAATAAATATTTATAGTCGAAAATATAACTTATATAACCCTATGTAAAAATTGTTTTTCTAAAAGATATATGCTTATGTCATTTTTGTATTTTCTTTAACTTAATTAATATAAAGTATCATTATCACTTACAAGTGGATCCATGGGGTCCCAAAATCGACCCAAATATGCCCATGGTCGGAAATATATCAACAGATAGGGTTAAGACATGTTTTAAGGTAATTTAATATTATTATAATATAATTTTTTTACCCTTATTTACCAGATTTACCCTTTAACCACAGTAAATAAAATATTTTCCGAAGTAATTATTCAAAATGTCTAAAAATAAAAGTTACCTACTTACAAAATTATGACCTCTTGATTCTAAATATGGAATACATTTTTCTAAATTCAAAACACTGAAGTGGCAGTAATTAATTTAAAATTAATTCCTGTTGTTAAAACAAAAAGTGTGTTTTTAAGAGATAATAACTATCAAAATATTGGCACTTTCTTATGTCTAGTTTAAATGTGAATTTATATCCAATGACCAAAATTGGATTAAATGGTAAAAATATAATCTAATTATACTCTAAAATCACTCAAATTCCTAATTTATCACTATTAATTATTTCGATTAAAAAAGTTGTTTTTAATTAAAATTTAGTAATTTTCAATATTCATCAAAATATTAAAGTTATCAGAAAAGTACCAAAAATTTACCCTAAGATAATTTTGATATTCCGAATCCAAAAATGAAGTCTATTTTGGAAGACAAAATATATAAAATTTTAAAAAGTGTGTATTACTATTCATAATGGCTAGTTGGATTGGTTTTGGTGTGTGTTAGAGCTCGAAGTTGCGTATAACACACACTATTGTATTATTCAAAGAGACGCTTACCATGGAAGCTTGGGGTGTTACAAAAACATCATAAAAAGGTTAATTCCTACTACTTATTTAATTAATTTAGTTATTATTTTATCCACTATTTGTATATTAATTTTTTTTTCATTTTTATCTAATACTTTAGTTTTTTTACAGATCTTTTAAAAAGTCCTATTTCAATTTCAAATATATGAAATAATCCACAAAAGAGATAAGATGATTCCTTATTCAAATGTTACCATGTTTTCCATTCTCATTGCCTTTATTTTTTGACTTAGAAACACTGTATATTGATTCGATGTTATTGTATGAAAAACATTCTCATTTTTGAATGTATATGCTCTTATAACTTTCAACAATGAGAAAGGTTTTTCAACATTGAACATTGAGTCAATATTTATTTTTGGTAGTTCGACATACAAAGATAATGGAAATGTGGTAACATTATGATTTAGGATTATTTTGAGACTTTGGGGTGTGTAGGAATCATCTAAACCTCAATCTGACACACAGTGTGACTAGTATGACTCCAAGTGCTTCTTTTTATTTAAAGTTGACCTTAATTTGTTTTAAAAAGGACAACTGACGTACTAAAAACCAAGAAAAAATATTCTGATTTTTTTTAATACTTTAGGGAAATGATTCAAAATTCATTTGAGACATTTATGAATCAGTTAAACCTCAATTCGATGCACCATGTGACCGTTATGACTCAATGTCTCCATTATCAGTTAAAAACTGATAGCTTAGTTAAAAAAATGTCACTCACCAAAAATAAATAAATCATAATCATTTTTTCTTGATAATTTATGAAATTTATTCATAAGTCATTTTTAACATGTAGGAATCAGTCTTATGTCAAACTGATACATTATGTGATTAGTATATGTCAAAGTTCATATTTCTAGTTTAAAATGAAATTTTAGTAAAAAATCAAGTGATGTACTCAAAACTAAGTAAACACATATTTATTTTTTTGATACTTTAGGAAAATTATACATAATCCATTTGAGATGTGTAGGAATAAAACATACCTCAATCTGATGCATGATGTGACTGATATGACTCAAAGTGCATTGTTTTATTTAAAATTTACATCAATTTTAATAAAAAGGAAAACATGCCCACTCAAAATGGAGAACACAGATTCAGATTGTTTTTTTACTTTAGAAAAATGATCTACAGATAATTTGATATGTATAGGAATCATCCGCACCTCAAGCTAAAACACAGTGTGTCCGGTATAACTCTATGTGCATTTTTTTTATTTAAAAATGACATCAATTTTAATAAAAAGGACAAATAACCTACTCAAAATTGAGAAAACACATTCATATTGTTTTCATACTTTAGGAAAATGATCCATAATTCATTTGAGATGTGTAGGAATCATTAATTCCTCAATTTTATGCACAATGTGACCAGTATGACTCCAAGTGAGTCCTTTTTATTTAAAAATGACATCAATTTTAATAAGAAGGACACCATACCTACCCAAAACTAAAAAAATAGATTCACATTTTCCAATACATTATAGAAACAATCCATGATAATTTTTTTTATAAATCAGCCACTCCTCAATATGATAAATGATGTGCCCTGTATGACTCAATGTTTCTGTTATCAGTTTAAAATTGATAGTTCAATTCAAAAAATGTCACTTCCTAAAAACTAAGAAAACATGCTCGAATTTTATTTATAATTTAGTAAATTTATTAATAAGTAATTTTTGACATGTATGAATCAGTCTCAGATCAAACTGATACATGATGTGATCGATATGAGTCAAAGTGAATTTTTCTAGTTTAAATTGACATTTTAGTAAAAAAGACATGTGACACACTCAAAACTGAGTAAACACATTCAGATTGTTTTGATAATTTATAAAAACGATCCATAAGACATTTGAGATGTCTTAGAATTATTTGAACCTCAATCCGACACATAGTGTGACCAATATGAATCAAAGTGAATCTTTTTATTTAAAATTGACATCAATTTTAGTAAAAAAGACAACTCACCTACTCAAAACCGTGAAAACATATTTTTATTGCTTTGATACATTATAAAAATGATTCATAATTAATTTGTGATGTATAATAATCATCCTCACTTAAATCTGATACATGATGTGTTTGATATGACTCAATGTGTCTGTTATCTATTTAAAATCAATATATTAGTTCAAAAAGCGCCACTCTCTAAAAATCAAGAAAACATGATCAAATTTTCATTATAATTTACTAAAAAGATTCATAAGTCATTTTTTATGTATATGAATTAGTATCACATCAAACCAACACATGATGTGATCGGTATGAGTCAAAGTGCATGTTTCAAGTTTAAAGTGATATTTTAGTAGAAAAACACAACCAACATACTCAAAACTGAGCAATAACATTCAGATTGTTTTGAAACATTATAAAAATGATCCATAAGTCATTTTAGATGTGTAAGAATCATCGTCACCTCAATCCTATGCATGGTGTGACCGATATGACTCTACTCGTTTTGAATACATAAGTATCATTTTAGTTTAAAACATGCATCACATCACCAAAACTGAGAAAACAAGCCTATATTGTTTTCACTTCATTTAAATTAAATATTCGTACTTGATTTTTTTTTCTGATTTTGTGGTGTTTTTGGTGCTATGGTGTGATGTTACAACACACTACACTGGTGCTTCAGTGTACTATAACAGCCCACTACAGTATTCCCCTTTATCAATGCTTCTAAAAGCACTGATATAATACCTTTTTTAGAACTTCTACAAGTGATAATAAAAGACTCGGGCTCTTAATCTATATACAGTAGTTAGTGATTCTATATCACTAATAAATACCATTTTTAGTGCTGTTAAAGGCTGATTTTTTTGTAGATATTGTTTATTGAGAACCATTTTTTAAAAGTTAGAGTTAGATACAAATGGTAAAAATTTAAAATACCAAATGCATCTCAGTTAATTATCCTACAACCACTAAGGATATTAACATCCTTGATTAGTCCATACAGAATGCATTTTTATAAGAGGGAAGAACATCTATTTTGATATAATGGAGGTAGGATAGACTTCAATGAAGTCTAGGATCCCAATTCACATGAGTTATCATAGGAACATAAAGATCCACTAAGAAGAATGGGAGGAGTTATTCTAGAGACAAATTTTACATATGAAGTTAAAATGAAATATGTAGTTTTATATTCAACAATACCAGTGATATATTATTTGATAATAATATTTAATCCTCTATGAAATATTAAATGGAAATAAGAAAATATTGACAAGTTTATATGAATTAATAGATAGATTCCATGTACCAAAGTAAAATTATATATTTTTTTAGTTTCCCTAGTTAAGGAAAATATATTAATTGATATTCAAAAGAAACTAGACATGGATGTACAAGCTGATACCAATAAAATCATGATTTATTATTAAAGGATAAAATGGTTTCAAAACATTATTGATGGAAAAATATTTACACTAGTTGTTATGATAAAATCTATTTGAATTCTATTTTTTATAAGTTTTTAATAATCATTTTATTGGTAATTTACATGTTAAGGCCAACATCCTTTATAGATACCTAATAAAATATGTCCACGTGACATAACTAAAATGGTCGGTGACACCAATAAATTATAATAAGATATTCCAATTTCACATATCCACTTATAGAAAATATTAATCATTATTATCATAGAAAATTCATTTAAAACGAATGTTTTCCAAGGGTCTACATGAGGTTAGTGGGAGTGCTAATGTTTTCCCAGATAGATATGTTAACAACAAATAGAAATTGTTTGTTTAGTCTTACCAATTTATCATGTCTTAAGAAATATATATATGTAAGAATGAATTAAAATATAAAATTTTTTATAGGGAATGATATATATATATATATATATATCAATGGGGTTTCTTAATATTTTCATAGTACATACTTTGAAAAGATTAGATAATTCAATGTCTAATTAATTCCCATATCACATGGAAAATAATCTCTCATAAATGGAATGGGATTATAAATATAATGTCACCATGTGTTATGAATTTATATCATATTCCATGATATGTGATTTTTTAATATTAATTTTTCATGGTTCATGGTGGGTAAATATAAAATAGAGTTAGAAGGACAGCCAGACTTTCAGTTAAAGCTATCCAACAGTACTTGAGAATATAGAACTAGATGTAATCCTATTAAAATGATAAATATGAATAATAGTGGTTAATCGGATATAACACTAGTCTTCCTTCAGATCGTTTTGATCAAGGATCATATTAAAGACAAGGTAATTCACAATAAAAAATCATTATAACTAATTGTTTCTATATCTATAATATCCAATTATATTGTGTCTTTTGATATAGCATAAGAAGAAGTTTAGAAACAATATTTTATAATATTGGTTACACTAAGATATTATAGTTTTATCATTTCCATTATAAACTTCAACTATGGTGACAACTAATATACTATTTTATGGTAAAGAGTGAAAAGTTAAATAATCAGGGATATCACTTATTGAGTGATTTTCTCAAGGAAGTGACATTGCAGTAAGAATATATTCTATACAAATACATGGAAATACTGATTTTAGTCACATGAGAATGTGGGAGTCCCAAATTCTATATATATTCTCAATAGAATAATGTTTAAAATGTGACAACTAATTAGTTAGTTAGCAGTTGTCTCTAGTGAAACTGTTAGTCTATTAGAGTTGGTTCCATATAAACAACTACTTTGTACATTAGATTACCAATATATTAATGGACCTAAATACTAATGATTTTTTTATCACATGATGACTATTATTCTATTTAATATTAATGTGATAATTTCCTTAAATTATTTTTCACATATAAAAGTCATAGTAGTTCCCTTTTATGATGAGATAATTGAAATAATATGATAGTATTCTTAAAATTATGTTATGTGTTTGGATGATGTCATCAGACAGGACAAAAATAATATAGACTCTTAGGTGTTAGAGGCTCATAAAACACTGAAACTTCTCATGGAGTTTATTCTTAGTAATATATAAGAGATGAGGTTATGAGAATAGACACACCAATAGTAATTCCACAAGTATAAGGTGTCATTAAATATTCTTACATGTGAATGTGTGAACTGGTCCTTATATTTGAGATTATTATTTATGAATATCATGAGTTGTATACTTTGACGTATTGATGAATAATGTGATTCCATATGCTCATTGGTAGATAGGATACATTGGGTATGTTATGAGTTATATGGAATTAATGAATAAGTCAATAAAGGGGTTTCCCTTCCATTTATAGAAGTTGATATCTCTGGAACCTTGATTGAAATGACACAATATAATAAATTCCATGTACCTAGAGTTCAATGAGTTCATTTTATAGAGTAATATAAAATTAATCTGGCATATAGGTAATTACATAGGCATGTAACATTCTTGACGAGATATTTAGACAAAGGGATTATATTACACAGTGAGTTTTTATATGTGGTTTCCATTGCAACATTTTATTCTTCCTCTATGGGTTCCTTAATGTGTTTCTAGAATATGATCTTAAAATTTAGTTATTACCATCTAATTACACTCAACAAGATGCCTAGACGGTCACACACTAATTATTTCCATGAATCTTAGTTAAATCCAATTTTGAATTCAATAGTTGGAATATATAATTTTATTTATTCCAATGAATAATATTTAATCCAAATTACTAGATTGTAAATATTCACTCACCAATTATATTTTAAAGAATATATATGTGAGTTAAATATTTAATAAATGTTTATTTATATGACTATTGAATATAATATTTATTTATCACATATTTTATTCACCAAGTAATAAATAATATTTATTTATTTATTAGATAAATATTTATTTGGTTATTAGAATTATAAAATAAATATTTATCCACAAGTCTATAAATATAATATTTATTTATTTATTGAATTAATAATATAAATAATTTATTTATTCAAATAAATATTTATTATTCAAGTTTTAAAAAATAATAAATATGGATGAGTTGAGTTAAGGGTCTGATAATGAAAATGATATTTAGATTATGCGAGTTTACACATTCCATTCCATGAGATTTGTAATAAATAATAATAATAATATTATATGGCATGGGGAATATGTTATATTTAATATTTGATTTAGGATCATTATAAAATTAGTAAATATTTAAACCCTAACTATATAACCACATTTTATATTATTTTTTGTGGTGAATGGTTGTGCAAAACATCTATTCACCATAGAAAATTCTCTCAATAAAGAACCATTCTAGGGGTTTCTCAAGAATGAGAGAAGAACCACCATCTCCTCCCTCTCAAGATTAAGAGAATAATAAGGAAAATAATTCAATCCCATAGGTATTGTGTCGTGATCAATATGAATAACACCATATGACCAGATCATCCACGCTATCACTTAGATATCCATCGATGAGGATCTGAGGTGCATAGAGAACATGTGGATTCCTCTAGAGGGATTAAACTGTGGATCCTCTCAGCATGAAAATGCCACAAATTGAATGATGTTCATGTGATAAATATCTATATTGATGAAATATATCAAGACCATGGTAATTTATTATATTTAAATAAATTATAAATGTATCATGAAAATATCCTCTCTTTGGTTTTGGGATTATTTTATCTAGATTCTTGGGGTATTTTTTTCAAGTATCACAATTATTGTCATGTTCTTATGAATTATTAATTTAATCTAATAAAAACTACCATTGGGAACAATTTTAATCAAATCTTCTACTATGCCCAAAACATTATCAGTGGGTATATTATATTTTGGATGCTTTTATTTGATAACTTTTGAAGCAAAATAAAACACCCAAATCTAAAGTTATGGTTTTTTGAAGTTGGAAACATTTTTCTATACCACTCTGAAGGAAAATTAGGTGCACTAATGTATCAGATGTTTTGTTAATATCCCTAGGCACTAAAGTAATTTTATGTTCCACCAAATTCACCCATGATAAGTTCATGATCGCAACACATATACCTAAAATGAGGTTCCAATGTCAAAATTAACTATACTATCTCTGTTTATCTCACAATGCACCAAAAATGAGGCGTTGAAAATAACCATTCTTTCCAATGTATCTTTATATTGGAACCTTTGGCCTATAGTTAATGGAAAATTTAGTGCATGAATCACTACTTCAAGGATCATGACCCCAATTGCCTATAAATACCAGAAAATACCAACCATCGATGATCTTTTTTCCCTATTTATCCTCAACCTTCCAGAAAAAGAAATAATCTATCACTTGAAGATAATATTTCCTTCCTCACATGCCTTACAATTTAACAGACCACTTTAGATCCCAAATAAAGTTCACATAAAACACTCTTTCAAGTATATTTTTGATATAAGGATGTATAACACCTTTTATCCCATGCATAGGGCTCGGACCCAACCTTTTCATGATCTTAGCATGTTGGGCCTATTCTACGTTAATTGTGCTATATCTTATTGATGTTTCTAGAAGATTGTTGATTCCCACAAAATGAGAATTGGGAAATCTACAAAGGAAGAAATAACTAAATAATGGGTATTATTTTCTCCACAAAAAGGAAGAGAAGGTGGCTGACTTACATGGATCATGTAACATATAGAAGGAAAAACAATCACATGACCCTTGGAAGGTCACGTGAATAGATCACGTCCAGTGCATAATCTACTTTTTATCAAGTTAAACCCCTTTTATGAGCCTCTATGTTCTTGTGAAGGAACCTAAACAATTTCTAATGATAATGAGAAGACTAATAGGGAAGCTTTTTCAATCACATGACTTATCAACTAGAGGACGCCTAAAAATTACCTAAAACCCCTTTATAAAATAATGTTTGAGAAAGGAAGAAGGTTTATGTGATGTATATTTATGTTGATTTTCATGTGATGTGATCATATGATCTGAAAGACCTCACGAAGACCCTAGAGACATTTCCACCTTGTCACATGAGATCATGTTGTCATGTCACCTTCATCATGTGAAGGGTCTCAGACATGTCCATTCGATTATGTGCTGACTCTATAGATCCATAGGAAAACAAATGGGTTATCTATGATAATGTTTACACATCACTGCATGATCAATTATTGGTCACATGACACATTGAAAACAAGGAGGGCGATTATCTTTGACAACACTTTCATGAATCCATGCGATCACCTATCTTTGTAGATTAAATAAGGAAATGAAAATAATAAATACATAATATTCTTATAGAGTGAGGATACATGGGTCTTTATGTGAAAGGGGTCATACACCTCGAGTGATAACCATTGTTCACATGATCCCCCCTCAGAAAGAAAACATGATCTTGTAAGGGTCCTTAGAAATATTGGCCTGATATCATGAAGGATCCATTGAAAAGCCTCTTTAGCCTCACGAATAACCTAAGATAAGTCATCATTGATGACGAAAAAGCCTTCCAATAGGCATCATGATCTTGTAAAGACCCCTAGACATGTCAACCTAACCTTATGAAAGACCCTTGGAAGGAAAAAATGTTTAGGAAAAATCTATTTGATTAGGTGAAGGACTTCTGGCATGTCAACTAGATTATGAGAAGGACTTCTGGCATGCCAACTAGATTATGTGAAGGATGTCCCATATGTTTAATGAGTCACATGAAACCTAAAATATGCCAAAACTGGAAGAAACATGGAGAACATATGTAATAAAGGCTATAATAAAGACTGAAAAATATGGCAGACTTATGTGATGATGGATCTGTTGATACTCATGCACTTCGCATTACCAACCCAAATCATGTAATAGCACCGTGACATATCACTCCAGTCATATGATGCTCCATCAATATTCAATTTTTATCATGTGATATAACTTGTACATGTAAAGAAAGTCTCATTATGCCCTTTAGGCATGCCAACTGGGTCTTGTGATATCCTTTAAAGAAATAATCTAGATGAAATGATTCCCTCTAGACATGTCAGCCTTGATCTTATCATGCCCTCTAAACATGTCAACTAGGTTATGAAATTCCCTACAAACATGTCAACCTTGATCTCACGTTGTTACCTGGATAAGTCAACCAGATCATGTGGTACCCTCCATACATGTCCCCCAGGTCTCACAATGTCACCAAGAAAAGTCAACCAGATCATGTGACTCCCTATATACATGTCAACCGAGTCATGTGACACCCTCTAGGCATGTTATCATATTCATGTGACACCCTCCAAACATGTCATCCTTGATCTTGAAATGTCCTCTAGAAATTTCATCCTTGATCATGAGATGGACTTCATACATGCCATTCAGATTATGAGATGTCCTTTAGACAAGTTAAATAGATCATGTGATAGTCATTAATGTCATAAAAACATCCACATACATGTGTGACAGAAAATCATCCATTTCAGGAAGACAATTAGGACATGTCAAGCAGACGTCCAATGACATGATAACCTTGTCCAATGGATATATTTGGGCATACCACCAATTTAACTATAAATACTCTAATTCCTATTATAACCAAGATACATAGGACTCATTCCTAAGGCCTAATCTCAAATGGGAATCCACCTCTATGCAAGTCCCCCCATGTCTAACATTTCTACCACCAGGACCCGATCTGTTACAAGGGCATATCATTCTTCCTCATCAAACAATATATTGAGAAGGTAAATAAACTATGATGACTTTGATTCCTTACATAAATAATATACATATGAAACCTTCCTAAGTACTAGGATCCATATTAAATATTCAAAGGTCTTCCCTAGCATATAAGTCGTATGTCCATATTCATTGATACTGATTACTTTCTATCATTTGTTTCTCACACTGAGCATAGATCACACGATCTTAGGGATTTGTGATGATCATATAATTTCTATCATGAATATCCACCAGCTAGGGAAACCTTAGTGTGTAATACATGATCACTAGAATGATATGACTGCCTCCATATAAGGGAATCCACCTTGGGGTAAGTCCCAAGGGCATGATTGAAATAAAATGACTCTAATTCCTTCCATTAAAAAGATTCAAAGGATGCCTCACAAAGGATCTATCTCAATACTTGGTGCCTAAGTCCCCCTAATATATTTATTTTTCACATGATGTTAAATTTCAAGGGTTCAAATAACTATGTGTGTTCTAATTTCTGTTATAAGCAGGATATGCAGGACACCTCATAAAGGTTCAATCCCATCCTTAGAATATTAATCACTTCCCTAGATGATAGTAATATATGGAGTTATTTTTTATATGGTTTTAAAGTACAAGAAGCTACCCATGACATCATATGAATGAAGAACCTCTGATACATACAAATAGACTCATTAATACCCCCTTTACACATGAAGGGTTTAACACTTGATCATTTTGTTAGGGTAATCGGTTCCATATCAGGAATAGGAAGAGATTCAAAACCATATATTAAATCTATTAGAGAGACCCAGTGTAATAAAAAATCCCCCCCAAAAGGGTGTGATGAGACCATCCTCCCATCCTTTCGACCAATGTGTGTTTTGAAGTGTCGTTGGGTCCAAAGCCCTAATTGACCACCTTCCTTTAGAAAGAAAGTACATACTCATTTATGGATACAAGAATCACTAGGTGTTTCTATAGGAGATAAATGGTAAACCTAATGTGAATGATTTTAAAAAAATCAAACCCCCTCCCCCCCACACACACAATCAAATCGTGTGTCAATACCACCTATATCATCCCATGGAAAAAATGGGGAACACGACATAAATCCATCAAATAAATAAATGATCAGTTTAGCATGCGTCAGGCCATTTTTTTTCATATCATACACAAAGAAAAATGATTAACCCAATATGAATCTCTAAAATAAGTAAATTATCAGTTTACCATGAATCATACCATTTTTTTTCATATCATACACAAACAAAAATGGTGAACTTAATGTGCAAATTTCAAATAATAAAAATGTTCGGTTGACCAAATTTAACTGAGGTTCTCATGAAATAATCTCATCCTCAATTTGACAATCCACATGATCAAAATGGATGGACTAGGAGTAATCAAGGAAAATTTTGTTACCTATGCATATCTGACTAAGCACTTATCATGCCTAAAATGGTGAAATGATCAGTGATGTTGTTCCTTGTGTTGTCGTGACTGTAGATAATGCTCTTACAGAAAAAATCCTTACCTAAGATCATGTCTTCATGTAGTGACCGTTCTAGAAAATCAGATACAACTACATACCCTGTGAGTCACAGAATCACCTCTGCCTCCTGAAATATTCTATATTAGGTGGAGAATGCAATGGTCTAAGAATACCACCAACAAAGTTCAATCCCAACCCTTGGGGATATATTCAAGGGTCTTCAGATACTGAAACCAATCATTCTGAATTATTCAATGAAAGTTTCATTGAAACTAGTGATAATTTTTTCCACCAAAAATATATTTGGAATATTATCCCCAGAGCATGAAAATAACCACCTTTATTACCTGATGAAGGTAGATCAATGAGTCAACTACAACTCCATTCTGGTACAATAACTACTAAGGAGGGATCCTATCAACCGTTGTCACCAACACCATCCCACCAGGGCCCCTCAATCACCTGTTTAGGGAACCACTTGACCCATTTCCACTTGTGATTCCCATTCACAAGAAAAAGGAAGACACATCAGGAACATAATTATTTTTATAATTGGTAGTGGGATCATATCCTATTTTCTGATGATGAAGCCCACATGAATATTCCGGTAGTAGCTAGTGAGAAGGTTGATATCCTTTCTCACTCAGAACATGTCTGTGGAAATATTCTTATAAAAAGAATGGGAGAGGCACATATACATACCCCTATGAATGAATCCCATTAGCATATTCCGATGGAACAAGGAGAAAAGATGTGGGATCATATCCACTCTTCTATTGAAGATATCTCCAAATATATATTGGAGTTAGAAAATGTGCATGCTTACATTTTTCGCACACTTTTCTAAAATGTCACTACATTCTAGAAATAGCTGAAGAACTCCATCAAAATATTCTGGAACTGGTACAAATACAGGTACTGACAGATATTCCAATCCTTACAACCATGGAATCACAACACTCCAATTAGTAAGAACATGTAGTTTTTCTAGAGAAAGCACACATTCTTGATCCTTTCCAGGAGGATTATTAGCATATTATGTTAAAGGATGAGGCACCAAACTAGGATCATTTTATCATTCCAACCAGGTCTCACCAAGTGAGAGTGTAACATGCCTTAGGACAAGAACACATTACTATTTAAGTAGATTGGATGAATAATCTAAACGTACTAGATCATGATCATATTCCCATTCCAACTAGGACTCAATAGGTGAGAGTGAAACATACCTCAAGATAGGCCCATATTCCTATTGAAAAAGACTAAATACATACTCTAAAGGAACCATACCAAAGTCATATTCTAGTTCCAATCAAGGATCACCAAGTGAGTGCATCACATACCTTGAGATAGGCTCATATATTTTTCTAAAAAGATCGGTGGCATATTCCAAAGGCATAGGATTAGTCTCATATACCATCTCTAACTACGGTATACTAAGTTCGAGTGAAACACACATTAAAGTAGGCACATATTCTTATCATTGAATCTAATTTAAATATTCCAGTAGATCATGGAATCTAGGATCATATCCTTACTTCCACCAAAGAACGACTACACCGACATACTTCAGAGGCTATACCGGAGGAGGCTCATATCAATTATCTCATTTTAAAGGTCTGTTGGCATATTTATATAGGGAAGGAATATTTGGATTGGGATCATATCCCTACATCATCCAGGGTTGACTAGTAAATTCCAACAACCACCCATAGGTAGGCTCATATTCCTATCGATAATGAAGAAGCGCATTGGAATACCCTAGAAGCTTCTCAATTATGGGATCATATTCCCATATCACTAGATTATTATCAAAATATTTCTGTAGCCATCATCCAGAACACTCATATCCCTACATAATCCAAAAAGTAAGGTTGACATATTTATTTCATGATGCATAATGAGGCTCATATCCCTAATAAGCTCAATGCCAATTTCCCTGAGGTTTCTTTATACACATTCCCAACACCCCAAGGGTCATTTGACTCTTCAACCAAAGAATTATGAGATCATTACTATGATATTACTCCTCATGGTAGTGTGGATATGGATCATAGGGACTCTAATCCCAAAATTCACTATAGTCAACCTCCCCATGGTGATATCTCCCATGGACAAGGAAATAAACCCTTTGCCTAGAAACCTCCATATAGATAGGTGTTCAGAACTCAGATGGCTTCATATAGAGATTTGATCTAAACAACAATGTAAACTATATATAGTTCCCCATAAACTACTAATAACCCTTCACCATAGCCAGTAGACAACCTTGAGAAGCAACTTCTATGGTCTGATCAAGTGGAGGTGCGTAAGTCTTATGAATAGGAATCCAACATTGACATATGGAGAGATTTATGTAGAAACAACCTCCCAAACATGTTCTATCCACTCACCACTTATTACTATGAGATCCCAAATGAGATAGAGAAGGATTTCATGCCATACCTAAACCAAATATGTGGGAAAATCACCAATAGTTAAATACTAGACACCTCCCTTATCCAGGATATGTGGGTTACCTTCCAACCATCAAGATACTCTGTTGTTAGTTAGACCTAATTGTTATCTCCATGGCCTATTGTTTCTGACGCTTTCGCTAGGGCGCGCACGCGCGTCCGTCCTCGGGGAGGACGCACTGCTTTCTGCCCCTCATTCTCGCTTTCCAAAGGCGGGCGACATCCGTTCCTTGTTCAGGGACGTCTGCTCCTTGATCGAAACCGGGATGATGGGATGTCGGTTCTTCCTTCCGTGGATTCCTCCTCGGAGCTCATCACCTAGTCCGGGTATCCCTCATAGATTTAAGACAGGTTCGTGAAACTCATTCCAGGTGCCATATCTACATGGACGCCGGTTAATTACGCTGCTTCTGTCAAGACGCTCCAAGGGGTCTTGTCGGGGTAGCAACCTTCAGTGAGGAGAATGGTCACGTTAGGGTGTCGTCGGCATGTCTGTCTTCGGTCCCTCATCACAGGGCTTCTCGAGGGCGCGGAAGCCTGAGGCATCCCACATCGAACGCGGGGAATGTGTAACATCTGAGGTTTTCCTCAGATTCCCATGTTTGACACGGGGTATGCCGCAAGTTTAACATCTTGCGTAGACGGATCGGATTGAAGGGACCCTGGGGGAACAACGATGTTGGGGCCAGCACGTGGGAGGCTTCCCGGATGCTACGGAGTGGAATGGGGTGGCATGATCCCACCGAGATGTGGCGGACCGGGTAAGGATTAGGATGGATGGTGGAGTGAGACATGGGGATTATGCTCTGGGGCGGCCCAAGAGGAGGAATACAGTTTAACGTCATGCGGGACGAGTGCATACAGTTTAACATCATGCGGGATGAGGGCATACAGTTTAATGTCATGCGGGACGATGGCATGTGGGGATTACGCTCTGAGGTGGCCCATGGTGGGTATGGGGCTTACGCTCTGGGGCGGCTCATAGTGGGTAGTGAACCGACGTGAAGAGATCAGAACAACTGGGTGGTGGGCTTGAACCTCGTGGAGGCTTCCTACGTACCGTGCGTTAGCACGGATCAAAGTCCACATAGTTCGCTGGGATGGGGCTTACGCTCTGGGGCGGCCCATAGAGGATGTCATGGTTGATGCGCGCTCTAAGCCCACGTGAGTCATGATCGGTGTGGGAAACAATAGGCAGCAGGGACCAGACGATCACGTCGTGAAGGGTGCGTCCGTGAGAAGCGGAATGGGGCTTACGCGTTGAGCAGCCCAAAGAGGGAACAGGGGCTTACACATGGTTATAGGCCCTTGGTGATGGGGCTTACTCCAAAGCAGAGGCCCGTGGTGCGACAAAGCACAGTGGGAAAAGGACTCCACTGGCCTTGGCAGGGGGAAGTACGGAGATGCACGAGTGCAGTCATCCGCAAGAAAGGTTAGGGGCTTACGCTCTGAGGCAACCCTTCTCCCGCGGACAAACGCTGCTCTGACAAGGAGGATCTCATTCCATGTGATGAAGAGTCCATTCCCGTGGAGACGAGTGGCATAAAAAATGTCCGAGCTGGGGGGACCCTGCGTGCGAAGCATGGGGTCGGACCACAGTTTAAAGTCTTGTGTCAAGGATGAGATGCTTAGCAGTTTAACGTCCTGCAGCTTGGACGAGGTGGGTTTGCTCCACACCCCTATGGCTTACATGCCCAACGCCCTCTACCCCTTGTGGAAGGGAAGGCATCGGCAAGGCCATGGTGAAGGGGGGCCGCAGGGCAAACCACCGGGGGGTCCACGTTAGCGTGGCTATGCGAAGAAGCAATAGCCGTTAGCGTGCCTATGTGGAGAAGCGTAAGGCAAAGAAACACAATGGGAAACACAGACCAGGGGACCTTGAGGTTATTTTGTATGAGCCTGGAAGGCCGTACGGGAAAACAATGCATGGCGTGCATGCCCGACAGGGGAGATATCAGGTGCCGGTGCAGGGGGCAGCCAAGGGGTGTCAAGGTGAGAGGTTCCGGGATTTGCCCGCAAAAAGGGAAGGTTTGCGTGCAAAACACCAGGACGACGCGCAATTGGAGAAAATGGAATTGCGCGCGAAGAGGGAATTACACGCAGGGTTTTTCACGCAAGGCAGGGTATTGCGCGCACAGGACGCGAATTGCGCGCAAGGCTGGAACTCGAGGGAGGGGTCAAATTCACTAAAGCCGATGGAGTTGCGCGTAAAGGCGAACTCTGGGGAAAGATTGCGTGAAATGAGGGATTGCATGAATGCCATCTTTCACACGGGGGGATCCGAATTGCATGCACGAGAGTCACTTTGGATTCCTCAACCCCCAAACCGTTCGGGGTCACCTTATATTTATAGGCGACCTCGGGCGCGGAATCCAGGCGGCGCGTGAAATTTTCCGCACCGGGAACCGCTTGCGCGCAATATCAGGCAGTGGAGAACCGGGGCGCGCAATTATTGCGTGCCTCACCGGCGCGATTCCGCGCATCCCGGAAGAACTTCGCGCACAAAACTTTTTTTCGCGCGGATCCTCCTTTATTTCGCGCACCACTTCCCGGGCCTCTGGTTCGGGCCTCTGATTCCGAATATGACTTCGCTTTGTCATTTTGAAACTTCCTCCAAGAGTTATGGACCTTTTTTCGGCGTCAACAAATGCCCCCCCCCCCTTGGAATTGGATCGGTGAGAGGTTGCAACAATCAGATTCCAAGGGAAATGCCGAAACACCGAAATGCAGAGTCCCCTGGTCAAGTCACGTGCAAAATTCTGATGCGGCGCGCAAAACCTATAGACGCGCGCGAAATCCTTTTTCCACGCAGCGCGGAACCCGGGCGTCGCCTATAAAAAGGGGCGCTGGGTCCCAACTCCGTACATCCACTTTTTCCGCGCGATAAGCTTATCGCTCTCGTGCGCGAAAACGATCTCGCGGCTGCACGTAAAAACGCTCTGGAAGCGCGGAATTCCTTCCGAAATTTGGCCGGGATTTCGCACCAGACCAGGATCTTCCGCGCTTCGCATGACGATTGCGCGCCAAACTCCAAGATTTCATGCGACTCCTTTAGATTTTGCACAAAACTCTCCGATTCCGCGCACTGCATCCTGATTTCTCCCAACTCCCGAGAAATTCGAGATGGCCGCAAACCGAGTTGATGAGGGGGAAGCCGCTGCTCGTAGGAGCGAAATGGCAGTGAACGAGGAGGTTTACGGCGCCAAGGTGATTGTGTCCAAAAATCTGACCATGTTCAATCTGTTGACTCCGGCTCAGAAAACGTATCCCCTATCTGACAACCTCCCTCTCTGGAATTTCGGCATCCTGGAGGAGGTGCCACTGCCGGGCTTCGAAGTGGACACGCCGCGGTCTTGGGTGACTCGGGAGGATGAACTTCCTTGCTACAACATCACCAACAATGGCCATCCTGCCAGGGAAACCAGACATATAGACGTATATGTCCTGAACCCGAGGACTAGGACCATTACCGGGACGAGCCTGTGGCAAAGGATTCTCCGGCCCTCTATGCGAGCACGTTCCGTCAGAGCATGACGGATGACACGAAGGGTTGGCTGAAGGATTGGGACCTGCGGTCCGGGGGCAACTTCACCAGCGAATGGGCCTGAGCGTTCTGGGTCCGCCATAATTGCGACCAGTTCAGGGACGAACTGCGGTATATCGGCCTATTCGAGGCGGTATGGACATCCCAGTTCCACTTCCACCGCCAGCCTGAACTCCGACCGGAGCTATTCACCCGGTGGTCTCCTGACACCAACACATTCCACCTTCATCACGGGGAGGTCGGCATCAGTCTCTGGGATGTTCACTGTATCGGCGGTATCCCATTGTAGGGTTTCCAATATGACGAGTTCGTTCCTCCAAAGAACACCTGGGGAGACAGGACGCAGACGCCTATGCTGACGTGGCACCTGTTGGAGTCGGCCAAAGAGAGGCTGGGGGTCAAGGACTTCCTGAAGGACGTTGCCTTCAAGGGCTGGTTCAGCCTATTCCTTGAGAAGGATCCGGCCATCAAGATGCCGGGACGGGGAAAACGGTTCCCAACCACGACTCAGAGGAGCAGGGATGGGTCATACTGGAGGACCCTGGAGGTGGGGTAATACCAATCATGGGGCTACCATGTGATTGAAGCCCGGGACCCGAACGTCCGGTATGCCGGGTTCCTTGCTGCCTTTCTGAGCGGGTGGCTCCTGCCGGTGCGGGACGCGAGGATGGGCGTCTGTCCAGCAACATTGGTGATGGTGGGATCCATGGCCGCCAACAAACGGTTCAACTTGGGCGTCCCCGTACTGGCCAAGTTGTATACCATTCTTGGGCGCATCTCACGAGGGGGGTCGCCTCAGAGAGTATGTGGTCTCTTCCAGATCTTCCATGGCTGGGTAGCAGCTCATCTTGGCGGATATACTTTTCCAAACGCCGTCCTTCCCCCAGGAAACGGTCTATGACCGTCCTTGCTGAATATCGCAGGGGTGGAGCCGATGACGCTCAATGAGGAGGGCGTGAGGATCCGCATCAGCAACCGTGCCAACTTCAACTTCATCCCATTCCCTACCCTAGTCGGCCAGCTGGTGGACAATGGTCGAGGCTCTCTAAAACAGTAGGAATACTTCCAAAGCATTCGAGGCGGGGTGCTCGTGGCTCAGATTGACGGGAAGGAGATCTGCGAGCCGTACGTGCCATCCCGATTCGCCAGGCAGTTCGGGTGCCTCCAGCGAATGCCAAAGAAGGTATTCACGACTATCTGGCAAAAGAAGAATCCATGCTTCCTACACCATATGTGGTTGATGTTTACCACTTTCGGCTCTGGTGATGTCATCACTCTTCCCCCCGCCGGGGTCGATGCCGACCTAGCAACCGAATAGGCCGAACACTGGACCATTGCGTACCCCGAGGGGCTATTACGCAAGCGCATCCGGCAACTCGAGGTCACTCACGCGGAAATAGGGTGACGGGAAAGAGGGCACGGTGCCGTAGGAAGGGGGAAACCAAGGGCGCGTCAGGCAGCGAGGCCCGCGCAGGCCGGGACTTCGGCAGCGGGGACATCACATGGTGCTGCCGCGTCCTCGTTACCCGCAGGGGGGTCACATGAGGCAGACAGGGAACTGCCCGGGAAGAAAATAAGATATCTTCTCGAACCTTCCCAAGACGCAATTCTCCCAGCACTGTGGTCGGCCTGGATGACCCTGCGGCAATCGCTGAGCGTTGAAGCCATCTGGCAGAAGATAATGCAAAAAGGGATTCAACTGCCAGAGGTCAGGCTCGTTCGAATTACCGACAGAGTAAGCTTCCATTGACGACATGCTTATCTGACGGCCATGGACGCATACGCACACCAGAGGGGGCGGCGTGCGGAGCCAACTTTCCTCGTGAAAGTGATGCTCGGCCAGGAGCATGACCCGGAAGCGATGCCGCCAGGAGAAGGCGACAGTGATGAGGAGCCGGAGGGGGAGGAGGAAACCGGAGAGGACGAAGGCGAGGGAGAAGACGAAGAATAAGGGCCCGAAGGTGAGGGGTTGCAAGGGGAAACCTACCAAGGGAGTCTCCGAGAGAGCGGCGAGATTGCCAACTCTGATCTCGACCTAACCGAGATTCTCGAGGTTGGTCTCTGTCTTCATTTATTTCCCTTATTCATCCATTCTCACTTCTAACTCACTTCCCCATCCTACTCAGGAGCAGTTGAGCGTTGGACAGGCGTCCCCACCAGAGGAGGGAGGAGAGGAACCAGCGAGACATGACGGGGATCCGACACCCATCATTGAACTAAAAAGCACAGAGGGGTCTCCCATCATGGCGGCTCCTGCGGCAGCCGAAACACTGGGGACCAGCGCTATGGATTCCTGTAAGTCTCACACTTCACTATTGGTTCTTGGTGGAAAAGGATCCCATCTAACCAGCGTATGCCTTGTGCAGTGATCTCAACACTGGAGGCACGTCAGGCTGCGGAGCCCGGGCCGTCCGTGAGTTGACCAGCGGCGGACATACCACCTCGTTTGAAACATGCTCTCTGCGCTGAGTCAGCCCCGACAATTGATGAACAGGGGGCAGAGGACATCAGCGGGGCTATTCCTGGGATGAGGCCGGAAGTTGGTGGAGGTATCATTTCTGCTGGGGTGAGAGAAGAAGGTCGCCCGAACGTCGAGGATTCTATGCCTCACGAAGACATCCCTGGGGCGGATCCTGCTGCCGATCTGCTGGCGGCCTTCCCCATATACCGACCCACTGACCCTGAGGAGATAGTCGACTCCGACTCAGAGGCGGCCGAAGAGAGCCAGATGGCACGTCGCAAGGGGTGAAAATGTATCCAGTGATTTCTTAGGCAGCCCTAGTCTGATTGGCTGAGGCGGATGGGATCACTTCAAACCTGGCTGCACTTCCTGTGCGCCGGAGGAGCTGACGCTCAACGTCTTCATATGACGGTCCGTGATTACATGGCCAAGAAGATACGTAAGAGCTTCCGGCGCACCGAAATTTCCCAGTTCCAGGAAGGATCGGCAAGCGCTCAAGCGCTGCTGAGGGCGGAGCAGGAAGTCCAGCACCTCGAAGGGCAGGTGAAAGATAAGAAGGCTTTCATCGCAACATGCTCTGAGCTCGTGGAGAAACTGACGGCCCAGCTGGCTGATGCACAGGAACAGCTGGTGGAGGCGAGTCACCAGATGACCGTGCTTTGAAGCGAGCGGGCGCAGGAACAAGCTAGGGATGGCGAGCTGCGCTCTGCGGTGGACGATGAGGAGAGAGTCTTCCAAGAGAGAAAAGAGGCCCTGGAGGCTACCAGCCAGAGGGTAGCAGTGCTGGAAAGATCACTTTAGCATGCTGATCCCTAAGGGCTTTGTTTCTGCTATCTCATGAACTTTTCTTGTACTGCTCATCGTCTCAATCCAATATATGGCCAAATCCACTCTTTTTTACCCTTGGTTTAATGCGCTCAACCATAGTTTCGAAACAAATAACAACTCACCCCTAGGCTCCTGTGGGACATGCCCAACGCGAGAAGCAAGAGATGCTCGTACCATCATTCCGTTCAACTGTGGGGTATTGACCAAGCTTCAGGCGTCCAAAATCGTTCCGGGACTTCTGAGGAGACCCCTGGCCGATTGATGTGTCGACTTCTCAATGTGCTTTAACACATGAGCGGGGTAATGTAGGGGGAATTGAAATCCATCCAAACACAGGGGGATGGAGAGAAAGGGTGAATCACGTTACCCAAATTCGGGACCCAATGAGGTGCAACCATGGAGGATAACTGTTAACCGTGGCAGAAACACAGTATCCATATCACGTTGGGCTGGAACGGGGACAATAAATGGGGGCTGACCGCTGACCATGTTCGCAATACGGGGCCTAACTCAAATATCGTCGGTCAGTTTCCCGGAACGTTGGCCCAGGATAGTAGGCGAACCATAGGTCGAGCATCCATACTGTTAGGGGGTCCCGTCAAACATGACCAGTCCTCCGGAATGTTGGCCCAGGACAGTAGGCGGACTATAGGTCGAGCATCCATACTGTTAGGGGGTCCCGTCAAATATGAAAGGAAATGAGGATCCGAATAAAGGGGAACGCAAAGCGTGGAAGGTGGAGTGGTGGCTTGTTCGAACAGAGTTCAACACTCTCAATATTGCGCCACTGTGGTGAAGGCGCATTAGGCGGACATACCGACCTGATCACGGGTCGTCCCAATTTACAGGCCGGACCTCCTTTACGAGAGAACTGTCGCTTCCCATTATTACCATGGGGCATCCTGCTGCTCGGGGTAAATGTCCCGATTACACCACTTCTCATGAAGTCGGGCCGAGGGGACGACAATAAGGAAGGATATGATTTAGCAATCTCTGGAGCTGGACCCAAGACAAAATGTCCGGGTGGTCCTACGTATCTCATTAGGATGATAATCAAGCCACACATAGTTCTTGAAGCACAGTTTAACGTCATGCGGGACGAAATACAGTTTAACGTCATGCGGGACGAAATAAGGATCTTAGTTTTAGGTCTTAGAGCTCGGACCATGAGAATCTTAGTTTTAGGTCTTAGAGCTCGGACCATGAGAATCTTAGTTTTAGGTCTTAGAGCTCAGACCATGAGGATATTAGTTTTAGGTCTTAGAGCTCGGACCATGAGCAGAAAGGGGGAGAAACAGACACATGGCAAGGCGGTTACAAAACCCGACGTGAGTGAGGACCTAAGCCCTACTTACCATGTGCTCTCCGAAGAAGTGCTCAAGTCGAGGGACCGAACACAAAGGTAGGTTGGATGGGCCCGCGGGGAAGTGCCCCAGGCGCTCCTACGTATCTCATAAGGATGAGAATCAAGCCATACATAGTTCTGGAAGGTGACACGGTAAGATACCAGTGCCATGGAAAAGGGGAGTGCGGGTATGGCCCTTGCACTGAAAGAAGCGGAATTTGATAAATCTTGTTTGTCCTTTAAGGTGAGTGGGGTTTTTATTTGTTAAGCGACAGGCCTAGAGCAGCAGGCCGTGGTGTCTCCACAAGAATCAAGCCGTGATAGGCATTGACAGATGGCATGGCACGTGACCAATACCCAACGTGATGTCCTCTACAACGAGGTCATCACAATGCAGTGCCGTTTTTCGTCGTGCGGCCAGGACGATAATGTCACAGTTTAGGGTCATGTGATAGGACCAGCAACATAGTTTAAGGTCATATGGTTTGGACCAACAAAACAGTTTAAGGTCGTGTGGTTTGGACCAACAACACAGTTTAAGGTCGTATGGTTTGGACCGACAACACAGTTTAAGGTCGTATGGTTTGGACCGGCCGAGAGAGGAGCCTCGGGCCAAAGAGGCCTACAAGGGTTCAACAATCAGGGAGGGGCAGGAGATGCTAGCTCCCAGCTGTGCTGGGCCCAAAACGCAATGTCTGGGTGACTCCTCATTTCCCATGGGGAAGAGGGTCAAGCTGCACGCAACCCATAGAGAAGAGACCCAAGCACATACTCTAGCGCTCAGATCGCAGGAGCCCTGAGAGACACCGTTACGCAGCTCGGTCTGTCTGATGTTGGGGGAGTACTAAGGGTTAGTACAAGGAGTGTCGAGATTCCACCTTGACATAGTGGGGCGTAACATGACATGAACCATGCCACCAACATTCAGGGCCCGTGGAAGCCGGCGTGACGACGAAGGATTACTGCTGACCACGTTCGCAACGCAGCATCCTATCATGTTAGCCATGGGGACAAACAAATGAGCATCAACTGCTGACCATGTTCGCAATGCAGGATTTGTATCAATTTTTTGTCTGAAACCCTCAGGGGCGTTGGCCCATGACGGTAGGAGAGACCTTGGGCGTTGTATCCAGGCCGTTCTTGGGGGTCCCTCCGGGTGTGAAGGATGAAGGGGGCCCGAATGAAGGGGAACACGAAGCTTGGAAAGTGGATGGAACTTGCCTAAGTCGAATCTGGCACTCCAAGTCCTAGAGCAGAGTACCCTGAGCACATCAGCAGAGCACTGGAAAGGGTCAGAGGGCTCAGTACGAGAGCGGCCAAAAGATGGCGGATCCCCGGGCAAAAGAGGGGGCGTAATGCCAAACACTCTGGGAACTGGGAGATCGTGGGATCTCCTAAGAGATGGGGATGGACCTGACATCTAGGTGTTCAGGCGGTCCTACGTATCCCATAAGGATGGGAATCAAGCCATACGTAGTTCTGAAAAGCGTCTTCTAATTCCATTGGACATAGGAGGGCTAAATCTCGAGGACAGGGTCGCAAAGGCGAGACAGACGTGATAGCATACCTCAGGCGGGACCCAAAGACGAAAGGTATAAACGTTCCTACGTATCCCATTAGGATGGGAATCAAGCGAGACGTAGTTCTTGAAATATAGTTTAACATCACGTTCGACAAAATATGGATCTTAGTTTTAGGTCTTAGAGCTCGGACCGAGGTGAAAGGGCAGAGTTTGGTAACTCCTGGGGCTGGAACCAAGACGAAATGTCTGGGCGTTCCTACGTATCTCATTAGGATGAGAATCAAGCCACACGTAGTTCTTGAAATATAGTTTAACGTCATGTTGGACGAAATATGGATCTTATTTTTAGGTCTTAGAGCTCGGACCGAGGTGATCTTAGTTTTAGGTCTTAGAACTCGGACCAAGGTGCAGTTTACAGTCGTGCTGGACCATACAGTTTAAGGTCATGCTGGACCATAGAGCCCAAATGTCTAGCCAAATGCAGTTTAAGGTCATGTTGGACCATACAGTTTAAGTTCATCCTGGACCATATAGTTTAAGGTCATGCTGGACCATATAGTTTAAGTTCATGCTAGACCCTAGAGCCTAGGCAAAGTACTTCTTGAGGAACCTGGTGTTGGTGGGAGGAGTGATGCGCTCACCATCCATGGTTACCAGGGAATACACGCCATTGGGATAGACCTTGTGGACAATAAAAGGTCCCTCCCACTTGGGCTCCAACTTGGGCGGTCACCTGTCGGGAATCATTGGCGCACTGAGAGCCAACACCATGTCACCTTGCAGGAAGGAGCGGAGGCGAACCTTCTTATCGAAAGCTCGAGCCATCCTGCTCTGATGCCTCTCCAAGTTGTGTAAAGCGCGAAGCCTACTTCTGTCCAGCGCTTCCAAATCTGCTAGATGGATCTCGGCAGCTCTATCCGGCGCTTGCTGGTCATAGACCGCCATGCGCAATGAGGGAAGTTGGACCTTGATGGGTAGGACGGCCTCAACTCCGTAAACTAGTGAATATAGAGTCACCTGGGTGGAATTGCGAGTCGTCTTCTTATAAGCCTAGAGGGCATTGGGGAGCTTGTCCGACCAACTTTTCTTGTTCTGACCCACCATTTTCTGCAAAATGTTAGAGAGGGTTTTATTAAACACCTCAATCTGTCCATTTGCCTGCGCATGATAGCAGGAGGTGTGGTTAGAGAAAATGTTGTACTTGGCGTACAATCTTTTCAGCTCGGTCGCTCGGAAGTTGGTTCCGTTATCCGTAAGGATCGCGTGAGGTATTCCAAATCAGTGGATGATATTGGAGCTCACGAAATCGGCGATAGAACCAGCCTTGACTTCCCTGAGCGGGGCTGCCTCTTCCCACTTTGAGAAGAAATCCGTAGTGGTCAAGATGAACCGGTACTGACGGGCCATCGCTGGCGGGTAAGGACCTACGACATCCAACCCCCAGACTGAAAAGGTCCAAGAATACTTAGTAGTATGGAGATGATCCAGTGGCCGATGCACAAAGTTAGCATGAACTTGGAACGCATGACACCTCTTGGCGTACTCGATGCAGTCGTGGATCATGGAGGGCCAGAAGTATCCCAACCTCCGAATCTGGTGGGACAACTTCAACCCGACCAGGTGGGTGCCACAGGAACCAGCGTGCACTTCCTGCATGACCTGTGGGATCTCAACTCCTTGAAGAAAACGGAGGAGAACACCATCAAACCCACGCCTGTAAAGAAGCTTCTCATAGGTGGGACCGCTTTGAAGGGTGAACTGTGACGCGCGGCGCTGGATTCGTTCTCGCTCTGCTCGATCCATCGGAAGATGGTCGTGCTTGAGATATTCAACCAGAGGCGTCCTCCAGTCAAGATTTGTCCCAATCACCACGCCTGGAACCCTGAGGGGTCCTGACGCAGGGGCACCAGCGGTGAGATGGTTCACTCGTAGGCCACGATCGCCCTCTGGGATATCAGGAGCAGGGATAAAAGGAGAAGTGACTCTCCGGTGCACCACATGGATGATTAGGTCATCCTTTCCGGGCTCTGCGAGTGATGCGTCCAGGCTAGCCAAAGCATCTGCTCGGCTGTTCTATGATCAGGGAATGTGAACGACATCTGGTCGAGAGGGGAACTTAGCCATTAGATGGAGGGTGGACTCCAGCAACGGCATGAGTTCCGGCTTCCTGACAGCATAGTCACCATTAACCTGCTTGATGACTAGCTCAGAGTCCCCTTTCACACACAGACGGGGAACGTTAACCTCCAGAGCCAACTTGAGGCCAGTGATGAGGGCACGATATTCTGCCTCATTGTTGGTGCAGCCTTCTGACAACAAGAAAGAAAATGGCAGAACGGCCTACTCCGGGGTGATGAAAGCGATACCTATGCCCACTCTGTTAAGACTAGGATCGTTTAGCCTTCTACCGGTAGGGATTCGGGAGGCGCCGTCAAAGTGCATCTGCCATTATGGGGTGGCATGATCGACTGAGAGGATTGCCTCATCAGGAAAGCCCGAATCCAGTGGCTGGTCCACAGAGGTGGGGTGGGCGGCGAAGAAGTCTTCCAATGCCTGCCCTTTGATGGCCTTCTAAGGTACAAACCTAATGTCGAACTGCTGGAGGATCACCACTCAGCATGCCAATCAGCCGATCAACATAGGCCGGCTCAAGATGTGTTTCAATGGGTCTACCCGAGAGACCAACTGTACCTCATGGTGCTGCAAGTAGTGCCGTAATTTCTGTATGGTGAATACGAGCGCCAGGCAGCTCTTCTCGATAGGAGAATATCTAATCTCCGCGTCGAGGAGCCTGCAGATGAGGTAGTAGAGGCTATTCTCTGTTCCCTCGTTGTTCATCTGGGTGAGAAGGGCACCGAGGGATTGCTCCAGGGCGGTCACGTAAAGGACCAGCGGCCTTCCGGGAATGGGTGGCATCAGGACCGGAGGTTGAAGCAGATACTGCTTGATCTCCTCAAAAGCGGTCTGACACTCTTAGTCCCACCTGTAGGTGGCACCTTTCTTCATGATCCGAGAGAAGGGCTTACACTTTCCGGCCAGATTCGCAATGAATCGGCGTATGTAGGCTAAGTGGCCTTGGAGGCCTCGAAGCTCCCGAATATTACTCGGGGGAGGCATCTAACTAATGGCCTTGATCTTATTGGGGTCGATCTTGATACCTCGATATCTCAAAATGAAGCCAAGAAACTTTCCGGAGGTGACCTCGAAGGCACACTTCAACGGGTTCATCTTCAAGTGGCAAGAACGGAGGAAACCGAACTCTTTCTCCAGGTCTTTGAGATGGTCCCGGCGCTGACGAGATTTAACCACCAGGTCATCTACGTAGCATTCCACCAGTGTCCCGAGGATCGGCTTGAATATGCGGTGCATAGCCCGTTGATAGGTGGCACCCAGATTCTTCAGGCCGAAGGGCATAACCCGGTAGCAGAAGGTACCCTGGGGGGCCCTGAAGGCAATGAACTCTTCATCCTCAGGGGCCATCTGGATCTGGTTGTACCCGGAGTACCCATCCATGAAGGAGAGGGCTTGGAACCCGGCTGTCGCATCAATCAACAGCTCTGTCACTGGAAGGGGAAAGTCATCCTTTGGATAGTGGAAATTAAGATCGCCGAAGTTGATGTAGACCCTGATCTGCCCGTTCTTCTTCCTGACAGGCACAATGTTGGATAGCCACCTGGGATACTGGACTTCCTTGACGAAGTTGGCCTTAATGAGCTTATCAACTTCGGCCTCAACCATGGAACCATGAAAAGGGTGCATTTTCCGGGGAGGCTGCTTGAACCCGCGATGGTTTGCTGGGAGGCCAAGGTGGTGGACGGACACCTGGGGATCTAGTCCCGGCATCTCGTCATAACTCCAGGAAAACACATCAAGGTGCTGTCTAAGGAATTCTATGTACTGTTGTCGTTCCTCGAGAGGCGTAGTGGCATTGACCAATGTGGGTCTCGGGTCTACCTCACTGCCGAGGTCCACCTGTACTAGCTCGTCGACCGTGGTGGAGACACCCTCCTCAAAGGCGGGAGGAGCATCTTCCATGTCTTCTTCTCTGCTTGAGGAAGGATTTTCCACGGGGGGAGCTGTTCCGGGGCTGCTCGACCCTGATGGGGAGCTGGCACTGGCTTGGCCGGAGGAGGTCATCCCGACGGGAGACTCATGCACCGCGGAGATCATGGCGACGAAGGCGGTCGATCCAATCCCATCCGGCCTTCGGCCCAAGGGGCCACACTTTACGATGTCAAAGCAGTGATGACGCGTTGGCTTGAGCCGGTCGATTCCAGCTTGGCGAAACAGACATGTATGACGTATCGCTGTTGCCATGAGCCCAACATCCCGATATCGCACAGGGGTAGGAGGCTCAGGGATCACCTGAGCCTAGTTTGTGTAAGAGTACGAGGTGATCTCCCACCGTCGCTTAGACCCGGAAATATGCCTTCCTCTGGTACTCAAGACAACAATGAACTCTCCCATATCGGGAGTTGTAGCTTCAAACCGATGGATTGGGAAGACATATGCGTCATCCATACCAGCCCATGGATCACTTGCGACAGCGGCGGGCTCAACCTCACCTGCCAGGATTTTCTTGTCCTTGCTCTTGTAATAGTCAGCTTCCAGGTAACGAGATTCACAAGAGGAAAACGGAGAAGCATCTCCTTGGAGCACACCCACTCGACCCTTAAGGGAGTATTTGAGACACTGGAGGTATGATGAGGGAACCTCCGCGTGCAGATGGAGCCATGGCCTGCCCATCAATGCGTTGTAGGCAATTTCCTGAGAAACAACCATGAATTCAGTATTGGAAACTAAGCCACCGAACTGGGTCTTCAGACGAATCTTGCCGAGTGGAGTTTTCTCGGTCCTGTCATACCCCTGGATTCTGAGGTCGGAGGGAGTTAAATCATCCTTGGACAACCCCAGTTTTCATAGTTTTCGAGTTGGGATCAAGTTAATCCCAAAACCCGTGTCGACAAGATAGCGACGGACTTCCATGCCATTGAACTGGCCGGTAATGTACAACAGGCGGATGTGCCCCTGTATGGGAAGGTCTTAATCTTCACCGGAAAACGAGATAACCGACTGACATTCGGCGTCCTGATCACCTCAGTGTGGAAGGCTTCTGCGGCTGCTACCTCCGTTTCGAACTAGAGGGGGCTCCTTAGAGCCTCGGTGAGCACCTCACGCATTTCGGACGACAGACGAAGGGCCTCAAGGATGGAAAGCCTTGCCGGAATACCAGCCAAATGCTTCAGGACATCATACTTTCGCGCCAAACGCGAGCTTCTGCTTACAGGAGGTCGCTCTGCGATTGGGGGCATGACGGGTCTTGCTGGCGGGACCGGCGACTGACTAGTACTAGGCGCGTCCCGTTGTGCACTAGCTGAAGCCCGAGAGGTGACTGTCATGCTAGGACCGAAAGGCTGTAGTCGGCCAGTGGCAGGGCTGGGCTGATCGCGACGCGGGCAAGGCAGTTCTGCCCGATCCAGCAACACAAATGGTGGTGGAAGGGAACCCGTTGTCACCGGGTGAGGGAGCCGCGAGTGCTGCTCTCTATACCGGGCCTGCTGCGTGGTCTCGGTAGCATGCACGGCCTAACTGGAGGTGACGACTGCCGTGCCCCAGTGATTCATGTAGCCATGGCTCCGTCGGCGTTGGCGACGGCTGGGAACATTCGGGAGATTCGCCTGGCGCTCCTCATCGTCGGGAGCCAAAAAGGGATTTACCAACTCTACAGTGTTAACAAAAGCGTACCCCGGGCTGTCCGGGAGGTCCGCCTGGCGCTCCTCATCATCGGGATCCAAAAAGGGATTTACCAAATCTACGGTGTTAACCGAAGCGTACCCCGGGTTGTCTGGGAGGTCCTCCTGGCGGTCCTCATCGTCGGTAGCCAAAAAGGGATTTACCAACTCTACGGTGTTAACCGAAGCATACCCCGGGCTGTCCGGGAGGTCCGCCTGGCGGTCCTCATCGTCGGGAGCCAAAAAGGGATTTACCAACTCTACGGTGTTAACCAAAGCGTACCCCGGGCTGTCCGGGAGGTCCGCCTGGCGCTCCTCATCGTCGGGATCCAAAAAGGGATTTACCAACTCTACGGTGTTAACCAAAGCATACCTCGGGCTCTCACTCGAGGAATCATCCACTACAGGACGAGGTCTTGGAGGGATCCCCATCTCCGGGGGCATGAAATCGCAAAGCGTGTGAGAAGATGACGGAAATGGCAGGGCACATCCTTTCTTCTTGCGTCGCCGCCTGCTCTTCTGGGAAGAAGTAGGCTGGGACGACGAGGCCAAAGCGGCACTCGCAGACTCTGAGGGCTCTGGCTGACTCAGGCAGGCACAGATAATGCCATGGGCATGGGTGACCGTCCTGCGGGCCGTCCAGTCATTATACTTCTGGGACCCACGGTCGGAAACCTGTTCCCACCCATCCCCGTCGTCGCTGCTGCCATCTGATCCCACGAAGACACCTGCCACCTATGCCGGGGCTGGGCCCAACCTAACTATGTTGTTGTCAATTTGGACTTGGAGCCAGTCCTTGAACACATAGCACTGCCGGATGGTGTGTCCCAGGATCCGGTGGTAAGGGCAGTAGTTGGGGTGATCAGTGAGACATGCCTCTTCTGGATTCCGGCACTCAGGAAGCCGCACGATCCTCTACTCCAAGGCGCTACGGAAATAACCGGGGATCTGGGCCTCGCCAAACGAGTAAGCCCGATTCCTTCTGTCTGGAAAGGGGGCTCTTGGGGGCTGACCATGACCAGGGGACGGAGGAGAAGGCTGAGGAGGCGGAGCCGGATTACCATGCCTAGGTGGTGGCGGTGCGTTACGCGGAGGCGCCTGCTGATTTTGAGGCGGTCGCTACTGGGCCGGAGGCTGTGCCCGTGGGGGTGGACCCCTACGAGCCTGCTGAGCTGGCCTCACTGGCAGCAACTCTAGCTGTCTGGGGGCCTCGATCTGGGCCACAACAGCGGGCTCGGCTCTGGTGGCTCTTCTTGCAGAGATTATAGGAGGCAGCAGGCATGCCTGACTGGCCTGTTGCAGGGCTTCTTCGAGGCACTGAGCCTTGTCCGAGAAGTACCGGAACCCTCCAGGGTAATTCTGCGTGATCAGGAAAGAAACCAACTCCGCCCTGACGTTCCCTACACACATCGTCAGTAATTTCTACTGAGTTAGTGGCATGTCAAGTGAGTACGTGATCCCCTTCCACTAGGCAACAAAGTCCGCGACTCGCTCGTCGGGCCTTTGCTTGCACCTGAAGAGGTCTTCAATGTTCATCTTCCGGGTTGTGGAACTGAAATGGTAGAGGAATTGTCGGTGAAGGTCCTCCCAGCTAGTCACCGATCCAACAGGGAGCTGGCTGTACCAGACAAATGCTGGTCCTTCCAGTGTCTGAACGAAGCACCGGAGCTTGGCAGCTTCCTGCTACGTCGGAGTACCTAACATAGGCCCGCACCTCGAGTTGAAGTGGGCCAAGTGTTGAGGTGGGTCTCCGGTCCCGTTAAAGGGGGAAAAAGTGGTGTTCCTGAATCCTGGCGGGGCCGGCATGTCATCCACCCACGCTGGGTATGGCTTGCCATCTGGCGGGATTGCCACCTGCCTAGTTTCCAGGGCCTCCAAGCGAGTGATGAGTACTTCCATCAGATCATCCGGGTGCGGATTCCTATCCCGACGGGGATCTCTAATCACAAGCGCGTTTCCAGGCTCTTCGATACGGTAGTCACGCTCAGCGGCTCACGGGGCAGCTGGCGGAGCGACTCTCGAAGCGGCGGGAGGAAACCGAGCAGGGTCCCCCAGGTTGTCTCACCGCTCGGGAGGGTTCGGTGAAACATATCGCTCCCTCTTTCCATGGGTTCCAGCTTCCCCCCTATCGGCGAACACGACACAGTCACCGTTTCTCGGGGGAATCTCAGCAAGGGGTAGATGGTCCTGCCCCTACTGTCCTGGTCTAGGAGCACCATAGTCAGGCCGCCGCTCTGCAATGCGTTCGGCCAAGAGCTCATCAACAAGCCTCTTTTTCTCAGCTAGCTACTGGCGTAGTGCGGCCTTCTCGGGATCTTCCTCTGCCTTCTGCACCGAGGCAGATGGGTCGGCGAGTTTGGCAGACCCAGTGGGCTCTTTACCCTTGCCGATGTTTCGGCCTAGTGTCAGTGCCTCCGTGGGTACAGGAAGACCTAGGAGGCTCCTCTGTTGGCGAGTAATCCTCCCAGATGGGTCCAGTAGCGGCCTGTCCTCGGGGGGTGAGTCCCCATCAAGGGGCTCCACAATGTTTCCCTCATCTGAAAGGTCAGACATGTTGACCGCGACTTCCCTTGGCGATATTCCCTCAAGGTCGCCCAGCGGATCGGGCTATCGGCGGATCGAACAGAAGAGGAGATCAGCGTACTGCCCCCATCTACGGACGTGCGCATGGGGGGTGGCTTCCTCGATAACTCTGTGGAGTACTTGAAAACTCTGAACACATTGTTGCTGGAGGGCCTCGTGGTGGTCCAGCGACTCGGGGTACCGGACTGCGGGGAGTGCTGCTAGGTCGACCCGACGACACTGCTCACTGATCTCCTAGAGATGCGCTTGGCTCCCAGGATAAGGCGCTAGCTGATGGCGGAGGCGGGAGTGAGTCACCCGAAGAATCTGGCGGAACCATTCAACTCTCCCGGGTTGAGTGACTCCGGCACATCAAAATCCGATTCTGCGACTGGCCAAAACTTCTCAGGGAAGTGGCCCGCTGCAAGAACAGTCCAGAAGCTCCACGGCTCCGGTTCGGGGTCCGGAACCTGTCGACCCTGCTCGTCCACCGAGGAAAATCGAGGAATTGGCAATGGCACCGAGGCAGGCCTCTGGGGCGGTGGGCTGGCCGGCGGGGAATATGGTGAACAGGCCGATTGGCCGCCGAGCCCTAGGTCATCCTCCTGGGGTTGCAGTGCCCTGGATGCTACGTCGCGATAGGATGGGCCGGCGAACGGGCCTCTTGTCACAACAGTGGTGCCCTCCAAGGGTGTATCGCCTCGCGATTCTTCTTTCAGTCCCCAGAAAAGCTCCTCACCCTCCCTAGTAGGGGCGGGAGTTGCTTCCGCGGAGGCCAGTGGCAACTGCGGGCTTGACCCTCGGCGGTATGCCAAGTCCTCATCCTCCTGGATATACCTTCGAAGGTAGGAGGGAATCATACGGATCTCGCATTCAGGTAGTACGAGACTGACGCGTCGCGTCCCCATCCCTACCCTCAACTCGAAGGGTTGGGGGGAGGTTCCATCATCGAGTCGTACTCTACCTCAGAATCCGAGAAACAGACTGGTCTAATTTCCGTCCGGACTCCCCTGACATTCCTCCTATGGCGACGACGCCCGACCTTCCTACCCCTGGGTAGCTCCTCAGGGTAGCGACGATTTCCGTCATAGGGTCCCCCGACCACAATGGAGCTGGGGCAGAGGGGACCGAGGGCCGGGGTGCGAGAAGCACCGAGACATATGTCGAAAGGGACATGGGGAGGACCTCCATGTGAGTGGGCGACTGGATACACAATGGATCCATGTTCGCGGCCAACATTAGGCGGAGTGACCACATACCCCATGCAGCGGGCGCTGGAAGGAGTCATACCCAGAGCATAGCCGTCGCGACAAAGCTTTCGACTCCCCAGATTGGAAGCACGGAATGAGCCTTCATGGTGAGGGGCACTACCACGGATTGGTCTGCAATGGCCATCACCAGTGCCCGTGACCGGGAGACTCGACCCAACTTGCCTGTAGAGCGGTCGGGGTTTCGATCCCAGTTGGGCACATGGCTTCCCCTGCTCAACATGTGCTGGGGTCTGGTAATGGGAGTCAGCAGTGGCTCGGGCCATAGTGGTTGCTGATGTTGATGCCCCAGGACGGGCATTCTCTCCTGCTCGCGCCCAACGCTGGCATCGAGTCAGATGGGCTGAAACCGGCGGTGCGGGCATGAGGATTTCCTGCTCCTCAGCTCGGGGAGTTGGGCGGCAGCGTCGACGCAGCCTATCGAGGGTTCTTGCTGTTAACCCCTGGGATGGATCACCGATCGGGTGGACCTGGACATTCCCCACCTCATTGGCGTAGGGGAGGGATGTGTCAAGTCGCTCCGGGGATAGAATTCCGAAGTGGTTGAATGTCGGCGTGGGGAGCGGCGGCTCCCTGTGAGGCCCTCGAGGGCGGCGATGGTAGTGAGGCGCAACCGCCTCTAGATCCAAACGGGCCATGCCCCTGGTGGGGATGACCCATACCTCGTCATACCTATGAACCAGGTCATTGATCACCCTCCGCTGGATGACTTCTAATGGGGAGAGGGGGCACAGGCGCCCGACTGCTACGGTGGTTGAAGTTGGAGCGGCCGTGAAATGGGCGGGACTGCGTGGGGTAGCTGTGTTGGTACTGCCCCTGCCCCTGCGCCGGTGGGCAGGTGGAGATCAAGCTCCAAATGCAGTGATCTGATTCCTGAAAGCAGGGAAATGAAACCATTAGCATCAATAGGAAAACAGATCAACGACCAAGGCCCAGCATCATTCCGTCTTCCATGGTCGGCGAGAGGGATCCATGCTGGCAGAGTCGCAGGACGGAGTAGTCAACGCCCTGACGGCCTTGACCCCTGGTGGGTTCCCGTCCCGGTGAGGGTTACCCGAACCTGGGGACATGCTATTCTTCCAATGCCTTGACGACTACCATTCCCCGTGTTGAGGAGAAGAGCTTCACGTCGGGTTCACCATTTTTTTGATTCAGACGCTTTCACCGGGGCGCGCGTGTGCATCCGTCCTTGGGGAGGACGCACTGCTTGCCGCCCCGCATTCCCGCTTTCCAAAGGCGGGTGGAATCCGTTCCTTTTTCAGGGACGTCTGCTCCTTGATCGAAATCGGGATGATGGGATGTCGGTTCTTCCTTCCGTGGATTCCTCCTCGGAGCTTATCACCTAGTCCGGGTCTCCCTCATAGATTTAAGACGGGTTCGGGAAGCTCATTCCCGGTGCCATATCTACATGGACGCCGGTTAATTATGCTGCTTCCGTCAAGATGCTCCAAGGGGTCTTGTCGGGGCAGTAACCTTCGGTGAGGAGAATGGTCACGTTAGGGCGTCGTCGGCATGTCTGTCTTTGGTCCCTCATCACCGGGATTCTCGAGGGCGCGGAAGCCCGAGGCATCCCACATCGAACGCGGGGAATGTGTAACATATGAGGTTTTCCTCAGCTTCCCATGTTTGACATGGGGTATGCCGCGAGTTTAATGTCTTGCGTAGACGGATCAGATTGAAGGGCCCCTGGGGGGAACAACGATGTTGGGGCCAGCACGTGGGCGGCTTCCCGGATGCTACGGAGTGGAATGGGGTGGCATGATCCCACTGGGATGTGGCGGCCCGGGTAAGGATCAGGATGGATGGTGGAGTGAGACATGGGGCTTACGCTCTGGGGTGGCCCAAGAGGAGGAATACAGTTTAACATCGTGCGGGACGAGTGCATACAGTTTAATGTCATACGGGACGAGGGCATACAGTTTAACGTCATTCGGGACGATGGCATGTGGGGCTTATGCTCTGAGGCGGCCCATGGTGGGTATGGGGCTTACGCTCTGGGGCGGCCCATAGTGGGTAGTGAACCGACGTGAAGAGATCGGAACAACTGAGTGGTGGGATTGAACCTTGTGAAGGCTTCCTACGTACCGTGCGTTAGCACAGATCAAAGTCCACGTAGTTAGCTGGGATGGGGCTTACGCTCTGGGGTGGCCCATAGAGGATGTCATGGTCGATGCATGCTCTAAGCCCACGTGAGTCATGCTCGGTGTGGGAAACAAGAGGCAGCAGGGACCAGACGATCACGTCGCGAAGGGTGCGTCCGTGAGAAGCAGAATGGGGCTTACGCGTTGAGAGGCCCAAAGAGGGAACAGGGGCTTACGCGCGGTTAGAGGCCCTTGGTGCTAGGGCTTACTCCAAAGCGGAGGCCCGTGGTGTGACAAAAAATAGTGGGAAAAGGACTCCACTGGCCTTGGCATGGGGAAGTACGGAGATGCACGGGTGCAGTCATCTGCAAGAAAGGTTAGGGGCTTACGCTCTGAGGCAGCCCTTCCCCCGCGGACAAACGCTTCTCCAATAAGGAGTATCTCATTCCATGTGAGGAAGAGTCCATTCTCGTGGAGACGAGTGACGTAAAAAATGTCCGAGCTGGGGGGACCCTGCGTGCGAAGCACGGGGTCGGACCACAGTTTAACGTCTTGTGTCAAGGACGATATGCTTAGCAGTTTAACGTCCTGCATCTTGGATGAGGTGGGTTTTGTCCACACCTCTAGGGATTACATGCCCAACGCCCTCTACCCCTTGTGGAAGGGAAGGCATCGGCAAGGCCGTGGTGAAGGGGGGCCTCAGGGCAAACCACCGGGGGGTCCACGTTAGTGTGGCTATGTGAAGAACCAATAGTCGTTAGCGTGCCTATGCGGAGAAGCATAAGGCAAAGCAACGCAACGGGAAACATGGCCCAGGGGACCTTGAGGTTACTTCGTACAGGCCTGGAATGCCGTACGGGAAAACAACACATGGCGCGCATGCCCGACAGGGGAGACATCAGGTGCCGGTGTAGGGGGCAGCCAAGGGGCGTCAAGGTGAGAGGTTCCAGGCTTTGCGCGCAAAAGTGAAGGTTTGCGTGCAAAACACCAGGACGGCGCGCAATTGGAGCAAATGGAATTGCGCGCGAAGAGGGAATTACGCGCAGAGTTTTGTGTGCAAGGCAGGGTATTGCGTGCATAGGACGCGAATTGCGCGCAAGGCTGGAACTCGAGGGAGGGGGAAAATTCACTGAAGCCCGTGGAGTTGCGCGCAAAGGCGAACTATGGGGAAAGATTTCACGAAATGAGGGATTACCTGAATTCCATCTTTCGCGCGGGGGGAGCCGAATTGCGCGCACGAGAGTCGCTTCGGATTCCTCAACCCCCAAACCGTTCGGGGTCACCTTATATTTATAGGCGACCTCAGGCGCGGAATCCAAGCGGCGCGCGAAATTTTCCGCGTCGGGAACCGATTACGTGCAATATCAGGCCGCAGAGAACCGGGGCGTGCAATTATTGCGTGCCTCACCGGCGCGATACCGCGCATCCCGGAAGCACTTCGCGCGTAGAACATTTTTTCGCGCGGATCCTCCTTTTTTTCGCGCACCACTTCCCGGGCCTCCGGTTCGGGCCTCTGATTCCGAATATGACTTCGCTTCGTCATTTCAAAACTTCCTCAAAGAGTTACAGACCCTTTTTCGGCGTCAACACCTATAACCTAGAACTGAAAAGGAATAACACAAATATATAAAAAAAATTCTCTATTAAATTAAAAATCTTCGGAAACAGATCTCTAAATATTTATCATGAATCTATATCTAATGATGGGGAAAGTATAGAGTATTTCACATTACTACAACCCCAAAAAAACAAAACACCCCAAATATAGTTTTCTATAATGTTATTTCCTTAGAAAAAATTAGGGTACTAGGTAACACATGTGTCAGTTGTTCACTACAAAAGAATTCCCCCACTTTAATGATACTAAGACATCAAAAACTGAGGGAGATGGTTTCCAAAAGATCTTTTAACCATGCCCCTCAAAGGAATGAGAATTAATTTTAGATACAAAACCTGAAGTTGTGTTCAACCCCAAAATTTTTCTTGGATGATGACTCTCCTCATGTGATACAATTTCACCCAACTCATACATAAGCACAACTACACAAAATCAAACAGAACCGAATAGACACTTCCATAATAGCTATCCAGGATTAAACCCAACCCTCTAGGATGGTGTAATATATAACACCACCTCTATCCCTCAGATCATCAATACCTAAGAGGATTTAGAGAATATTAGTATTAGCTGCAAAATAACCCCATCACACTAGGATGGGTGCATTTTTATCTCAATCATCATCATCGGGATCATCACCCCTAGAGATAGACCTAGTGAAATCCACGATGATTCCAGATAACCCCCATCCTTCTTGGTAGGGGTCATTCATATATCAATTTCCATTTCAAGATTCATCAAATCCTTGACTGGTATCATTAAATCCTTAACAACAGGATCAAAAAATTCCAATTGTTGCCCTGAATAGCCCCTTATCACAAAGATGAGGGTATTTTCATCATCATAATTGATACTAAATAAGGAATCAGTATTCTATAGGTTGGGAGTTAAATATCAATGGTTATAATCCCATATATTCCACTCATTATAAGAAGCTCTACTATTCAAGGACAATTTAGAAAACATGACCAAAAACTCCCTCAAGGTCGTTGTTCACAGGCTGAGGTGAGAAGAACATACATGGAATGCAATCAAACCCCATAGAGGTCATAATAAAAAATGGTTCAACCTGGTCAAGGTTTTGAGAAACAACCCTAATACAAGTAGTTTAGAATCATAATATTATGTTGAGAGTAATGGGAAAACTACCATCACCTGATATACCATTGTTAATGTCTTCACTGTTAACAAAAAAATAATGTAGATCAAGACAAAAATACAGAGGGAAAAAATATAGAAAATATACCATGATAGGAGGATCTAGATATATCCATTGGAGATATATTTAATCAGAATTAGAGGATAATCCAAAACCAAGTACCTCAGAATATTGAGTTTCCACCTATATGAAGAAAATCTTCCAAGGATAAGGGGAAATAAGTGGCTATATCCCATTAATCACCTAGAATATCAGAAATTCCTTTAATGGAGGAGCATTTGGTACAATATGAGAATGCAATAAAAAATATAAAACAACTCAATGATGAGTTACTTAGGGGAAATATTCCCACTGGGTACTTTCTTCAAAAAAAAAGAATATCCATCCTACAATATATTAGGAAAGAGAAGATCCACCTAAAGAGTGTCATCTGAACATTAGACTGGCTCTAGATCCAAGCTGTTAGTCTACATAAATGAGGAAGTTAAATATTATTGTGACTTACCTTCATTACAATGATAACATCTCCCCTTCTAAATCAACCATTCAATCTTATCACAAATCAAGAATCAATGGGATATGAAAATATGACTACCTAATCAAGCCCTGTGTGATCCATTTAGAGGGTAGGTGGACCATATAGCAGTACATATGAAACTAATCAATGCCATATAGTCCTTAGATGATCAAATGGAATCCATGGAAGGGTAACATGCACCTATGTAGCTCAAGAAGAATACGTATCCTGAATGGGTGGATGAAACTTTTCCCCCACCCAATTTCTAAAATCATATATTCTCCAAATTTTATGGTGTGGGAGTAATAGAAAAATATCTCACATACTTCGTATCCTGATGTAGTCTGATCATGGTCCCTTGAGTTTAGAAGGAGGTGACTAAGCTCAGGTGTTTTGTATAGACTCTGATAGGGCCAACCTTTTTTTTGTTACAATAGTCTTCTAGTAGGATCCATTATAGTATGGTAAGAACTTTCTCATAAATTCCTTTATCAGTTCATCTCCATGATAAGTAAAATGATAGTTTTCAACTTGACTAAATATAAGCAATATTAAAATGAGTGGGTTCTAAATTCATAGTTATATAGAAAGTTTTAACCAATTCACTCATCATTTTTCTCTCATAGGAGAAATTGTGGAATATCTATGATGAAAATATATGGGATAAGTTTTAGACACCTATGATCCTAATCAAATATCTAATAAGATTTTATGAGTTTGTAGAAATGGAATAATTTTTGGAAGATTCCATTCAGTGAACCTGAGCTATGTCATGACTCATGTCCTCAGCATAGGATAAAATCCTCAACAAGGTAGAGGCTGCTACTATTTCTCTCAAACCAGTAGCAGTACCCATTCAAGAACATAGAAAGGACTTGAACCACCCAAATCCTCCTATCAAGTGGTATAAAGAACAAAATATCACTCTTCCAAACAAAAAAATAGATCAGGGTCACCCAGAATTTGAGGAATAGATGAATAAATCATACTCCTTTTAAAATGAGAAGGTCCCAGATTATTTCTTTCCAGTCATGGAAAATAACACCCTCAAGCTTCCGTAGCCTAGGAAACCCAATGATTCCTTCTTCACTAATCATCCTGACTACTGACCTTTCCATAAAAGGTGGCTCACAACATCCAGGATTACTTCATGTTAAAATAAATCTCGTAAATCATGAATGATTCTAGATAGGTGATGTTGGATAACTCCTAGACATAGGTGACCTACATAATCATTACCTAGTCAAATGAAAAGAGTGACTGGAAAAAGTTCTATCCAGGTGTCTTCATAATTTGGACAATTAGATAACTCAAAATAAAGTTGAAAGAGATCATGCCACCCTAAGAGAACATGTTTTCAAACACATAATGGTTTCATCACCTAGGAAGATGAAATCAAATAAACCTCCCACAAGTGGACATGACAATCGAAAACAGGAAGAGATAGAAGAGGAAGATTCATATATAGCTCCGATTTAGACTCCGACTCATGAAAATTTATTTCCGAGAACATTTGAAGCATGGGATCCATCTAATAAAATGAAACACTCATCATATTAAGAGACCATATTTATTTATGTTAATGCAATAAATTTAACAGACTCATTCCTTGATGATGAATATTCCTTTGGGTATTAGTTACCCTTACATAACCAAGGAGTTGAAGGTAGAAGGTGTAGGAGGTGAGGATACATGGGACAAAAAAGACTTAGTAAAACTCAATATTTTGGGGACATCACCACATATGACATATATCTAGCTAATACCCATGTAAATTCACTCCAGAAAGTACAATGAAAACATATATATGTGCTATAATACTCCATTGGTCATCCAAGTCTAGTCATCTTAAATGATCAACTAGATGGGGTGTGATTTTATGATCATCCCAAAAAATAAGGAAGTCTGGAACGACCTATAACACTAGAACCAAATGCTCCTTATACCTCTGCATAAGAACCAGACCTACCTAACTCATCTTCCCCGGCTCCTGAACCACATAATAAGGAGAAACCCCACCTTGGGAATATTAAAATTATTTCCCTAAAGTATGAAATTCTAAAATAGTTGGTGGTTATCCTAGAAAATCCCTCTATCTTGGATGTGCTCCATTTTTTAAAAGATCTTAGAGAGGCACTGATTGAAGCCCTTCGGAGCTCACAGAAGTTAGAGATAGAAGTTGTTGCAATTGAGGTTTATCGAGTGGAAACTATGCCATCAAAATTACATGTCTCCATCTTGTTCATAGAATAAAATCAAGAAGAGGTCATCCAGGGACACACTATAACCCTATATGGTTCTAGAAGACTCGATAATGTCAAAATTTGAAGGTCTCTATTTGATAATGGTTCCAAGATCAACCTCATCCCAATTTATACCCTTTAAAATTTGGGATATAGTGAATGGGACTTATCACCCACAAAGATAACCATTCAAGGGTATAATAGGAGTTAGAAAATACCTCTTGGGAAGATCAAGCTCAAATATTAGTTTGGGGATCTCACATCTAATACTGAGTTCATGGTTATCCAATAATACACCACATACAATTTCTTACTCATAAGGCCTTGAATTCATAGTAATGTGACAGTACCTTCAACATTTCATCAGTTTTTGAAATACCCCATCAATAGAAATTTTGAAATAATACATGATGAAAGTTCCCCCTTCAAGACTTTTGAAGCCACATATACCGAGGTGGGTTTCTGTTGAGTCAATAAGATTTTCCTTATGAATTTTCCATTCCTTCTTGTTTTGAAAATCACAAACACCTTATACTTAAGTAAATATTATTTTTACCCCCATAAGGAAAATTTACTTCTTTAAGGAAATTTACCTTAACCTGAATTTTCTTATACATAGAAATATTATTCTTAAATTTAAAAACTGGATTCATACCCAAAATCCCAGAGCCATATAATGAAAATAATTGGAGCATTCTGGTTTTAGGATCCAAATTCTGGATGTGGTCTGTAATATAGTTCTAATCCGAATTCTGGACTCCAAAATCTCAAATAGTTCGAATTCAAACTCTGAAGAAGTTCGACTCCGAACTCTGAAGAAGTTTGACTTCGAACTCTCAAATAGTTCGACTCCGAATTTTTAAGTAGTTCGACTCCGAACTCTGAAGAATTTCGACTTCAAACTCTGAAGAAGTTCAACTCTGAAGTCTGAAGAAGTTCAACTCCGAACTCTCAAGTAGTTCGACTCCGAACTCTTAAGTAGTTCGACTCCGAACTCTTAAGTAGTTCGACTCCGAACTCTTAAGTAGTTCGACTCTGAACTATGCAAGTTCAGATTCCGATCTCTGGTGAAACCAGACTCTGAATTCCTATAAAACAGAATCCGAATATTTCTTAACATAGACTCTGAACTTAATTTTGGTTAGAATCCGAACTTTTGACTTGCCTACACTCTGAAGTTTTGATTAGATTTTACTTACATATGCTTCATTTCAAAACGTTATTGTGTATTCAGTTATACATGGTTTGTTATAAAATGATGTCATCTATTCTATTTCTAATTAACCGTTGGTTGAGTTACACGTGTATAGGTCCCTCAAAATTTCATGGAAAATATGGCCGTTGGAGGAGGGAGCCGACCGTTGGAGATTTGCCTATAAATAGGAGCTCATTCGAAAGAGCTCTACAACAATGATTGAAACAAGTTGATCGATCTAGAGAACACACGCTGTTAAGGTGATTTCTAGAGAGAGAAACTTTTCATGCCTTGTGTGTACTGAACCGCTCGTTCAGATTGCTTCGTGCGACTTCGGAAGTTGGTGATTACATTTGAGGACTTTAGAGGATAGGAAGATAGAGGTGATGACTACCTTGAAGTTTGAGGGCTTCCTTGCTGAGGAAGATAGAGGTTCCAACTACCTTGAAGTTGAGGGCTTACGGGGATAGCAAGACAGAGATTCCGATCTTCGTATTGAGGGATTATCCTAGTGTGGGTAAGACAGACTTTCTTGAAAGTATAAATCAAGAGACCTTTATCCAAGGTTGTTGGATACCCTTCTCTTTGGGTTAAAAGAGTTATTGTTTGTCAATTGTAGTTTTACTACTTGTTTGTTTCCACTGTATATTGTGTTGTAAGGAAAGGATAACCTTCTTGTATTTCCTTACACTTTTACTCTGATTAGTTTAAGATTCTATACGCTTTAAGGTATAATCTTATCTTGTAAACCTTGGTTCCAATTCTCCAGTTGGTGAACATAGGTGTTGTGAATTTGCATAATTTAACTTTGTTAAACCTAGTTTTTTCTTGTCTAAGGAAAACATAGTTATCCATAACTAAATTTAAAGGTTCCAAATGAATTTTTAAAGTGTACAATTCACCCCCCTCTTATATATTAAGCATCTACATTCTTATTTCGATCCTACAATTGGTATCAGAGCAAGGTCTCTGAAATACTCGTACTCACATATATGTTTTTCTTGCTCATTTTTCATTCCGAACTTTTTCATTATGAACTTTTTCATTCCGAACTTTATCATTCCGAACTTTATCATTCCAAACTTTATCATTCCGAAATTTGTCATTCCAAACTTTGTGGTTAAGAACTGTGTCTACTAACTAGTTTGGTTTCCCAAGTTGTTTTAGAATGGCAGGAATCAATGTTGGTTCTATTGAAAATCTAAATCCTACAAGACCACCAATCTTTGATGGTAATGACTATGAGTACTGGATAGATCGAATGAAGACTTTTATTATCAACATTGGAGTGGAAAATTTCATTATGCATACTGGTGATTCTAAAATACCTGATAAGGAAGATATAACTTTCACTAACCAGGAAAAGAAAGAGTATCAACTGAATTATAAGGTACGCAATACTTTAATATGTTCATTGACTAGAAATATATATAGCCAAATTTATTCTTGTGAAGCAGCTAATTGTATCTGGAAGAAGTTAGAAGTTACACACTTTGGCACTTTTAAAGTAATTGAAACTAGGAGAGCTATTCTTAGAGTTGAATACCATGGATTCAATTTTCCGTATGGTGAACCAATCTGCAAAGTTCAATAGAGATTTATGACTATAGTCAACAGATTACAGTCTATGGGAGAAAAAGGGTTAGATTATGAAGCCCTTGTAGATAAGATAATTTATATTATGCCCAATGAGTGGGAATCAAAGTGAACATCTATAGATGAGAACAGGAAGGTCAATCAAATTTCTCTTGATGAGCTATTCAAAACTCTTCTCCAACATGAAACCAGAATGAAGAGAGATGCTGACAACATAAAAAAGAAGAATGGAAATGGTACTATTGCTTTTACAACTACATCATATCATATGAAAGCTAAGACTCCTGAGAGATTAACCAGATCCAAGTCTAAGAAAGTAGCTATTCAATCAGATTCTAGTGAAATTGAAATCTCATAAAATGAGTTAGCAAATCTTCCTCGAAGGATGAACAAGATAGCCGGCCAGAGAAATTTCCAATCAAAGTATAAGAAAAAGGAAAGGAAAGAAAGGAAAGATGGAGAAGTTACTTGTTACGAATGCAAGAAAGCTGGAAATATTAGACCAGATTGCCCTCTACTCAAAAAGAAAGACTGGAAAGAAAGGCATTCTAAAAGGAGCAGGAAGAAGTATTACAAAACCAAAGCTAAGAAAGTTCTGAAAGCAAATGACACCTGGAGTGCCAGTGGTGGTGACTCTACAAATGAATCTTCTGATTATGAATCTTCAGGAAAGAAGAATCTTTGTCTTATAGCCAGATTACCTATTGACAATCATTTCTTTATGGATAGGGTATGAAATGCTGAATCATTGACCAATGTATCTTTAAATCATAATAATAGTAAGTATTATAACTCCTTAGATGAAGAATCCTATTCTGATGAAGAAAATTCTTCACCTACCTATGAAGAAGTTTCTAGGTTTGCTAAACTTCTTGAGATTGAGAAATCTAAACTCAATAAGAAACTTGATAAGGAAAACTCTAGGAATTCTATTCTTACAAAAGAGATATCATATCTTTCTAAAGATCTTGATAGTAAAAATACTGATTTTATAAGTATTTCAAAAAATCTTGAGGAAGTAAGTTCTGAGAGGAACAAACTTTCTAAAGAGTTAGAAAAAGTAATTTCTAAGAAAAGTGTTTTCGAGCCTAGATCTAGTTCTAAATCTAATGATTTTGAAGATAAAAACTTGGTTATAAAACTCAAGTCCGAAATCTTTTCCTTAAAGAAGTTTTTGTCGAACTTTACCCATGGTAAAGAAAATTTTGATAAAATGTATTCTCAAATACGACCTTTAAGAAACAAATTCGGATTTGGTTATACCCATGCAAAACCAATTTTTAGTAACAACTACTTTATTCCACAAAGTGCCCCATTTTGTACCAAGTGTCAATGTGGTGGTCACTGGGCAAAGAATTGTTCTTTAAATAAAACCCAATCTCTAGGTTTTCATAAAGCCTATTTTTCTAATAAAATGTGGGTTCCTAAAATTTTGTTGCCTGGAAATTCCGGATCCAAGAAAGTTTGGATTCCAAAAGTCTAATTCTATTCTTATTTTCAAAAAGATAGAGGAAGTAACAAAAACAATACATGGTACATGGATAGTGGATGTTCCCAGCACATGACTGGTAACAAAAGCTATTTTGAAAAGATTATCAAAACGAAAGGAAGAAAGGTAACTTTTGGAGATAATGCACAGGGAGAAATTGTTAGTATTGGTAATATTATTATTCTAGGTAAAACTTTGATTTCAAATGTTTTATTTGTTAAGGGTCTTAAGCACAACCTCATTAGCATAAGTTAGTTATCTGATGAAGGGTACCTTGTGAATTTTAGGAATGATAAGTGCTTAATACACAATTCCAAGGAAGAATTTATTCTCTCAGCCAATAGGCAAGAGAATGTTTACACATTGAACTTAGAAGACCTAAGGAGCCAAGATTTACCTTGACTAAGTGCAATGGAAGATCATTCCTGGCTATGGCATAGAAGACTTGGACACTGTAACCTTAGAAACTTATGTAAAGTCTCTAAGAAGAAACTAGTTAAGGATCTACCAGAGCTTAGATTTGACTCTTCCAAAGTTTGTGGTCCTTGTCAATATGGAAAGCAACATAAATATATTTTTAAATCATTTGGTGAAGTTTCAAAGACTGATGAATTACAGTTAGTGCATATGGATCTTTTTGGTCCAACACAAACTGGAAGTATTGGAGGTAAATACTATGTGTTTGTTTTAGTTGATGATTACACCATATTTACTTGGGTCTATTTTCTAGCAAAGAAGTCTGAAGCTTTTTCTTATTTCAAAAGTTTTAGAGCACAAGTTAAAAATGAGAAAAATCTTCCACTGAAAACTATTCATAGTGATCATGGAGGAGAATTTCAAAATTCTGATTTTGAAACTTTTTGTAGTAAGAAAGGTATTTATCACAATTTTTCAGCACGTAGAACTCCTCAACAAAATGGTGTATTTGAGAGAAGAAATAGAATTCTTCAAGAGATAACTAGAACCATGTTGAGTGAATATTCTATAGCTAGACATTTCTGGGCTGAAGCTGTAAGTACTGCTTGTTATACTATAAATCGAGTTTTTATTAGACCTTTTCTTAATAAAACTCCTTATGAGTTACGGAATGGTAGAAAACCAAGACTATCCTACTTCAAGGTTTTTGGTTGCAAAGTATTCATTCTGAATACTAAAGATAACCTACATAAATTTGCACCAAAATCTGATGAAGGAATTTTCTTAGGTTATTCCAAAACTTCTAAGGCTTATAGAGTTTTTAATAAAAATACTTGTACTGTTGAAGAAACAATGCATGTAAAATTTGATGAGTCTGATCCTTTTGTTTTTAAACTATCCCAACCTACATCCTCAAATGTGTTTTCAAAAACTGATTGTCAACCCTTGATAGAAGATCCTTCTGATAAGGAAAATGTTCAAGAAGATACTTCTGAAATATTTACCCCAGAAGACTTTCTACCCTATGTTGTTGAACAGGTTTTAAAAAACCCAAATCTGGTGTTTCTTAAGAATCATCCTAGTGATATTATCATTGGTGATGTAAATCAACCTGTAAGGACTATAAATTCCTTAAGAAATAAAGTAGAACATCTAGCATTTCTTTCCCAATTAGAACCAAAAAGCACTGATGAAGCTTTAGGTGATGATGATTGGATCAAAGCCATGCAAGATGAACTAAATGAATTTGAGAGGAATAAGGTCTGGACCTTGGTTGAAAGACCTAAGGAAACTTCTATTATTGGAGTAAAATGGGTTTTCAGAAACAAATGTGATGAAAATGGAGTCATAGTAAGAAATAAATCTACACTCGTTTCTAAAGGCTATAATCAGTAAGAGGGAATAGACTATGAAGAAACCTATTCTCCAGTAGCTAGACTTTAATCTATTCGTATTTTACTTGCCTTTACAGCATTCTTCAATTTTAAACTTTTTCAAATAGATGTGAAATGTTCTTTTCTTAACGGTTATGTTCAAGAGGAAGTTTTTGTTGAACAACCTCCTGGTTATGAAGATACAAAATATCCTAATCATGTTTTTAGACTTACCAAAGCTTTGTATTGTCTTAAACAAGCCCCACGAGCATGGTATGATAGACTCACAGGATTTTTGCTTCAAAATAACTATGTTAAGGGAAATGCAGATCCAACCCTTTTTATAAAGAAAGATAAGAAAAATGTTTTGATTGTTCAAATTTATTTTGATGACATCATATTTGGTTCAACTCATCAATCTTTAACCGACTCTTTTGCAAGTCTAATGAAATATGAGTTTTAAATGAGTATGATGGGTGAGTTAACTTTTTTCCTTGGTTTTCAAATTTCTCAAAAACCAGAAGGAATCTATATATCTCAACATAAAAATATTAAAGATCTTCTCAAAAATTATGGTTATGGCAACACTAAGAGTATAAGTACTCCCATTGGTACCTCAAACTCTTTAGATCTTGATGAAGCTGGGAAACCAGTAGATCAAACGTCTTTTAGAGGTATGATAGGAAGTTTACTTTACTTAATTGCTAGTCGACCAGACTTAATGTTTTCAGTGTTCTTATGTGCAAGATATCAATCCAATCCTAAGGAATCTCACTTAAAGGCAGTGAAAAGAATTTTTCGCTACCTAAAGGGAACCATGGATATAGGATTATTTTATACTTCTGGAAATGATTTTGTTTTAAAAATATTTTCTGATGCTGACTTTTCTGGATATAGAATGGATAGAAAAAGTACATCCGGAACTTGTCATTTCTTGGGAGATTCTTTAGTTTCTTGGTCCTGCAAAAAATCAACATTCTGTAGCACTTTCCACTGCTGAAGCTGAATATGTAGCAGCTGGAGTTTGTTGTGCTTAAGTGTTGTGGATGCAACACACACTCTTAGACTATGGCCTGAGTTTTACTAAGACTCAAATATTGTGTGATAACACAAGTGCCATTGCCCTAAGTAAGAACCCTGCACATCACTCTCGTGCAAATCACATAGATATTAGGCATCACTTTCTTAGGGATCACACACTTAAATGAGATATCATTATTCAGTTTATCGGAATGCAATATCAACTTGATGATATTTTCACAAAATCATTACCCTATGATAGATTTGAATACATTAAACACAAGTTAGGAATGATAACTGTAAGGTAATCATTTTTAATTAACTTCTTGTTGAACAATTCTCTTAACAGTAATTAACTACTCTTTATAGGGGGAGTACATTTGATTGTTAGTGTAACTAAATTTTTTTTAAAAACCTTTCAAAAATGAACTTCCGGAATGGAAATTTCTGAAACCAAAATTTCCGGAATGGAAATTTCCGGAACTGAAATTTTCAGGACTGAAATTCTCAAAATGAGAACTTCCGGAATGGAAGTCTTCATACTGAAAACATCCAAAATTGACTTTCTGTACTGATAAGTTTCAGAATGGAGATTTTCAGACTGGGGTTTTCGTAACGAGGTTTTCATACTGGAACTTTCATAATGAAGTTTTTTTTCCTTCAAGAAGAATATTACCAATTACGAACAATATTTCTTTTTAATCCATAATTTATGATTTTCTTACTTATAGTTTTGTAATCAAATTTTGATTACTGGTATTTTCCTTGTTTTTAAAAGTTCGGATTCTAGTTTTTTCCTCAAATCTGAATGTTTTCTTTAAAAACCTCAAAAGATCGGAGTCAAATTTTTCTTGCAGGTTTGTTCTCAACCGTCATGTTAGATCAAATATTTTTCAACCGTTAGATGGCTTTTGGAAGACCAACAGTCAAATTCTTTGCATATATAAAGGGGACCCCGAGGCTCGTCCCACATCAGTTTTTCCAAGCTTTTGCATCTCGAAGTTCTGCTGCTCTTCTTAAGGTCGGTTCCGAAATTTGTGAAGCTGATCTGAATCTTTCAGAGTAATTCACTCCGAATGTCTGTTGAAGCAACTTCTCAAGATATGTCAACTGGGAAACCAATCTCAAAGTGGTTAGTTTTCCGGAAATATTAGTTCACCCGGATTTTTATAAGCTTGATTCTCTTATTTCAAGGAATATTATACTGAGTGGATGGGAAGATGTCTGCATAGCAAAGTCAGATAAATAGGATCCGGTTTATACTGATTTGTTGATAGAGTTTTACGTGTCTGTTTCCTTCCAGATGGAAGATAGCAGAGAGAGGTTTTATTTCAAGTATTATGGGAAGACTTATAATCTTTCTTACACTAAGGCCGCGAGCCTAGTTGGTTTATCATATGAAGGAGAAGTTGAATTCTGCTCTCACAAACTTCCCGATGTGCAAGGGAGTTTCAATAAGGAGAAGGCACTAAAGTGTCTTGGGCTTCAGGATGATTCAACAATTAAGATTTCTCATCTCACTCCGAACAATAAAATCCTTCAGCTTTGGGTGCAGGGTTTTCTGGTTCCGAGAAGAGGTGATAAAGACAATCTGAAGAAGAGTGATATCTATGTCTTAGATTTCTTGGTAAATCTAAGAAAGATAAATATAATGAGGCATGTCTTGATTACGACCAAGAATATCAGAGAAGAAAATTTGAGAGCTCAGATTATCATGTTTCCTGCATTATTATCTAAGTTGATAGTTAGATGTTTAGAATCCTTCAAGGTTTCCTGCAAATCAAAGATTCAGAATTTCAAGCTAATGTTAGTGAGTGATGACACTCTTAAGAGGATGAAGATGGGATTTTCCAGTGAATCCGGAGAATTTTACCCCATATCTGTGGAGGAGTTTGAAGCTTCTAAAAAGAATACACTCTCCGGAACCATCAAAATAGCAAAGGAAGAAGAGAAAGGATAAGAAAGTGGTTGCTGATGAAGAAATTTCTCAGGCTAAGGAAACTCAATCTGCCCCCCCCCCCAAGCCGAAGAAGCAGAAAACATATACGGATGAAGTAGTAGCCAAGTGGAGGGAAGATAAAGAGAAGAGGAAGGAAGGGGATCCTCAATTCAGACTGGACCCTACCGAGGCTAAAGCCTTAAAGGAAAAATCTGCTGAGGAGCTAGAGAGACAAGCGAAGGAAAATAAAATGAGAAATAAGTTGTATGAAGCTGAAGTGGTGCGATCTTTGTTGAAAGATACAGAGTTGGATTCCAAAATTCTTCCAGTTCCGGAATCTTTTGGTGTTGAACCTTCTTTACCAGAAACTCCAACCAAGAACTATGTCACTCCGGAAAAGGAAAAGGGCAAATAAATAGTTGAAGAAGCTGAGAAGTAAGTTACTGAAGTAGTAGAGGAAGAAGTTGAAGAAGAAGAAGAAGAAGAGGAAAGTGAAGATTTGGATGCTCTAATCAAGCAAGTACAGGACAACAAAGATAAGGCTGAATCCGCAAAGTTAGTTACTCCAGGTAAAGGAGATGAGGAAGCTAGCATGCAACATCAAGAAGAAGAAGAAAATGTGTTGTATGATGAAGAAGAATCCTATGAGAGGAATTTTATTGAGGAAGGTCAAGAAAAACAGAAACCAGATGAAGACCAGATTGTTCATGTTTCTGAATATGAGGAATTATCTCCTAATGTGGAACCCATTCCAAAATCTGATAAGGGGAAGAAATCTCTCATGGAGACACCTGTAAAAGATCTTATCAGGAGGAAAGAGGTTGGTGGTACCTCTAGAAGGAAGCTGGTGCCAGTTGAAGAAGAGAAATCTCAAAGAGAAGTTTCTAATTCAGAATCATCATCTCACGGGCATGATTTTGTAGTTCAGTCTCTGAGAAAGTTGGTGGACACAATTCCGATTCTTCCAACAATCGATTCCAGATGCCAGATGCTGCAACAAACTATGAATCAGAAATCGGATTCTTTATCCATGGTCATGGATAAGTTTGTGAAGTTGGAAGCTTAACAGAAAAGCTTTCTGATAGATTATGATATACATAGAAATTCTTGCAGTAAGGTAACAAAGTGGTCTAAGAGAGTTGAAGAAGACTTGACAATGTATGACAGTTTTCAGAATGATATGAAAGAAGCTTTTGACAGAACAGATAAAAAGGTTAAGAATCTTGAAGATGAGATGATTATTGAGCAGAGTACCCAGAGTCAACAAGTGAAGGAACTCAATGACAAGGCAAATTCTCTAGCTCAAAATCTTATAAATGTTAGAAATCTTCGGATTGATCTTGAGAGAAAAGTGGTTCAGCTAGATGAGTTGTTAAAGTTGCAGAAAGAAGCCACGGAGGCACATGCAGAGGATTTAAAATCTCAAGAAGAAAAGGTAAAAGCCTTGGAGAAGCAAGGTGAGGAAGATCAAAGGGACTTGAAGAAACTCAAATCCTTGTCAAAGAAGCTAATTCCGAAGGAAAAGGAAGACAAATGAATCCATTCCGATCTTTTGTTGTAATTGTCTTTCCTTGTAAATTTTTTCCCCAACTCTAATGAAATGGTTATCTGGTTGGTTGTATCTTGTTATATACTAATGTTTCAGGTACCATACTTTGTTTTCCATTCCCTTCAATTCTTTTTGATAATCACAAAGGGGGAGAAGGAAAAATAACTACTCCTAAGGAGGAGAAAGAAAAAATTTCTAAGAGAAATATCCTTAAAGAAAGGGAGAGTTTCCCACTACGAAGTGTTTCATTCTTAAAATAATGAAAACTCCACTCCGGAAACTCAGAATACAATCCTTAGAGTTTCATTGCCTAAAGGGGAGTTAGTTGTATTCACTTCTATACATGAACAAAGGGAGATAAGTTTTAATTTTCAAAGTCTAATGAAAATTTTCAAAATCCTTATATGCTTTTTCAAAAGGATGTTTGTGCTTTCCAAAAAGGGGGAGATTGTTGAGTCAATAAGGTTTTCCTTATGACTTTTCCATTCCTTCTTGTTTTGAAAATCACAAACACCTTATACTTAAGTAAATATTATTTTTACCCCCATAAGGAAAATTTAATTCTTTAAGGAAATTTACCATAACTTGAATTTTCTTATACATAGCAATATTATTCTTAAATTCAAAAACCGGATTCATACCCAAAATCCTGGATCCATATAATGAAAAGAATTGGAGCATTCAATTTTTAGGATCCGAATTCTGGATGTGGTCTGTAATATAGTTCTAATCCGAATTCTGGACTCTGAACTCTCAAATAGTTTGACTCCGAACTCTGAAGAAGTTCTACTCCGAACTCTGAAGAAGTTTGACTCCGAACTCTCAAATAGTTCGACTCCGAATTTTTATGTAGTTCGAATCCGAACTCTGAAGAAGTTCGACTCCGAACTCTAAAGAAGTTCGACTCTGAAATCTGAAGAAGTTCGACTCTGAACTCTGAAGAAGTTCGACTCTGAACTCTCAAGTAGTTCGACTCCGAACTCTTAAGTAGTTCGACTCCGAACACTTAAGTAGTGCGACTCTAAACTCTGCAAGTTCATATTCCAATCTCTGGTGAAACCAGACTCTGAATTCCTATAAAACAGAATCTAAATATTTCCTAACAAAGACTCTAAACTATATTTTGGTTAGACTCTGAACTTTTGACTTGCCTACACTCCGAAGTTTTGATTATCTTTTACTTACATATGCTTCATTTCAAAACGTTGTTGTGCATTCAGTTATACATGGTTTGTTATAAAACGATGTCATCTATTCTGTTTCTAATTAATCGTTGGTTGAGTTACACGTGTGTAGGTCCCTCCAAATTTCATGGAAAATATGACCATTGGAGGAGGGATCCAACCATTGGAGATTTTCCTATAAATAGGATCTCATTCGAAAGAGCTCTACAACAATGATTGAAACAAGTTGATCGATCTAGATAACACATGCTGTTAAGGTGATTTCTAGAGAGAGAAACTTTTCATGCCTTGTGCGTACTGAACCACTCATTCAGATTGCTTCGTGTGACTCCAGATGTTGGTGATTACATTCGAGGACTTCTGGGGATAGGAAGACAGAGGTGACAACTACCTTGAAGTTCGAGGGCTTCCTTGCTGAGGAAGATAGAGGTTCCAACTACCTTGAAGTTGAGGGCTTGCGGGGATAGCAAGAAAGAGATTCCAATCTTCGTATCGATGGCTTATCCTGGTGTGGGTAAGATATACTTTCTTGAAAGTATAAATCAAGAGACCATTATCCAAGGTTGTTGGATACCCTTCTCTTTGGGTTAAAAGAGTTATTGTTTGTTACTTGTAGATTTAATACTTGTTTGTTTCCGCTGCATACTGTGTTGTAAGGAAAGGATAACCTTCTTGTATTTCCTTACACTTGTACTCTGATTAGTTTAAGATTCTATACGCTTTAAGGTATAATCTTATCTTGTAAACCATAGTTCCAATTCTCCAGTTGGTGAACAGAGGTGTTGTGAATTTTCTTAGTTTAACTTTGTTAAACCTAGTTTTTCCTTATCTAAGGAAAACTTAGTTATCCATAACTAACTTTAAAGGTTCCAAAGGAATTTTTAAAGTATACAATTCACCCCCTCTTGTATATTTCGCATCTAAATTGTTATTTCGATCCTACAGTTTCTACAAAAAGGAGAGAAAATAAGCAATGGTGGATGAAAATATATAGGTTGCAACCCCAACAGCTTGGGGAACACCCCTACGAATATATGGATTATGCTCGATAATAATTATATGATACCCATAAATCTAGTTGAGGCAATTGACTCAATACTAAATGTATAAGATCCTTCTTTCCCCGATGACAGTGTAAAATAAATCCATCTCCAAAATCTCTCTACAACAACTTTGGTCATAGGTGATGATATTGTATCTTCCCATGGACTCTATCATATTTATAGTGATAGAGATGCCCTCATATTTCCCAATTCATCTAAAAATACCTCCTTAGACTCTAAGGTGGGAGAATAAGAGGATGAACTTATAAACACCCCTCTTGTATTTCCAGAAGGCATCTCCACCACCATTGATGATCTCATGTAGGTAAATCTGGGTATAGAAAAAGACCCATGGCCTACATTTATTAGTACCATAGTGCTTCTCGAAGATAAAGAGATATATATTTTATATATAAATTAACATTGATATGTGTTCACTTGGAATTATATAGAAATTTTGAAACTAATCCAAGAGGTGGCCACACATCACCTTGACTTACCTGATGATCATATATATTTCAAGAAGGTGGATAAGAGGATGCACCCCTCTCATGCTACTAACATATAGCCAGAAGATGAAAAATTTATCAAAGGAAAATTTTTATGGGAAGTTAAATACCCAATATGGATCACCAACATCATCTTTTTAAATAAAAAAGAACAAATAGATTAGGGTATTAATCAATTTAAGAGACCTTAATTGACAATTCCAAATGGGATAACTACCATTTCCAATCACAGAACTATCAATTGATGTAACTAATAAATTCCAATCCCCTTATTTCATGGATACATACTCAAGGTACAATCATATAAAGATGAACCCTAAATATGAAGAAGTCATTGCCTTTAGATCACCCCATGTCATATTTTTCTATCAGGTCTTGCCCTTTGGATTAAAGAATGCCAGCACTACTTATCAATGTTCCATGAATCATATATTTAATCACTTATTAGTACAAATAGTATAATGTTATGTTGATGAACTGGTGGTAAAATCCTAAAAAAGATGCGATCAGTTCACAATTATTAAAAAATTATTTGAAAAGTTACAACATCATAGTCTGAAGATGAACCCTCTGAAGTGCACTATCATGGTAACATCAAAGGAAACTCATTGTCTTTGTGGAATTTCACTATGGAATCATGTTCAGAAATGAAAGGAGTAGTGAAATTAGAGAAATTTCACCCCTCTAAAGTCACAAATAATTGAGGGGACTCTAAGGAAAACTTCCCTACTATTGGCATTTCATAGCCAACTTGGACAACAAATATCTCCCCTTAACCAAGATAATGAAGAAGGGAAGTGACTATCAATGAGATTAGGACTTCCAAGAAGCCTTCAAGCATCTCAAGTAGTACCTAATGAACCCATCAGTCCAGATTCCACCAGTGGAAATAGATCCACTCATATTATATGTGGCTACCATGGAATGATCACTTGGAAGCCTCCTTCTATAGAAAAATGATTTGGGGATTGAGAATAGTCTCTACTAAATTAGATGAATGATGCTAGGAACCCGAACCTGATATTATGATGTCCATTAGAACTTCCTCACACTCATATTTATAGTGTAAAAGATAAGGAATTACATGAAGAAACACAAATGCCACCTGGTCTATTGCATTAACCCGCTCAAGTACATCCTTGGTCATCCAAAGCTAACTGAGCATTTGGACTGATGGGCTGTCATTTTCAACATTATGAAATCCAATTTGTGTCACATAAGGTAGTGAAAGGATAAAACCTGGATAATCTCCCTGTGACACACCTCACTCCAAAAAGTTCACTAGTGGACACTGAGATTCTGGATGAGGACATTTTCTATGCCCCAAACACTCCACATACTTGGGAGATTTATTTTTATGGTCCCTCATAAAGTCATATTGGAAAGTGACTAGAAAACCCAAAACTCAATTGAGTTGGATTGGGGATTGTAATTGTTTCTCTAAACAAATAAAAGTTTACCTACTATTTTTCACTATCCTAATACTGCACAAAAAATGAGGTTGAATACCAAGCCCTCATTATTGGCTTGGAACCCTCCATAAAACATTAAATATACTACCTAAACATAAAAGGGGATTCATATCTAGTGATAAAGCATATCAATGGTGAATATTCCATCAAAATGGAATAATTGGTCCCTCTCACTAGCTATGTCAGAGGTATAATGGAAGAGTAGCCTTTTCAGACCACATTTCATCATCTCTCATGATCATATAATTCTCATTATGATGCATTGGCTAATACCACCATAGTCCTAGACAACCATGGTTAGGAGGAAGCGATCTTCCATATCACACACCAATGTATGGTATCATCTATCATCATCTGCAACATGGAAGAAATAAATTAGTTCAACACTACCCTAGAGAGTGACGAATAGAAATCCACCCTATCATGAACCAAACCAAAATGGAATCTAACCTGACACCCGACCTGATCTGAAGGGCATTCCCGATCCCCACAAACTAGAAACTATTGATAGGAATAAAAATTGAACCATTGATAATGATTTATATCAATAAAAAACCAGGATCAAGTAATCAGAACTGAGTACATAGAAAGATCCAACAACTAAACTCCAATAAATATACAAGAAATAAAAATAAAACAACTACTGAACTTAAAAAAATTATTACAAAAAAAATGAACCACACTAACATGTTCTCCACATGACCTCCTGGTCACCACTAACCACAAGACCATCCTGCAGCAAAGGAAAATAGATCCAGAAACCTAAACCTACCAAACAACTCAGGTATAATGACACTAAGTCGCAAAAGTAGGGTGTGAGATTTAATATATCAGTAGGTAATCACCCCAAAATCCATGCATTTCCTTTAACAAAATAATCAACAAACAATATTTTTAAATAAATTCCAATTTTTTTTAATCATTTAAAACAACCAAACACCAATTTCAAAAAGTTACCTTTTAAAAATAGCACACACATAGTCTTCCATTTCCAAAATAGTTCCACATTCCAAAATCGTGTTTATAACCCCAATATCAAAATAGAAAACCATCCCTGGAGAGAAAAAATAATGTAGAAAATAAATGAAACAATACACATGATGAAGGTAAAAAATAAAAAACAAGCATAAAAAATAAACAGAACATAGAGATAGTAATAATGAGAACTTCCTAAACATCTCTATAGGAAATACCTGGATGTACTCAGTTCAAACTCACCAACTAGTATATGGTGAAACTCTACAGTTAATAACCAACTAGCCACTCTAAACTACCCAATCCAGTGGAACATCCCACCTAGCCTATATTCGAATCTAGGGGTACCAACCTGTCAAACTCAGGGTTGAAAAGAAACTATCACTCAACCCTATAGATAACACCCAAGAACCCCATGATAATAATACTTGGTGAATGGGAAGGTCCTCACATGCATGGTTCAATGAAAACCCAATACCACCATGCTTGCCTAACCCAAAAACCGACACCACCTATACAATACCCCTTGCTTTTGGGAATACTCCATAGAGGTTACCGTCTCACAAAAACTGAATCACAAGTTCCAATCGGTCAATCTCATTATTTTAGTTTTAAAAACCACTTCCCAATAATTTTTAAATAAAAACTAAGCCTCATGCTACAATAGTTTTCAACCCATTTTCTAAAACATGCCAACATTCCCACTGAACCCATGCATCACATGAGTTCCAAAACCAATTTCTAAGACATAACAAGGTGCAAACTAAGCCTTTAACCTTCCAATCTAAATACATTCACAAATCCATTTCCACACAATTTTCCAAAGTCAATATAAAACACCACTTTCACGTGCACAATTCTAAACATGCCTTTACATTTAAAATAAAAAAATCCTCCCAAGCCAAGGTGAAAACATAAAACATCATAAGAAGAACAAAATTTGCCTTTATATAATTTTAGAAACCAAGACACATCATTAAATAAACAATGATACTTTATTACAATTATTTACCAAAATATATCTTAAAACACAAAACATTCCAAGCATTTAGATATATTTTTGAAACCAAATTTAAAGTCACATAAAGATCCAACAAAAAAAATTATAAATCATGGAACCATTTTAAAAATAAAATAAAATAAAAATAAAGGAGGATCCTTTAGAAAACCATAGTTCAAGGAAGAACTAATTTTCATCAATGTGCCAAACTGGCCTCAAGAAACCATTAGAAACTACACATTTCCAAAATAATCCAAAACATCAAATATCAATAAAAAGACATAGAAATTTATTTAATGAAGCCCAAACCAACATTAATTAATACACTTCCACGTAACTTGATTTCAAACTAGCACAACAAGCCACACATAAGTTTTACACCATTAAAATCACCAATCTCTACATAAAACACCCAAATAATAACCCATCAACATTTACAAAACATAACCAAGGGAAAACACTACCCAAAAAACCTAATTTCACTTTAAAATATCAATTATCATTTAATTAAACACCTTGAATGAATTTAAATGTTGGAATAATTAAAGAACCCATTTGAAAACCATTTTCAACCATTTTCCATCACAAATGAACAAAAAGTATTCGTACCAATACACCACAAGAAATATTGTAGCATGTTTAAAGTATAAAGAAAATATCACGCATCAATGTAATGTGATAGAAATTAAATGGATAGAAACACCTACCTCAATGACATACGAATGCAACCAAAATTTGGGAGACGAAAGAACCAAGACCAGGAGACAATCCAAACACTATAAAATCAAATAAATATAACCACACATCAACCCTAACCCTTAGCGTTCATCCAATAAGTAATCCATACAAATAGAAAAAAATAAATCAAGAGATAAGGATGAGGAGAAGTGTAAATTGACAAAAAAAACATTAATAAATCACCTTAAAACTTTCAAAATACATCCAAGGAAAAAGAAGGTCAAAATGAGGGAAGATTGGTGGCTCCCATGGTGAACCTTGGTCGAGAAAGGGTAGGAAATACCAAATTGGGGTTAAAACATCAAAGGGAAATATTATAATTTCACACTTTTAATGACATGACAAGTCACATGGTTTGGCCGCATGGTTTTCCAAACAATGTACCAACCATACATCCCTCACTACCCCAAAGAAACATGCCAAAAGGTTAACTGAAAAGGTTTTCCAAACCATGTGGTCTCTAATATACAAAATGAACATTATCCGTATGGTTTCTTGGGTGAGGTAACACTATTTCCTCTAACTTTATGCCCACCATACGCTACCCAATGTTGATACCAAAACCTCTATTTTCACAAAAAACTTACAAAAAACATCCAAAACTAAAAAAAATTAAAACTAGGAACTCAAACTGAACCTAAAATAAATAATCTAAAGCTAATAAAAGAATGAAATAAAATAATTTATAAGCTCATGTTGTGATGATTATCCCCAATACAGAGAATTTCTACCCCTATAAATCCACCACGCTAAATGATAAACAAAACTCAATCCCAAAACCGAATAAATATGAAAAAACCCATGAACCTCAGGGAGATATTTTAGTTTACAAGTCACACTTGACCATATATAGAGGAAAGAACAACAAGAATAACAATGGGAGAGAATGAGAGGGTTCTCCCAACCACAATAACCTAATTAAAATGATCAACATTAAAAATTCCAACATGATGGCATAAATATGGGAACTCCTAACCCAAATATTAAATTCCCCACATAAGATTAACAACACCACCACTAGAACTATAAAATTCCCACATAGTCGAAACCCCCGACATAAAGAAGAAACCAACGAAATGAACTTTAACCTAGATAGAAAAAAAAACCACAATTCATTAACTCTACAGGACTCAAGAATCTCTAAATGAACACAAAATAAAACTAAAACCATCCCATATAAGGAATAATGACACCCAAAGGGGTAAAATCAATTTAATGCCAAAAATTCAGATAAACATAACCACTTAGATTATGAAATAAAATAATCCATCAAACTTATATAAAAAAAAGATAAAATTAAAACAATAAAAAAACCAAAACATGGAAACTTTAACCATACCAAATCAGAAATTGGAGACAAAAATTGGGAGATGGTTCCCCACAACCCCAAAAATTCATGAATGCATGAAAAGATTCACTCTGGGTCCTATGGATGGAGCCCTGATGTTTGAAGCATCTACTGACCCATAGTCAGGAGATGACATCCTCTAGTAAAGGATACTTATTTGAGAAATTCTTCTTACAAAACTTATCCAAATGAACCGAAAGACCACAATGATGAAAATTCTTTAGAGGATTGTGACAAGATGTATTCAAATGACCAAACCAACCGCACTAAAAACATATGAGTGAATGATCTGATGAATTGGAGGACAAAAACAATGAAAGAGGATTTTAAGAAACATGTTACACTAACACACACCTATTTTTAGATGGGAAACCTTCATGAGTGGAAAGAGATGCCATATTTACAACTAACCATGCTCTAGAAACCAAATCATCTAAGAACGCTTCATCCACTAACTTCTCAAAAAAATATCCTTGGAGGAGAGTGATCACACCTTAATCTCTGGATGAAGGCCCCCAATTAAAAAAGGACCATTCAGAATATCTTGTGACACTACCTCTGGAGAAAAGTAAATCCACTCCTTAAAGTGGTCAACATAGGCCTTTAGTGTCTGCTAGACTTGGTGAATACTCATTAGCTCTTCTAGTTTCTTTTTCTTCACCTCTTAGGTATAAACCATCTGATGAAAGTGGTCTTAAACACTTCCCACTTCATCCTGACTTGCATCAATGACAAAAAAATAACCCTCCACTAGTCCAAATATGGAACTTTAAATGAATTCAAAATATCATAGAATCTTAAGGAATTGGGAGTTCCCAATGATATGAAGACACTCTAAAATTTCTAATCAATTCAACCACCACTAACAGACCTCAATCACCATAAAATATGGGAAAAACTAAGAAGAACCAATAACTAGTCAAGAACCACTAGAAATTTTGGGGGCCTTTCTTGTATTCCTATTCTAAACATAAGAAAAACAAAAAACTAAAATCAACATCAACCCAAAACTTAACCAAAAATAACATCTCAATCCAAAACAATCGGATCACAAGACAAACACTACTAAAAAACAAAAATAATATTTTCAAAAAATCCCTTTTTATTCCAATTTTAAAACCATCTTCTTATAAGGCCACATTACAAATATAAAAATCCATTTTAAAAAAAACAATAACCCAATTTTTAAACAAAAACCAACCCCAAAATCATCTTCACTTTCAAAAATACTTTTTTGAAAAACCACGATGAACATTTGATTTCAAATACTCACCCATGGAATCCTTTAAACCGTCACATATGGGTCCATCCTACTTCCTCTTATATCATCTATGAACACATATCAACATGAAATTTACATATTTATTCCCACACAAATGTGAATTTTCATGAGAAATAACAAGGGTAACACATACCATTTCATCGTCAAATACAAGCATTCACTGATTTCTCAATCGAAATAAATTACCCTTTTACAACCCATTCTTATCAATCTGAAACCACTTGAAGGAAATAATTTACATTTCTAAAAACTATTTTCCTTTAAAAAGACCACTCACACCAACTAAAACAAAAAAAAACAAAAATCACAGCAAACCACTGGGATGAGGAACTAGTGGTCATGTATAACCTAATGAAAAGTGGACCATAACCCAAACAACCACTAATAGATAAGAGGACCTTGAACTGTGTACTCGAACTCCACATGGGTCACTACTCAATGTGTGATCATAAAATAACACTAGATGACATCCATTATTATTCTTCTTCCATGTAAACTAAAACAAAAAAAGGACTGAAATCTCAAACTACCAATGGAAACTCAAGGATAAATATGAGAAAGGGTTCATGAAATCCTTCCCGTACCAAACTATCAAGTCTCAATAGTCATAATCGTTGATCTACCAAACTACCAAAATAACAAGTGTCTACTCTAATACCATTTTTTCATTAACCAAGTAAGGATCTCATCAAACTTGACACCTGTCCCAGCACGTGACATGGACCAAAGGGTGTTCCGGATCTACATAGGTTGATAAATAATGATGGGCATAAAAATAAAAAATGAGATCAATTTATCCCAATAAACAACTAGGATCAAATAAATAAAACTGAATATGCATCAAGATCCAAAAAATAAACCCCAATAAATATACAAGTAATCCAAATACAACAACTTCTAAACATAACAAAAATTGAATACAAAAAAAAACCGAACCATGATAACATGATCTCTACATGACCTCATGGTCACCACTAGCTACAAGACTAACCCTCTCCAAAGGAAAACCAAAACACATACATGAAAATACAAAATATCCCGAGTTTACTAACATCGAGTGGAATAAGTAGGCTATGATCTAAAATAGGTCAGTAGGTAATCAACATAGAATCCATATATTTACTTTCCTGAAATAGTCCACAATAAATAGTTTGAAATACTTTCCAAAAAAATGTTTTCAATCATTTCAAACAACCAAAAACCAATTTCAAAAAGTTACCTTTTTTTAAAATAGCACACACAAAAACTTCCTTTTCAAAAAAAATTCACATTACAAAACCCCATTTATAACCCCAATAACAAAAGAGGAAACCAAAATAGGTGAGAAAACATCATGATAAAAATAAAAGAAATAATAAAAATGATAAAGGTAATGAATATATAAAAAGAAAGGCTAATATACAAACAAGAAGAAGAAATAAATAGAACATACATATTGTAATCATGGGCACCTCCTAAACATATCTAAATGAAATCCCTAGACATACTAGTTTAGACTCACCTTATGGAATGTGGTGAAGCTCCATAGTCAATAACCAATTGGATTCTCTAAACTAGAAAATCCCTTGGCACATCCCACCTGGCCTCTCAACAAATCAAGGGGTACCATAATTTCTAAATCAAGGTCAAAAATAAACCATCACTCAACCCTCTAGTTGGTTACCATGAATCCCATGATAATAGTACTTGGTGAATGGTAAGGACCTCACATGCATGGTTCAAAAAACCCACTACCAGCATGATTCCCTAACCAAAACATGGAAACCAACTATGTGATGCCTCTATCTTTGAGGAATCCTCTATAGAGGTTCCCACCTCACAATAATCCAATCAAAAGTTTCAACTTGTCTCTCACATTATTTAATTTTAAAAAAACACTTTCCCAATCATTTTTAAATACTAACTGACCCTCACACTACCCAAGTTTTCACACCATTTTTTAAAACATGACAACATTCCCATGGGGAACATACATCAAATTAATTCCAAAACAAATTTACCAAAAATAAAAAGGTTCCAACAAGGCCTTAAAACTTTACAATCCAAATACATTAAAAAATCTATTTATATACCATTTTAAAAACTCAATATAAAGCAACAATTTTACAATCACAATTGAGAAAATGCCTTTACATTTCAAATCCAAAACTCTTCCTAATGAAAATTGAAAACATTCAACAACAGAAGAATCACAAAATGGGTCATCATGCCCATTATTTACCAAAAAATAACTTAAATTTCAAAAAGGGACAAGAATTTGGAAACAAATTTTAAACCATATTTAAAGTCACATGAAGCACCCACACACTATTTAGAAATCAATGAACCATTTTAAAAATAAAATAAAATAAAAAGAAAGAAATGTGAAGCCTTTAGAAAACCATGGTTCAAGGAAGAACCAATTTTCACCAAAGTAAAAAATGGGTCTCAAGAATCCATTAGAAACCACATATTTTCAAAATAATATAAAACATAATTTATTAACAAAAAACATCTTAGAAATTCATTTTAGGAATCCCAAACTAACATTAATTGACACACTTCAATAATCCATGAAATCACGCAATAAAACTTTATAAAGAAGTATCAATTTCTTTGAAACCAAAACAAAAATCCACACATAATCATTACATCATTAAAATCACCAATTTCCACATAAAACACCAAAATCACAACCCAACCACATTTCCCAAACATAACCAAGGGAAAACACTACCCCAATCACCCAATTTTACTTTAAAAATCTATTGGAATTTCATCAGACAACTTTCATGAATTTAAATGTAGGAATAATTAAAAAACCCATTTGAAAACCATTTAGAACCCATTATACATCATGAAAACACCAAAAAAATCATACTAACACACCACACGAATGATTGTAGCATGTTTAAAGCATTAGAGGAATGATTAAACATTAACATAATGTGCCTGAAAGTAAATAGATAGAAAAACCTACCTCAACAACATGTAAACACAAAAAAATTGAAATAAGGAATAACTAAGACTGATAAACAATATTCACACCCTAATATCAAAAAAATAAAACCACACATCAACCCTAACCATTAGGGTTTGACCAACAAGAATGTCCCACCAAGAGAAACCTAGAACTAGAGATAGAAGGATGAGGTGAAGAGGAAATTGACCAAAAACCATTAATAACACTCCTTATAACCTTTAAAATAAATCCAAGGATAAAGGAGGGCCAATGGACCGATTCTTGGAGGATCCAATGGTGCACCTATGTTGAGAAATGAAAGGAAATCTCAAATTGGGGTTAAAACAACAAAGGGGGAAGATGGGAATTTCACACTTTTAATGACCTAGAAAGATACAAGGTTTGGCCGTACAATTTTCCAAAAAATAAAGAAATTGTGCATCCTTTACTTTCCAAGAGGAATATCCATCATAGTTAGATTGTATGGTTTTCAAAACCATGCATTAACTGTGCGGTCTTCACTGTCCAAAATGATTATTAGCCACACAGTTTTGTGGGAGAGGGCCCAAGGTTTCCCCTAACTATGTTTCAACCGTGAGATACCTATTTTAAGCCCAAAATATTCATTTTTCAGAAAAAACATACCTAAAATCTTTTGAAACACAAAATTTCAAATCGAGAACTCAGCCTGAACCTCAACCAAAAGATCTAATGACAATAAAAGAATAAAATAAAATAATTTTCAAGGTTGGGATGTGACACACCCTAGGATGGGTGGATCCCAAAATTGATTATCTCAAAAATGGGATTCTAGTGACAGAATAAGTTGTAAGGGAATATATTTGACACTGAAAAACTAACTTTACCCTACAGTAAAGTTTAAATGAGCAAAAAACCATCTACAAATGAAGATTTGATGGAGTACTCCTCAGATGTATAACATAAAGAGAGATTCACTATAACATAGAAGAAGTACATGAATGCTCCTATAGTTCTCATCTGGTACAAATCTATCCCACCAAATAAGGATATTATATTATTTCCGAAAAACCATGATACAATATTGTGTGGAAATCACCAGGAAATATCATGTAACACCCAAGTTTTTATGAACATTTTTTTCAAGTAAATTAAATTTATTTTATGGACTGAACTACACCATGTTAATCTTGTTTTATATGAAACACCAAGTTAATCTTGTGTTATATGAAACCTTGGGTTATCATGCACTATACACAACACTCGGTTAGCATTCATGACACACAATACTATATTTTTAAAAAAACTTGACATATTATCAATATTGTTATTTAAACTTGAATGTTATAACCTAGACATTAGAAATAGAAAAATGAATAGTAAAAACTACTTTTTAATTATAAGTACAATGGTTTTAGATAAAGGTAACATATTGATAATAAAATACATAATTTTTGCTAATGTTTGTATATGTTTTGAAAATATTATTTTCTCAAAAAAATGTTTTTTTTGTGATTAAAAACTAAATTAATTTTTGGAACTTTTGGAAAATTAATTTCATAAACTAAAATTAATTTTTGAATTAATAATTTCCAAATTATATTAGGTGATTTTTTTGGATTTTTCAAAAAAAATTCATTTTTTTGTTGAATAGTAAAAAATACTAAATTTTAATTGAAAAATGCATTTTATATTTATTTACTTATAAAGATAAAATATATTTTAAATTGGTTTTATATTATAATTAGTTAAATTATAAATAAATTAATTCAATATAGGTTATTTAAATCAATTTCATAGTAAAAATAGATATAAAAACATTTCAAACCTTTGAAACTTTTCACTTTAAAAAACTCTATATCTCTTCACATATGCGGGATTAATTTGAAATTAATTTTTTCCAACTATATGAATTGAATTTGGAAAAATAGAGTATATATTTTGAATCAAAATAATTTATAATATTTAATGAGGAAATATTAATTTTTGAACATAATTATTAGTGAAAATAATTAAAATTAATCACAGCGATTAAGAGAAAAACAAGTTTTTCGAGGAACTAAACTTTAAAAATAAGTGGAAAATAACCTATACACTGGTAAAAAACCAATATTTTCCTAATATTTAGACCTTATGACCTATATTATCTATAAGGGTCCATTATTAGAGCCACGTTATGACAAACCTGATTTTTATTTCAAACTTAAACTTGATTTATTACATAAAACCTGCACTTGATACAACATGGAAAATGGAGAGTTCTAGTGTCTTTAGGGCTTAGGAACCTTACATAACAAATTAAAACATGAAATAAAACATCTTTATTGAAAAATTACTTTTCATGACGAATACATTCCCTCGTACTTAGCATTGCATGAGATAACCTGAGGACATGCATAAGAAAAGGGTGATCTATAAAGCCCAGTAATGGAATAATCATGGAATAACATGAGGAATAAAATAAATTTTAGACAATAGGAATATCAATAGAGTAATAGATAAGCATAAAAATAAAGGCATGATAAATCTTGATAATCATAACATGGAAATGTGGCAACAACACTTAACATGGAATTACCATGAGCCAAGGCTCATTGCACATGGAGCATGAGTAAATCCTCATTGCACATGAAGCACGAGTAAAACCTCATTGCACTTGAATTAGAATGAGTAAAAAAACATTGCACATGACGTATCATGATACTATACTTTACCCAATGCATTGGAGTGCTGTAAGGGCGCACCCTTCTTAAACATTTCATTTTATGCATAAGTGTGCCACATGGATCATATAACATGGATTCATAAAACATAATAATTTATTCCACAATAATGGAATGTCGAATTCATACATAAAACTTTATAATAATTAATTAAATGTTCATAAAGGTGAATACCCTTGATAGATAAATGATCATGGTATTCACTACACAATGACATTGTCTTGAAAAATCAGTGCAATTTCGTCAGCGTAACGGCGTGACGTAAGAATTCATAAAAATGGTTGATGAGAGAGAAAGTGGTGTATAATCATATGTACATGAAAAGGAAAGTAATGGGGTCATATAGATACATGTCCCAACAATTGTAATGGAATTTAGATGCATAATACAAAAGGATTACTTGGATGTAAAATAAGAGAGAGAAATCCCTCATGGAATTTTGGCATAGTAACAGGTGTACATGAGGGGAATTTATTGAGATATAAAGGGGTATATCATAATTCAAACATAAATAGGGAAGTGTGTGGGAGGTTATAAAACATACCCCAACATTTATAATTGAAATTAAAATGGAATAACAACATTAAGAAAATTGGACAAAAATGAGAAAGGAAGAAAAAACCCTTACTTGGAAGTGTGCTTCCAAAGGCTTGAGAGAGGATTGAGAGAGGCTTCATGGGAGACTGGGGCACCTTGGGAGGATTATGGGGATATTAGGTCAGATTTTGTATAAACTAAAAAGGCTTTGAGTGATGAGAAAGTGGGATCTTGGGTGGGTTTTTATAGGAAAGGTGAGAGAATTCTTTATTATATAGGGCTGGGACACCTCACATTAAATTAATTCAAACCACAAACCAGCCCATGGTTTTTGCCCATGGTTTTTTCCAAAGGGTATTGGAAAAAGATATTTTTATGGAAAAAGTCTGAACTTATTAAAATAATGGAGTTGATTATGTGTAGGTGAGTCACACTCACATGGAAAACAATTTAAAAAGACAAGATGTTTAATAAGCCTTGAAGGGTCCATTAATGCTTTGTAAAATAAGTCCAACAAACCCAAAATCACATTATTTTAATGGTAATACATATATGGGCCGAAAATAAGGATTATAGTATTTTATTACATCACTATTGGGTCATTATGATGTCATAAAACACATTATATATTTAAACGGTATTTAATTTTTACCAAAAAAATTGTCTGTCTCAGAAAATGATGAAAAATTCACCATTTGATAATTTTGACGTACTAATTCTAGAAATAATATTAATTTTATCTAAATAATTTTCTAAATATGTTAATTTTTCTTTTTAAAATAAAAACCGACATTTATCGAAAATTCATGGGTTTTGACAAAAATGGATTTCAAACCTTAATAAAAATTACAATTGCATTCATAAAATTATAAAATCATTTATATTTAATAAAAATTAATTTAATAATAATAATAATATTTTATTAAAATATTATTTAATACAAAATTCATTAATTAATCAAAATATATGTCTCAGTTGAATATTAACTAAAAACACTATTTGAGCTTTAAAAACTATTTACAAGGTAACAAAAATAACATGAAAATATATTCATTATTATATAAAAAAATAATTTACATAAACATAGTGCTAAGGTCTTCTTACATAACCCCTTATAACACCGGCATAAGACTGAATAGTAAGGTCTACGATGGTGACAAACTCTTGGGGTGGCTCAGATAACATTGCCTGGGTGGTAATCTCTATCAACTTCCACTTCTCTTGTAAGCAGTCCTGCTCGATCTTAACCTATTGAAGCTTGGCTTAGGCTTGGTCAAGAGAGAATACCAATGATGCCACATCTTTTCCGAACTCTAACAAATGGGATTCGTATGGGGAACATCTACTGGATGATGTCATCGCTTCATTTGTCTGAGTAAATTGGATTTGTTAAAGCCCTATATTTATACTAATCATGTGATCACTTTTCAATGGCTATATTAGCAACAGTCACAATTATTAACATAAAACCAAAGAAGTTGACATATTATATAAAAATTTTACATAAAGAGACATTTAATTATATCAAGATGGATTTCCATTAATGAATGTTTGGGTCGTTACAATCTTCCCCCCTTAAGAAATTTCTCCCTCGAAATTTCATTTCCCACACTAAAACAAATGAGGGTAACTCTGCTTGACCACTTCCTCCGATTCCCATGCCGCTTCTTCAAACTTGTGGTTTCACCACAATACCTTGACTAGGGGCATTGTCTTATTTCATAGAACTTTTTCTCTATGGTCTAAGATCTTCACTGATTGATCCTCATAATAAAGATCATCCTCTAACTGTACCACCTCTGACAAGAGTACATGTGAAGGGTCTTTTATGTACTTAATTAAGAGGGATACATGAAAGAAATCATGTACTTTGGCCATGGTAGGTGAAAGTGCTAGTCGATAGGCCACAACCCCGACACGATCAAGAATCTCTAAGGGGATGATGTACCTTGGACTTAACTTCCCTTTCTTTCCAAACCTCATGACCTTCTTCCATGGAGATTGTTTCCCTCAGAATTCAGGGATGACATCTTGATGGGAGGTTCAAATGTTCTGATCGGTTTCTAACAGGTTTTCTCATAGAACTGGAAACATCCAATGATTCCACATCCATTTGGACCTACTTTCCAAAGGTAGACGCTCATTAGTTTGTGGACTGATGAGGCTTAGGAATTTTCATCGGTTGAGAGGATGGGAGGTCGGACTCATAACACCTTTTTGAGGGGAATTATTGTCTATTACGGGACTCTCTTTATAGATTTATGTTATGTTCATGAATCCTTATTACATTACCAACTATAAAATAATCTTTCCTTTAGATCTTACAATCAATGATAAAATATGTACGAAATTTAGAGAATATTTTATATGTATTCGAGGTTCTTCATCGATAGAGAATCATCTGTATTTATTAAAGATTCTTGGTCAATGGTATCCTTCGGCATATTTATATAAAAGTCTCTTGGTCATTATTATGACCATGCTGGTTTCAAAGCCACTCAGTGGGGCACTTGAAGTTTATTGTCATTCAGAAGGACATGGATTATTTCAGAGTTGGGATTGAACCCACAGATGGGCTACCTACATATCCTTTGTTTTGGAAAAGGAACCAGAACCCATGTAGTTCAAGTGGCGAGTATGATGTTTATGATTTATGGCTCAAAGAAGGATGCCATAATTACTTTTACCCTCTAATATCACGTGATTCATGCTCAGTGTGAGAAACAAGAGGTATTAGTAAAAAATTAGACAATTGGGCCATAAAAGATGAAATCATAAGAAATTATGTGGGACTTACATATGTATGACTGCCCAAAATAGATGAATATTAGAATTAACTTCCTGAGAAGAAATCCCAGATCAAGGGTAAATTAGGATTGAGGTTAAATGAATTATGACTGGGAATTACTCCTGAAATGGAGGCCCAGGTTAAAGGAATTATGACTGGGACTTACTCCTGAAAAGGAGGCCCAAGTTAAAGGAATTATGACTGGGACTTACTCCTGAAAAGAAGGCCCAGGTTAAAGGAATTATGACTGGGACTTACTCCTGAAAAGGAGGCCCAGGTTAAAGAATTATGACTGGTACTTACTCCTAAAAAGGAGGCCCAGTATTGGATTCTCTCATCTTAAAGGATGAGGTTGAATGAATGAAATCTAAATCTTTAGTGATATAAAGATGTGTAAATCACTATGTTTTGAGGGATATTTCACATAATTCCTTTCAGATAAAGAAGAAAAATCAATAAATCACGCTATAAATGGCTTTGAAGAGTTTCTTGAAGACTAAATCTTTAATAGGAGAGGTGGAATGGCATAAGAGGGGTAAAATGGGCAAGAAGGGAACCCAAAAGGGCAGGGACACGCAAGTCCTGGAAAGCGTGCAGGTACTGCGTGGGCGCGCAAGTCCTGGTCGCGCAGGTATACCTGTGCAACACGTTGGGTACTTGCGCGGTGTTCAACCAACAAGGTAATACTTGATAGACTTTTGGGTAAGGCCTTTAGAATCCTCCTGAGGTTCTTCCAGGAGAGGGGCGCGCAGGTTCTATTGAAGGAGTAAGGCGGCGCGCAAGTGTGGCCATTTCCCTTAAGGGCTGGCCACCTAGTCGTGCAAGTGTTGATGAGTTTCAACACTTAGACCTTCCTCCTCCTCTTTAGATCTTCCGTTCTAGGTAATAAATTACCTTAGAAGTGTTCCGGAAGCTTTGAGAAGAGACGAGGGCGCCAGGAGCTCAAATCTGAATTTCTGGAAAAAATATTCTCTGGAATAGGGGGCCCACCGGGTCTATTTATAGGCAGGAGAAGACCCCGGGCAGTTATCACTTAGGTCGCGCAAGTCACTTGCGCGAACATCATGTGTCGCGCAAGTAGACTTGTGCGACAGTGATATAACTTGCGCGGCACATGTACTCTTGATCCCTTGTTCATGCCTTTGTCGGTTTTTGATGTTTTCTTCAAAGGATGAATCAATTTGTGCTAAGTCATGTCCCTTTCCATTCTTTTAGACTCTGTGATGAAAAGGAGCATCAACAAAAGTCCCCCCTCAGAGTTGGATCCGAAAGAAATGAGGATGTGACTCTGAGGAAAAAGGAGACATCCAAAGGAATGGTGGCGCGCAAGTGTTCAGTGCGCAACACTTTGCGCGCAGGTTCGAGGCGCGCATGGCTACATCCCTTGATCGCACAGGGTCCCGGCCGCGTCTATAAATAGAGGGCTTCACATCCGTACAAAGCATCCAGATTTCCGGATTTCAAAACTTTGAGCTCTCGCCGCGTAGGTCACCTTAGCCGCGCAGGTTGCTCTGTTTTCTGATGTTTCTTTGCTATAACGCTGCTGTATAGGTATTTGTACTTGCGCAGTTTATACTTGCGCGTCAAAAACTAGCGCGGCACATGAACACTTGCGCGCCAATTTTAGACTTGTGCGCCTTAATTCTGTAGACATTTTCTCGAGTTCTTTCACAAATTTTATGAAAAATAAATCCATTTAAGAGTTAGTTTATTCAACTTTTGTGTAGATTCAATAGCTCCTAAGGGAATTAGAATGGCTGATGAACTAGCTAGAAAGCGGATTGATGACACGATGAACATCATTGGCCATGATTACTATGATATTTCTGATAGCACTCTCCCAGATTTGGCTAAGTAATTGAATAAATATCATCTTAATTTCCCACAAAGAATCTACCTGCCTCTATATGGCCATGGTCATATGCAAGGATTCAATGTTCCAGATGCAAAGAACTATACGCCTGAAATGCAGCTGCACTGCTACTCCTCTATTTCAGTTATGTTGTGCATTAAGAGAAAAAAAATGGTGTGAACTTTCAAATTCTTCCTCCATGTCATTTCCTTGCAGATATGAAAATGGAAAACCCATGGGCTGAAATGTTTTTCGCTGCCGGTTGGTGGAGAGAAGACAAACATGGCATTAGAGCAATATCTGAAAAGAGTACTCTCTCCAAATGGCTCTTTACTTCCAATGCTCCATCCTCAAATCCATGTATCCATCTTCCAAGTCTCTTGGACAGAAACAGAGTCACTGTTTGATCAGCAAAAAATTTTCTCAATCCACATTCAAGAACATTCTTTTACAATTGTTCCAAGAAGAGCTGATATTACTGCATCTCTTATGGTATCCAGTTGAATGAATGAATTCCAAGTGGTTGCTGATGAAGCTCTGGATGCCGTAAATCAAATGAAGAGTTTATGTTGAAAGCCTCTTGTAATTCTCGAAAGAAGAGAAGAGACTCCAGTCTGTGGATGTCCTTATAACTCTTGTGCATCAATGAAAAACCACTTTCATCTTCAATCATTTGTACCTGCATTCTTTTGCTATATGCTTTAGATTTTTCCTAAGCCAATGGGCCTAGAAAGCATAGTTTGATTTTTACTAGGATTAATGTAAATAACCCTACAAACTTTAAACCTTTAAATTTCTCAATGTTACCTAAATCATACTAAATGTATGTTTAGTGAGCTGGAACTTGACTTTTATTTAGAGTTCCTTTGTCTTTTGTGGGTAGTTTAAAGTCATGCACATCAGACATAAAAAGGATAATGTTTAAGGTCGAAATAGCTTTGACCGAAATGGATTAGAATTGACTCAATTCCTTGACAACTCATCTGAAAACATAATAACATACTCAAGTATGAGGAAAAATACGTAAACTATGACTTAAGAATATTTGAATATGAGGAATGATATGAAAAAGAGCTAAAATGCATTAGAAGAAGTAGTTCCCAAGAATGAAGTTACCATTATTTAACAAACCCGTTAGGGGGTTGAATTATGCAAGGACACCTAAGGGCATTGGCTGCATAGTTAAATAAAATAGTATCTTTTGGCTAACAAGTCTGTTGTGTAGACTGTTTATGCAAAGACATCTATGGGCACGTGCTGCATAGTCAGGCAAAAGAACTCTCAGAAATTTACTTTCCTAGTTCTAAAAGCCAGTGAAAGTTTATGGAGATTCAAATTTTCCAAATTATAGAGTTTTCTATATGGAAAGAGGTACTTGAATATGGAGAAGATATTTCCAAATAAGATTATCGAATAACTGGATGGATATCACTCTAACGAAGGTCTAACCCAAACGTAGGGAAGGAGAATATAAACCATAGACTTGAATACTTTCAGATCATAAAAAAGGATATGGGACAAATATGTTAAGGATAGATATTTTTTTCGGATCCCTACATACTGTCATTTAAGACAACTCAGGACAAAAGAGGAATTCTTCCCAAGAATGAAGTTACCACTATCTGAAAAACCCGTTAGGGGGTTGAATTATGCAGGGCCACCTAAGGGCATTGGCTGCATAGTTAGATAATAGTATCTTTTGGCTGAAAAATCTATTATGTAGACTATTTATGCAAGGCCGCCTATGGGCACGTGCTACATAGTCAGGCAAAAGAACTCTCAGAAGATTGACATTTTTGTGACTAGAAGTCAAGAAAAGGGTTATGAAGATCTGAAAATATTTAAGTTTAGGATTATGACACATAAAGATAGGTATTGTTCAATATATACAGAGATACACAAATCAATGCTAACCATAATCATGTTGTGGCTGGGTCCTTGTTGGACTTCACTACGTATCCCATAAGGATGGGAATCAAGACATACGTAGTTCTTAAACTACAGTTTAATGTCATGTAGGAAAAAAGGACTAGAGATCTTAGTTTAGGGTCATAGAGCTTGGACCATTGTAAGAAATACACAGTGTGTGTTTTCATGGGGACTTTTTAGCCAAGGGACTGAAAGTGGAATTTGGGGTTAGACCCAAAGACTTAGGGCTGGATTCTAGGGACACTCGAACGTTCCTACGTATCCCATAAGGATGGGAATCAAGTCCACGTAGTTCTATAAATACCCTTTGTACAAATTTGGTTCTTACATGTGAAGGGTGAAAGGGGACTTTAGTACAATGATGGTTTAACCCAGGATAAAAGGTTTGGGCGTTTCCATGTATGCACATAGTCTTTGAAATGAAACATGATTGAAAAAATCAATGTAAATAATGGTTCCCTCTTAGGTGAGGGTATCAAAGAATATTGTAGTTTATTGTCATACTGGACAAAAGTGTTGTATAGTTTAATGTCATATAACAAGGACGAATGTGAACCAATGTAAAGAAATTGATTCTAGGGGCGGTTTCACGAATCAACATCATATGAGATGGAGGTGAACCGATGTGAAGAGATTGGTTTTGGGCTTGAACCTTGGGCGGTTGCCTACATACCCAGCCTAGAAGGCAAGGATCAAAGTCTGTGTAGTTCAATTAAAGAATGAATTAATGATCAAGTTGTTCTTGGGGACAACGACCTAAAAAAATGTTGTTGGGAATTACACATGGTTAGAGGCCCAAAGAGAGTGTTATGGTTGAGGTTTGCTCTAATCTCATGTGAGTCATACTCGGTGTGAGAAACAAGAGGTATCAACAACCTTAACGATACACAGTTTAACGTCATGTAGGACGTATGAAGGGACTATGTAGTTTAAAGTCTTACAGTTAGGACTATTGGTGCTGCACAGTTTAGTGTCATGTAGCAGGGACAAAGTACATTTTAATGTCATGTAGGATGTATCATGGACCTTCTGTACAGTTTAGCTGTATGAAGAAACATTGGAGGTTGATGAATGAAGTTGGTATGTACTTGGAATGAATGACACTTATTTGTAAAATCAACACAATCTCGTATCGTTGAAGGCCAAAAGTATCCAAGCCTTCGAATTTGCTCTGACAATCTATGTCCAGACTGGTGGGAACCACAGACTCATGCATGCACTTCTTTCATGATAGCCATTGTCTCTTCACCATCAATGCATCTGAAGAGAACTCCATCAAAACTACGTTTGTAGATAATTTTCTCTAGGTGATCTGGGCTATCATAAAGAGTAAAATTGACCACACTTCACCGGATTTGTTCTTTCTCGGCTCTATCAGGTGGAAGTGTTCCATTTTGAAGGTATTCCCTGATAGGTGACCTCCATCCTATAGTATGACCATACAGTTCAGGAATGGGACTAATTTTATTAATTTTAGCTGTTCTGATTCGAACATAAGGTGAAATTGCACGACGGTGGGCAATACTTATGGTTGTCTCGTCCTGATTTGGATCTTCCAGAGCTGTGGCTATATTAGCCAGTGCATCAGCTTGAGCATTTTGTGATCTTGGGACATAAGAAAATGTCGGTTCTGAAGGGAATTCCTCCATTAACTCTCTGACGTAAGCATACAAATGGATTAGTTCTTCTTTTCTGATGGCATAATCCCCATTGACTTGTTTGATTACTAGGTCTGAATAACCCTTCACCTTTAAGTGATTCACTTGTGCTTGAAGCGCTAATTCCAAGCCTGCGATAAGAGCTTGGTATTCAGCTTCATTATTGGTACCACCTTCCCACAATAAGAAGGAATAAGGTAACACTGCCTTTTCTAGAGAAATGAGCACAATTCCTAAGACAACTTTGTTGAATTTAGGATTTTCCATTTTCTTCCCTGTTGGACTTCTGGAAGTACCATCAAAATACATTTCCCACGCTTGAGGACTTTCTTGAATAGAGAAGACTTCCTCATCAGGGAGTTCAATATATGAAGACGTGTCTTCCACTAAAGGGTGTTCATCCAGGAAATCAGCCAGAGCTTGGCCCTTTATTGCCTTTTGAGACACATACTGAATGTTGAATTGCTGCAAAATAACTGCCCACCTTTCTAGACATCCTTTAAGAATTGGACGACTAAGGATGAATTTGAGCGGGTTATTGCGAGATACCAATTGGACCTCATGATGTTGCAGGTAATGTCTCAACTTTTGAACTGCAAAGATTAATACCAGGCAACACTTCTCAATACTTGAATATCGGGTTTCTGCTTTAGGCATAGTTCGACTGAGATAATAGAGGCTGTTTTCATTCCCAGCATCATTCTTTTGAGAAATAAAGGCACCCAATGATCGCTCTAGAGCTGTCACGTAGAGGATAAGTGGTCTTCCTTCAATAGGTGGCATGAGTACCGGTGGACTCAAGAGGTATTTCTTGAGAATATCGAATGCTTCTTGAAATTCTTCAGTCCACTGGTAAGTGACTCCCTTCTTCATCAATTTGGTAAAGGGTAAACTTTTTCCTGCCAAATTGGAGATGAAACGATGAATATAGGCTAAGTGTCCTTGAAGTACTCTTAATTCTTTCAAATTTTGAGGAGGTGACACACCAAGGATTCACTTGGTCTTCTCAGGATCGACTTCAATACCACGATGGCGTACAACAAAACTGAGAAATTTTCCCGAGGTTATCCCAAAAACACATTTTAAGGGGTTCATCTTCAAATTATGTTGTCGAAGCTTGCAGAATATGACTTCCAAATCAGCCAACTGATTAGAATGTTGTTTGGGTTTAACCACCAAATCTTCTACATAGCATTCAACAAACTCCTCTAAGAAGGGTTTGAAGATACGATGCATGGCGCGCTGATATGTTGCACCTGCATTCTTTAAGCCAAAGGGCATTACCCGGTAACAAAACACACCCTGAGGGGTTATGAAGGCTGTGGATTCCTCATCTTATGGGGCCATTCGGATATGATTATATCCATAATATCCATCTATGAAGGAAAGTGCTTCGTAGCCAGCTATTGCATCAATTAAAAGTTCTGTAATCGGAACTGGGAAATCATCTTTAGGACAATGCCGATTAAGATCTCTGAAATCGATGAAAACTCTAATTTGTCCGTTATTCTTCTTTACAGGGAAAATATTAGCCAACTACTTGGCATACTGAACTTCTCTGATGAAGTTATCTTTGATAATCTTATCCACTTCAGCTTCATTTTTAGAAGCATAAGTTGGGTGTGTTCTTCTCGCGGCTTGCTTAAATCCTCGATGTTCTTCTGGTGAACCCAAATGATGAGTAGCAACATCAGGATCAAGCCCGGGAATTTCTATATAGTTCCAAGAAAAAATATATCTATTTCTCTTTAGAAAAGAAATATACATCTCTTGCTCTTCAAGGGTCATGGCCGCACTGATTAAAGTGGGGCGTGGATCTTCCTTTGTACCCAGATTTTTTTCTCTGAGTTCATCCACAGTGGTAGAGATACCCTCTTCAAATGATGGAGGTGCATCTCTGAGATCTTCCTCTTATTCTTCATCATGTGTTATTTCTTCCGTTTCTACTTACATAGTAGATGACAAAGCAGAATTTTCATGATCAGAAGAGATGTCAAAATTTTCACATTTTGAAGAGGAGGTTTCCATTTTTGACCCTATTGATGATGAAGAGTTTTATTTGGGTAATAAAGAGGAAATTATGGATTGAGAATCGGCATCATTTTTCACCTCTAATGTTGCTATAACTCCTTCTTTCCTAATTGGATAAGTATAGATTTGTTGGATTTCAGCAGATGAAATGAAGACGTCACCATTTGTGCTTTCATTACTGCTTGGTGGGTTACCAATTTCTCCCATGTTGTCTGGATCGATTCCCGTAATTGACATTATAGATCTTTCCATAAGAGTATTGTGATTTGAGTATACCTTGTCAATTTGACTGATAGGCAACACATAATCTGTACTCACATGTGTAAATGGATTTACTGGAATCTTCTCCAAAACCATATGGAGCATTAACTTTGGTAATTTCCTTTGTTGTGGATTTCTCCTTTCCCTTCATGTGATAGAATTACGCCTCAATTTATTGAGACTCACATGTCTTGAATGGGGCCTTATCACCATATAATGTTCCAACTTGACCATCGAAATATTATTTGAGACATTGATGGTATGATGAAGGGATAGCCGCATGCTGATGTAGCCAGGGTCTTCTAAGAAAGACGTTGAAAGCTGAGTCTTGATCAACAATCATGAAATATGAATTGGATACAAGATCTCCAAATTGAGTTTTGAGTGTAACTTTGCCCAATGTTTCTTGTTCATTTTTATCATATCCTTGTAACATCATGATAGAAGGAGATAAATCAGATTCCATGAGGCCCAATCGACGAAGTGTACGAATGGGCATGAGGTTGACTCTTAAACCATTGTCAATGAAAGCTCTTAGGATGTCTAAACCATTGACCTTTCTAGATAAATACAAAGGTATGATATTCCCATGCACAAAATCATCTTCATCTTTATTAGTAAAAGATATTATTTCATGGCATTATACAAGATTATTCTCTATGTGATAGACTTCAGCTGCAGTAATTCCAGTTTCAAACTCCTGAGGACTTGACAAAGCCTCGATGAGTGCTTCCTGAAGATCTTTTGACAGATTCAAAGCATCCAGAATTGATAACTTGGCTGGTACTTGGGCCAAGTGTTTCAATATATCATACTTTTGATCTAGAGGTCTGCGTTTCCCAACAGGAATATGTGGTTTAGCAGGAACCTTGGAATCAGATGCTTTGGAAGTTGATGCATCTTGTATTGGGATAAGCGTTGGCAACATCCTTGGTTTTGGAAGATTAGACAGATTAGATCCATTTATTTGCTGAGAGGAAGAATATGGAACCTTTAATCGGTCTTCCAAAATAACTGTGTCAGGACTGAATTTGATATTGGTAGAAGAACTTGTTTGTTCTTGCTGAGCTCGCTGAAGGGATCTACCATGATTTTCTGCTGCGTACACAGTCCTAGCAGGGGTAGAATTGGAATAGTGGCTTCTGAAAGATCCACATCGTCCCCTGTATCCTGAGCCCCTGGAACTTCCTCTGATTCCTCTCTTTGATATAGGGAATTTAGGCTCATTGAAATCGAAACTGCGACTGGCATATGGATCTGTTAATTGAATCATATTAACAGAACCAAAGATTAACTCTTCGTCTGATTAAGACTCTGCCTGATTAGCCTGTTTAGGCTGTTCCTGTTTGGTGGGGCGGTGCCCATGGCTTTGAAGTAGATGGCATGAAGTCCGCCAAATTCAAAGATAACTTAGTATTTGACACATAATCATCTTCTTTTGATTCTTTTTCTTTCTTTGAATCATGCCGTTTGATTGAGGACTTTCCCTCTGACAAAGAGGGTTTTGCCGCAACATTAATGGCAGAAGACACAATTGGTTTCTTTAATTGTGTTCGTAAAATAGCATGAGTTCGATTGATTGTCTTTCTGACCATCCAATCATCATACTTCTGTGCATTTTTGATTTTGACTTATTTCCATTCACCTTCTTCCTCTGGAACTATAGCAGTGACACATGCTACCTGGGCAGAGGAGCCTTTCAATGTGACTTGTCTCGAGTCGACCATCTTTTGCAGGAGGTCTTTGAAGACGAAGCACTCATAGATGGGATGCCCCAACATTTGATGAAAAGGGCAATAATTAGGATGGTCTTCATCTCCTTTCTTGTTTGGCCTCTTGGGTATTGGCAATTGAACCAAATTGTTTTCCAGAGCCAAAATGAAGTAACCAGGAACTTGTTCATTTCGGAAAGAGTATGTTTTGCTCTTCAAATCCTCAAATTGTTTTCGTCTTTGATCTCTTTGATCATCTGGACAAAACGACCTTTGTTGTTAGCGCTCAGGAGGTGGAGCCCTTCGAGAAGATGAAGGTTTTGAAGTAGAAACAAGTACAGGTGCTTGTTTAAGCATAACTGTAGCAGTTTCTACTTTAACCATTCTCCTTCCTGGAGCTGATGGAATTACATGAGATTTAGCCTTAGCCTGTATAAGGGAGTCTTCAATCTGCTGAACGATTGAAGTAAGGTCTCTAAACCCTCCTGTGTATTTCACAGGGATTAATTGCGTGCGTAATTCGTCATGCAGATTTGCCACACAGATTTGCAACAATTTTCTTGAGGGAGTGCTAAACTCAAGGAATATGTTAATCCCTTCCAGCGAGAAATGAAATCAAAGACTCTTTCATTCTCCCTTTGCTTACAATTTGTAAGATCTAAAACTGTTGTCTTTGGAAAAGTTGAGCTGAACTGAAGGAGGAATTGTTGGCGAAGATCCTCCCATCCGGTAATTGACCGGGATTGCAAGCTTGTATACCAAACAAAATCTGGTCCTTGCAAGGTTCGCGCAAATCATCGAAGTTTTACTTCTTCTTTCTACTCCAGAGTTCCCATCATAGGATCGCAACAAGACACATAATGCGTCAAATGCTGTTCAGGATCACCTGATCCATTGAAAATAGGGAATATAGGATTCCCAAAGCTGGATGGAGGAAAAATTGAATCTACCCATTCAGGGTAAACTTTATTTTCTAGTTGAACTTGCACACTTTTCCCTTCCATAGTTTCTAACCGAGCTGTTAATGACTCAATAGTATTTATTAACTTTTGAGAAACATCCAGTTGAACTTGGACTTGGGTAGGTGCAATGACTAGAGCTTGGACAGATGTGGCGATTGGTGCTGCAACTGATGGTAGCACTGCCAACTATTGTTGCACTTGATCCATAGTATTAGACCTGTAAGAGTGTACTGATAGAGGAGGATATTCCTAATCCATCTCAGTAGCTGCAACAAATTCCCTTGGATGACTGACTCCCGCACGCTCACGAAGAAGACTACCCTGAAGTAGTTCTGCATTCAACCTCCTTAATTCCTTCATTTCTTCCTCCTGTTGTGCAATCCTTTGCTCTAGTGAGAGCGATTGACCTTCTCCAAAGGAAGGATATGTAACCTGGTTCTTTCCCTTCCCTTTGTTGGATCCTTTTTGGAGAGGGGGAAGTGGGTTACTCGAAGGATTACCTAGGTTCTGAGCAATCCTTTGACTTTGTGTACGCACACATTATTTATTTGTATCGGTGCATACATCTTCTTGAGTAGGAACCTCTTCATCTGAGTCCCCTGAGTGAGCCTCATTTGATGGATCAGCAACAATGACATTGATGACATTGATTGATGCATAACTCATCGCATCCCTTCTATCAGCATTTCTGTGATATTGTCTTCTTCCATGTCTTTGATGAGACATTACCTTTTGTTGATTTGATCCCTCAGGAACTTCTTGACGAACCGTAATTTGGAGGGAATCTCCTGATAATTTGACTCTTCATTACTCTTGAGGTTTCTTCCCCAATCGAGAAAAGACCGACTTTCTCTGAGGAGGGGATTGATGATTTGAAAAAGTCCCCAGTCCAGTAGACTAGGGCTGTTCCTGCTTTTCCTGCTCAACTCCTTGGAACCTATTTTTTGATTCCGAGGGTTGGTTTAAAAGAGTCCCAAGTCTGGTGAGCTGGGGTGGTTCTTGACATGCTATTCCTGATAATTTCTTGAAATTCCTCCTGATCTTATGAACCTTAGTCCGGAAATTATCTGGATGCATTAACCTGTATCCACTTTTATCACCTGGTTCAAAAGACTGTTGGATGATTTCTGACACTTCTGTCACTTGGTGACGTGCTTGCTCGAAATGATAGGCCTGTTTAATATTCTCGTTTGCTTGATGCAAGAGTAATTCAACAACTTGTTCTCTGTATTCTTGATTTTGAGAGGAACTATTTGAAGCCTGTTCTTGGGCAAGATTTTGATTACAAACAAAGCCCATTGACTGTGGCCGGTTATGGGCAATAACATTGCATGAGACCATTTTTGGCGGGCTTTGTTGACTGGAGAGCACCATGAAATGCAGTGCTCCATGAACACCCCATCCTCTGACATGAATACCATATGTGGCATTGGAAATTAACTGACACAATCTTCTTAGTGCGCTAAGGCATGAACGTCGAAGGGCTCTCTGCTTCTTTTCAGCCTTCGGATATCGAGAGACTGATAGAGATGCCAAATCAATCTGACGTTGTAACCCTTATATTATCTTAAGATGATTTTAATATTCATCATAAGATAATAATTTCTTTTTCAACTGACAAATACTTTTCCATATGTTGAGATGAATATCATGAATTTCATCTTCCGTCAACATTTCTGGAATATTATACCGAGAGTCAGCCAGAGGCCAAAACATAACTGGCACTTCACCTTTCGCCAGTTGTTTTCTCATGTTCAGCATTTCCTCTTTGTCATTTGATGAAGATTCTTCTACCTGATTTGACCAGAGTTGGTGTTTCTTTATTGCTTCATTGGATTCAACAGGATTGGTAGAGAAATTATTGATCAAACTAGAAGATGCATGACTTAGGGGTGGTTCGGAGAATGACCTACACCCTGGGCTATCTTCTGATTGAGAAAGTATTTCACCTATTAGCGATGAAGCTTCAGACATGACTGGTTTTTCATTTGCAAGTGCCTCAAGATAAGAGGGCATTCTTGGAACTACATTTTCCACTGGAGCATTTTCCAGGAAATGTGCATCACTACTATGGAGAGGAATTTCACAGTGAAATTCATCATCATGGGGAGGACCACCATAATGGGTTACAGCAAAAGAGGAGATCTCTTGCTCCTTGGTCTTCTGACCACACAAAGGGTTCCTGTGGATCTCACCTGAAGATAAAACTTCGAGATCGACCGAATTGTCATGAAGCAAGCCTTCATGAGGAAGTGTCTATTGAAGACCTTCGGAATTAATGTTCCCACTATTGGGAAATGAGGGAGTAGAATCTTGAATTTAAACAGATAATTGCTTGAGGGCTTCAAGAACTCCAGCATCGAGCAAGGCCTTGTTATAGATTGGCCCTTGATATCCTAACTGTGCTGGGCATGTCTTTTTCTTAGACGCCTTCTTACTCACTTTGGAAACCACTTGTTGATGAAACCGGCAACTCTGAACAGGTTTATGTGCCTGATCAGGAAAGATGTCCAGGTTAGACTGACGATCTCCACTAAAATCAGGTGTATGTGCCTGACTTGGTTGTCCGTATGATATGGGGGAGTATTCCCCCCAACCCTCTGGACTGGAACATATGTGTGTGTCTATTCCGGAGTAAATTTTTGATATGTCACTCCACTGATAGGGATGTATTTATGTGTCTTTCCCTGAGATGCTGTTGAAGTTGTTATAATATCCTGGCAGGCATCCAGAATATGAGCAGGGATTTTCTTCTGCTCTTTAACCATTGATAGAATATGCTTGGTGACTTCAACTGCTGGAATGGGAATATACGTCCATTCCGGGCTTGGAGCAGGTGTATGTGACTGCTCCTGTCCTCCTTTTCCTGTCAGTGAATCCTGACAGTACTCAAGTTTGGGGGCAGAGAGTTGAGTCTGCTTCATATTTGTTGTCGGGGCTTTCTGACTAACTTCTCCGAACGCTACCAAGAGAGACTGTTGGTAGGCTTAATTAATACTAGAAGGTGTATGTGCCTGCTGATTGCACTTCTCCAAACGTGGTTGACGAGATCCATCATATGTAGTCAGACGAGTCTGCTGACTATCTGATGATGTATAAACTGGTGTATGTTCATGCCTATAGTACTCTGCCAGAATTGCCTGGAGGGATTGGCGTGATGCTGCTAGATGAGTTTGCTAGACAAAGGAATTAAAACGGGCAGGTGTATGTGCCCGCTCGTTGCTTTCCACCAAGTTAGGTTGGTGGAATTCTCTGGAGATGGCAGAGATGAGAACCTGCTCACTATTAACCGGACTTCGCCTTTGGCGATTCGTCTTGCCTGCTCGGGTTTGATGAACCTGAGCCGAACGCCTGGATTCGGTACCCTCATCATGTTGAGGGTGCACTGCCGCATGATTCTGGCGGCGATTGTTGGTGGGAGCCCTCAGGAAGGACTCCTATCTGTTTGAATTAAGGCCCTGAGGGACCTGCTCATTCACCTCCCCAGAATAAGGGAGTGAATGGCGATTGCGTTCCGAGGATAACGACCCGAAATGGTTGGAGACGGTCGTTAGCACCGCCTACTTCTTGATCACTGTTCGTCGTTGTCAGGACGACCAGTGTGAGTTGTTTGCTTGGAGGGCTTGTCGAGCAGCCTCGAGAGTTGGGATAGTACCGTGTTGACGGTACCCCTTAACTAGTGCATTTGATACCCAATGTTGAAGAAACTGAGTAGGTGATGTCATCCTCAGAGCAGATGACGATCCAGCAAGAATAGCAGCAGTGGCATTTACAGTAGTAGTATTCACAGGTGTGAATTTGAGAGCGGCCATTATGGAAATGTAGAAGATCTTGGAAAAGAGTGTCTGTTTGATATAACAGACGTAATCAAGATAAATTCATCTACGACATCTTTTGGATGAGCACATATGTTATTAACTGTCTCGTTGGCCCTCTCATTGAGTTTAAATAGGGGCCTAACAAATAGGTAAACGATCATTTTTAATTTGGTTAATGATTCACGTCGGGTTCACCATTTTTTGTTTCCCTCGGAATTCAGGGATGACCTCTTGATGGGAGGTTCAAACGTTCCAATCAGTTTCTAACAGGTTTGTTCATAGAACCGGAAACATCCAATGATTCCACATCCATTTGGACCTAATTTCCAAAGGTAGGTGCTCATTAGTTTGTCAACTGATGAGGCTTAGGAATTTGCATTGGTCGAGAGGATGAGAGGTCAGACTCATCACACCTTTTTGAGGTGAATTATTGTCTATTCCGGGACTCTCTTTATAGATTTAAGTTATGTTCATGAATCCGTATTACATTACCAAGTATAAAATGAGATTTCCTTTAGATCTTATAATCAATGATAAAATATGTACAAAATTTAGGGAATCTTTTATATGTATTTGAGGTTCTTCATTGATAGAGAATCATCTGTATTTATTAAAGATTCTTGGTCAATGGTATCCTTCGACATATTTATATAAAAGTATCTTGGTCATTATGATGACCATGCTGGTTTCAAAGCCACTCAGTGGGGCACTTGAAGTTTATTGTCATTCAGAAGGACATGGATTATTTCAGAGTTGGGATCGAACCCGCAGATGGGCTACCTACGTATCCTTTGTTTTGGAAAAGGAATCAGAACCCACGTAGTTCGAGTGGCGAGTGTGATGTTTATGATTGATGGATCAAAGAAGAATGTCATAATTACTTTTACCCTCTAAGATCACGTGAGTCATGCTCGGTGTGAGAAACACGAGGTATTAGTAAAAAATTAGACAATTGGGCCATGAAAGATGTAATCATAATAAATGATGTGGGACTTATGTATGTATGACTGCCGAAAATAGATGAATATTAGGAATAACTTCCTGAGAAGAAATCCCAGATCAAGGGTAAATTAGGATTGAGGTTAAAGGAATTATGACTGGGACTTACTCCTAAAAAGGAGGCCCAGGTTAAATGAATTATTACTGGGACTTATTCCTGAAAAGGAGGTCCAAGTTAAATGAATTATGACTGGGACTTACTCTTGAAATGGAGGCCCAGGTTAAAGGAATTATGACCGGGACTTACTCCTGAAAAGGTAGCCCAGGTTAAAGGAATTATGACTGGGAATTACTTTTAAAAAGGAGGCCCAGGTTAAAGGAATTATGACTGGGACTTACTCCTGAAAAGGAGGCCCAGGTTAAAGGAATTATGACTGGGACATACTCCTGAAAAGGAGGCCCAGGTTAAAGGAATTATGACTGGGACTTACTCCTTAAAAGGAGGCCCAGTATTGGATTCTCTCATCTTAAAGGATGAGGTTGAATGAATGAAATCTCAATCTTTAGTGACATAAAGATGTGTAAATCACTATGTTTTGAGGGATATTCCAAAGAATTCATTTCAGATAAAGAAGTCAAATAAAGAAATCATGCTATAAATGGATTTTAAGAGTGTCTTGAAGACTAAATCTTTAATAGGAGAGGTGGAATGGCTTAAGAGGGGTAAAATGGGCAAGAAGGGCACCCAAAAAGGCAGGGGCGCGCAAGTCCTGGAAGGTGCACAGGTACTACGTGGGCGCGCAAGTCCTGGTCGCGCAGGTATACCTGCGCGACATGTTGGGTACTTGCGCGGTGTTCAACCATTAGGGTAATACTTGAGCGACTTTTGGTTAAGGCCTTTAGAATCCTCCTGAGGTTCTTCCAGGAGAGGGGCGCGCAGGTTCTTTTGAAGGAGTAAGGTGGCGCGCAAGTGTGGCCATTTCCCTTAAGGGCTATCCACCTAGGCGTGCAAGTGTTGATGATTTTCAACACTTGGGCCTTCCTCCTCCTCTTTAGATCTTCCGTTCTAGGTAAGAAATTACCTTAGGAGTGTTCTGGAAGATTTGAGAAGAGACGAGGGCGCCGGGAGTTCAAATCTGAATTTCTGGAAAAAATCCTCTCCAGAATGGGGGGCCCACAAGGTCTATTTATAGGAAGGAGAAGACCCCGGGCGGTTATCACTTAGGTCGCGCAAGTCACTTGCGCGGCCATCATGCGTCGTGCAAGTAGACTTGCGCGACAGTGATATAACTTGCGCGGCACATGTTCTCTTGATCCCTTGTTCATGCCTTTGTCAATTTTTGATGTTTTCTTCAAAGGATGAATCAATTTGTGCTAAGTCATTTCCCTTTCCATTCTTTTAGACTCTGTGATGAAAATAAGTGTCAACAGAGATATGTGTACAAATACCATGTCTCCAACCTTAAACTCAAGGTCTCGTCGATAGCTATCTGCATAACTCTTCTATCAACTCGGGGCTACCTTGATATAGAGCTGAATGGTTTTCACCTTCTCCACAATTTCTTTTACCATTTCTGGTCCAAGCAGCTTACACTCATGAAATTCATCCCAACACGCCGGTGTTCTACACCTTTTCCCATAAAGAGATTCATATGGTGCTATTTGGATGCTTGAGTGTAAACTGTTATTATAAGAGAACTCAACCAGAGGAATATGTTGATACCATCCTTCTTTAAAGTCCATTGAGCATGCTCTCAACATGTCCTCAAGTGTTTGGATAGTCTGCTCGGATTTGCCATCAGTCTGAGGATGATAATCCATACTGAAGTTCAGTTCAGTGTTAAGTGCATGTTGAAGACTCTTCCAAAACATAGAGGTAAATCTTGGATCTAGATCTGAAATAATGGATAGTGGTACTCCATGAAGCCTTACCACTTCCTTGATATATATTTGTGCCATTTAATCTAATGATAAATCCTCTCAACTAGTAATGAAGTGTGCAAACTTTGTAAGATGATCCACAACATCCCAGATTGCATTATTTGCTTTGGATGTCTTCAGAAGTCCAGTGACAAAGTCCGTGGTGATGTTATCCCATTTCCATTCTGGTATGGGAAATGGTTTCATCATCCCCTTAGACTTTTGCCTCTACGCCTTCACTTGCTGACAAACCAGGCACTTTGATGTATATTCAACGATCTCTTTCTTCATATTATCCCACCAATATTTCTCTCGGAGATCTCAATACATATTTGTGTTTCCTATATGAAAATAGAAATTTGAACTATGTGCATCATCCAAAAGTTCCTTCAACAGCTCTGGACTTGATGGAACACATAGTCTTTTCCCAAATCCCACAATTCCTTCTTCATTAATATTAAACTCCGTGGATTTCCCTTTTCTGATAGCTTCCAATTTTTTTTTTCTGAATTCCCACACCATCCTTTCGAGCATCCTTTAACCTTTCCAAAAGTGATGGTTGAGCAATCATTTGTGAAAGGATTGATGATGTTCACTTATTTATGATTCCCATGTCCATCATCATCAAATCTAAGAAGATTGGATCCTTTTCAATTCTCATCAATGATAGAATTGTTGAGTCCTTTATACTTAGATCATCCGCTACCTTGTTCGCTTTCCCAGGGTGGTAATGGATTGAGCAGTCATAGTCCTTGATCAGCTCTAACCATCTTCGTTGGCACATATTCAACTCTTTCTATGTGAATATATACTTGAGGATTTTGTGGTCCATATATATTTCACACTTCTCCCCAAAGATATAATGTCACCAAATTTTCAAAGTTAAGATCACTGAAGCCAGCTCGAGGGCATGTGTTGGATAGTTCTATTCATGAACCTTCAATTTCCTTGAAGCATAGGAAATAAATTTGTCATTTTGCATCAACACGCATCCCAATCCCTTCTTCAAAGAATCACTGAATACCACTAAAAGTTCTCCACTTTTGGGTAAAGTGAGCATGGGTGCAATGATAAGCCTCCTTTTCAACTCCTTGAAGCTTTATTCTCATTCATAACTCAAGAAAACTTTACTCCCTTCCGAGTTAGCTTTGTTAGAGGGTTGGAAAATCATGAGAAATTTCTCACAAATCATCGATAATATCTATCTAAACCCAAGAAGCTACTGATATCTGTTTCTGATGTTGGCCTTGGCCATACCTCAATTGCATCTGTTTTGGAGGGATCCACACACATCCCATTTCTTGTGATGATATGGCCCAAGAATGATACCTACTTCAACTAGAACTCACACTTTCTGTACTTGGAATGGAGCTTCTCCTTCTGCAAGGTCTCTAGTACAGTTTTTAGATGCTCCTCATGATCCTCATTGGTTTTGAAGTATATCATAATATCATATATAAAGACTACCACAAATTTGTCGAGGTAATCTCTAAAGACTCTATTCATCAGGTCCATGAAGATTGCTGGAGCATTATTGAGTCCTAAAGGCATTACTATGAATTCATAGTGCCCGTATCTTGTACAAAAAGTAGTCTTGGGGATATCTTCCTTCTTCACCCTTACTTGATAATATCCAAACCGCAAATCCACCTTGGAGAAGTATTGTGCTCCACGCAGCTGATCGAAAAATTCATCAATTTGTGGGAGAGGATACTTGTTCTTTATCGTGATTTTTTTGAGCTCAAGATAATCGATGCAAAGGCTCATTGATCCACCCTTCTTCTTGACAAAGAGGACTGGTGCACCCTATGGTGAAGCACTTGGGCGTATAAACTTTTTATCTAGATTCTTCTGTAGTTGTTTCTTTAGATCCTCAAGCTCCACAACAACCATTATATATGGAGTTTTGGATATTAGGAACACCCCCGATATAAGTTCAATTGAGAATTAAACATCTCTTCGGGGAGGGAGACCAGGAAATTCCTCGGGAAACACTTCAACAAATTCCCTCACAATAGGCATGTCTTCAAGGATGGTTGCTTCCTTGGAATCAATCATCTGATCCAGATACACATGCTCCTAGGGCGGTAATATCCACTCTTGACATGATGGATCTAAAAAAGATTCATCTTCCTCCTTGCACTTGTAATGAATCGGGGGTCAATTCTCCACATGGAGAGTGATTTTCCTCTCACGACAATTAATGTTGGTTCTATATAAGGAAATCCAATACATTCTAAGAATTGCATCAAATTCCACCAGAGGGAGTATGATGAGGTTCGTTGGGAAGTTAAATCCACATATTATGATAGGGGAGGAGTTATATTCATGGGATGCAATAATCGCCCCATTTTCCGTACTCACCGACATCTTCACTTCAATAATTTTTTATGGTGATGGTATTGTTCTACTAAACATTAGAGATATAAAATAATTCATAGAAATGGAATAAAAAAGTACGTTCGCTATTCTTGAATGAATAAATAGCGTACCAATCACCACTTCATTTTCGGGGTTTACTTTAGCAGTAGTGATAAAAAAAGCTTTCCCTTACTGCCTTGAAGGTTGTTCGTTGCCTCTGAAAACCCTTGGCTCAGGGAACTGATTTGAAAGATGCCCTGTTTCTTTGCAGTTGTAGCAATGAATCATGCTTTGAGGTTTGAATGAAGAATTACTCTCCTCTGTTGCAGTTTAGGGTCTTTATTACCCACAATTTACAGCCAGGTTCCCTTCTCTTTTACACCTAAAGCATTTTTCTGTACCCTTCAGGCAATTTCCAGGGTGATTCTTTCCACACCTTTGGAAAGTGGGGTTCTATATCTTCTTAGCACCATCAAATTTTTCCATCGGACCACCGGCATTTAAGTCCACCTTACACTTCTTATCCCTATGATTCCCCTAATATTCTACGATCTCCATTTCGACCTTGAGGGCACATCAGACAATTTCCTCATAGCTGTCGAAGTCACGAATTGCCAGTGCTTTCCGTGGGCTAGGTTTCAACCCACCAAAGAAGTGTCCAACCTTGCATTAAGGGGTAATGATAAAGGCAGAAGCGTATCATGCAATCCGTGTGAAGTTTTCTCATACGCTCTAACAGATTCATCACCTTTTTGCTGGAGGGAAAGTTAGTCCCTTTCCATCTTAAGCCGGAGGGTGCGCGGATAATATTTATAAAAAAAAATCTTATAGAAATCCTTTCATTCCAATGCCTCGATCTCCTCCTCTGGCTTCATATTTTTGATCAAAATTTACCATTGATCAGCTTCACCTTCCATACGATAAGTATTCAAGAGAACCTTCTCCTGTTCATAACATTGAAGGACGAAGAAGATATTTTCAATAGAGTTGATCCATTTTTCAGTGATTGAGGGATCAGATGATCCATTAAAAGTAGGAAGCCTTTGTCTCATGAAGCTATCGATAGTGACTTGTTCTTTCTTGGGGGGGGGGGGGGTTGAAAGTTCCTCTTGACCCATGTTTCTATTCAAATATTGAGTTAGCTAAGATAGAATCGTGATAGAGTTCGTGATTCCTGCTCCCATTGGATTGGGAATCTCATTAGTATAGTCATCACATTGATCTTCACATCGGTTGTTAGCCAGAGTAGTACTATTACCGGACATTGGATGGAATAAAAGGAAAGATATGGGTAACACATAAAGGGCAATACAAGGACAAAACTGATGACTTATAAATAACTCTTATTTCCTTAACATCTGAATCTACTGGCTTCAGTCTATGTTATCCATGATCTATTTCTAACATATATTCTTAGGGCATTTTTTTGTACCTTAATAATGGTTCATACTAAGTTTTTGAATTTACCAAAGCATATACCCTATGAGTTTTGTAACTAAGAGTGCAGCAAGGCCCATTTTCATGCACCAGTTCCCATTCGAGTCTAGCTCAAAGCGGTGTTTTTAGTTTTTACCCCTAGGATACATATCTGCCCGAGCCGCCTCTACCTGCTCGTATCTAGGCAGGGATGTATTTTCCTGATAAACCACTTACTCAATACCCACCAAAACTTAGGGATGTTTTTATTATACTTAGTCTTGTCTCTAAGGCTTTAATAGGGTTTTCTAATACTAATCCCAAAAATAACTAAACCTATCCTCTGATACCAACTATGACAACCCTGCTTTTTATTTCAAACATAAACTTGATTTATTACATAAAATCTTCACTTGATACAACATGGAAGATCGAGAGTTATTGTGTATTTAGGGATTAGGAACATTACATAACAACTTAAAACATGAAATATAATATCTTTATTGAAAACTTCCTTTACATGACCACTACATTCCCTTGTACATAGCATTGAATGGGATAACTTGAGGACATGCATAAGAAAAGGGTGAGATATAAAGCCCAGTAAGGTAATAATCATGGAATAACTTGAGGAATACAATACATGTTAGAAAATAGGCACATCAACAGAGAAAAAGATAAGCATAAACATAAAGGCATGATAAATCATGATAATCATAACATGGAAATGTGGCAACAACACTTAACATGGAATTAGCATGAGCCAAGGCTCATTGCACATGGAGCATGAGTAAATCCTCATTGCACATGAAGTAGGAGTAAAACCTCATTGAACTTGAATTAGCATGAGTAAAAACCCATTTCACATGATGTATCATGATACAATACTTTACCCAATGCATTGGAGCACTATAAGGGCGCACCCTTCTTAAACATTTCATTACATGCATAAATGTGCCACATGGATCATATAACATGGATTCATAAAACATAATAATTTATTACACGATAAAGGAATGTGGAATTCATACATGATGCTTTATAATAAATAAGTAAATGTGCATAATGGTGAATACCCTGGATAGAGAAATGGGCATGGTATTCACTACACAATGACATTGGCTTGGAAAATTGGTGCAATTTCTACAGCGTAACGGGGTGACATAAGAATTCATAAAAAATTATTAATGATAGAGAAAGGGGTGTATAATCATATTTACATGAAATGGAAATTAATGGGGTAATATAGATACATTTCCCAACAATTTTAATGGAATTTATATGCATAATACAAAAGGATTACTTGGATGTAAAAGAAGAGAGATAAATCCCTCACAGAATTTCGGCATAGTAACAGGTGTACATGGGAGGAATTTATTGAGAGAGAAAGAGGTCTCTCATAATTCAAACATAAATAGAGCAGTATTGGGGAGGTGTGAAACCATACCCCAACATTTATAATTGAAATTAAAATGGCATAACAACATTAAGGAAATTGGACAAAAATGAGAAAGGAAGAAAAAACCCTTACTTGGAAGTGTGCTTCCAAAGGCTTGAGAGAGGCTTGATGGAGGATTCTTGGGAGATTGGGGCACCTTGGTAGGATTATAGGGAGAGTAGGGAAGAGGTTGGAAGAACTAAAAAGGCTTTTAGTGTGGATAAAGTGAGATCTTGGGTGGGTTTATATAGGAAGGGTGAGAGAATTCTTTATTATTTAGGGCTGGGACACCTCACATTAAATTAATTAAAACCACAAACCAGCCCTTGGTTTTTGCCCATGTTTTTTGCCAAATGTGAGTGGAAAAAAATATTTTATAAGTTCAAAGTCCTAAATTCTTAAAATAATGGGGTTGCTTATGTGGAGGTGAGTCACACTCCCAAGGAAAACAATTTAAAATGACAAGATGTTTAATAAGCCTTTAAGGGTCCATTAATGCTTTGTAAAATAAGTCCAACAAACCCAAAATCACATTATTTTAATGGTAAAACATATATTGGCCTAAAATAAGGCTTATAGTATTTTATTACATTACTATTGGGTCATTATGATGTCATAAAACACATTATATATTTAAACGGTATTTAATTTTTACCCAAAAATATGACTGTCTCAGAAAATTATGAAAAATTTACCGTTTGATAATTTCGACGTCCTGATTCCAGAAATAATATTCATTTTATCTAAATAATTTTATAAATATTCTAATTTTCACTTTTAAAATAAAAACTGACATTTATCGAAAATTTATGGGTTCTGACAAAAATGGCTTTCAAACCTTAATAAAAATTACAATTAAATTCATAAAATTATACATTCATTTATATTTAATAAAAATTAATTTAATAATAATAATAATATTTTATTAAAATATTATTTAATACAAAAATCCATTAATTCATCAAAATAGATTTTTCAGTTGAATATTAAGTAAAAACACTATTTGAGCTTTAAAAACTCTTTACAAGGTAACAAAAATAACATGAAAATATATTAATTATTATATACAAAAATAATGTACATAACCATAGTGATAAGGTATTATTACATAAACCCTTATAAAACCCGCATAAGACCGAAGAGTAAGGTGTACGATGGTGACAGACTCTTGGGGTGGCTCGGATAACATTGGTCGGGTGGTAATCTCTATCAACTTCCACTTCTCTTGTAGGTGGTCCCACTCGAGCTTAACCTGTTGAAGCTCATCTTGGTCTTGGTCAAGAGCGAAGCCCAATGATGCTGCCTCTTTTCCAAGCTCCACAAAATGGGCATCGTATGGGGCACGTCTACTGGATGAGGCAATCACTTCCTTTGTCTGAGTTAATTAGATTCGTTAAAGCCCTATATATATACTAATCATGTGATCACTGTTCAATGACTATATTAGCAACGATCACAATTATTAACATAAAACCCAATAAGTTGACATATTATATAAAAATTTTATATAAAGATACATTTAATTAGATCAAGAGGGATTTCCATTAATGAATTTTTGGGTTGTTACACACGTGGCATGGGAAAAACATGAGTGACATTCCCTCTTTAAAATATTTAAAAGTTTTCCACTCAACCCACTTATAAAAGGAAACCTCCTCTCATCTATTTCTTACACCTCTAAATCACTTTTGGATTGATAAATATCAAAATAAATAAATTAAAAACTCTCCCCTCATCCTATAATCTTGACTTTTGTAAAAATATCTAACTAATGAATGCATTTGGTGGAAACCAAAAATGTGATACTCGAAGAAGAGGTAACTCTCATCAATGAATTCTTTAGTTTTATTTCTTCATCAAACCCATTTAATTATTTTATACAATTAAAAATTTATATTAAATATAATAATATTTTTATGTTAAGTTTATTACTTAAAACTACACACACTTCCATCAATGGGTTATGAAATCATTGTTTGTGTGTACGGAAGACTACTTCCTTACAAACATATGTCATTTGTTTTTCAATTACCACCTATCAAGGTTGGGTATAATTGTGGAAATAATATTTATATATTTGTATTTATGAATTTATTATGATTATTTGATTTTAATATCACACATAACATAGTGCTTTCCCTTTTTTGAGAATATAATAATGTCGTTTGTGTGTACGATGAATTACCACCTCACGAAGCAATGTGATTTTTTCACGCTTTACATGGAATGTAGTAAGGATGAGTTTCATAAACATATGTGATATATCTGACATAAATTGATTAATTAATTATATTATCTCACAACCTTTTCTTTATTTTAATCCGATAATAAATTGGAAATAGTGTTCATGCATACATACGACCTTCTGTTTCCATGAAAGATGTATTTCATTTACTATTTCTATATTTTAAAGATTTTTATAAATACATATATATTGATTATATATGATATTTAAATCATGGTTATAATTCTTTATATGATTAAATCATGATCAGATAATTATGAAAATAAATATAAAAAATTAAATCACATATGAAAAAAAATCATTTATTACCAGAAATATAACTTTAACATAGAATTGTTAATAAATAGGTAATGAAAGGTTATAAGAAAATCATATATAGTATAATATAAATGAATATGGTTCTGTATTAGATGTATAGTAAAATTATATTTATAATACAAAATTATTTAACTAGTATAATTGATGTCATTACTTAACGTAATGGATTTTCTTGTCACTTTTATTTTTCATGAGACACAATACCATATTCAACACCTATTTCTTTTATGTGGTGTGTATACTGAAACTGGATGTATTTTATGATTATTATAATGATAATTATTGGAATTTACATATCCATTTTATTATCACTATTTTATGGGGTTTACATTTCAAATGTTACCAAATCGATAAAGGATTTTTGTCTCAACTTTCCTTCTTTGAGATGCAGGTCATGGTATACACCTATATTCTTTAATAAGGTGTATATAAAGCACATTTTTCATGTAATAGCATTTATTTTTCATTATAATGATATTTTATGTTTTATTTTATGTTATTCCATCATGGGGCTTATCATTTAATGTTACCAAAGTTGTAAAAAAATTATGTTACAATCTCATAACTTATTGGGATTGTTTACGATTAAGTCTAAAATGTTAAAATATCATGAAATGCCCATGAAAAATGTTAATTAATTTTATTCAACTCATTTTATTCATTATATATTCAATTAATAGTATCATTTTCCACTCTTTGGTACTTAAAATTATTAATAAAATGTTCTTATGAAAATATGGCATTATGTGTCTCTTTAGTAAGAAATCTGTTTTCCTTTAATATCATGTTTTCTAAAAAAAAAAAAAATTAATATATTATAATTTTTAAAAGAAACTTTTACCCATGCTTTAATTTTTACAAAAATGTTAATAAATAAATCTTCATATCATTTTCCAAAAAAATGCTCGTTTGTCTTTTTCCGAAAATGTGAAAGGAACCTTTGTTTTTTCATAAAAAATATTCTAATGACATGAAAAATAATTTATCTAATGTTTCCATAGTATGTTTTCAAATTATTCTCAATGAAAAATGATTTCGAAATTTTTTATGTATTAAAAAGTGTTTTTCAAATCTAAGAGGGAATTTTCCTCGAGAAATGTTTTAAATGATCTTTCAAAATTATTTTCAATCTAAGATGAAATCTGTTGGTGTTACTCATTCTATACTGGGGATATTATCCAATGGTACCCTTCATATTGTTTCTCTAGATGGTTTATATTTTTATTTCATGATATTAATGAAACTTTGTTCTCTTCCACATATAATATTTTTATAAAACCTGCTTCTTTTAATGGGTTATGCTATGGTGAAAAAATTATGAAACCTATGTTTTTTTTCCATAGGTTATGATATGATTAAATTTTTATGATACACATGTAATTTCTTCATTTATGATATAATGAATTTTTATGATATTTTGGAGTATATAAATATATGTTTCATTATGAGATTGGTGGGTCCTATATCTCCATCTAATGTATTGTTTAATGGTTTATATATCTCATGAGATAGAAATGGCTAGAATGAGGAGTGAACCAAATAAAATAATATAGGGATGGAACAAGGAGTGAACTCGTTACAAGAAAACATGGTTGGAATTACAAGAGAAATAACAATACTAAATTAATTTTTCCTCTATAATTTCCCTGGCAGTGAGCCTTGACCAATATGGAAATTATTTTCTATGCTTATGTATATGCCCAAAATTCCATATCGTATGCCAATGTTATACTTTCATGGATCTTGTTATTTGATTTCCTTTTGAATCATGTCTTAAAACTTCTAATCTTTATTCCATGAATCATGAATACGTTATTTTGTAAGAAGAGTATGGTTATAAAATTTTATTCTCATTTTCTCGTACCCTTATGTTCATGTTATGCTTATATATCTACCTTATTTACCCTTAATAAACATATGAGGTCACTCTTTTTTATAATTACTTTCCCCAAGTTATGAAGATATGTATTATGTATGATGTTTATAAGAAGGGTGTTCGTTATGAAGAACTTAGTGGGATATTTTTTATCTCACTTATGGACTAGTGTTTATGTTTCCATGTTTTCAAATGCACTAACCTAATATAGTATTTAGGTGTGTGTTTGGTAATGTAATAAATATTCTACACAAATGATGTAATTTATATGTATGTTAATCCATGGTAGCTATAGTTTGTAACATAGAAAATGTTTAGTTAAAATTTGGAAACTAGGATGTGAAGGTATTAGTGAGACTCATAAGGACATGTCTAAGGATTTTTCTAAGGATGAGCCAATGTATAGGAAAATATCAAATAATTTTTGTAAATGATAGACCAAGTGGTTTCATAGATTTACATCACATTTTTGGAAAATACAAGTGGACGTGGATTTGGAATGAATATACCTAGGGGTAACAACCTCAAAAACAACTTTTTTAGTTAGACTTGATTTGGAACTAGTGCATGACTATTGACCTTACAACACACCTAGTTTGACACTATTGATGAATACACTTTGAAAATTTATAAAATAATTGTGAACTATAATGAAGGATTTAAATATAAGATGACTATGAATGACATATGATAAACCAAAGTCATCATATATTAAACAGTTTTTTACAATTTAGACATTATATATGTTATTTTCATGATTTTATGGTTCCCCACTTTGATAATTGTTTCCTACTCTATGTTTTTTTGGTTTTATTGAATAGAAGAAATCTGAAGAAACTATAGTAATGATGAGTGTGGTAAAAAATGAACCGATTTTCCTCCTAAGAATACAAATGTTATGGGAGCTTGAATACAAAATCTCATTTCCATTCTCACATAGCATTCCCATGAAATAAATCATTTTGGAATTACAAATGAGAAGAGGGAACAACATTATATTGAGTCCTTCATGATGAAACATCCACCATATTTCAGTGGGTCTTCTGATCCACTAGTTATTGAACAATGTATCAACCCCATTAAAAATATTTTTTTCATTCTATACTGTTTGGAACTTGAAAAATTAATTTTATCTTTCAACCATTTGTAAGGTGATGCAGATCAATGGTGGAATCTTATCAAGAATACTAGGAAACCTGATGCAATTTGCTCCATATATTAGGATGAGTTCAAGAAATTATTTTTTAAGTATATTCTTTCTTTTCATTATATGAATATGGATAAATAGTTAATTAAGTTAAATAAAAATGATGATAAATATGTTATTACCTATGAGGTTAATTTTATACGACTTGTGAGGTATGCTTCTAGTATTATCATCCAACCTGAAAGTAAGGTTGATCGATTCTTAAATGGATTAAAACCAAGGATCAAAAAGGAGTTATCAATAAGTGAATTTAGTATCTATGAAAAGATTTTGAATTGTGATATAAAGGTGGAAATGGATATTGGAGTTACATATCAATCTCATGGGTTTGATAATAAAAAGAATATATACTTCATAGTAAAATCTAAAAACCATAGAGAGACGAAGATGGGATTTCCTTTATGATCAAAGTGTGGGAATAAACATGGAGGAAATTATATTAAATTGAGTAATAAATATTTTATGCATGTAAAGTAAGGACATAGAGAAATGGATTGTTAAAGTGATTGGAATAAGTTAGATAATAATGCGAATAGAGAGAAAGATTCACCGAATACACCTCCACTACTTTAGTGCTTTAAGTGTAAGGATAATGGGAATTATTCTAACTAATTCACATAACCAAGGGTTAATAACTATTATTGATGTATGTATCCTCTTAATATTAGGTACAAGTGGAAATTTAATGTGATCACTATTTTTGACGAGGGGTGCGATAAAGACATGGTGAAAGGTACACTTACCATAAAATATAGAACTTATACTATATTATTTGATTTATATATACCCATTCTTTCACATATAAATAATTTCATGTGGGTATCAAGATTCCACCCAAATTGTTAGATATAGATTATTAGTGAAAACCCCTAATGGTATGATAATTGCATCTCAAGTATAGGATTCCTCTCTAATTGACATTGGTGGGAATGTGCTTTCTAGAAATTCTTTATCTGGTTGAATTTGATGTCATATTAGGCATGGATAAACTTTATTTACATAAATACCATATTAATTATTAAGTATGGGAATTTACATTTGATATTATAAACCAACCTATAATCATATATCAATGTGATGATAAGTATGAGATTCTAATTGAGATCACATATTTTATATGGGTCTTAATTACTATTCATAAGGGGTGTTTATCTTAGATAGTTGGGTATAAAATTGAAATTGATTATATTCCTATTGTTGAGGAATTTGTTGATTTATTTCCAAAAGAGTTTCATAGCATTCTACAAAAATTTGAAGTTGAGTTCTCAATAGAACTCACACCTAGTTCCACACAAATTTCAAATACCCCCTATATAATTTCTCCAATTTAGTTAAAATAATTAATGAAGAAACTCCAAGAAATCCTTGATGTTGGATTCATTCATCAAAGTGTCTCACCTTAGGGAGAACATGTTCTTTTTGTGAAAAAGAAATATTGATCAATGTGTCTCTACATTGATTATATGAAGTTTAAGAAGATCAAAATTAAGAACAAGTATCCTATTATCTATATTGATGACTTGTTTAATAAACTACGTAGATCTCAATACTTTTTTCAAGACTAAACATCATTTTGGATATCATAAATTGAGGGTTAAGAAGGAGGATATTCTCGATACAACATTTCATACAAGTTATGAAAACTATGAATGTATAGTGAACCCTTTCGATCTTACTAATTCCCCTTCTATATTTATGGATTTAATTATTGGAGTCTTTATAGATTAACTTAATTGATTTTTGATATTATTTATAGATGATATTATTATTTACTCAAAGATAAAGGAAGATCTTGAATATCATTTGATAATTGTACTAAAGACCTTAAGGAAAGAGAAACTATATTAAAAATTTACAATGTGTGAATTTTGGCCTCAAAAGGTTTTATTTATGGCTCATATAATCTCAATAGATAGTATATCAGTAGAACCATAAAAGACGAAGGATATTGAATGTTGGCCGAGACCAACATCAGTGATTGAAATCTGTAGTTTTATTGGTTTTTCCATATATTATAAATGGGTTATGGTGAATTTATCATGACTATCTAATCCTCTGACCAAGTTAACTTGGTACGGGGATTTTTTTTTCTAGATTTACGAATGTGAAGAAAATTTCAAGGAACTAACGTGAATATTAGATAGTGCATCTATGATTACATTACCCTATAGTATAGAAGGTTTTATAAACTATAGTGATGTATCCAAGAAGGAATTGGGATATTTTCTAATGCATAATTACATGGTCATAGCTTACGCCTCATGAAAAATTAAGATTCATGAGAACAATTACCCAAATCATGATTTGGGGTTAGATACGGTAATTATTTCATTAAATATATAGAGGAATTATCTTTATATAGAAAAGTGTTATATATATACTAATTATAAAATTTTGAATTATATATTCACATAGAAGGAGTTGAACATACATACGAGAAGATGGTTAGATATGATTAAGGATTATGACTACTCAATACATTACCACCCTGGGAAAGATAACAAGGTGGTTAATTCTTTGAGTCAAAAGGATCATACTAGATTATCCACGATAAGGATAAAAAAAGATCCAATATTTATGTATTTGAAAAGGATGGACCTAGAAATCCTGATGGAAGTGGATACATATTTTATTTATAAATTGAATTTTCAACCATTTATCCAATTGTATATTAAAGAGGTAAAAGAGGAAGATGTAGATCTGTAAAAGAATTTTATAAATGTTTCCATGGTTATCCTTGATCATGATGGAATGATATATTTCTGGAACTATGTATGTGTTACCTCCATACCAAAATTGAAAGATTTATTAGAGGAAGCTCATAGTTATTCATTCTCTATTCATCTAGTAAGTACGAATATGTATATATATTTGAAGGAATACTTCTAGTTGGATGACATGAAAAGAGATATGATAGAGTTTGTATCTCAGTGCTTGGTATGCTAGTAGTTTAAGGCTAAAATATTAAAGTCTAAGGGGGATGTTGTGCACATTAACCATACTAGAATGGAAATAGGAGAGCATCAACATGGATTTTTTCCCTAGAATCCCCAAAACATATAAAGGGAATAATTCTATATGGGTTATAATCGATCTCCTTAATAAGTCATCACTCTTCATCACTATCAGAGAAGACTTATCTCTTGATCATATTTCCATGATATACATTAAATAAGTTGTAAGGATGCATGGAGTACCATATTCCATTGTATATGATCGGGATCCAACGTTTAAATAAATGTTCTTACAAATTATTCAATAATAACTTGATATGGAATTGAGTTTCAGCACTACATATCATCCTCAAACAGATGGGAAGTCTGATAGAAAAATTCAAACCCTATAGGATATGTTAAGATCATATTATTCAGAATTAAAAGGTGGTTGGGATCAACACCCTCCTCTAGTTTAATTTTATTAAAACAATATATTTCACTAAAGAATTCAGATGTCTTCTTATTAATCTCTCTATTTAAAGAAATTTATAGATCCAACGATATATAATGAAGTTATTGATATAAAGCTATTGGGATCTAAGATAGCTGAAGAAATGGAAGAAAAGGTTAGAGCTATTCACCATCACATCAATCCATCTAAGAGTCAGCATAAATGTTAAGTTGATAAATGCCAGCATGATATAGAATTTAAAGTTAGTGATAATGTGTTTCTAATAATTTCTCCATGTAATAAGGTTATGATATTAGGTAAGAAAGGAATGTAAGCCCTAGTTATATCAGACCATTTGTAATCCTTGATCATATTAAGATGGAATCCTATCACATGTTGCTTCCAAAAAACCTATCTGAAGACCATGATGTGTTCCGTATATCACTCTTAAGGATGTAGATACCTAACCCTTCACATCTACTAAAATCATAGGTCATATCATTGGATTAGGATCTTTCTAATGAGGAACAACTAGTGTAAATTATGTATCATGCAGAGAAAGGTCTATGAAACAAGAACACCCACCTAGTGAATGTTTTGTGGTGAAACTAAATGTATGAGGAAGCTACATGGGAGCTTGAGGATATTATGAAGCAGAATTATCCTCATTTTGTTTTCAGTGATGAATTTCAAGGGAAAAAATAATTTTAATGGGGTAGATTGTAACACCTCGAGTTTTTATGATATTCTTTCTTTCGAATAACTTAAATTTATTTTATGGATTAAGCTACACCAAGCTAAGATTGTGATAAATGAAACACCCATTTAAGCTTATGATACACACAACCTTGGGTTATCATTCACTAAATGCAACACTCAGTTAACATGGGTGACACAAAACCGAGTTTTAGTAAAACCTCGACATATTATTAATATAGCCATCTAAACTTGACCATTATAAGATATCCATTAGACTTAGCAAAATGAATAGAAATAAATACTTTTAAATAATAATTATAATGGTTTTAAATAAAAAAATCATAATAAAATGCAAAATTTTTGGTAAAGTCTTTATATGTTTTAGAAATACTATTTTATAAAAAAACAATTTTTATGTTTTTTTTGTGAAAAACAATAAATTTTTTTTTTAAAATTTTGGAAGATGAATTTTTTAAAATAAAATTATTCTGAGAATTTATAATGTTAAAATTATATTTGGGTATGTTTTTTGGACTCTACTAAAAAAATTCATTTTTTGACGAATAGTAAAAAATACTGAATTTTAATTGAAAACCACATTTTTGTTTAATTTATTTATAAAGTTAAATTATATTTTAAATTGGTTTTAAAGTATAATTAGTTAAATTATACATCATGTATTCTAATTTATTTCATTTGAATCAGTTTCACATTGAAATTTTATATAAATTTTTTTAATCTTTTGAACCATTTCACTTTAAAACCCATGTTTTCTTGTCACATCTGTGAGATTAATTTTAAATTATTATTTTTTCACTTTTTTGAATTGAGTTTGGAAAAATTGATTCCATTTTTTAATAAAAATAATTTATAATTTATAATATTTACAACTTAATTTTTTACCATAATGATTAGTGAAAATAGTTAAACTTTATCACGATGATTTAGATAAAAATATGTATACCAAGAGACTAAACTTTCAGCTTAAGGGAAAAAATGACTTATAAACTTGTCCAAAAACCACTATATAGAAATATTTCTACCTTATAACTTATAGTATCAATATTTGTTTATTATTGGAGCCACTTTAGTTGAAAAAATGTGGGTATAATTTCCTCTTTCAAAAATTTATATGTTTGCCACTCACCCGACTTATAAAAGGGCACCTCCTCTCCTCTCTTCCTCACACCTATAAATCCCCCTTGGATTGACCAATATCCACCCAAATAAATCCCAACTTCCATTCCCTAATCCTGGAATTATTAATTTTGGAATAAATCCAACAAAGGAAGTCCTTTGGGGAGAACCAAAAGAAGATACCCGAAGAAGAGGTAATATTCATCCACAATTTTTTTGTCTTATTTCTTTCTTAATCCCCATTAATTATTTTTATATAATTATTATATAATAAAATACATAAATTAAATGTAATTATATTTTTTCATGTTAATTTTATGTCCAAAAATCACTCAGGCTTCCATCAAACGGGTTACGAAATCATCGTTTGTGTGTACGACGAATTATCGCCACGCGAACCGCTATCATTTGTTTTTCCAATACCACCAATAAAAGTTGTTAATAATGAAGAAAATACATTTTATACATTATATTAATTATATTAATTATTTTATTATTATTTTTTAGTTTTTATATCATACATACCTTCATGATTTCATTTTTGTGCTAATACGATAACGTTGTTCATGTGTACGACAAACTACTACCTAACGAAGCGATGTGATTCATTCATGATTTACATGGAATGTATTGAGGATGGTTTTAATAAAAATTTGTGTTATATATAAAATAAAAATGATTATATAATGATAATATTACATATACATTTATTTCTTTTAACCCAACAAGAAAATGGAAACAACGTTCACGCGTATGAATGGCCTACTGCTTCCATAAATAATGTATTTAATTTACTATTTATATTTTTACATATTAATATAAATATATATATATATATTAAATTTAAATCATGGTTATAATTATATATATGATAAAAATGATTAAATAAATTGGAGGAAAATATAACAAATCAAAACATATACAAAAAACAAAGTAGTTATTAACCGAAACATAACTTTAACTTGGAATTATTAATTAAAGGGTAATACAAGGTTATACGAAAATAATATATGGAATAATATAAATGGATATGTATATTTATTATATACATAACAAACTTATATTAATTATATAATAGGATTTAATGATTACAATGGAATTCAAGACTTAAGGTAAGGGATTTTCGTTTCACTTTTATTTTCCTTGAGACAAAAATTCATATTCACCACATATTCCTTATATTCCATGTGTATAATTATCATAGATTAATTTTATGACTATTATACTAATAAATATTTTTATTTAAATATCCATTTTTTTATCTCCCTTTCTTCGGGTTTACGTTTCAAAAGTTACCAAATTGGTAAAGGGTTTCTATCTCAATTTGAATTTTTTAGGACATATGTTATGATATGCACCTATATTCTTTAATGTTGTGTATATAAAGACAATTTTAAAATTATTATCATATATTTTTAATAATAATGATATTTTAATTTTCAGTTTTTTTATTCCTTCATGGGAATTAAGATTCAATGTTACCAAAGTGGTAAAAAGTTTATGTTACAATCTCATAATTTATCAAGATTGTTTATGATTAAGAATAACATGTAAAACTATGATGACCTACCCTTAAAATATTCTCACTAATTTTATTTTAATATGGTTATTATGATATCTTAAAGTTATATTACAATTTTCCACTATTTGGTACATAAAATTATTAATAAAATGTTTTTATGAAAATATGACTTTATCTTTATCTTTAGTTGGAAAAATGATTTCCTTCAAAACCATGTTTTCTAAAAACGATTTAAAAAATGTTATCTTAATCTCTTATAATTTTCAAAATACATTTTTACCCATGTTTTATTTTTTTTTAATTTTTTTTAAAGGAATATTCATATCATTTTCCAAAACAATGTCCATTTTTATTTTATAGAAAATGTGAAAGGAACCATAATTTTTTCATATAGAATATTCCAACATCCCGAAAAGTCATTGATTTGAAGAATACATAGTAATTTTTCAAAGTTATTTTCAATGTAAAATGTTTTAAAATTGTTTTATATATTTAAAAGTTATTTTTTCAAATAGAAGAGGATATTCTCCTCAAGAAAACTTTTAAATGATCATTTGAAATTATTTTCCATCTAAGATGACATCTGTTGAAGTTACTCAGGTCTTACTAGGGATATGATCTATGGTTACCATTGATATTATTTATCTAAATGCTTTATGTTTTGTGTTATGATGTTTATGAAACCTGTTTCTCTTCGACGGGTTATATGATTTTGAATCCTTATTCCTTTCACGAGGGTATGCTATGATAAAATGTGTATGAAACCTATCTTTTTTCCACATGTTCAGATATGATGAAATTTTTATGATACCTATTTCATTTCACGAGTAATGATATAATGAATGTTTTTGATATTGTGTCACTCATAAATCTAATTTTCATTATGAAATGGGTGGGACCTATATCTCCATCAAATGAATTGGGTGAAGATTTATATATCTCAAGAGATAGGCTCATTTGAAAAATTGAGTGAACGTGGTACCGTAATACATGGATGGAATGAGTAATGAACATGATAGAGTTATACATGGCTAGAATGAGGAGTGAACTCAGTACAGTAAATGATGTTTTCCTCTATGACGACCTTAGTAGTGATCGTTGACAAATATAGAAATTATTTTCTATGATTATGTGCATACCACAATTTCCATGTCTTATTCAGATGTTATAATTTCATGGATCATGTTATTTTATTTCTTTATGAATCGTTTCTTATGAACTATGAATATTTATTCCATGACTCTTGATTTTGATATTTAATATATAGGGTATGGTTTTCAATTGTTGTTCTCATGTTCTTATACCCTTATATTCATGTTGTTCTTAAGTATGTTCCTTATTTACCCTTACTGATCATATGAGTTATCCCTTTATTATGTTTCCTTTACCCATGATATGAATATTTGTATTATGTATGATGTGTATATGAGGGGTACATGTTATGAAGAACATATTTGTAAATGATGTAGCTCACTTATGGACCAGTGTTTATGTTTCCATGTTTCCAAAGGCACTAAACTAATACGGTCTTTAGGCATGTGATTGTGTAATGAAATAAATATTATAAAAAATGAGATAATGTATTTTTATCTTAATCCATGGTCACTATATTTCATTAATTCTAAATTCATGAAAACTTCATCCCTCACCCCCATAATTGTTGTATACAGCTAAATGTTATTGGATATTTTTCATATGGGGAATGTATGTTGTGGGGCCATATCCCCAAGATACATCTAAGTATTTTAAGTACATCGTTAATTATACTGACTTATTCACCAAATTTGGATGAGAAAATACCCCTCAAGGAAGTCAGAATAAATAATATCATCAACTTTATGAAGTCCAATATTATCCCTAGATTTAGAGTCCCTCACATGATATTGACGGACAATAACACCAACTTCTATTCTACTAAGTTGAAGAAATTGTACTAGGAGTACAAAATCAATTCCAATAATTCATCCCAATATGATACAGTGGAAAATGGAATAATAGAGTTCTTCAATAAGACTCTATCAAATATGCTCCAGAATATGGTGAATAAATACAAAAATTTCTGAACAGACAAACTCATCCATGGTTTATGGGTCTACCATACCACCACACGTAATACTACACAAGAAAATCTATATTCATTAGTATATTGAACCAAGGTAGTGTTTGACATAGAATTATAGTTTTCCATACTTCGAATAACTATTTTTAGACAACTCTCGGATGATAAGAAATCATAAAAATAGATGGATGTATTAGAGAGACTCGATGAAGAGAGGTTTCGTACATTGTAAAAACATGAATTCCATCATAACTAGATTACATTAACCTTCAATAAAAAGGTTATAATTTGTTTATTCTTTCAAGGATAACATTCATTGTCCCTCATAACCCCAATGATACGGGGGAAGAAATATCTAAAGATGGAACCCAAATGGGAAGGACCTTATATCATACATATGGTCTATCATAACGGAGCTTACTCACTGGACATAATGGATAGGGAACGTGTTATACCCCATAGAAATGAGAGGTCACTTAAGAATTAATTCATATAGCTTCCATCAAGAATTAGTTTCATCCTGGTTCCATGATTTTAAACTGCACAATAGGTCCTGGAAACAAGTCATTAAACTACATAGTGTCTCACATCCTGGCCACATCATGTTGAACTGTATGAAACAAGTCTTGCTAGAAATACTTTAAATTTAAATATGTATCTCATCCCGATCTTATTATGTTAAAATACAAAAATTCATCCTAATTGAATGATTTTAAACTACATAATATGAGTCTTGACTGTATACCATTAAATTGAACGACTGACGTCCTTACCACATGATGTTAAACTGCATGGATTGCGTCTATTTAATAACCACACGTGGCTTGATTCCTACCACCAAAGGATACACAGTTATGACTAAATCTCCATTATTAGGTCCAATAATGATATCTATTCACGTTGAGTCACCTTCTTCCTTACCATATGATGTTAAATTAAATTTTTGATGTCCTTGTCGTATGATACTAAACTCCATGTCATTGGAGAACTACATATGACTTTAATCTCATTATAATGAGATATATAAGGATACCTAGATCCTATATCATGGGACATCCACCCCATGAATCCAAATTCCAATGTATTTAACTCTATGTGTAAAGATAAATATTTTTCATTCCTTGTTTCTCACATTGAACATAGCTCACACGATCTTAGGAATTTTGATAAGGAATTACACGCATGACTGAGAAATACCAGTTCATCATAGGTTTAATATGGTTCCAAATTCAAAACCTTAAAAGTAACACCATGAGTCCTCACCATAGGATGCTAAACTATATGGTTGGTGTCTATTTCATGACATAAAACCGTGAATTACCATAGAACTCACCTGATAGGACCACCATACTTGGTGTTGGTCTCCTACCGCACCTCCATCTAAGAAATTCTTGTGCATTAATTCCCTTAATTTAATTATACACAGGGAAACAAAAATCTCTTGTATTGGTTTCGGTAACAATATTCCATTTTCACATCAAGGAACCTACGTCCTTGCTGCATGATGTTAAAATACATGGTTTCTAAAGAACTATATGGGGATTGATTCTTGTAATCATATGATATGTTGTAATGCCTTGATCTCCAATCCTAGGTCTAACTACAACAATTAACAGGAACAATTACCCCTTTGTTTATAGGTTATACCTTTTTGGAAAGTTTCATATTCAAGAACAATGCGTTGATTAATTCTTGTCATCACAGGATACGTAGTGATGCACAAATATCCAATCCTGGGTCCAACTACAACAATCAATGGGAACAATATCCCCCTCTGCATATGGTTACAACCTACATGGAGAGTTTACCATTCAATAACTATATATGGATTTATTCATATTACCATAGGACATGTGGTGACACTAGGATATCCTAATCTTTGTTCCAGCGATGACAAAACATTTCCCTTGTCCCTGTATATGGGTCAGACAAACGTAGGGAAATTCCATACAAGAACTATGTATGGATTGATTCCAATCATCATGGGATACATAGATATTCCTAGATCCACAACCTTAGGTTCATCCACAATATATAAAAGACAAAAATACACCCCTATGTAAATATGGGTTGGACATATGTAGTGAATGTCCTTATCACATGACATTAAACAATAAGGAAAATGACCTAGTCGAATGACAAATACTTCCACACTACATGAAGTTAAAATTTAAAAACCATCACTAATCATCATTCCTTATCAAAGGATAACAATATCTTAAACCTGGTCAACCAAAATATGGGGTTCTTCTGTCATTTTTAAGCCCCTCATCCCATAAATTACACTCCTTCTCTTGAGAACCTCAGGTTTCTGAAAACATTTAATGGACCTTGGAAAGGAAAATAGATCTCTCTATTTGACCTTTCTGTATATGAATAAGGGCTTTGACCTACCAATTAGAGTCATCATGGCCTTTTAGGAAGGTCTTTCAAAACATTGTGAGCCTAACATCACTATATCATAACAACACCAAAGTGTGTTGTAGTCTATCCCAAGTACTATTTTCCCATATCATTACTCATGGGATGAGAACCTTGTGCCATGGTTTACAAAATTTTCATCTCCCATTCAAAAGGATGCCAGAGTACTCTTGACATTGGCTATCCTAATTAGGGTATTATGAAATATTACCCTCAAACTAGGTCCTTGGACATCATGACTTTAAACTGTATGCACTTTGATAAAAGTTGTACGACCTTAAACTTTATCCTCTGATGGTTTAAATCATCACACCCTAAACTACTAGAGAAAAAGACATAAAACATGTCAGTTTGAAAAAATAGAAATGGAGACCTAAGAACAAGTCATGTATCTTATTTCTAAACTCTTAAAATTTAGAGTTTAGGAAAAAGTTAGAGCATAAATGAATAAGACATAAAGCTCATAGGGGACACTTTGTGGCCCTAGTAAAAGTTGATTCATGATCACTGGACAACTTGGTCCAAGAAAAAGATAGAGTAATGATATTTCACATCAACTAAGTAAAATAATGTGTTTTCTAGGCTTCAACAAAAAATTTATGGTGCTTGAACCCTTCTTGAATTTTACATCTTACCTAAATCAAATATCATGATTTGAGCACCTCAGATATCCAAAAACCTTCCATATCCCTTGGAAAAGGATACTAGGATTCAAGAGAAGATTTTTTTTACTATTCATGTATTCCCATGTATCCTTCATATGATCTTCCAACCATCAACCAAATGCATCATTACATTAAAAAAAGGGGCATTCAGATCCTTGTGATCCCTGACATCAGTGTGGTGGTATGTATCACCTTAGGGTGTTTTAGATCATCCCTGATATGATTTTCCTATACCATCCCCATGACTTGATCACTTTGGACCATGATTTATAATCACCATAAATAAACTATTCAAGATGATTTTAAATCCTCAAATTTACACCACCATGTTTTGTACCCTTTCTCAAAGTTGGAAAGCAACACTCAATTCTTGAACATTTTGACGGGCCACACCTTGTGACTCAAAACCATGGGGTGTAGGAATCAAACTTACAAACTAAGAGATAAACTACCCTATGGTGACAAAACCCTTCTTATATAGTACTTTTCTTAACTTCCAACTTCATATTATTGATGGCTATGTCTTCAAAAATATTTCATGGCCCTAAGAAACGAGTGGGGACACCTCTATTTGACCAAGATATCAACACATAAAAGATTTGAACTAACTAACTAAGTAATATCCTCCTTATAGGTGAGAAAATATGATCCTTGTGAGTCTTGATAAAACCATGGTAGAACCAGACACCTCAGGGTGTTATGAGTCATCCCTGGAATGCCTTCCTCATCACATATTACTCAATTAAAACTTTTGGGTTATAAATAAATCAACCCATATTCTAGATGTCTAGGTGGATTTAGATTCCCTAATATTTCACCATCCACCAATACCATCCACAAGATATTTCATGTCCCTTTTAAAAGATTGGGGAAATCTCTATTTGACCAAGCTATCAATGTATATGGGATTTGACCTACCAACTAAAGGAATCTCCTCCTTGTAGGAAAGGAACTCCAAATCCTCATGAACCCTAGAAAAACCATGACGAAACATAAAGCTTTAGGGTGTTTTGTGTCACCCCTGACATGTCTACCATATATTCCATATTCATCAATCAAGTATTAGTAGTAAGACATTAAAATTCATTGTATTTCAACTTCTAGAAGCATTACTTTAAACTAAATAGTAATTATTGTCCTAGAAATAATACTTTAAATTGTATAACATATTTTAATTCCTTACCATAGAACATTATACTACATGATAAACATCATTACTACATGACATTAAAATACATGGAAAACATTACTTTTAAAATGGTATATTACCAACAGTAGGAGGTCTAAATTAAATGACCCGAAACTACATCAAAATGGTGGTATATTTTTCAAGATTGGAAAGAGGCACATTGTTCTGCAGGTTGAAAACCCATAAGAGGGTGGCATGAGGAAAAGAAAATTCCATTCCCACTAATCCTCATCCTATGTAAAGCATAGAAAAAATCAAGGTAATATAATATAAAAATATACAAATCATATAGGGAACATCATTTTCCCCTACAAAGAATCAATCTATTCTCCTAAAGTCCACTGAATTCAGAAAAAGATAAATAATTCTTCCTTCAAGATATATATTCTACCCAAATTATAATTTTTTAAATCAGGTGATCTTGAGAAAACTAGAGAAGATACATCAATGTTGAATATCTTACTAGTTTTAATTCATGGGCATTTCTCAAGAAAAATCCATTGTGATTTAAACATTCAAATCCAAGAATTCAGGTTTAATTGATGTTATGCAAAGGATGGATATCATTGATAATATATATAGTATCAGATCAATGAAATGTCATACACATCATGAATGAAATAAGTTTGTATGATGACATATAGAGTTATGAATATATATTCATTGATATCATGTAGAAGGAGGAATCTCCACATACCAGAGTATCTCCCATGAATACAAAAATCTAAGGAAGTATCAAAAAATTAAAATTCTGTCACATCATGTGTTCAAAGGAGACCTTGATATCTTTATATTTTTAGTTTATAGAGTTAATTTATTGTAATAATTTATCAATAGATTCATTTTACACATCTATAATCTGTTGTAACACCATTGACCGGGAAACAACATCAACCCTGGCCTTCTCCACTATATCAACGATACCTTTCTTCCCCAATGATTTTTTCTATGATATTTTAAGTGTATGACAAATCCAATATAGATCTTTTTGAAGATCAATAATTTCAAACTGTAAATGGTCAATTTCAACCTTCCCAATGCTCACCACATCTCGTTGAGTTTCCTCCTCCACCACATGTTGGGAAGAATCATTTAAGGCCTCATCCTAATATTTCTTTACTAAAGTGAAAGCCTCATCTGCTACTACCATTAATTCAAAGGACCTCTATTTATCCCTTATAGAGACCACCTATTCCACCCAGGAATGAAGGGTGGTATAATCAAAACCCACATAGCCAGGGGTAGTAAACATGAATGGAAGGTGACCCCGCCAGTCCTTTAGCCCTTCCAAAAGGGCCTCCAAAGTTGAGGTCAAAATCTACCTCCAAAATTTTTTCCACATTGATTGATAATGTGATAAATAATCTAACCCTTGACCCAATACCATTTTGGGATCAAAATTATATTTTGGGACTAAGTCACTAAGAGATGGATCCATGCTCATGGTCTTCAATGAAGAGGGTAAGGAGTCGACCTTTACTTTAGTTGACTTGATCAGTGGAATTACAAAAGAAGAAGGGATTGGAACTTCTAAGATCCAGTGAGAAGGGAATACAAGAAGAGGCACAAAGATTTAATTAGTTGGATGGTAGATGGTATGATATCATTAGGTGGAAAACACGTATGATCGATTTTGGAAATATACATTCTCAATAATATTAGTAGAAACATATGCTACCCAGATCATATATTTAGGAGAAGAGGTAATTCCCTACTATAATGAGTGACCTGATTTAACCACCAGTGCTATCTCTAATGTCATTTATTTATTGGATCCATTTAGGGATGCAAGAGAAAAATAAATATTAGGTGGAATGACAATAATTGAACCATGTGTCCGTCTTTGGAAGAATTATTCACCTTCTCTCGAATGCACCTCCATTAAAGCTAAATCATTACCAGTGTAGATTCCTATATCATAATATTCGAAAATAATGTTTTTTTATTATAGATTAAATGACATAATTGTTGAAACGTTTGTTGTAGGCTTCATGCCTATCTGGGAGATCACATTAGTCATCTCAACTTCTTAATGGGCTGGGACCAACAATAAAGGTTCTTATAAAGAAATAGAAAGATCAAACACATCTTCAGGGGTACATATATGCTCTTATAAGTGGGATAGATTAGGTCCTATACATTTTTGAAATAACAGGATGTGTTACTAGAATAGTCCAGATAAGGAAAGAGTGAAATTCCACACTTACATGAAGATTTTGGGGGAGACGAATCAAAAAATTTAGAATGATTCCTTTTCCCTTTCCCTTCCAAGTAAGGATATCATGAAGGTTCTCATGATGAGGGTGTTTCTCTTGGGGTGGTAATCAATACCCTCATATGAGCCAGTTTACCTAGGTAACCCTCATCATAAATCCCCTAGTCACCACTCAATTCAGCTATAATTACAATTCCCCTAGGAGACTATACTAGGGATAACAGGATAGGCTGGTCATCTATGGCATCCTTCTATGTCAACATGAATGCAAAAAAAACACATATATGATTGTAATAGAACCATATCCCTTTGAAAATAGTTACAAGATCATCCTTTCCATTTCCTCGATTATGGGATATCCCTATTATTCTACGACAACCTCCAGTGTTACCTAAACCACCATTACTTGTACCAAGGGTGAATAGTGGACCCGACCCTTATACATTCTATAATTGTTTCAAGGTATCATTGGAAAGACTTGACCTCCATAGTCTGGTCTTTGAAAGTAACATTGAGAGAAGAAGTAATTTGAGAAAAGACTTCTAAAGGTAACTCATGATGGTTTAGTATTCCCTAGAGATCAGCCATTGGCTTCACTATTCTCCAAGTTATCCACTGCTAAAATGAGACATGAAATAATAGCATAGGCACAACTTCACTCATAGGAGATACACTCACTGTTGATGTACTAATTGAAAATTATATTAGTAATGAGAGTAATGGTAAACACCTCACTTCTTTATGGGGTACTTCTAGGGATTTTGGTCCTCTCGAAACAATATGCTTTTTAATCCTCAGATTAGACTCTATAGTCAGTATAAATATTGTATCCTAGTGTAATAATGTACCTAAATAGTCATTGAGATATTATTATTTCCATATATCAACATAATTTTGAGATAATCCAATCTTTTCATTGCAGGGAGGGAAGCCTGTCTTGACCAAAGACTCCTCCCTGGTGAACATCATTCAGAACTAGCGAGCCACCATTGGATGATTCTTAGATCAAATGTGAATATAGGGAGAACATATCATTTTAATAAACTATAATTAATGGTTAAACTAACAAGGTGAATACCATTTTTATAGGACACAAAAGTCAATATAGGTAGAAAGAGAACTCTCATGATGTGACATCTTGTAGGTCCGCGCATCAAGGTTTCCCCCACCATTATCAACAATACTTACATTGGGAAGTATCATATATGTTTTGAAGGAGAACCGGTCATAAAATATCATGAAGTAAATAACCTCCCAATCCTTTATTGAAATGGTCTATACTTTATTAATGCACTGAAAAAATGGTTTGAAATGAATGTTGGGGATGTTTTGGAAGCTTAGGTACTCATAAACTCCTAAATGATCCCCCATCCAACCTCATAACACCAGAAAAGGGTTGAATATTCTTTATGAGGATATTCCCTATAAATATAGTCTAGGAGGTGAAATAATTTGGACAATACAAGGATTCTTAACCCATTGTGCTTCCCTCCTACCATAGAAGCTACCATCATGAAATTGGAGACTCTAAATCCCCCATTTTCCTTTGTTAGGAGTAAGTACCCACTTAGGTACATGGAAAGGGAACCATCTAGATAAATGTTCTTTTCAACATTAGGGATAAACCCCCAAACCCATTTGGTAAATTTCCCTACCTCAATGGTGGGATAAAAGGAACCCTAAGCACTGCAATATTCCTTCATAGGGAAGGCCTTTGTCTTATTGGATTTTGGCTCAAATAATACTTTCCTGACGAAGTATATCTCTAATATCTTGAATGTGAAATCTTCCATATGGAGTGGATCCTTCTCAATGTCCTTTATATCCATCCTGATCAAATCATGGGAAAGAGGATGGTTCCTCTCTACATTATTACACATGGATAGTGGGGGGAGAGAACTCTTCATACCGCCCTCCCAATAGGAGTGTTCCACAAATATATTCGACATCCTAGAGACTAATAGCCACATCTCCATGCATCTAATGTAATGTGTTTGTATCTAGAATCCAATTAATAAATGATCCCACCATCAATACCTTATTAAAATTGGAAAATTTTTTCATCTAGACAACATCATACATCCCAATATGCTTCATCTCCATGGAAAATTTAGAATCAATATACAAGGCCCCAAATTTCCAACCCTAATCCATTCCAAAAATCCTAGTTTATTGAATGTATTAGTTGGTAAACCACCCAAACCTATCGTTTTTGGTGGAATTATAAATTACTGAGCGGTGTATATGGATATTTTAACGATGATAATGATGGTTCCCATAGATTTTTATGGGCATAAAATTCATCATATTATCATATGTGCATATATCCTTAGTAATAAAATGACCCATATGGGAGATGTTTTCATGAAAGGTATTATAGGTTTACAAAATCCAAGCAAGAGGCATGATTGATGACTGTGGTGAAATGATAAGAGTTTAATTGGTAGTACCAAACCCATAAAGTGGTAGGAGGTCAGAAAGGGGATAATGAAAAATATTCAATCCCATTAGATTCATCAAATATTTCTATGATGATTTGACATTTAGAGGATAGCCAACATTTATTCTAGCAATAATAGAATTACAGCGAGCCACCGCTGCCATGACTTTTTTATCAAAAGACATACAAGAAATATAATGGCAGATAGAATGTAGTTGTATAAAATAAAAAAAATATATCAGGAAAGAAATAAAACCAATAAAAAGAGATGAATGATCCCAAAAAAATCAAGTGAATTGCATGAATAATGAATGGATTCACAACTTCTTGACCAAATATAGGTATGGTGAACAATATAATCCATAGAGATATCATGGATCACATATCCTATGAGACAACTCATGACCACATGACTAGTCACATGACTCACGGTCTCGTGACCCTGACATGGTCATGAAAACCACATGATGGTCAAGTGATCATGTGACCGAAGTGGATCCTATGAAACCTAAAATTTATTCATACAACAAATGATCTAGTTCAAGGATCAAGAAACTAAAGATATTTGATTCATTATTGGTTTGAAAAAGTTTCGGGACAAAGCAGTCGAGTAGTGTGATCATGTATCACAAGAACATGACCAGTTATCATGAAGCAATATTAGAAAACAGGTCTCATGAATGGATCTCAAAAATTTGTATTTAGAATCGTATCTAATATTAGTTCTTGTTAAGGGATTACATGATAGAAGAAATAACAATATCTCTAGAGATTTGAAGTCACTAATGAACGAGACTCTCCTGCATCCCCTATTTAGAGGGAACTATGTGGAATGAAAACAATCACCCTAAAGACCAAATGTCACAAATACACCAATTGGAGGCATCCCCAAAGACTTAGGAGGGCATTTACTTACCTTAAAACTGAGACCTTTTCCCCATATAAATCACTCATCAGGGGGATTTGGTGATTCCTACCAAATGAGAATCAAAAAATATACATGGGAATAAATATATGATGTATGGGTATTATTTTATCTACAAAATGATGGAAGATAAAGAAGAAAACTCACGTGGATCATGAAACATATAAAAGGAAGAAAAATCACATGATCCTCAGAATTTCATGAGAATAGATCATGTGCAGCACATGATTTTATTCTGATCACATAAAACTCTTTTGAGGAGCCTCCCAGATCTTGAAAAGGCACCTAGACAATCAATGATGATCATGTGAAGGCTTCCAGAAAAGATCTTATGATCATGTAACTTGTCAACTAGGGGATTCCTGATAATCACCCAAAACCCCTTTGTAAACTAAAGGTGGAGAATGGTGGATGCCTCATGTGATAGATAATTATGTTGATCATCATGCGACATGATCATATGATCTGGAAGTACTCATTAACCCCCTGTATACATGTTCAACATGTCATGTGAGGGAATTTTGGAATTTAACCTTTATGATGAAAATGGTCTTATACCTGTTCATTCGATTATGTGATACCCCTACAACTTCAAGAAAAAATAGATGGGGTTCCATGAAAATGTTCATGAATCACCATAATATCCATTATTGGTCACACTATGCATTTAAGACAAGGAAATTTATTGTATTTGACAACACTTTCATGACTGTGCAAGATCTCCCATCCTTTTAGAAAAAAATAAGGAAATAAAATAGATAAATATGGAGGATTTTTTTTGGAGATAGGATACATTTTCCTTCACGATAAAGGTTTAATATGAACTTACTGATCAGCATTAATCTCACAAGTCTCCCTAAACAATCTTTCATGATATCACAAGGGACCTTAGACATGTTAGTCTAATCTCATGAAGGATCCCTTAACAAGCTCCCTTAGCCTCCCGAATGACCCCATAAAAGTCAACTTTGATCATGCGAAATCCTTAACATAGGCATATTGATCTCTTGAAGACCCCTATACATGTCATATTAACCTTATGAAATACTTTTTGTATGAAAAAATATTTTGGATAAATCCCTTTGATTGGATAGTTTTTAATAAACATAGAGATGACAGAACATTCTTATGGTCGTCGTCATCAAGCGACGCTATGTATGAACCATAACAAGATCATACAAGACACATGATTCCAAAATCCTTCCACTGAATCCAGCTCATATTAACTATATACATACCATGAAATGTGGAATATAACAAAGGTTATGTGGACTATAAATCCACCCCACACTCAGCATAAAAAAGGCATACATAACACACAAAATGGATAAGATACCATGAGAAACTTATATATAGGTTCACAAGAGGGGAATTATTAGAGTGGTCAATAATGTGACCGCAAAGGTCTTCTGCCGGAAAAAATTAGAGAATGACCTAAGGTATCATGCAAAATGAATAGGTTCTTCTCATGATCACCCTATAGATCATGCTATGAACTGATGACATGTTAATCAGATTATTTGAATGAGTTCCCTCATGTCGACTAGGTAACATGAAACATAAAATAAGATAAAAGTGGAAAAAACATGGGATACATATTAAATAAAGGCTATAATAAAGACTAATAAATATAGGATACTTATGTGAATATGGGTACAATGATCCTCATGTGCTTTGCATGACCAACCCAGATCATGCGACAACACTAGGACATGTTTCTCAAGTCATGTGACACTCACTCAACATGCCATTTGGCTCATGAGATGTCCTTTGGACATGTAAATAAAGTCACATGATTCCATTTAATAATTCCACAAAGTTATTTCCATTTCCTTTAGAAATGGTATCCAGGCCATAAGATTCCCCCCAAACATGTCAACATTGATCTAACAATGACTTCCAAACATGTCAACCAAGTCATGAGACACCCTTCAGACATTTCATCCATGATCTCAGTATGTCCTTAGAAAAAGTCATCCAGATCATGTGACATCCTTCTGAAATGTCAACCAAGTCTCAGGATGATACCAAGAAAAGTCATCCAGATCATGAGACACCCTCCATACAAGTCAACTGAGTCATACGACACCCTCCAAATGTGTCACCCATGTTACGAGATTCCCTCCATACATGTCATCCTTGATCTCAAGATGTTCTATGAATATTTCATTCTTGATCATGTGATAGACTCTATACATTCCATTCATATTATGTGATGTCCATTGGAAAATTTAATAGGATTATGTGATTATATTTAATGTTTTATGAACATCCAAAGATATGTCAGGTAGACAATCATACATGTTAGGAAGATAATTAGACATGTCAGACAGACAATCAAGATGTTTTAAGTAGATGTCTTGGGATATGATAACCTTATCCAGTGGATATTTTTAGGCATACCAAAAACTAAAATACTAGAACTATGATTACTACTATAACTAGGATATGTAGGATGCCTTCCTAAGGCTCGATCCCAAATATGAATCCACCTCAGTGTAAGTTCTCCATTATTTCTGACATTCCAACCATCATGACCCAATATCGCCCATGGTCTTAACATTCTACCTCATCCAACGGCTAATTGAGAAGGTAATTGAACTACAATGAATCTAATTACTTCTATAACCAGGATACATAGGATTCCTTCCTAAGGCCTAAGATCCATATCAAACATATAAAGGGCTTACCTAGTATATAATTCTTGTATCAATATGCAATGAAACTAATTACTTGCTATCGCTTGTTTCTCACACTGATCATGGCTCAGATGGGATTCATGATTTGTGATGTCTATATCATTTTCATCATGAATATCTACCATCCATGGAAACCTCATTGTGTAATCCCCAATCAGTGGCATGATACGACTACCACCATACAATGGATTCCACCTTAGGGTAAGTCCTAAGGGTGTGATCGAACTATGATGACTTTGATTCCTACCATAACTAGGATACGTAGGATGCCTCTATAAGGATGAAGCTCAATACCCAATACCTAAGTGCCCAATATATTTCCTTTCCCCGTGACGTTAAACTGTATGGGTTCAATGAACTACATGGATTTTGATTTTTATTATAAGAAGGATATGTAGGAAACCTAATCAAGGCTCAATCCAATCTCCAGAATATTAATTACCTCCCTTGATGACAATAAAATCTGGAGTTCTTTGTTATATGGTTTTAAAGTATAAGTTGAGGTCCATGACAAAAGATTAATAAAAAACCTTTAATACATACATATGGACTCATTAATAGACCCTATTTACCCATGAAGGGATCAAAACTTGATAATTTTTTAGGGTAACAAGTTCTATATTGAGATTAGGAATAGATTCAAAATCAAATCTTAATTCAGTTAGAGAGTCCTAGTGTATGAAATAATTTACCTCCAAAAGGGTTTGATGATACCAACCACTCATCCACCCGAATAATGCGCATTCCTAGGTGTTGTTGGGTCTGAAACACCAATTGATTGCATGACTTTGGAAAGAAGGCCTGCACTCAGTTATTAATGAGGGAACCATTGGGAGATTCTATGGAAGATAAAAATAAATGGTAAACCCAATGTGAATGATTTTATAGACATAAAACCCCCTGAAATCACAAAATTGGGTGATACTACCTGTATATTCCCACAAAATAAGAATCCTCCACCTTACACACTCATGTACAAACCCTCAATAATGGTTATGATCAATAATTATTCCATAACATCATGATAATAACCTAAATACTGGTACATATTGTTTATACATAAAGTTACCAGCATACACAAGGTCTATGTGCACTTAAATTAAGAATCAGATTTATCCTTTTAACAAAAGCTATATTTTTCTCTCACATAGAGAAGCAGAACCACCATACCCACATGAATGCCCTTTCACTATTGGTATAAATCTTTTATATCATTCACTATTGGGAGAATAAGGAGTTATATAGTTAAATTCTAAATAGTTGTTCAACATTTACTTAAACCCATTCATAGATAAAAAACTCAATAACCTTTCATGAGTATAGTTTCCTTAGATCACATATCTGGGTTGAATTCAACTCCTTTTCCCTAGTGGACTAAAATCATCTGTCTCCATCCATCCCCTAGGAAAAAATCCAAAAAAATTCATTTCAACCAAGAATCTTATATGGCCTATTGATTTTATGACAAGGTCAATAAGAGCACTCATGTACCCCATACAATCATATATTTCTTTGATAGCTAGATATATACATCCTATGAGATATATCCCACTTAGTATTCTCAATAAATGATAGGTTCCTTAGGGTATAAATAATCATATATTACCTTCAACATGATGATCCATATCTATAGGTGACAATTAGAGATTTTCTAGTCCCAAGACACTATTTCTGGATTTACTGAACTGGTCCTTATAACTCTCATATACATGATGTGTGTCTTTAGTATAGTTGATGAGCCATTAACATAATTGGGCCTCCAACATGGTGTAATACTCAACTAGATAGGGTTTTTAACTTTATATAAGCCTCACACATATTTATCTCCCAAGGCCCTTAGATATTATGTTCTTTTATTTGAAGAAATATCTATTTTATTATCCTCAGAAATTTCATAGACCCACCCTCATTAGGTTGCTAATGTGACAACCCAAAATTTCACGGTACATTTTCCTTAAATAATCAATATGTTTAATAGCTTTCTCTACACACATCGCTGAAATAAAATAAAACCTTTATATGTTTACATATTTAAAACCTATCCATTGAATTTTTAGGAATAAATATGATATGTTGAATTTAAAAATATATTAATTTATATATTTATAAATATAAAGGTTAATTTATAAAAATTTACTTAATTCATTATTGTGCTTATGAATCCATATTTTGTTTCCATGTAATTTGTATTAGAGAAAAATAAGTATACTAGTTTTAAATTATTATTTTAATAAAATATAATATTTTTTGATCAATTCGAGATTTATTAGTGTTTTATATAAATTAATAATAAGAATAACTAGTAATTTAAAAAATTATTTTTCTTTCAAAGTAGTTTCTCATTATATTTTGTGATTTTATTTAAAAGTTAAAAAATAAAATTTTAGAAATTGAATTAAAAAATTAAAATCTTATTGTTCAATTTAGAATGTAAATATTAGTTTAATATTATTATTTTTTTATTTACCTAAAAATATTGATTTTTAGGTTAATAGTTCAAAATACTTTTTTTAAAAATAACATGATTTTATGACATTATTAGTATATAATTAAACATTTTTAATTCATGAAACATTTTTATAAGAAAAAATATTTTTATAAGTGAATTTATAATTTTAAAACATTAGTTTTAATTTAAAATCTAATTTTTAACATATCATAAAATAAGTTTTATTTTTCAATTTTTTTTTACATTATACATTTAGTATTTTAAAATAAATATTTATCTATCTTAGAAATTGAATCAAATAAAATGGATATAAAATTTGGAGTCAGTAGGTCCAAATTATATAATAAGGTCCATTTTATTTTTGGGCATAAAAGATAAGTTACCTTAGGTAAAAACTAGTTACCACAATAAAAAATAAAATGGTAGAAGATAAAAAGTTTAATGGTATTGAGTTGATTTTTTTAAAAAAACATGTGTGATAATGGGTTGTTAAGGACTAGATCAACCTTATCTCTTATCCTCTCCATTATTTCTCAATTTTAGAGCCATTTTACATGAGAGTGACTTTCCATTATTAAAAACTTTTGGGTATTTACAAAAACTCCATCATATTTCAATTATAAAAGGGGAAGTCCTCTCCTTACTTCCCCTCACACCACAACCAACTTAGTTCATTCTAAAATCTTTCTAAACCTCTATTAAAAATTCCAAGACACTTTCAATAGGCTCTGTTCTTCTCAAACTACCAAAAATCAAAGGCTTAACCCCCTTTTCAAAGGAGATAATCCAAGAAGTGAGGTATAAATTTCTTACCAATCATTTATTTCTATTTCCTTATATAAAATTATTCTTCCTCAAATTAAATTAAAACATATTAAAATTATAACATTTGTATCATTAGTATACTAGTATATTATTATAATTATGGTAAAATATTTATCTATATTTCCATTTTACGTTATTAAAAATGAAATAATCATTAGTGAGTTGTGTGGAGTACCAACTCCATGATGCAACATATTAATTAAATATCTTATATTTTTAAATGATAAACCATATTAATCATTTTCCTCATTCTATGGAAAGAAAAATCATTATCATGAATATGTGTAAATTATCGACTCCATGGAATGATTGATTTCTATTTTTCTTTTCATCACCAGCTTACATGGATGGTCATGGGAATGATTTTAATGGATAAATTTGATATTTATGAAATTATTATGGTTCTTGAAATAAAAATTGGATAATCAATTCACAATATGAGTATTAAACAACTGAGGTAAATTCAACCATCTAAAAGAGCATTCTAAAAGAAAAAATGATTTCTTCATACATTAAAATAACATTGTATGGGATATATCTTTCATATAATTATTTCAAATTATGATATATAAAACTAATAATCACTAAATAAGATCATTATTCTTCGAGTATAATTATGTTACATCTAAATAACTTCATAATCATCCATTAATTATAGTATATTATTGTTTATATTGGTTTGACCACATAATTAAATAATGATATAAATTTATATCATGGATGAATATAGAAATTTTATTTCTATTAGTATATATAAATAAGTAAATAATGAGTTTTGTATGGTAATATAATTATATAAATCATTATTTAAGAAAAAACCATTTGTTCTCTATGAATCATCGAAACATGCTCATCACTAAATTCATCTTTAATGATCATAATTAAAACTCCCATAGAATGAAAATATAACATTATAAATAATTATGAAGCACAAATTCCAGTAACTTTTATGATCTAGGAATGATGAACTTTGGGATAATGATGAATAACAACACCTCTATTATGAAAATAGTTCCAATAAGTCAAAATTAGTCACACACGATTTTAAAAATAGACAACAAATAACTAATATACATGTAGAGAATAATTATAAATGATGTTTATAAAATTTTATAGATATTAAAATGATTCTGAAATGGGTGACTAATATAGCTACTTTTTTTAAATGAGTTTAGAGTTCATTTTAACGAAGCGAGAATTAAGGTAAGGGGTTCTTTGTCTCAAATTTAATTTTTTAGACATATTTCATTTTGTGCACTATGATATCTATAATATGGTGTGATTACTATATAATTAATGTTTTAAATTAAAGGAGGTTATAATGACTATAAAAACACAATTTATAACCTAAACTATTATAATACTGAAGGGTCAAACCGAAGGGAATGTGGGTGAGGGATTCAAATATTTTATTCTTTCGCAAGACCACTGAAAACAACACAAACCAAATGGTGAGAAATTACGTGTAAGGTGTGTGATGAAGGAATTGAAGAATAAAATAAGAGATTAAATGATATATTTGTTAATTTAAACTATATCAAGGAGTACATACATGAAATAAAGATTACTTAATGGAACTTAATAAGGCTTCTAAGGTAACTCATTGAACAAGAGAAAAGATTCATCTTAATGTGTAATTGATTGATTATAAGTTTCATAATCTCCCTTGAGAATTACAACTACTCCCATGAGAAATCACACTCTTCCTCAAGAGGAATAATTAAAATTACTAAATTTAAACTAATAAGAAATTAAAAAGACCGAGACAAAGATAACAACAACATTAGTATTATCTCCCTCAAATTAATCAAGTGAAAGAATATTCAAATATATAAAAATAAATAAATGTAAGTGTAATTTAAATAGAGTATTAAATAAAATGATATATTAATATTTTTTTTGAGTTGATGATATATTTTCTTATTTTATCGTTATTATCCATTAAGGTTTAATTTGTTGTTCATGATCACTATGACGATCTCCTTTAGTCCCTAGACTATGGACCTCTAAGAATATGTTCTGTTAGTTGGGTTGGGTTCTCATAGAAGTTAGTCTCCTCTATCTTTTATATATTAGATTTTATTATTTATTTTATTTATTTTATCTAGATTCACTAACATCATCCATCGATATGGGTCATTCCTCAGTTTTTCATTGAACACATGTCACTGGTCGCTATATTTTATCACCAACACGTGATTTGAGTAGAACCTCCCAAATAGAATTAAAACAGATCAAATGCACTTGGATTCCTCAACAATCCAAATGAATATTTACATGACTCCAAAATTTATATCTTCTGTTTGGAGAAAATTATTCAGGATTAAGAAAGAGACCCACAAACACTCAAACAATCATCTGTCCAAAAATTATTTTATTAAAAAGTTAATCCTCAAGCATAGCTAGTTAGGTCTGAGTCCCAATAATGTGGTTTAGTTCAACACTTCTCATCAAGTGACTACTAAATTGGATCTACTCAATTTTAATTGAAACTTAATACTTTAATTCATCTCAATATTTCATTTCTTTACCTAGGTAATGAATTCCTTCACAACTTAGAGGTATAACATTTTTTACACCGAAACACCAAAGCTATGTGAAACCATTTCCAATTCCAAACATTTCATAAAAAACCTAGTGAGAATGGATCCTTGAAATTATGAAAAAGTAAATGTTAATGAATGAGGTCCACCCACAAATTCATTAGAACTTATAAATAAGACATTCAATAGCCATCAAACAAGAACCATTCATTTCATTTCAGACCTTCTTTGGTTAAAATCAAACTACATTATCATCACAATAGTTCAATGACTTTTCCAATAACTCAAAATTATCAGATATAAACTATCAATCTCTTTTACACTTGATGAATATAATTGGAGTTATGGGATTGATCAATCAAATTTGATTAAATAAATTTCACTGATCTTGGATTTTTCTATGCATGCTCATGAATTTCTATTCGTCTTCTTTATATAGTAAAATAAACACACGAGACACCTATTTAATAGTCCCACCAATATAAGTGAAATAATTCAACAAAAAAACTCTAAAATAGTAATGTATTGATAGAATTGAAGTTAAATTTTTCAATAAGTTTTCATTAGGCGCTGTCAAGTTTATCTGGTTCAACTCACTATAGATCTTAGTGTGGATTAATAAAATTGTATTAATCATATTCAAAATATTCATTCATCATATTTAGATTTCTCATCAGTTTCCAAACCATATTTGTATTCAATCTTCTGGGAATGATAGAAGAATGGTGGAACAGAAGCATGAATTCCTCATGGTAGTAGATAGGGATGGTAGTAGACATGTGTACTTAATGAAACCAAAGTAATAGTCATAAAGGCACAAATAAATCCATTGTAGAAGGATTTATAAATAGTAGTATAATAACATGATAGTTGAATCAAAGGAAACAGTAGCATGATTTCCTAGATATTATAGGGAATGAAAAAACCATAAACATAAAAAAATTATAGAATTTAAAACTCACTTCAAAAAAAATTTCATAACTAAAATAAATTTCATAATTAAACTTTTAGAAAAAATTAAATATTAAAATTTTTAAATTAAAATTCAAAATTATTAAAACACCCCAAAAAATATTTTAAATAAAATAATATTTCTATTTATTAAATATTAAAAAATATATAAAAATATAAGTATAAATTACTAAACACTAAGATAAAAATAGAAATACTTAAAATTAATATAATAAAAATAAATTAAAAATAAAATATATTGAAAATTTAAGCATGAAAAAAGTAATAATTTTAAAAATATATATTTTAAAAAAATTAAAAAATTAATAATTTCAATATCAAATTAACCATAATATAGTTATATAACATTTAAATATCTTTTTACTAATTAAATCATAAAAATGTTAATAAAGTTATGTGGGAAAGAAACATAAAAAAAGACCAAATAAAATGTCTCATACCATATTCATGCGATTCATGAGATTTGCAGAGGCATATGATGTTCTTTCTTTAAATAGATTTTAATTGAAATGATACCAAAGTCATAAGGGTTTTCATTATCTCAACTCTTTTTTTTGAGTTAAAATGATGTTCATTCTACTTATTTCTTCCAATATTGGTTTCTTCTTTACAAATATTTTATTTAATGTCAATTTATCATCCTATTTGGGGGAAAATGACTGTTTTATTCAAATATTTTTCCTTGATAATTTTTTTCTCAACAATATTTAATTTTTAATGATGATTGTCATCTTCTATAATGATTTTTTCCCCTAATTGTGAATATTAAACATTCCCACTAATGTTTTACTTTTAAATTGGAAACATAAATATGGTTTATATCATGAGAAAAATATATTTTCCCTTTACACTTTTAAAAATGTTGTTTTGTTACTCTTTTGATGATGTGGGTGTTGAACAAATATATTTAGAAAAAATTAAAATGGATTTCTATCATTTCAAATAATTTTTTTTATCTTCCAAAACACATTTCCTTTGATAACATTTAAGTTATTTGGAGGGCCTATTATTGATGTTTCTTTTTTAGAAAATATAGTGACCCGATCATTTTACACGTATTTATAACATATTTTTAACATAAAAATTACATTAAATATAACCAAAGTACCAAGTGGAATAGTGTATTTATATGTCTATGTACATAAAACTTCAACATAAAACTAAAGTAAAATTTATTTATTTTAATCTTCATAATGAGGACTTAAATTCATTTGTATTCCTAAAACATTATAGAATATCCCTTGGAATACATAAATGAAAGGTGTGAGCTATAAAGATTAGTAAAGGAATAAAAATTACGGAGAATCATAAAATATCAATCAAAGTAATAACATGATATCATAAAGAAGCAAGGATCATGAATAATGTAACACCCTAAGATTTTGTGAAATATTTTCTTTTAATTTAATTTAATCTTTCTGATATTTTTCATTTAACACAACAATAAAAATTATTTATTTTATATTAAATCACTATGTTTGTATTTTTTTAAACAAAAAAATTTAACATTTCACTACATGGAACACTAATTATAGCTTGTGTTACACACAACTATGACTTCCCTCGATGTCTTGTGTAACACGGAAGACCGAGTTTTAATTAATAACAATATATTATTTAATATTACCTTGAAATTAAATTATTATTTAAATTAATGGTTAAATAAATTATGAAAATAGATGTTTTATACAAATATAAAATGAATTCATTGGTTAAAAATTAATTTGAAATGAAAATGAAAACTGATTGAATATAAAAGAAAATTTTATTTTACCCACAAAGATATTTTACCCTAATAAATTAAATTAATTAAAATTAATGAGTGATATTAATGTAATATATATTATACATATTCATCTAATATATTTTATAGAAATAAGATAAAGAAACCCAATTGTATGCTTAAAATCCTATATTTTTATTAACGCATTTATATTACCTTTGAATGGAAAAACCATTTTTAAATCGAATTTTTTACAATTTTATAGATTTAATATGTCAAAAAAACTTCAAATTTGAAATTCAAACATAATAATTAGGCAAGGTTTAATTTTTGGTATTTCTCTATGAAGTTTCATTTTTTAATAAATAGTAAAAAATACTGAATTTTAGTTCAAAATTAATTGTTCATATTATTTATTTAAAATGTTAAATTAAATTTCAAATAGGTTTAAAACTTTAATTAGATAACATTTTTATAAATTAATCCAATGTATTTAATTGGAAACAATTTCACATTGAAATTAGGTATAAAAACGTAGCAAAATTTTAGATGTTTTTACTTTTAAAACACGCATTATCATCCCTTCTATGGGATTGAATTTAAAATAAATTATGAAAATTATGTGATTAGAATTTTTGAAAATGGATTAAATATTTTTAATCACAATAATTTATAATTTATAATAATTTCAACTTAATGTTTTACCAAAATGATTAGTGAATAAAGTTTAAATTATTTACAATGACTAAGGTAAAATTAAGAATAACAAGGGAATAATCCTTAATCTTAAGGGCACAAATGACGTATAAATTTTTCCAAAACCCATTATATGTCCATATTTATACCATAAACCTTATATTAATTATTATTTTTTGTTTGGTATGACTTTTTATAGGTAACAACGTGGGTACACCTAACTTGTTTTAGAAAATGCCATGTGTGTCTTTTCTCTTCCCTATAAAAGGCCACCACCTCTCCCACATTCTCACACCTATAAAATCACTTTTATTAAAAAAATATCTACCAAATACACTTTCAAAAAAACCTAAATTACTCCTTGAATCCCACCATTGGTATTAAATACTTCCAAGTAATCCCTTCGGTGCAAACCAAAATGTGTTACCTGATTAAGAGGTAGCACCCTCCCTCAAGCTCCTTTGATTTATTTATATTATCCAATACAAATAATATTATTATTCCGTTATTGTATAACAAAAAAGTATCCTAAATATTCTAGTATATTTTTATGTCAAGTTTTATACCTATAATTACACACACTTCCATCTAAAGGGTAACGAACATAATGTTTATGTGTACGATGAACTACTGGCTCCTAAAATAATGATTGTTCATTTTTCATTTAACACCACTCATGGTTGAAATTATGATGGAAAATATATTAATATATTATATATATGTTATTTATAACATATTTATGATTATTTATTTTTTATTTAAAACATACCCTTATACTTTACATCTTGTGTAAATATGATAATTTCCTTTAAGGAAGTCTGGACTACCACCCCCTCAAAGTGATGTGATTGGTTCACAAACTACATTGAATGTATTAAGATATGTTTATTGAAAATATATGATATATATGAAATAATAATTCGACTATAATTATATTATATACATATATACATATAAATATATTTCATTTACGTTCTTTATTTCTATACGTTAATAAAATGGAAGCAGCGTTCATGCGGATGCACGAACTACCTTCTCCATGAACGGTGTACTACATTTCATACCTTTTTATTATATATATTATTATAATACAATTATAATTAATATAAATTATATTTTATATCATGTTTTATATTATGAAAATCAAGATATAAGTATAAAAACAAATGATATAAAAAATTAGCGAAAAAAGAGAATATTACCTGAGGCCTAAATTTAACATGAAATTGTTAACAGGCATGTAATATAACATCATAATAGAACCATATATTTTATTAGATATAATAATATGTTTCTGTAAAATATTTATAATAAAATTAAATTTATTATACATGAGGTTTGAATGAGTGCTATGAGAGTTAACTCACAAGGTAAGGGGATTTCATCTCACTTTTTATTTCCATGAGATAAAAGCCTTAATCAGCACTCATTTAATTTGTGTGGTGTGTATATTGAACATGGATGTATTGTATGATTCTTATAGTTTAATTTTTGGGTATTTAATAATCCATTTATGATCTTTATTTCACATTTTCTATGTTTCAAAATTTATGAAATCTGTAAAGTGATTTTTGTCTCAATTTTCCTTCTATGAGACACATGTCTTGTTATGAATCTATATTTTTACATGAGGTGTATTTAATTCCATTGAAATTTAAACGACAAATATAATTGTTCTCATGACATTATAAGCTTCATGTAATGTCATTATTTCAATTTTTTTATGATCCAAGGTTACCAAATTGGTAATAGTTTTTTGCTACAATCTCACTATTTATTGAGATTGATTATGATTATACTCCCATTGATGAAAAATTAGGATCCATATCTCAATAAATTTTATGAGTTTTCTTAACCTATGTTTATTCATATTATATCCAAGTAATGGTACCAATTGTTCCACTCTTTGGTGCATAAGATGGTCAAGAATTTTTTTTAAAAGAGTATAACTTTACCTCTCCCTTCGGGTAGGAATTTATGTTCCTTCAAAACCATGTTTTCAATAAAAGGTTTCAAAGAATATTATACTATTATATAATAATTAAAATAAAATTTTACCCATTTTTATTTTACCAATGTTTTTAAATAAAACTTCCTATAGCATTTTGAACAAGTCATTTTCTAACTTTTTTACCATGAAAAAGGAACGTTCTTTTTACCATGTACAACATATACGGGTTTACCCACCATCATTTCGGTGAATATTCCTTTGAATGTTTAAAATTTTAGTTTTTTTAAGAAAATTAAAATTAATTTTCAAGGATTTTTTTTCAAAACGTTTTCAATATTATTTTATATGTTTTCAAGGAAACTTATTTTCGAAATGTTTTTAAACCTTATTTCTAAGTTTTCAATGGATTTTCAAAGAAATGGTTTTCAAAAACATTTCAATATTATTTTATATGTTTTCAAGGAAAATTGTTTTAAATACTTTTTCAAGACTTATTTATAATTTTTTAAAGTATTTTCAATGAAATGGTTTTCAAAACGTCTTCAATGTTCTTTTATAAGTTATCAAGGAAAGTGGTTTTCAAAACTTTTTCAAGACTTATTTATATGTTTTAAGATTACTTTCAATGAATATGTTTTGAAAAAATTTTCATTATTATTTTATAAGTTTCCAAGGGAAAAGGTTTTCAAAAATATTTCATGATTCTTTTATAAGTTTTCAAGTCTAAAGGTTTTTGAAATGATTTTAGGCCATCATTTTAATATTTCAATACATTTTCAATGAAATTGTTTTTATTAAGGTTTTATGTTTTAAAATGACTTTTCAAAGAAGAAAAGATATTTTCCCCAATAAATATTTGAAAAATAACTTTCCAAGTTAATTTCCATCAAAGATGACATCCTTTGATGTTACTCATGCCCTTATAGAAAATGATCCAATGGTTCTATTCATATCCTTTTGTGAATGGTTTATGTTTTTATGGAATGATACTTATGACACCCATTTCTATTCCCTGAGTTATATGATTTTGAAACCAGTTCTTTCCATAGGTAATGATTTGATGAAATGATTATGAAACCTATATCTTTTACATAGTTTATGATGTGGTGAAATTTTAATTACACCCATTTCATTTCATGGTATTATGATAAAATGTTTATAAAAAAATCTCTTTTTAGGGGTCATGATATGATGAATGTTTTTGTCACATGTATGAAGGATTTTATTATGAGATGGGTGGGACCTATATCTACCTCCAATTCATTGGGTAAAGATTTATATCACATGAGATATTGAAGGAAATAAATTTTAGGGGATTGATTTACTATGGGAATATATTGAAACTTGATCCCTTACAAGGAAATGATTGTGACTGGGGATAAGGGTGTGTCCCACCCAGTAATTGTAGACACCATGAAGATGGAATATAGGGAAACATGATCCACTATTGGAAGATAGGAAAAATAGATCCACTATAGGGATAAGGGGAAACATGATCCATTACAAGAAAAGGAATCTGATTGGGGATGGTAGTGTATCCCACCCAGTAGGTGCAATTCCTATGAAGTTCCCTGATAATTTCTAGTTGTTCTTCTTGACTTATAGTTAATGATATCACATGTTTTTGTATGCTAAAATTCCATGTATTATTCCCAGTTTATTATTACCTGGATTATTCTCTTTTTTTATTATGATTCATACCTTAAGAATTTAAATTTTTATGCCATGATTCATGTTTATAATATTTGATATGAAGGGTATGATCTTCTAATGTTATGATCATGTTATTATACCCAAATGATCATGTTTATGCATAAATATTTCCCTTTCTTACCATTACTGGGCATATGGGATCACCCATTTTTAAGTTTTCTTCCACATGTTATGAATATATGTATTAAGTAAAATATGTATTATAAGGTTTCTAGTCATGAAGAACCTAATGAAAGATAATGTAGATCCCTTATATACCAGTATTTATGTTTCCATGTTTCCAAAGGCACAAAAATAATTTGGAATTTGGGAATATATTTTTGTAATGTATAAAGTATTCTTTGAAAGTTATTTAATGTATATATACTTTAATATGGATTTATTATAGTTGGTATCAGTGCAAATTTTTAGTTTACCTTTGGAATCTAGGATGAGAAAACCTTAATGATAACCCTAAGGACATGTCTACAGATAAGTATAAGGATATGTAAATGTATAGGAAAATTTCCTATACTTTTGTTAAATGATAGAGTAAGTGGTTTCCCAGAAATACATCCCAATCTGGAAGCTAAAATTGGGTGTGTATTTGGCACAAATGTACATAAGAGTAACAACTCCGACAAGATGTTTCGGGCTTGACTTTGGGTAATTAGGTATACAAAAATGGGTCTTGATTCACACCTAGTTTGACACTCCTAGGGATATGATTTGGGAATTCACAAAATCTTCATGAACCATCATGTACTATTTATATATTAGTTGTCTATTAATAACCTAGGATAAACCTAAGGAGTCATAGATTAAGGAAGGTGTTATCATATAAGTGGTTTTCATGATTATTTGATTCCTCACCATGATAATCATTTCTTACTCAATTTTCCTAGTTTTAATAAATTGAGGGAACCAGAAGGAAATAGATTAACATTGAATATAATGGAAAATATTTTGATGATCAGTCAAATGGGATGATAAATGGAGTAAAGGATTATGTGATCATGCTTAATCATTTTTAAGGAACATGATAAACAACAAATACCTTAACCGACTCCCAGACTCACCAAGGAAGAGAAAAAAAGATTCTGCTGAGAGTTTGGGAAATAGAGACCATGGAGGAAGGGAGATCTGATTTCCTTTGTGTTATGAATTTGGAAAGAATCACCTAGGTGAATATATTATAGGAATAATAAAATGTTTTGAATTTGGGAAATAGGAACACAAACCAAGTTACTAAAAGGAAAAAATGAAGAGTTTTGTTAAAAAAATGAATGAGAATATTCCCCCCCTAAGATATCATTTAAGTTTAAATGTTTTATGTGTGGAATAAATGGTAATTATGGAACTCAATTTCCCAATAGGAAATATTCTAAAGAGAATCAACAAGGTGGTGCGAGAAATGGTTACATTACTGATAATGATGAGACTACAAATGAAATTTGAATGGAAAGAGTCATTAACTAATAAGATGAGGTAGCCTTATTGTGTCTTATAGATGAAGTGGAATAATCAATGTTTTTATGTGTTTGGATTTAGGAATTATGTTATATGAATGATGAAATATACATGGGTTTTTATATTTATGTTTTTTTCTTGGTATTTACAATTTTATGTAGAATTATCCTAATGGACTGGTACATGAATTTAACGATAATATGATATTTTAACTAAGAGAAGGTCACCCTTAATATATTCTTAATGATAAGATAATTTTTTTGGATAAATAATTATGGGATATGAATAAGTAAATTGGAAGGTACTGATTACCTTGGAACTAATTAAGGACTTATTGATATATGTTTTATGATATCATTGATGAAGTATACAACATTATTGGATTTAAGGAATAGATCCAATATACTTTGTAATAAGAAAACATGCATGTTTTCAATAAGGATTTATGTTAATTTAGTTCATTACCATATTTCAAGATAATACTTGATGAAGTTATTCACATGTTTGAAATGAGACAACCTAGAGATACTTTGTTACAATTTGGGAATCAATGTTAAGTTTATTTCCTAACTTTCTTTCTAAATTTTTTCATTTTCAACTTTTATAAGGGTTATAAGGTGAATAATTTTGGAAAATTTCATGTTAAACATCGGAGGAAGTATTTATGTATTGATATTTTATTGAAACCCTTAGTTAAAAGGATATTTAGTGATTATATTAGTTTGGTTTTATAAATATAAATCATGTCTTTCATGGGACTACCAATCATATTCGGAAAGGCTGTGGGTCTTTAACCCAAGACTGAAGGACAATAAGGGTTTCATGTCTATCGTTGGCCTATGCGATGTCCTAATTAATATGTAATTGTTTTTTGTGAATCAATATGAACCAGTAGAGTTACTTTTTATGTTTATAGAATAATTTATTATACATATTAATTATGAATAGTTTGATATAGTTATACTTTTCATTAATTTTTGGGCCTTAAGATCTGTTAAAAGTGTATTTTAGTACTTCAGGCAATAATATTAATTTATTAACATCCATTTATTAAATTAATGGATGAATTATAAATAGAAAAAGAACAACAAATGAATTAAATTTTGTTTATAGGGATATATCAAGAATGTATATTTCCATATATTCTTGGTCAATGAAATAATTACTCAACATTATGATAATAATAAAAAATGTGTTGTCCTAATACCTTAATTTTTGTTAAACCGATGGCCTTTTAAATCATCTCAGATTTATGAATTTTAGGCCCTCAAATTTTCTTTGATCATTAAATTTTTTTGTTATTTATGACCTCAATCACTCCCTATAAATATTTATGTTTTCCCTTAATGTCCAATATTCACTCCCAACCTATGTTCTCCTATGAGAAAATCTGGTTATATGTTACTTTGGGTGACAGTTATGATTCAAACTTTCCCTTTTCAAGAGAAGTTTTAGTATTCATTTTTATGATGTGTATTTACATTAATGAAATATTAAAGTATTAAACCTTTAATAACCCATAAGAATTTATAGGGAGAAATTCATTTTAAGGGTGGTAGAATGTAGCACCTAGAGATTTTGTGTAATATTTTTTTCGAATTAATTTAATCTTTTTGATATTATTCATTTCACACAACACTAAAAATAGTTTATTTTATATTAAAACACTATGTTTGTCTTATTTTATATGCAAAACAAGTTAATCATGCTCTACATCAACATAAATATTTTCTTTCTATACACGGAACACCAAGGATATATTGTGTTACACACAACAAAGACTTTCCTCAATGATTTGTGTAACATGAAAGATTGAGTTTTACCAAAAGATGATATATTATTTAATATATCCTAGCCATTAATTTTTTATTTATATAAAGGGTTAAATATATTATTAAAATTTATGGGTTACACAAATATAAAATGAATTCATTGGATAAAAATTAATTAGAAATGAAAATGAAAACTGATTGAATATAATGGTAAATATTATTATACCAACAAAGATATTTTAAATTAATAAATTAAATTAATTAAAATTAGTGAATAATATTAATGTAATATATATTTTATATATTCAAAAAAATATTTTTGATATTAATCCAATATATTTTCTAAACATAAGATAAGAAACAAACCCAATTTTATGCTTACAAACCCATATTTTTAGTAAAGGATTTATAATTCTTTTTAATAGAGAACCCATTTTTAAATCTAATTTTCAGAAATTTTATAGATTTAATATGTCAAAATAAACTTAATATTTTAAATTGGAACATAACAATTATATTAGGTTAAATGGTTTGTATTTTTTTGTGAATTTTCATTTTTTAATAAATAATGAAAAATACTGAATTTTAGTTCAGAACTTCTTTTCATATAAATTATTTATAACATTAAATTAGATTTAAAATTGATTTAAAAGTTTAATTAGACGATATTTTTATAAATTAATTCAATTTAGGTAATTTTAATCAATTTCATTTTAAAACTAGGTATAAAAACTTAGCAAACTTTTGGACATTTTTACTTTAAAAACATGCATTGTCATCCCGTCTGCGGAATTAAATTTAAATTAAATTATTTAAATTATGTTATTGGAATTTGGATAAATGGATTAAATATTTGGAATCATCATTATTTATAATTTGTAATGAGTTTAAAATAAAATTTTACCAAAAATATTAGTGAATGTAGTTAAAATTATTTATAGAAATTATGGTAAAATTAAACCTAACAAATGAATAAAATTTAAACATAAGGTCTCCAATAAACAAAAAAAATAGTAAAAAAACCATTGTATGTATTTATTTTGTCCATAAAATTCCATTATTGTTTTTTGATTTTGCTATGATTTTTTTTGTAAAAACAAGGGTACACAAAACTTTTTTATTTCAAAAATGCCAAGTATGTCCTTTCTCATCCCTATAAAAGGCCCCCACCTCTCCCACTTCCTCACACCTCTAAAAACACTTATATTTGGACAATATCTGAAAAATAAACATCCAAAAAATCCTACCATCCTCCTTGAATCCTCCCTTTGGGCAGAAAGACTTATAAAGAATCCCTTTGGTGAAAACCAAAAAGAGTTTCCCAATTAAGAGGTAACACCATCCCTCAAGCTACATTCTTCTATTTACTTTTTACAATCACTAAAATTTTATTATTAAATGATTTTATAACGAAAATGAAATGTTCTAGAGCCCTCATAAGATGCCGGTGGGCTAGGTATTTTAAAATTTTCATCGATGGGGTGATGGAAATTGTTGTCGCTGACGATCCAAGCCCCGATAAGGTTCTAGGATCTCACGTAAATTATAAAGATCACAAAATTAAAATGTATAACATAACTGTCTCATATTTGAATATGTGGTCTACTGAAACTCATCATCGGAAATTGTCACGTAGCATGATCCCTATATATCATCCACACATACCATTAAAATACACAAGAGCAATGATCATCAAATTCTAGGTGTTGGCACGTTGATCCGACGATGCCTTCGACGTCCCAATGATCACCACATCGAGATGAGTTTGATGCTTGGGAAAGATCATGATCCGAGTTCTTGTATCAAGAGTCTCTCTCTATGGTGGGGCCCACCATGCCCAATATACCTATTCTAGAGAATATGGAAGATTCTTGAATACACTATTGTGTGTGACCCTCTAGAACCTAATCTTAATAGTAGTGAATAAAATCCAAAAACCAAGAGAAGAGTCTAGGAACCCATATTGACCCCTAAAAAGATAAGGATAGTCATAGTAACAAATACCATCATATGAAGATTGACTGTGTAATATAATCTCTTTTTCATTAAATATCACATAAAGAAGGACACACACTTGTATCATCATCCTTTTATTGATTTATTATTTGTTGATCTATCCAGATGGATTTTACCTTTCTACTACTTTTTCCAAAGACTTATGAAGGTAGCACCATCCTGATCGACCAAGATTGAGATATATAAATTTCTAAATGCGGAAGCGACAAATCCTTTATTGATCATTCAACCAAATTCATTCCACCAACGATGCACCCAATAAAAGCTACCTCACCAAGATTTTAAAACCATGGTTTTTTCCTTGAATCAAAGTACACAATCGAATGGTATACATTGATAATGATCTCAAGTCAGGAGACCAATACACATGTCCGTAGATAGGAACAACCAATGAAACCGAAAACATGTGGTGTTCCTATTAGTGGGTATGTCGTCATGATCTCACTATAAAAGATCCCAAAGTGTGAACTTCATGGGAAGAAGTCTCAATGATTACGAGACCCCATCACATGATAGTCAAACATCTATGGTGTCCAGCCAGTAAGATGTATCTAGACCATAAAACATATATTTCTGTTTAATGTCATTGTATCTCAAGGTCCTCATTATAGCCTGGAATCAACTATAACATTTCGATATGACCAATAAACTGTGGACATTGACATTAATTAGTGGATGGAGAAATATATACACTTTAATGGTAAGTAATCATCAAGTATATCTAACTATATACGCGATATGGTAATAAAAATTACTGCATAGTTGGGTATAGGGCACCCACTATTTCAACACTCCCCCTTGCACTATAGACAACTTGCTAACCATACTTGTTAGCTACTCACATGATGAAGATCATGTTTTTGATGAGTTGCATCTTTAGTTGCTGGGTTTGCCACGTTTCCAATGCATGGATATCCTACTATATGCGACCTCATCTCCTTGAGTAAAACTTTTCCAGACATGGTGTCCCTGATTATATCCCCCTTTTTTCACTGTCATAACTTGACATCTTAGTTAGTAATAATATCATATTTTACATTATTGTTATACTGTATTCAATACCCACGAAGTATTAGAATATTGTATTCATTATTTAAATTACTATATTTAAATACACATATGTTATTGGCATATTATATTCAATACCCAAGAAGTATGTTAGAATCATTAATTTATATTGATGAATATTCCCGAATGAGAAGTGTGTACTTTCTTCTTATATTTCAGTTCATTGTGCTTTTAAACGTCCATACAATTATTTCATTATATGTGATGTAAATAACATTATATTTAATAACCAACCTCTCTTATTTTAAGAAAAGTATGAAGGTTCCTTTGATATAACTAGTCATTTGACTTTTTTCATCATCTCTCAATTGATTCTTCATAAGAATAAAATATTGTACTTTCTTCAATTTTCTTATTACATATCGAACCATACCTAAAAGGTAGTGAAGCATCTACTCCATCTTATTTGTTTGTATTCATAAAAAAAACTAGAGTAATTGGGTGTAATAAAGAAATGTCATGAAAGATCATAGTATTCCTTTCATGTTTACACCAAGCCAGTGTAATCATCACATTCAGAACTTTCTTAGTTTTCTCCTCGATAACTTCTCAGAGATGAGACTACATGTAATATCATCCATGTTGTGATGTAGCGACTGCAACTAAAATCAGATGTTGATAATAGAATTATGATAGAACCATCATATTATTAATTCATGTGTCTCATGTAAGTAATTTTATAGCCTCACTTCCCGAGGTGGCTTAACAGGTTAGGACACAAGAACCTTGAATTCCCAATATAGTAGTAAAGCGTGCAAGCACCTATACTATTCTTGAAATTTTATGCTAGTTTGGACATTAACTTTGTCCAATATTTATCATAGTTTTATTTTGGAATTAAATTACATTTTTAAAAAACAATCTTTATAATATTATTACTTATTTATTTATTTCCAAATGTGACATTACCGATTAATTTAATCTTTAAATGTCTCCCCCTAATTTATCAAATTAAAGAAACCCTTTGTACTAGAATCGAAATACTCAATCGTTGGAGTATTCTAGTGGAAAGGATCCCTAAACCCCCTCATATTCTACAATCTATGGTTATGACACTTCTTGGAGAGTTAAAGGTAGGCTTTTGGTTGGCCAACTACATTAACCTGTGGTTCCTTGATCTGTTGAGTGATGTCCCAACTTCAAAAATATTAACATGATTTAATCAACACTTGCCTTTAAAATGATAGAAAGTTAGATATGGATAAAACTCACTACCAATTTATTTTAGTCAACCCACCACTCTCAAAAAACTCCCTGATAGTAAGAGGCACCCTCATCTATGGCATGACCAGCACCCCAAACACTCATTTTGTTCAAACCCGATTGATGGAAAACTGTTTTGACTCAATAAATTTTTAAGGGTTTTGTGTTTTTATCTCAACGAATTTAATCCATTTATATAAATATTTTTCATCCATATTTTCACACTCACAACTGAACATTAATATAAAAAACATACATTGCTTCTTTATGAATTTTATTATCGATTATTCTCTGTATTTCTCCTGCTGTTTATAAAATTCATAAAATAATAAATCAAGGCATAAAATGTAAACTAATACCTGACTGGTGTTGAGCATGTAAACAACCTAGGGTAATCATACATGAGTTGAAGCTTTACACTAGATACTACTCACCCCATATTGTATGCCCACTTTTCTAGAGTATCGCATTGTATTGACGGGGTCCTCATCACATCTTGGAGTACCGTCACATCTTGGAGGAGTCAATGTCATGTATTGCATTGTCTTCAAATGAAGTCAAACAAATACCCGCACACATGTTAGAGGAACTAGGGTTATAAATGTACATTAGGTAAATTGGACACACAGGTCCTTATACATTTTAATAAAAAATAAAGTCAGTGAACATACTCCCTATTTAATTAATTACAAACATCACACATAGTTTAATAATTAATTAAATAAACCAAACATATATGGGTCAGTACTCAAGACCATTAGGCATGTATAATTAATCCACGATGAAAATTAAGTTGCATGAAATATGTGCGAGGATTATTTAATTAAATTAAATGAATTAATAAATTCAAATAATTTAATTATTTATTAGTCCGATAATTAATTTATTTTTAATATCAAAATTAAATTAATTAATTTAAATAAATTTAGTAACCAAATTGAATTAATTTTATCCGGGTATTAAAAGTTAATTATTTTAAACCACGATTAATATATTAATTAATTTAATTTAATTTAGAAAATTAAATTAATTTAATTATAACCCGGGCCTCGAAACCCTACTTTAACCTATTGTGGGTTGTGATAAACATGGATAGACCCATAAGAGGCTGGGAAAAGCCCGTTTTGGTCTTATCTGGGCCAAGCAGGTCCACCCAAACCCAAACACCCAAAAACGATCAAGAAGATTTGTCTAGTCCTTTTTTGAGGCTAACCACACCGTACTAAAGGTGACAGGGGTACCTGTACCTAAGGTTGGTTCGTTCTTGGATGATGGTGCACACCTGCGGGAGGATGCACTGTAGCGGTCCGAAAACTAATAGATCTTGCCACTCGGACGACTGAGATCTAGCTGGAATGGTGGATGATGGTCGCTGTGAGGGCGGTATGGAGGCTGACTGCCAAGTTGGAGCCATGATACAGGGAGCACGGTCAAGGATGACTGCTGTGGCATGCGACGTTTAAACGAGATGGAAGGGGAGGCCAGTGGGTGGTGAGACTTCCTACAAGGGAGTCCAGCCCAATTTGTTAGGTGCGGCCCGTCGGTGTGAAAAAAGATGAGCATGGAAGAGGGGTTAGGGAGGTGGGATGACGTCGACAGGGCTCCGTTGGGCTGGATCTGGTAGGGCAGCACCATTGGTGCGCCACAGATGGGGAGTCCACCAGACGAACATGAGGGATAGGGCATCTGGAGGTGGGGTCACAACGATGAGGGAATCTAGAGGTGGGGCCACAACAACAAGGGCATCCAGAGGCAGGACCGTGGCTGCTGGCTGAGGGAGGTTGCGGTGGCTGGTCACGGGTCACCGAGTGGGAGTGGGTCGGCATGGTCGTCCGTAGGAGGAAGAGGGGACGAATTGGAGGGGTGACCTTGTTGGCTATACAAGCCGTGGGGAGAAAAAAAAGAAGGAAGAAAATATGGGACAACAAAACACCACAAGGCTTTCAAACTTTCATATATCTCAACGGATTACATTTGAACCATATTTATAGGCTATTAAAAAAAAAGGACAGCACAATACATTTAATGAAGGACCAAAATACAAAGCAAACAATATTAAATGACTCGCTTGGGAGAAGCGGATGCATGGGGAAATGAGGAGACACATGGGAAAGTGGCGCTGCATGGGGAAGATACGCTGCATGGGCTGCTTTGGAAAACCAATGGATTGGTTTGCAATTTCCAACACTCCCCTTCAAACCAAAACCGACTTCATCCCGAGCATCGTTCTTAATCTTTTGAATGCATCCGACGGTAATGCCTTTGTGAAAATATCCGCCACCTGTTCCGAAGTATGGCAATATTCCAATTTAATCGTTTTTTGTTTCACATGATCCCTGAGGAAATGAAAACGAGTATCAATGTGTTTGCTTCTCCCATGCTGCACCGGATTTTTGGCTAGTTCAATAGCCGACTTGTTATCCACATATATCACCGTGGATCCATCCTGTGGATGCTTCATTTCCTTCAAAAAATTTCTCAGCCATATTCCCTCACAAACAGTAGAGGATGCTGCCACATACTCTGCTTCACATGTGGATAAAGCAACCACACTTTGCTTTCTTGAATTCCATGTAAAAGCAGTCGATCCAAGAAAAAATACGTACCCAGTAGTGCTTTTTCTTTCATCTTGGTCACCTCCCCAATCACTGTCTGAGTATCCATACAGCTCTGCTTCTTCGTTGTATGGATAAAAGAGACCAAAATCTACCGTTCCTTTAACGTACCTGAGGATACGTTTTGCAGCTAGCCAGTGAGACTCTTTCGGTGTCTCCATATACCTGCTTAGAAGACCAACACAATAGACAATATCTGGCCTTGTGATTGTGAGATACCTCAGGCTTCCAATCAGACTCTTGAACAGAGTCGAGTCAACGCTTCTTCCTTCTCCATCTTTTGTCAGTTTCAAGCTCGTTGCAACCGGTGTGTTTACAGCATTACAATCGGTCATCTTGAATTTTTCAAGCAACTCCTTGGCATATCTCTTCTGAGATATATAAATGCCGCCATGTTGTTGCTTCACTTCTATGCCCAGAAAGAAGGACATGAGACCCCCATCGGTCATCTCGAACTCTTTGAACATGGCCTCCTTGAAATCATCGAACATTGGTCGACAATTCCCTGTAAACAACAAATCATCAACATACAAGCATGCAATAAGAATATCGCCACGATCATTCTGCTTGATGTAAACCGCATGCTCATATGGACATTGGGCGAAGCCATTCTCTCGGAGATAACTGTCAATGCGTGCATTCCATGCGCGAGGAGCCTGCTTCAACCCATAAAGAGCTTTCTTCAATCGATACACTTTGTCTTCCTCCCCTTGCATGACAAAGCCTTCAGGCTGGTCAACATAGACCTCTTCTTCCAAAAATCCGTTTAAGAACGCAGACTTCACATCTAGTTGATAGATCATCCAACTATGATGGACAGCAAGAGAGATAATCATCCGTACCGTGTCAAGGCGAGCAACAGGAGCGAATACTTCTTCATAGTCCACCCCGTATTTCTGTTTGTACCCCTTTGCTACGAGCCTTGCCTTATATCGATCAATGTCGCCATCAGCATTTCTCTTTATTTTGTACACCCATTTGACACTAATGCTCTTCTGGCTTTTTGGGAGTGTAGTCAACTCCCACGTGTCATTTCTCTCTATGGCACGAATTTCTTCTTCCATAGCCATTCTCCAGCTTTCTTCCCTCATGGCTTCGTGAAAGGTCAAAGGCTCATGATCTGCATACAAGCAAAAAAGATTTACCTCTTCAGTCTGCTCATAAATGTCACTCAAATTTTTCATCTTCATAGGAGCCATAGGCGAGGATGAGCTGGCCGAATTTTGATTTGATGGAGTCCTTTGAGGAGTGAGGAAATGTACTCCTGGACTTCTTCCAACTGATGATGCACCCGAGGAAGGTGTTGTGGGCGTCTGCTCCTGATGATCATGTCTTTCTTCAAAATCTTCAGTTTCGACTACAATATCCTTGTTTGGTTCTTCATCATCCCATTTCCACGCTTCTTCCTCACTAAAGACCACATCTCTACTAACCACTAATTTATTGGTTAGTGGATTGTAAAGCTTGTAGGCTTTAGAGGCTTCACAATATCCGATGAAAATGCATTTCTCGCCACGATCATCCAGCTTCCTTCTTCTTGCTTCTGGAACTTGAGCATAGGCGACACACCCGAAGATTCTTAGGTGCGCCACGCTCGGTTTGTAGCCGCTCCACGCCTCTTGTGGTGTAAAGTTCCTAACGCTCTTCGTTGGACACCGATTGAGCAAGTAGGCAGTACACGCCACTGCCTCTGCCCAAAAACTCCTTGGTAGCCCTTTCTCCTTCAGCATGGTCCTCGTCATGTCGAGGATGGTGCGGTTCTTCCTTTCTGCAATGCCATTCTGTTGTGGGGTGTAAGCAGCAGTGTATTGCTGCTTGATGCCATGCTCCCTGCAAAAGTCTTGAAATGCATTTGAGGTGTATTCTCCACCTCTGTCAGATCTCAGCACTTTGATTTTGTGACCACTCTCAGCTTCAACACGAGCTTTGAAAGTTTTAAAGATAGAAAAGGCGGAAGATTTCTCCTTGATGCAATACACCCACAGTCTTCTACTGAAATCATCAATAAGGGTAATGAAGTACCTATTACCTCCAAGTGAGGGTGTTTCAAGTGGTCCGCAGATGTCAGTGTGAACCAACTGAAGTGGTTCTGTTGCTCTTCTGGACACTCCACTTGGGAAGGAGTTCCTTTGTTGTTTGCCGAGTGTACATGCCTCACACACATGATTTGTTGATTCAATCGTCGGCAAGCCACGCACCATTCTTGAGGAGGATAGAAGTTTAAGCCCGCTAAAATGGAGATGCCCAAAACGCAGATGCCATCTCCACGAATCATTCTTCATGAGCCCAAATAGGCACTCCTCGGCCTTTGTTTTGATGTGCAGTGGAAACATGCGATTCTTCGCCATTTGGACTTGAGCAATCAACCTCCTGTGAGCATCTCTTACTGACAAAGAAGAATTCTCTAAGTGTATAACATACCCCTTTTCAAGGAGTTGGCCGAGACTTATGATGTTGTTTTTCATACTTGGTACGTAATACACATTGGAAATGTAATTCGACTCACCATTCTTCAGATAGATTTTGATTTTACCTTTGCCAATTACGGGTACCTTCGATGAATCGCCGAAGGTCACATCGCCATGAACTTCTTCAGTTAGTTCTTCAAAAAGTTCTTTGTTACCACTCATGTGGTTGCTCGCACCCGTGTCAAGATACCATACATCGGGGCGTTCAGATGCCTTTTCTTGTGCGAGGAGGAGTGTCGTACCTTCTTCTTCATGGCGTGACGCTTCAGCATAGTTGGATCGCTCATCATGATCCACTTTGCTCCAACAATTAGAGGCATAGTGGCCAAATTTTTTACAGTTATGGCATTGAACATTTTTTGCATTTCCACGACCACGCGTGAATCGGCCTCCACCGTATCCTCTTCCACGGAAGCTACTGAAGTTTTGTTGCTTTTGCTGATAGATTGGATGGTATCCACGTCCTCTACCTCTTGCACGATAACCGCCCCGTTGTGCTTGGTCATTCTTGGGTTCTTGCAGAGTCAGCTTGGACTCTAAGGCATGCTCTATTGTTGAACCCGTATTTTTCTGCAATCGTTGCTCATGTACTTGCAACGACCCCATTAGTTCTTCAATTGACAATTTTTCCAAATCTTTCGACTCTTCGATTGCCACAACCACATGCTCGAACTTGGTTGTGAGCGATCGAAGTGCTTTCTCAATAACTCGAATATCCTCCATTTTTTCACCATTTCTTTTCAAATTGTTAATAATGAGAATTAGGCGTGAAAAGTAATCCGAGATACTCTCACCTTCCTTCATTCGCGCCGCTTCGAACTCCGCTCGTAATGTTTGAAGACGGACCCGCTTCACACGATCAACTCCTTTAAAAATGGTGGCAAGTGTATCCCAAGCTTGCTTGCTCGATGTTGCTTCGGCAATTTTTTCGAACGTCGATTCATCCAACCCTTGATAGAGAAGGAACAACGCCTTGTTGTCTTTCTTCCTTTGATTTTTGACGGTCGTCTTTTCTTCATTCGTGAAGACCGCTTCTTCCTCCGCAGTGGGTACTACATACCCGTCGGTGACGATCTCCCATAATTCTTGCGACCCGAACAATGCCTTCATTTGAATGCACCACCTCTCATAGTTGTCCTTAGACAAGGTCGGAACTTGCGGCTGGATTGTTGTGGCCATCTTCGGAATTTGGAGGATGCCTTCGAACCGGCCCTCTGATACCAGTTTGTTGGCTATACAAGCCGTGGGGAGAAAAAAAAGAAGGAAGAAAATATGGGACAACAAAACACCACAAGGCTTTCAAACTTTCATATATCTCAACGGATTACATTTGAACCATATTTATAGGCTATTAAAAAAAAAGGACAGCACAATACATTTAATGAAGGACCAAAATACAAAGCAAACAATATTAAATGACTCGCTTGGGAGAAGCGGATGCATGGGGAAATGAGGAGACACATGGGAAAGTGGCGCTGCATGGGGAAGATACGCTGCATGGGCTGCTTTGGAAAACCAATGGATTGGTTTGCAATTTCCAACAGACCTGGATAGGGAGGTAGGACGTTGCTGCCATGGTTCGGTCTATAGAAAAGTGCGACGGTCGTTGGGAGGAGGGTGGCAAGGCATGTTTCGACAAGGGCCTATTGTAGGTCTCCTCGGAGGTTCCGAAGGAGGAAGAAGATGGGGGTCCACATAGTCCCCCTGTTTAGCTCTTTTTTTCTAAAGTCAGATCATTTTTTTGTTTAAGAATGCACCTCCCCACCTAGGTTTTTTTACTTCCTTTTAATTTTTTAAAAGTATCCTCCTCCTTTTTTTAAAGGTCAAGTCCCCATTTTATTTTGGTATATTCCACACACCTTGCCCATTTTTATATTGTGTGTTTTTACACACACAAAAGTTTTTCTAAATGGATACATATCATTTTAAAACAACAATAATAAATTATTATAATTAACCCGATTCCGTTGCGGGCCTCATAACATTTCAGTGGTATCAAAGGGAGGTTCAGATCTTCCGACCTGTGGGTTATGGGACCACATGTCAGAGGATCGGAACCTCCCTTTGATACCAGTGAAAGGTTCGAGGGCCTGTGGTGGAAGCTGAGGACATAAAGGTTCTCGGGCCCACAGTGGAAGCCAGTGGTTCAAGGATTTTAAAATTTTCATCGATGGGATGACAAAACTTGTTTTCATTGACGATCCAAGCCCCGGTAAGGTCCGAGGATCTTACATAAATTATAAAGAGAATGGAATTAAAATGAATAACATACCCATTTCATATTTGAATCCGCGGTTGACTGCAACTCATCACTGATGATAGTCCCTTGAAAGATCCATAACAGGATCCCTCTAGATCATCCATACATGCTTCTAAAATCTATGGGAGTACTGATCATTGAATTTCGGGTGCTAGCATAGTGATCAGGATGATGCCTTCGACGTCCCGATGAACACCGTATCGAGATGCCTTCGATGATAGAGAATGAATTTTGATCCATGTTCTTGGATCAGGAGTCTCTCTCTCTAGAGAGTGGGAGGAGAGAGAGGATCTATTTTTTCATTCTATAAATGAATTAATAGTTACATGGATAGAGAGCCTCACCTCTATTTATAGTGGAGTTTCCAAATACCCAGTTGGGTTCCCCGGACCCCGTTTATTTCAACATCCACTTAATAAATAATTATGATGAACTAATCTGTGTCAATATTGTTTATTATTTTATCACATACATGTAATATGTATAAAATATATTATGTGATAATAACTGATCCATTTAACTCGACTCACTCTCCCTCTTAATTTTAAACGAACCTTGAATATTAAAATAATATTCATTCAATTTATAATTTCTCGTATTAACTTAACTTGAAAATATATTAAATAAATCCAATCCAATTACTCATAATTTGAATAATTATGAATTTATTTATTTATTAGTGATCGATAAGTTGGAAAACACTAGGAAACTGTGGTGGGTCCCTCTATTCCAAAAATACTTATTCCATAGAATATGGTGGATTCTTGAATACGCTATTGTGTGTAACCCTCTAGGACCTTATCTCGGTAGTAGTGAATAAAATCCACAGACCAAGAGAGGAGTCTAGTAACCCATCATGTCCCCTAAAAAGATACAGATAGTCATAGCAACGACTACCATCATCTAAACACTGACTGTGTAATATAATCTCTTTGTCATTAAATATCTCAAAAATAAGGACCTAAACTTGTGTCATTGTCCTTTATTTTATTTATTATTTGTTGATCCATCCAGATGAATTTTACTTTTCGACTACTTTGGACAAATACTTATGAAGGTAGCACAATATTAATCAAACAGGACATAGATATACAACTTCCTAAATAGAGAAGCGAAAAATCATTTCTTGATCATTCAACCAAAGTCATACCACCAACGACGCACCCAACACAAGATACCTCACCATAATTATAAAACCACGGTTTTTTCCTTGCATCGAAGTATGATATAAAATGGTATTCATTGGTAATGATCTCATGTCAGGAGACCAACTCACATGTTCACAGATAGGAACAACCAATGACACCCAAAACATGTGGTGTTCCTATTAGCGGGTTTTTCCTCATGATCTCAATACTAAAGATCACCAAATTCAAACTTCATGAGAATAATTCTCAATGCTTATGATCCCCCAATACGTGATAGTCAAACATCCAATGTGTCTAGTCAGTAAGATGTATCTAGACCATAGAACATATATTTAAGATTAATGTCATTGTATCTCAAGGTTCTCATTATAGCTTGGGGTATACTATAAACTATCGTTATAACCATTAAACTATGGAAATTACCATTAATTAGTGGATACAAAAATTTATAAACCTTAATTGAAAGTAATTATCATGTATATATAACTGTATACACGATATGGTAATAAAAAGTACGGAATAGTTGGGTCTAGGGAACCCACTATTAAAAAAAAAGAGTATCCTAAATAAACTAGTATTTTTTATTTTTAGGTTTATACTTACACTTATACAGACTTCCATCTAATGGGTAATGAACATACTGTTTACATGTACGAAAAACTACCACCTCACGAAATGATGATTGTTCATTTTTCCTTTACTACCTCTCATGGTGGAAATTATGATAGAAAATATTATATATATATATATATATATTATTTATAACATATTTATACATCTGTAATTTTTATTTAAAACATACCCATATTCTTTTAATCTTGTGTAAATATGATAATTTCATTTGAGAATGTGTGGACTGCTGCCCCTCAAAGCGATGTGATTCGTTCACACACTACATGAAATGTATTAAGGATACTTTTAGTGAACTTATATGATATATATGAAATAATAATGTTACTATAATTATATTATATACATATATACATTTACATATATTTCATTTACATTATTTCTTTCAATACATCAATAAAACTAAAGCAACATTCATGCATATGTACGACCTACTATCTTCATGAGCGGTGTATTAATTTCATAATTATATATTTTATAGATTTTTATAATAAAAATATAAGGAATATACATGATATTTTTATCATGATTTACATTATTAAAATCATGATATAAGTATAAGGACCAAAGATATAACAAATTATGACACAAGTGAAAAACAAAGAGAATATTACCCAAAGTGTAAACTTAACATGAAATTACTAATAAGCGGGTTATATGAAGTCAAAATAAAAACATATATGGTATTATATATAAGAATATGGTTCTATAAAATATGTATAGTAAACTTACATTAATTATACAGGAGGTTTCAATGAGTATGATGAGTTTCAAGGCACAAGAGGTAAGGGGATTTCATCTCACTTTTTATTTCTGTGAGATACTTGCCATAATCATCACTCATTTTGTTTGTGTGGTGTTTATACTGACCATGGACATATTTTATGATTCTTATTATTTAATTTATGAGTATTTTGATATCCATTTTTTGATCTTTCATTCATGGGGTCTATGTTTAAAATGTTACCAAATTTTTAATGTGATATTGTCCCAATTTTCCTTCTTTGAGACACATGTCATGTTATGCACATATATTTTTCCATGAGGTGTATATATTTCCATTGACATGTTAAATAATGAAACCCCTTATTTTCAAGATATTATAATCTCCATGTAATGTTTTGATTTTTGATTTTTTGTGATCCAAAGCTAACAAATTGGTAATGGTTTATGGCTACAATCTCACAATTTATCGAGATTATTTATGATTCTGCTCCCATTGATTAAATATCATTATCCATATATCAAAAACTATTACATTTTTTCTTAACCTATAATTATTAATGTTATATGTATGTAATGGTACCAATTTTACACTATTTTGTACACAATATGTTCAATAAAGTGTGTTTTTAATAATGTCGCACTTCACCTCTCCCGACGGTTGGAAATCTGTTTTCCTTCAAAACCATGTTTTCAAAAAAGGGTTTCCAAGAATATTATTCTATTATTTAATCATTAAAATACATTTCTACCCTTTTTTTATTTTACTAATGTTTTCAAAGAAATATTCCTGTCACCTTCAAAACAATATATTTTTCTAACCTTTTTACCATGAAAAAGGAATGTTATTTTTACCTCATATGACAAGTACAGATTTACCGGCCATCATTTATGTGAAGCATTATCTACATGTTTAAAAGGTTTATTTTTATAATTTTTTTTAAAAATTAATTATCATGGAAAATGGTTTTCAAAACGTTTTCAATATTTATTTATATGTTTTTAAAGTATTTTCAAAGAATTTTTTTTCAAAACATTGTCAAGATTTTTTTAATAATTTTCAAGGAAAATAGTATTCAAAAAATTTTCAATCATTATTTATAATTTTTAAAATTATTTTCAAAAACCAGGTTTAATATTTTTTTTAATGTTATTTATAATATTTCCAGGAAAATTAGTTTCAAAACATTTTCAAGCCTTATTTATAAGTTTTAAAAATTATTTTCAATTAAATAGTTTTCAAAAAAATTTAAAGATTATTTTATATTTTTTCAATGAAAAATATTTTCAAAATATTTTCATTATTATTTTATAATATTTCATGGGAAAATGTTTTCAAAATGATTTCCAGCCTTTATTTTATGTTTTCAATGCATTTAAAAAATGTTTTTCTAAAACTTTTATGTTTTAAAAGTAATTTTCAAAGAATAAATAATATTTTCCTCAATAAATGTTTTAAAAATATATTACAAAGTTAATTTTCAGATAATATTACATCCTTTAATGTTAATCATGCCCTTATAGGAAATGATCCAAAGGTTCTATTCATATCCTTTCTTGAATGGTTTATGTTTTGATGGAGACACCAATAACTATTCCACGAGTTATATTCTTTTGAAATCACTTATTTAATGGGTTGTGATTTAATGAAATAATTATGAAACATATCTATTTTATATATTTTATGATGTGATTAAATTTTAATAATACCCATTTCATTTAATGGGATTATGATTGGATGTTTGTAAGCACCATCTCTTTTTATGCTTCATGATATAATGAATGTTTTTGTCACATGTATGATTAATTTGATTATGAGATGGGTGGTACCTATATCTCATTCCAATTAATTGAGTAATTATTTATATCTCATGATATAATTATGGTAATCAAGTTGATGAGATTGATCCACTATAGAAAGATGGGGAAACCTGATCCCTTATAGGGAAAGAATGAGAATGGGGATGATGGTGTGTCTAACCTAGTAGGTGTAGTAATCATGAATATAGAAGATATGAAAACCTAATACATTATGAGAAAATGGGGAAACCCAATCCCTTACAAGGATTAGATTGTTACTGGGGATGGTGGTGTGTCTTTCCCAATAGGTACAGTTCTCATGAAGTTCCATGAAAATTTCAAGCTATGTGTCTTGACTTAGAGTGAATGATATCACATGTTTATGTATGCCAAAATTCTATATCTTATTACCATTTTATGATTACATGGATTATGTTCTTTATTTCCTTATGATTTGTACATTATGAGCTTCCAATATTTACTCCATGATTCTAGTTTATAATCTTTTATATATAGGGTATGACATTCTAATTTTATGATCACATTATCATACTCATATTCTCAAGTTTATTCTTACATGCCTCCCTTTTTTACCATTACAAATCATATTAGATCACCAATTTTTACATTTCCTTCCACAATATATAAAGATATGTATTAATTAAGATATGTCTTAGAAGGGTGATAGACATGAAGAACTTTGTGGGAGATAACATGCCTCACTTATGTACCAGTGTTTATATTTCCATGTTTCTAATGAACCAAACTAATATGATATTTGGGTGTCTAATTTTGTAATGTATTATGTATTCTGTAGAAGGGATGAAATGTTTATGTATGTTGAGATGAGGTTGTTATAAATAGTCATATGTAATTATAACATAAAGATCATGGAATCAAAATATCTATAGGTTCTAGCCACAATAGAAGCATCCTTTGAAGTTATGACCAAATCATATTATAATCTTAAATTAACAGTAATCAGTGCTTCAAAAACCCAAAATGTCATATACAATGAAAACAATATATTAATAGACTAAATTAATACTCCAAAACCAAAGGGAAATAATCTTCACATATAATTTATAATTAATTGATGAAAAGATATAGAATTTTCTTGTCTTGAAATTCCGCTTTTGTTGATGATCTAGTGGAATATAATTCATCATACCGTCGTTGTTCTATAAGATTCATGTTCAGAATCCATCTAGTGGTGATCCACACATGCACCACAATCTCTGATCAATGTTGTAGAATCTTCTAGTGCAGGCTTGGTTGATCCAGATTGCTTACATTGTTCATGGTTGATCATAGTAGTATTTTTCACAATAGATGAAGAACCTTTTGTGATATCTCAAAGGATTGAGAGAGGAGGAAGACATGGTACACTCTAGGGTTTGATCCAATATATCTTTATTTATTGTGCACAAAAAAATTGAATTAGAAATGTAATAGAATTAGATATTTATTATATCTAGTTTTGGGTTGGAAAATCACACACAAGCCCCCAACCATATTTAATATTATTAAATGAAACCATTCCCAATAATAATAATAATAATTTATTAACATTTGAGATGAATTAATAATATAAATAAGTATCAATTATATTATTAGGACCATTAATCATGGAATGTCTTCTCTTATAGACATTTACAAATCCTCAAATAATTACTATTTAAATAAATTAATTTCACTACATTATTCTACAATAAATATAATAAATATCATATTTACCAAATCTTCAAAATATTATTTATTATTATTATTTAACTCACTTATTTATTTAAATAACTTTTGATTAAATTATGGAAATCAACCATACTCGAATAAATATTATTTATTCCAACTTGTTAAATTCAATACTAGAATTCAACTAATATTATGGAAACACTTAGTGTGTGACCCTCTAGGCCTATTTCCCAGTATAATTTGATAAAATAGACTAAAGTCTAAGGTTATAATCTTGAAATATTTGAAGTTACCCATATATAAAGAAGGTAATGTTGCAATGACATCCAAGCCCCTATGAATGTTTACCATGTAATATAATCATTTTATCACAATATATAAAATCAAGAAGGTTTCATTATAGTCTCATCAACCAATATTCTTAATGTATATTTCTTTGATTTTTTTTGAAAATGAACACTCCCATTGAACACCATGGACATGGATTTATTCATGTGGTTATATTCCTATCAAAGGGCTTGAGATCTTAAATTTTATCAAAAGAAAAAGGGGTAAATATTTTATAGCATTATCTATTATTCTATATCACTCATGATGCACCCAAACTATCCTCATTCACCTTATATATATGTCATCATGGTTTCTATAAATACATCAATGTATGTGATTCATGATATAAATTAATGAAATTATTAAAGTCTAAGGATTAATATGAACATTTTTAAATAGGAAAATCTAACAAAACATGGAATTGTGGAATTCTTATTAACATGCCTATTATCATAACTTCCTATATTGAAGATTACCAAGGGAGAAAACCATGATAAGGTGTACCAATGTCTTCGGATTATACTACCCCTCATATCTGCGTGGTATTTTTCTCATCAGACAATATCATCTAGCCATAGAACAAGGTTCAAGAATAATGTTGTGGAACCTTTAGGTTCTCATCATAGTGGAGAAATGCTATGACCTTTCAGTATGAAATATATTCTAAGGACATTATTATTAGAGTTGGTGTCCTAGGACCAATTTATTATACTTTTATTACATGAATATTCAATGTATTTAATATTAAATTAACATCTTGTTATATATTGTTCATTGTTTGTGCACAGATTTAATGTAATAATGTCCTAGAGTATTTGTCACATTGATAAGGTTATAAAAGTTCCCCACTGTGATGAGAACCTTTAAGTTCTACGACAATTTTCTTAATATTTTCATACAGATGGATAATGTACTATGATAAGACACATAGTATTTAAACCGTCAGGTGTGAGTGATTATAATAGGATGAGACTTATTCCCATGAAGCTCACACTTGGTAATCTTCAAGATGGTAGATTATGAGAATATACCCACCAATAGGAATTCTATATGTTTTTGTGTCATCAAATATTCCTATCTGAAAGTGTGTATAATGATACTTATAATTTAATGTTATCATTAATGTATATCTTTACTCATGCACTTAGATTTAATGACCAATATCCTAATGACGTATGTTGGTGGGAAGTAGGGTATGTTGGGCATGTCACAATTGATGTATCATTAATGGATAATCCAAGGATGGATTTTCCCCTTCTATATTTATGGAATCTGATATCTCGACCCTTTTATTTGAAGAGAACCACCACATTAAATTTCATGTCCATGGTGTAACGACATGTTTATTTCATATAGTAAAATAAATACATATCGAGTAAAAAGTTGATGAAATAATCATGAAACTTTCTTGACAAGATATTTTAAAAAATGGATTATATTACATAGTGAGAATTCATATATTTTCTTCATCATTATGACATTAATTTATTTCTCTTGGGGTTTTAGCCTATTTCTATATAGTAATCTTGGACTTTAGGAAATCTTGCCAAATGCAAATGAGAAATAATCCTAGAGGGTCACACACTAAGTGTTTTTTTGATCTCGATTAAATTATATTTGAATTTAATTATTTGAATAAATATTATTCTCAAGACTGAAGAATAATTTTATTCATGTTTTATTTATCACTAATATTCACAAGGTAATAAATAATTATTTGTTTATTAATAAATAATTTATTTGATTATGTGAATATATATAAGATATTTATTCACTATATTGTGAGTGAAATATTTATTTAACATTTTAATATTTTAATAAATATTTATTTTCTATATTTTGAATGAAATATTTATTTATGAATAAAATATTTTATTTGGGTATTCAATAAATACCAAGGAGTTTTAATTGACCAAGATCGTGACTGGAGAGAAATAATTATTTACAATCTAATAAATATTATTTATCAATTTTCACAAGTTGACGTGCACCAAAAAATAATAAAAATAATATTATTATGTGGAAGGGGTTTTATTAAATGTTTTAAATGTTATTTAAGGGACTACATGGAATTAAATAATATTTTAACCAAAACTTTAACTTTACAAATATATGGTTGTGTTTATTATGTATTGTATCCAAAAATTGAGAATAATGATTTTTTCCCACAAAAAAATCTCTCATGACTACTCCTCACTCACTCCCAACAACGGGAAGTGCAATAGAGATTTCTTCAAGACTAAAGAATAAGCAATCATGAACAAACAACAAAAGAAATTTGATTCACCGCACAAGAACCTGGTGATCGAGTGGTGTTGCTCGAAGATAATTGGAGCATGTGTGTATCACCGCTAGGGGGATTCTATCACTGGACCCTCAGAGCACAAAAAAAGAAATATTAAAGGGTCTTTTCAGATGATCAATGATCATCAATGTCAAATGTTCCTAAACCCAAGTATTTATATATTAAGATATTAAATAAATAGATTATAAATTTGTAAATGAGGATTCTATCTCAGGGTTTTGGTCAATGATTATTAAAATAAATTTTAAAATATTTCCCACCACCGCACACTTTCACTGCACTCAGAACCAATAAGTGGTATTAGAGGGAGGTTATATTTAAATTTATAATTATTTTTTTATTTTTGATCTATACACAATTGTGGTTATATTTTAAAATAAATTTATTTGTTCTTTATTCTTATTTGAATTAAAATGTTATCAACATATTAATCATGTTTGTTCAGTGTTTCATTTTATTAAAGGTTTAAGAATAAATGAATAATGACTAGGGATGCCATTGGGAAGTTCTAGATCATTGGCCCATAAAACTGGGTTACATAGTGTGTAGATGACACACACTCTGTATACCCCTATGCATTACACATAGATTCACATAATAGTTATTTACATTCAGTGTGATTATTTCACACTGTGTGTTAAATGAGCTAATATGGCACATTTAAAGAGGATAGATGGCATGCAGCTCGTATGTACATGCCATGTAGTTCATATAATTTAACATGACGAAGCCCTAACAATGTGACTCGGATACATGAAAACTGAGGTACACAGAATGTAGCTTGATTGTATACATTGTAAAGTATCCCAATTAATGGAAGAATTAAATTAAATTAAATTAAAAATTGCAACATTAAAACCTTAATTTATTGATTGACACCTATTGTATGTTTGAAAATTTAAAAATGGTTTTAATGTTTTTTAAATGATCAATTAATTTATTATAATAAATATGTCATTATTAGTTCTACCATCTATTTTCCATGAATTCCATATTTGATGGGTATCTCAACTAAAGTTTGAATGATCATTAAAATGAAATGGAATTAATTAATTAACTAATGCAAGAATGTTCATAATAATAATAAGTAATGAATAATGAAATTAATTAAATTCTGTTACTTGTTCATATTCATTGCATGTATGGCCATTCATGATCTTGAAAAAGACTTATGTATGTGTTGGATGTTTTAGATTAATTTATTGCATGAGTTGGTACTTATTATTATTAAATTTAAAATGATGGCATGTGAATCATATATCTTTCCATTATTATTTAGGACCATCATGCTCAATAATATTTTTTTCATCCCATTTTAACCAATACTTTGGTTCCCCTCACCTACATGTGAGTTATAAATTCATGTAATTAATAGATTATCCCATGTCACGTGGAGTCGATTTAACATGGAACCATAATTATACCAATTCTGGTGATACATAGGTGTAAAAGTGAAATGTTTTAAGTTATGACAAAACCCATGAAAGAAGTTATTTCACCTTGGTTCTAAGTTAATTTATTGTCTAATAATTAAATCAAGCATTAGATAAATATCAAAAATGGTTCATTTAATTAATTAGTTATTTATTTTGATGAAATTATTTATTTTATGGATGCGAGGATGCATTCAAATAAATAAATAAATTAATATTCAAATATTTAATTTAAAGAAATTTATTATTGATAAATGTTTTATCCAATTTGGTTAAATAATTAAGTAACATCCACTTAATATTAAGAAAACATTTAAAGGATAAAAGAAGACAATATTCTTGCACAATAAATTAAATAATTTAATTCTACAAAAAAGTTTTATGCAAAATGGTTAATTGATTAAGTAACATACACTTAATATTAACAAGATATGTAAAGGATAAAACAAGATAAATTTCATGCGTAATTAATTAAGACCTTAATCCCAATATTAAGGAATACTAAGCCTTTCGTTACTTGATTAGGAACAAAAGTAAATAGGACTGAGTGTTTGACCAAACATTTTTTGGATGCATAATTTTACAAAGGGAGTTATTATATTGGTTTTGGGATGGCTTAGGCAATTTAAATCATGAGGAGTATCCCTAAATATAATTTTTATAATTTAGAGGCAAGTATTGAGGAAATAAAAGTTAATATTTTAGGATTGGGGAATCCACTAAATAGATCATGGAGTTGCATACCCACTATTAGAAAAGACATGCCTACCTAAATACCTTAAAGTAGCTTGACCAACCCTTGTTGAGGTTATGCTAAGGTGAATATGGATCCTTTACTCTAGAATATTAAATAAACTAGATATTTTGAGTTCAATGGTAAAGGATATTAAGACATGATAAAAGGGTTTTGGATTTAATAAAAGCAATTAATTTATTATTTCTCACATAATTTTTAATTAAGAAAAATTATTAATTATATACTCTTTTAATTATAGAATAAAATGGAAATATCATCATCTTCATTATCCCTACGATCAATATTGTAGAAAAACACCCTCATAACTGTAAGTAACTATCAAGAGTGGTTCATATTTCTTCGGGTTATTCTACACCATGAATGGAAACCTTACATTCTATAATCCTCAATGCTCGATCTAGCTGCTAAGGAGGAGAGTGATGAAAAGTTCATTGTCTACAAAAAAATATTTGATTGATGCAGTAGACATTCAATGTTTGAAGCTTTCATAAATGTATAGTAAAATCATGAACTCTAACGAAATCATGGATGCATATATCATGCTTGTGTATCTCCATAGTATTTACTAGAATAGATCTAGATAATAATATTTTGATATTTCCAAGGAGCTCTTTTAGAGAAATCTTGGAGAGGGTTCCCTAGTTGGACCTCATGTAGTCAAACACATTAGCTATATTAAGCACCCATAGTTTCTAGGATTTAAACTCCCTAAAGAACTATGAATAAATATCATTATTTCATCACTCCCTTAGAGATTATTTGTAACACCCCAATATTTAAGGAATTAGTCTCTTTCTAATTAATTTAATCTTCTTATATTTTTCATTTCACACAATACTAAATATTTCTTTTTATATTTTAAAGCACCATGTTATTCTTTCATACACTACATGAAACACTTAGATTATATTATGGTACATGAAACAATAGGATTTTATTATATTACATGCAATACAAAGTCCCTTTGATATCTTGTGTTACATGTAAGGACAAGTTTTTACCATACTAAAATATAATATTAATATGTTTATTAAAATATTATAATATCTACAATTTAGATGTTGTTATAGAAGTTACAAATAAGATTAACTAAATTATGACAATATTATTTACACATGTAAATAAGTTTAATCCTTCAGTTATCAATTACTATAAGTGAATATAAAAAATATTTGAAAATAAATAAATTACTTTTCTATGAAAACTATTTTTCTAATAGAACTATTTTTCTATGTACAATTTTTTTTTGTCTCGATAAATTAAACAAAACACTTTTGATTAATGTTTTAAATGAAATTTATATATTATATATTAAATAAATATTTTTATACTTATCCAATATATTTTGTAGGTATACGATAAGAATAAATCCAATTTTATGAATAAAAAGATGTATTCTTACAAAAGTTAATTTTATCACCTTTTAATGGTGAACCCGTTTTAAATTTATTTTTTCAGACTTTTATAATTTTTATTTGAAATAATAAATTTCATTTTTTAAATATAAATATCATAATTTACTTTATGTGAATTTTTTAATTTTTCTGAGAACTTTTATATTTTGATGAATAGTGAATAATTTTAAATTTTAGTTAAAAATTACATTTTCGTCCAATTTATTTTTATATTTAAATTTTGTTTTAATTGTGTTTTAAGTATAATTAGATCAATTTCATATAATTTTAAAAAAATTAGATCATTTAAAATAATTTCACATTAAATTTGCATATAAAGACATAACAAATGTTTTGATATTTTTACTTTAAAACTCCGCTTTGTCATCCCGTCAACGAGTTTAATTTTAAATTAATTTTTGTCACTTATGTGATTTTAATTTATAAAAATGGATTCCATATTTATAATAATAATAATTTATAAATTATAATAAGGTCAACTTAGTTTTTTACCAAAACTATTAGTGAAAGTGCTTAAAAATAATTACAGCGATTAAGAGAAAAATTATCTTAACAAAGGACTCAGTATTAAAATTAAGACCCAAAATGACCTAGAAACTTTTCAAAAATCCATTTACTATTCCTATTTTGAACCTATTATCCCTTTTATCTAATTTGGACCATTATTGTATCCACTTTACATGGGAAAATCATGGATGGAATTCCCTCTTCAAAAATTTACAAGAATGTCACTCCTCTACTATAAAAAGGCACTCACCCATCCCACTTATTCACACCTCTAAAACCCTTTGGGTAAAAAATATCTAATAAAATAAGCTCCAAAAATACCTAAATTAATTATATAAGAATTACTTGTTCATAAATCTAACCAAGGAAGCCCTTTGGTGGAAACCAAAATGAGTTACCCAAAGAAGAGGTAACATCCTTCCTCAAGATCTTTTGTCTTATTTTCATTAACCATCCCTTAAAATATTCTTATTTTATGATTATATAATAACCCCAGTGTACAAAATATACTTAGATTTTTTTATTATAAAGTTTAAAACAATAATCACACACATACATCCATCTATTTGGTAACGAACTTACCATTCTTATGTACGGTGAACTACCACCTCACGAAATGATGTTGTTAATGTTTTACTTTACCACCTATCATGGTTGGGAATTTTGATGGGTACTCTATTTGTAAATTATATATATATGATATATATGATATATTTATTATTATGAATATACTATATAACTCATCCCTTCATGCTTCTCATTTTGTGTAAATACAATAATTTCGTTTGGGGAAGTGTGGTCTACCATCTCCTAAAAGTGATGTGTTTCGTTCACAATCTACATGGAATTTATTAAGGATATGTTTAGTGAAATTATATGATATATATGACAGAATAAATATACTATAATGATATTATATATAAACACATATTTCATTTACTTACTTTCTTTCAGTATGATAATAAAACAGAAACAATGTTCTTGCATACGCAAGACCTACCATCTCTATGAACGATGTATTCCATTTCATATATATATATATATTATATTGATTATTATAAATACATATATAATTAATATATATGATATTTATATCATGTTTCACATTCATTAAATAATTAAATCAGTATCGATGTAATATTATCAGGAATAACAAGTTGAAACATGTACAGAAAACAAAGTAGATATTACTTGAAACGTAACATTAACATGGAGTTGTTAATGAATGGGTAATATAAATTCATAAACAAATAATATGTGCAGTTAGATATAATAATATGGTTCTTTTTAAGATTTATAATTTAATTATATTTAATATACAGGAGATTTTAACTTGTATGAATAAAGTCAAGACATAAGGTAAGATAATTTCATCACCCTTTTTATTTCTGTGAGATAAATGCAATATTCAAAGTTTATTTATTTTGTGTTGTTTGTATACATAACATAGATTTATTATATGAAAATTATAATAAAATTTATGTGTATTTACATATCCATTTTATGATATTTATCTCATGGGGTTTATGTTTCAAAAATTACCAAATCAGTAATGAAATTTTGTCTCAATTTGCTTTGTTTGTGACACATGCCTGATTATGAATATATATTCTTTTAAAATGTGTATATAATTACATTTTATATGTTATATAATTAAACTTTTTATATTAGTGATATTTTAAGATTCATACAATTTTATTTTCTTACATGGGGAGTATAATTCAATGTTACCAAGTTATAAGAGTTTACTGAAAGAATCTCATCGTTTATCGTGATTATTTATGATTATGCTTACATAGATGAAATATAATGATAAATATATCAATATAAATCATGGATTTTCTTCTCCTATATATATTCATTATTTATTCATGTATTAATACCATTTTTCTAGTCTTTTTTACTTAATATAATTAAAAAAAATGTTTTTATAAAAATATGACTTCATTTCTCCTTTCAGTTGAAATAAGTGTTAATTAAAAACTGTGTTTTATAGAAAAATTATAAAAAATTATTTAATATTATCCTATTATTTGTAAAGTAAATTTTTAACCATGTTTTACCCTATCAAAAAACGTTTTTAAAAGGAAAATTCTTATCATTCTTTTCAGAAAGTAAATTTTCTAAACTTTTATGGTGCAAAACGAATGTTTGGCATGTACACACTTACCCACTATCATGAATATATTTTAATTGAGGCAACCATTGTATTTTTAAAAGGATATTTTTTTAATGATATATTTTTTCCTAATATTATATAAATTTGATGATTTTATAATGGTTTTCCTAGAAAAAGAGTTTTCAAAAATTGTTTTATGATTAAAAAGTGTTTTCTATGATTTTAAAAGTTTTATTTATATGTTTTCAAATGGTTGTATTCAAAGAAAAAGATTTTCAAAAGGTTTTCAAGATTCATATTTAGTTTTTATGGTTATTTTCAAGTGAAATGGTCTTTAAAATGTTTTGTGTTTTAAAAATCATTATTCAAGGCATAAAGGATATTTTCCTCATGAAAAGTTGATTAGCCACGAAATAAGTCTAATATTAATTATTTATATATATAATATTCATGTGCTTTATTATTCATAAACCCCATTTTAGATCATTTTACACTTTGAACATTGATTCATATTATGTTTGTAATTCCCTCTTAAAATTAACTATTACATGGTAAATTTTTGAACCGCTCCTAAAATACAAAATGGTATTGATTATATTTTAATATTTAATTTTAATGTTTATAATTACATTTGGAACAATTAGTTCTTTTGGATTACTTGAAGATTCATATTGGAAGACCACCAAATTTGGCCTGGAACAAACAACATTCTTGGTGAAGTGAACTGGACAACAGCCCAATAAAACTACAGTATTGGCCAATATCTAAGCCCAATGATTTTAATAATTTAATTAAATATAGAGGAAATCATGGATAACATTACATAAAATAGTTAGAAGATCTAATTCGGATGTTTTAATGGAGTTACATGCAGCCCAAGTTGGAGATAAAATTCTGGTCTATATTCTGTGGCCTAGAAAAACATATGCCCAATTAAATCATATCTCAGAAAGAAAAAATTATTTTGGGATGAAATTTTACAGAGATTTATTAGAAATATAAAGATTCATTTTTCTATTCATTGGACCACTCTGATTTGGTCATCTAGAAGGTTATATCGGTGCCTCTGTTCGGTGGATGCAAGCTAGCTGCAACTTCAGGTCAATGGTGGAAAAGTTTCTTATCCCTTAGTTTCCACCACCCTAAACCCATGACCATTAATTGAGGAGACTTGGGAAGATGGGATCTCTACCTGAGGCTCCAAAAATTATTTTTTAAGGCAGTGTTTTTTGATGATTTAATCATCTTTGAGCATTGTTTCATTTTAATGTTATGCCGTCAAATTGATGTTGTAATCACATTCCTTCCATTGTAAGTTCTTGAATTTCCTTAGCCTCTTTATGGTAGTTCTTCATATTCTCTTTTTTAAATTATTCTTATTATCACTTTGATAATGTTTCCTCAAGGTGTGAACATTTTCACCCCAAACCTTTTGAGATTATCACACAACGGTGGAATGATCATTATTTCGTTGTTTTTTACGTCTCCAATTCTTCCCTCATGAGTCTACTTCCCACTTCCATTGAAACCATATGATCAATGGAAGGCTAAAAAAATTATGGGTTGATAAAAGGGAGTATTAAGGGTCTAGATTTTAGGTTATTTATCACTCCATTAACCTATAATCACTTCTTTCAAATGATATTTTTATTTGATGATTTTAAAACTTCTTCATCCTTATTGAATTTAAATGCCACACACTTCAAGTGCTAATACAAAAATTTACCTTGGAGTGGTCATAAAAATGATCCTCCAAGTGTAGAGGTAATTAGTGTTAAATTTTGTTGGTATGAACCAATTAGTTGTGAAGTTGTTTTATCTCCTTGAATGAACTCATATCAAATATAAGAAATTGAAATCACAAAAGAGGAATTTTATCCAATCCACGCCTTGTAATAACCTAGGATAAACCCTTCTTTTAAATTGAAATCACATAAATATATTATTTATCCTTAAAACCAATATAAAATCAACCCAAGTTATCCAATTAATATAAAAACAATCCACATAATTTACGTGTCTGTAGGTTACTTCTTAGGTCTCTGAGGATTCGACAACCCAAGCTAAACTACAAGCGACTGCTTAACCCTAAAAACTTTTTAATACACATTTATCACCAAGAAAGCTTATACAAAACAATCATGAAACCCATTAAAATATCTTAATTCAAGATATTTTCATAAGAATATCCAAATCCCATTCCCATTACTTTGTTCAAATTCATCACTATATTTCATCCAATATCAATTTAGTATGAGGATGTGTTGTGTATCACAATAAACATGGGGGTTCATCTTTATTAAAGGGGAAATTATGAAAGTGATAGGTGGAATAAAATTTTCACATTGAGATGAGTATTCAAAATTTTCTTTTCATCCCACTTCTTTATTCTCACCCCCTCACTCCAATGGAAGGAAATTTTGAACATATCCAAACCTGGGGAACCTATCCCTACTTTGATAACCCAACCCCCTGTCTGATGTACAATGACCATCCTAGTTTTTACTGGTGTGATCATAAACAACCTAATGAACCACAATGTTTTAAATCATATGATCCACAAAACATTCAAACATATAATGAGTTTCAATCCACACAAGGCCAATCTGAACACCATCCTGTGTAATTCCAACCACATAATTATAAACCTGGAATAGAACATTTGGATTAACCCGTTATCCCTCCTGATCCACATCCATTTCTTGAAAAACCATGTCAAAAAATGGAGATAATTAATTTTGAGTTTTAATCATTGAGATTTGAACTACAAACCTTGAAACGGTTATAGAACCCATTCCCACTCATGTTATCCCTTCCTCATCATTAATTGAAGACTCTTTTCTCCCACAAACCTCTCATGAATTTATTGAAGAACCATCCTTTGGATTTGTGATAGATAAAGAGGATAAATGAGTTTTTTAAGGTTCTTTAAATAAAGAGGAAATTGATTTTTTAGATTCAAAAGAGGAGAATTTGACATCATGGATTGAGTGTCATGAATATAACTCTATTGATGATTTTTCAAAAACATTAATCACTAAAACATTAATAGAAATCACAAACTTTGAGTCCATAAACATTCCGAGCATTGATATTTCCAATTTGGTAGTTGAATATTCTATTCAAAAGAAAAAAATTTGATGAGAAATTTGGAAAACGAAACTGAGTTGGATTCAAAATATCAACCTGTGTCTGAATGTCCTATCCAAACCAAGCTCAAAATCATTATCCTTAATTACCTGCTCAATTATACCATCATAGGGTATAATCATGGCCATTAAATTATAATTAATTCTTCTCTTTAAACAAAAAATGTTTGAATGAACATTTATGTCTTTAGAAAGAATATAGTGGAAACTGGATCAACCATTTATGATATTCCTTGGATTTTCCCACTCATTTTAGAAAATAGGTTTATAAATGACACAAATTATAGAAAAATAAATATCAATAAAGTAGAAGTTGAGAAATATGGGGTCCTTAAAATTTTAAAAGTTGGTATTGGGTTAGTTTGGGGTCCATGTCGGGCTAATGACATTAAATAAAAGCGCTACATGGGAGGCAACCTGTGGTTTTCATGTTTCCAATATTTTTGAATAATATTTATTTTTCAAATAGGATTAATTAATAGTTTTTATAATAAAAAAAATTAGACTTTTGACCTATTCTTCTATTATGAGTATGGATGTGTATTAAAGGGGAGCACCATATTCATCTGTGTCATGTGGTGTGATCCCTGAGTAATACATTACCAAAAAAATTTAAAAAGAATACAATGTATCATCAGTTTAATTCTATTTTTATGGGTTTTTAGATTAAAACAATATATATATATATATATATATATATATATATAAAAGGACACATTTTAGGTTGTGGGGAAAACCCTGTAACAACCGGCGAAGCCGTGAGGACCCGAACCCGAGACCAAAGGGAGATAGGGGCATACACTTACCACTGAACTACAACTTATAGTGCTTACTTATTCTATACTTTTTTGTATATATACTTATATATATATATATTAATATATATGTAAATATATATTGTTTTATTTTGTTTTTTTCCTTTTTCCACTAGGGAAATCTGCGAGGGACATGTATATCAAAGGACTAATCAGGAGTGTCATGAACTTCAACTTCAAAAAAAACCTGGTGAATTTATTCCATTTTTATTATTTCAAATTCCTTTTAGAACTACTCTTCTCTACCTCTACCCCCTTCTAAATTTTATTTTCTTTAAACACTGGGGACAATGTTATTTTAAGTTTGGGGGGGGTAGATGAAATAAAAAAATTGCTTTTTTGTGAAACAAATGATTTGAAAAAATTGTGTGCAAATGGAAGGAAAAATTCCTTTACCTTTGAACATGATAATTCAAATTGAAAACATTGAAACCGAATATCAAATAATTTAGCATGCCCTGATTCTGATTTTAATCCGTGTATAATTTCATGAGAATAGATTTTGGAAAGTGCGGCTGTCCAATGTGATATTTCATCGTTTATATTTTCATCCAAATAAGAAAAGTCACAATGCACATCCTTTGGATAGTGGGGTATTAGTTTGAGTTCATTGGAACTCCCAAATAAATAGCATAGGTTTTTTGATCATTTTAGTTTCATACGAGTATTAAAAAAAAATGAAAAAAAGACAATAAATTACACGCAGAGCAATGAAATGACATAATATGTGGAGTTTGGCACTTGGGGATAATGATTCAATAGTTTTCTGGCATAGAGTTAGTAATTTTTTCTATATTTGTGGTAATATGATTTTTTTGATAGAGTTAACTCGAGATAATGCCTGTGTATGTGGGATTCACTTGGTGCCCTAAGGTCTTTGAGCCTAGGAGTCATCGGCAAAGTCTCACAATATGGGTTGAATCTTTTGAGTGCAATTTCAATTACCATGGAAATATTGAAAAAAATGAATACACATCTTAATGTTAAAGTGTGATTCCACCAAGCACTTCCGTCATGTCCCCATTGAATAAATATGTACCCCCATGTCTATTGTGATACACAACACATCCTTATACTAAATTGATATTGGATGAAATATGGTGTTGAATTTGAATAAAGGAAAGGGATTTAGATTGTGATATGCTTATGAAACTATCTTTTCTTAATAGATTTTTATGGGTTTCATGATTTTTTGGTATAAGGGTTCTCGGTTTTCACTATGTATTAAATTGTTTTTGGAAAATGGAATTCAAATTTCACATTTTTTTAGATATATTTATTTTGGGACTAGCAAAACACAAGTTGGGGGGGTGTAATTATCCACTGAATTAGGCTAATATTAATTGTTAATATATAAAATATTCATGTGATTTATTCTTCATAAACACTATTTTAGTTCATTTTACACTTTGAACATTGATTCATATTATGTTTGTAATTCCATCTTAAAATGAACTATTACATAGTACATTTTTGAACACATCCTAAAATAAAAAATGGTATTAATTTTATTTTCATATTTAATTTTATGTTTTCTCATTACATTGGTAATAATTCAAAATTTTAGAGTACTTGAAGATTCATATTTTAAGACCACCAAAGTTGTCCTGGAACAAACAACATTCTAGGTGAAGTGAACTGGACAATAGCCCAATCAAAATACTGTAGCGGCCAATATCCAGGCACAATGATTCTAAACATTTAACTGAATATATATTAAATCATTTATAACATTAATCCAATAGTGAGAAGAGCCAATTCAGATGTTTTAATGGATTTACAGGTGACCTAATTTGGAGATAATGTTTTGGGCCATATTCTGTGGTCCAAAAAACATATCCTACCAATTTAATCATTTCTCATAAACTAAAAATTATTTTTGGCTGAAATTTTACAGAGACTTAGTAGACATCAGGAGATTCATTTTTTTATTATATGTCCCCCTCATATTGGGCCATCTAGAATGTTATTTAGGCACATCAGTTCGGTGGATGCAATTGGATGCAACTTCTGGTCAATGGTGGAAAAGTCTCCTCTCCCTTAATTTCCACCACCCTAGGCCTACCACCATTAATTTAGGAGACTTGGAATGATGGGGGATCGACCCAAGGCTTCCAAAATTCCTATTAAAGGAAGTGGTTTTGTAGGTTTTAATCATCTTTAACTTTGTTTCATTTTAATGTTATGTTGTCAAATTGATGTTGTAATTGCATTCCTTCAATTGTATGTTCTTAAATTACCTTATCTTCTTTATAAAATTTCTTCATATTATCATTTTATATTCTTCTTATTATCACTTTGATAACATTTTTTCAAGTTTTGAACTTTTTCACACCAAACCTTGTGAGATTATCACACAATGGTGGAGTGATCATTATTTCATTTTTTTCTTTACTTCTCCAATTCCTCCATCATGAATCTACTTTATGCTTCAATTGAAACCATAGAATCAATGGGGGGATAACCCAATTATTGTTTGATCAAAGGGAGTATAAAGGTGATGTATTGGATGTTATTTATCACTCCATTAACCTGTAATCAGTTCTTTTAAATAAGATTTTTATTTCATGATTTTAAAACTTCTTCATCCTTATGGAATTTTAATGCCGCACACTTCAAGTGATAATAAAAAACTTTACCTTGGAGTGATCATAAAATTGATCCTCCATGTGTATATGTGATTAGTATTAATGTGTGTTGGTATGAACCAGTGAGTGATGAAGTTGTTTTATCTCCTTGAATGAACTCATCTCAAATATAATAAATTGAAATCACTAAAGAGGAATTTCATCCAATCCATCCCTTGTAATAACCTAGGATAAACCCTTCTTTAAATTAAATTCACCTAAATCTATTAGTTATCCTTAAAAACCATCTAAAATCAACCCAGGTTAGCCAATTCATATCAAAAAACAATCCATATAATGTACATATCTATAGGTTACTTCTTTGGTCTCTATGGATTCGACAACCCAAACTAAACTACAAGCGACCGCTTAACCCTAAAATCTTGTGTAAATTTGGGAAATACAAAAAGTGTCAAATTCTTTTTCATGATTCATTTATATTTTTTTCAAAGTGTTTTTAAGGAAAATGATTTTTAAAATGTTATATTTTTTAAAAAGTTATTTTTAATGAAAATTTATGTTCCAAGTGACCATTCAAAATCCTTCTCCATCTAAGATGACATCTTGGTTATATTTTATGCTCTACTCGGGATATGATCCAAGGATACCATTCATATTATTTATTTTAGTGTTCTATGTTTTGATGGTTTTATTTTTATTCAACTCGTTTCTCTTCATCAGGTTACACCATGATAAATGTTTATAAAACCCACTTCTTTTCATGGGTTATTTTAGGATTAAATGGTTATAAAACATAAATATCTTCCATAGGTTATGATATGATTAAATGTTTATAATAATCATTTATTTTAGGGTTTATGATATGATTTGTATGAAACCCATCAATTTTTATGGGTTATGATATGATGCAAGTTTTATTATCTTGTGGCACATGTATGTATGATTTTATTATGTGAAAGGTGGGGCCTATATCTCCCTCTAATTCGTTGGGAAAATATTTATATCTTATTAGATAATTATTTGATTCATTTCGATAGTCTTAATCCACTGTGGGAATATAGGGAAACCCAATCCACTATGAGAAGATGGGGAAACCTGATCCACTATGGTAAGATGGGGAAACCCGACCACTTATAAAAAATGGAATGCGACTAGGGAAGGTGGTGTGTTTATCCTAGTAGGTGTAGTCCCCATTAAGTTCCCGGATAAGTTCTAGAAATACATCTTGACTTATAGGGAATGATATTACATGTTTATGTGTATTCCAAAATTCCATATCTTACTCCTATGTTAAGATTTCCTGAATTATGATCTTGATTCCCATATGATTCATGCCATATGAACTGCTAGTATTTATGACATGATTCATGTTTATAATATTTGTTATGAAAGGTGTGATATTTTAATTTTTTTATCACTTTATCATACTCTTATTATCATGTTTATGCTTACATATCTTCCTAGTTTACCCATTTTTAGGATTTGATATCACCACTTTTTATGTTTCCTTCCTTAGGTTATGAAGATATATTTTATGTATGGTATGTCTAAGAGGGGTGATAGTCTTGGATAACCTAGTGTGAGATAAATTAGCTCACTCATATACAAGAGTTTATGTTTCCATATTTCCAAATTCACTAATCCAATATAATTTTTTGGTGTCTGTTTGAGTAATATATTACGTATCACAAAAAAATTATGTAATGTATATGTACATTAATCATGGATTATTATAGTTAGTATCAGAGTGAAGGTTTAGTAATCCTTTAGAAACTAGAGTGAGAAAACATTAGTAAGGTCCCTAGGAATGTTTCTAAGGATATGTCTAGGGATGTCTCTAAGGATAATTTTAAGGATGAAGAAAAGTATAGGAAAATGTACTAGACTTTTGGTAAAGGATAGAGAAAGTTATTTACTAGAATTAAATCCTTGTCTAGATACTATAATTAGATGTTGCTATAGAAAAAATGTACATAGGGGTAAAAACTCTCAAAAGGTTCATTGGGCCTGACTCAATCATAACCTAGTACACAAAAATGGGCCTTACTGTACACCTAGTTTGACACTCCTAAGGGATATGATTTGGGAATTCAGACACTCTTTACAAACCATTATGAAGGATTTAAGTAGAATATGTCTATGAATAACATAGGATAAACCTTAGGCATAATAGATTAAAGAAGTGGGATCCATGTTTTATAAATCCTATAAGTGATTTTTTTTCATGATTATGTGGTTTTCCATTATGATAAATGTTTCTCACACTATGATTTCTGGTTTTAGTTAATGGAGATAAATACATAGAACATGATTAATTATGAATGTGTTGGAATTTTTTTTATGAGTATTCAAATGAGATGATCACTGGAGTAAAGGATATTGTGATCACTCCTAATCAGTTTTCAAGAAACATGATTTTCAAAAAGTACCTTAACCAATTATCAAACTCAAAAAAGAGGAGAAATAAGGATTTCACAAAGAGTTTGGTTATTAAAAACCTTGGAGTAATGAATATTAATCATTATTTTTATGAATAATGTGAAAAGAATCACCTAAGTAACTGTCTTAGAGGAACTAGAAGATGTTTTGACTATGGAAAAGAAGGGCACAAATCAAGTAGCTGCAAAAGAAATACGAAGAGTTAGGTAAAGGAAATGGATCATAATATTAACCTTCCTAAGATGTCATCAAAGGTTAAATTCATTAAGTGTGGAATGAATAGTCATTATGAAAATCAATTTCCTATGTGGAAGTCTCATGAATGGAATTAGTAAAGTGGTATAAGTAATGGATTTTCTACTGATGACGAAGTGACCAGGAACAAAATATGAAAGGTATGTGTTTTTATAATAGTATTGTGAGGATCATGATTAAATTGAGTTTTATAAATGTTTAGACATGATTTTTATTTCATATTTTAGGAAACGGGTAATTAAGGAATAATAATAGAAGAAGTTTAGTTAATTATTTGAGATGGATGTGGGATGAATGAAGTATTTATTTTTTAGAATTCAAATATTATGTTATACAAATCATGAAATATATAAGTATTGTTAGTATAAGTTTTTCTTTAAGTATTGAAAATAATATTTTGAATGGTAATTAAGACTTTGAATAATGATATTTTTATTATGGTAAAGTAACCCTTAATGTATTCAATACAATGATTAAATTGTGTTTACCTTGGATAAAGAGATGATTATTGTGGATAAAGAAAATTGGTTAGTATCAATGACCTTATAAATAATTAAGGTTTTTTTGAAAAGTGGTCTATGTTATCATGGATGAATTTTATAACTATTTTTTAATTGAATTAATATATATGATAATATTTGGAATAAGAAACCATTCATATTTTTAATGTTTTTTTATGGTAATTGTAGTTATTAACATGTTTTAAGAGAATATACATTGAAGGTATTCACATGTCTAGAATGTGATAATAAAGAGATACTTTATAAAATATGGGCAATCAATGATAATTTTATTTAGTGGCTTTTATTCTAAAGTTTTGTATTTTTGTCTTTCAGAAGGGTTATATGGTTAACCATTTATGTAATGCTTAAGTTAAACTTTATATGATGTTTTCGAGATTAAATTATTTTATCACTACATGAGGATTTATGAATAGTGGATAACCTGTTCCAAAAAATTTGTGTTGATGGTAACTGATGATAAATGGGTTGGCTTATCATGGATCTCATGGTCTATTAGTGCTCCAAAAAATAAAACTTTTCCTTCCTTTTTAGTGAATGTGCAGAAGTGAAAATTGATCAAGGAACAACAAAGGGTGATATTGTACTAAATCAAGTAAGTATTTATTCTCATGAAAATTATTCAACTCTAGGGAAATGATCTTGAAACTGAAAAGGTTATCCTAGTACCTTCTTTTCTAATGAATTAAATGGACCCTTAAATCATTGCAGATTTATGGATTTGTGACTGTTAACATACTACTGACTTTGTTTTATATCACTATCCATCAAAACATGATGGTTATATTTCTCTTCCATGTCCATTTTTTCTCTTTACACCAATTTTATCCCATGGGAAAACCTAGTTATGAGTTACATTGGGTAACCGTTATGTTTCCAACTTTCATTTTTAAAGGATGTTTTTGTATTAATTTTTATAATGTGGATTTATAAGAAAGAAACTTTCAAGTATTTGAATTTTGATAACCCAGATGAATTTTGAGGGAGAAATTCATTTTATGTAGGGAAGAATGTAACACTGCATGATTTTATGAATTATTATTTATTTAATTAATTTAATCTTTTGATACTTTTTATTTCATGCAACAATGAATATTATTATTTTTTTATATTAAAGTACTATGTTTGGATTTCTTACACTACATGAAATAGTTATATTATCTTATGGTACACATAAATCTATTATTGTCTTGAATTACACACAATACCGAGTCAATTCGGTAGCTTTCATTACACACATGGCTGTGTTTTTACCAAACTAAAATATATTCTTAATATGATTATTAAATTATAACTATAGCTACCACCTAACTATTGAAATGGATGTTAAGAATAAGATTAAATAAATTGTGAAAATATTATTTTCATGTGTATATAAAACAAATCATTTAGTTATAAATTACTAGAATAAAATGCTATAACTATTTGAAAATTAAGAAATTACTTTTCAAAGAAAACTATTTTTCTATGAATAATTTTTTTATCTTGATAAATTAATAAAACCACTTTTGATTAGTTTTTAAATAAAATTTATATAATATATATTCAATAAATATTTTTTATACTCATCAATTATATTTTATAGGTATAAGATAGAAATAAATCAAATTTTATGAATAAAAATATATATTCTTCTAAAAGGCAAGTTTTCCACATTTTAATGACAAAACCATTTTAAATATAATTTTTACACTTTTATAAATTTTTTTAAAAATATACTAAATTTATGAATTAAAAATATCAACATATTCTTTGGCTTAATTGTTTTTATTTTTCTAAGAGCTTTCATATTTTGATAAATAGTGAATAATACTTAATTTTAGTTCAAAACTACATTTTCTTAAAATTTATTTATACTGTTAACTAATGTTTTTAATTACTTTTTAAGTATAAATAGATAAATTTTATATCAGTTAAAACAATTTAGTTTGTTCGAAATAATTTAACATTAAATTTAGATATAAAAATTTAACAAATTTTTTGACATTTTTATTTTTAAAACCTACTTTGTTGTCCTATTTGCGGGAATAATATTAAAATAATTTCTTCCACTTATGTGATTGGAATTTGGAAAAAATTGATTCAATATTTGAAATAATAATAATTTATAATTTATAATAAATTTAACATATTTTTTTTTCAAAAAATATTAGTGAATGTTATTAAACATAATTAGAGTAATTAAGAGAAAAATTAGCTCAATAGAGGACTTAGCCTTAATCTTAAAACCCAAATGACCTAAAATATTGTCCTAAATCCATTTTATGGTAATAAGTTTGCCCTATACTACCTTGTATCTATAGTTTACCATTATTGGATCCACATGAAATGGGGAAAACGTGGTTAAAATTCCCTCTTCAAAAAGTTACAAGAATTCCACTCATCCCCTACTACAAAAGGAACTCACCCCTACAACTTATTCACACCTCTAAATCCATTTTGATCAAGAAAAATCTAATAAAATAGTCTCCAAAAATAATCCCTTAATCCTAAAATCCTTTTTTGGGCATAATCTTTCCATGTAACCCCTTTGGTGCAAACCAAAAGGAGTTACCCAAAGATGAGGTTACAACCTTCCTTAAGCTCTTTTGTCTCATTTTCATTCTCCACCCATTCATATATTCTTGTTAAATGATTACATAATAACCTCAGTATCCTAAATACACAAACATGTTTTTATTATATGGTTTATGTTTAATCTTACATGCACTTCCATGTAATGGGAAATGAACTTACCATTCTTGTGTACGAAGAGCAAACGCCTCATTAAACGATGTTGTTCGTTTTTCCTTTACCACCTATCATGGTTGGGAATTATGATGTAAACTATCTTTTTAAATGATATATATGATATATATGATATATTTATTCTTCTTTAATTATTATATAATACATACCATCATGTTTTCTATTTTTTGTAAATACGATAATTTTGTTTGGAGAAGCGTGGACTACCGTATCCTCAAAGCGATGTGATTCATTCAGTCCCTACATGGAATGTATTAAGTATGGATTTAGTGAAATTATATTATATATATTAAATAATAAAGATAAATTAATGATATTATATATATAAATATATTTCACTTTCATTTTTTTATTCAATATGACAATAAAACGGAAACAACGTTCATGTGTACATACGGCCAACCATCTCCATGGATGGTGTATTACATTTCATAATTATATAGTATATATATTATTGTAAAGAAATTTATATGGAATATATATTATATTTATATCATTATTTACATTCTAAAAATAATTGAATCAATATCTAAGTAAGAGTATAAAAAATAATAAGCCAAATAATATTTGAAAAACAAAGCATTTATTTCCTAAAATGTAATATTAACATGGATTTTTTAATAAAAGGGTAATATAAAGTCATAAAAATAATATATGGTGTGATATTTAATCATATGGTTCTTTGGTATATTTATAAAGAACATATGTTTATTATATATGATGTTTGATCATGTACGAATAAAGTAAGACTTAAGTTAAGGGAATTTCATCTCATTTTAATTTCCATGAGATAAATTTATTATTAACGACTCATTTACTTTGTGTGGTGTGTATAATTCCCATGGATGCATTATATTATTATTAAAATTAAATTTATTGGTATTGGAATATCTATTTTATGATCTCTATTTCATTGGGTTTTATGTTTCAAATGTTATCAAATCGGTAAAGTAATCTTTTTCAAATTTGTCTTCTTTGAGACACATGCCATGTTACACCCCTATATTATTTTACAAGGTGAATATACTAAAATTTGACATGTTATAACATAAAAATAATTATTTTAATTATATTTTAATCTTTATGTAATTTAATTTTCTTACGTGGGGTGTATAATTAAATGTTTCAAAGTTGTAGGAGTTTACTGAAAGAATCCCATCATTTATCAAGATTATTTATGATAATGGTTCCATTGATGAAATATTATTATCCATATCTCAAGATAACTCATGAATTTTTTATCCTCCATATATTCATTATTAAATAATGAAGTAGTACCATTTCACCACTCTTTGGTACTTAAGATAATTAAAAAATGTTCTCATTAAAATATGAATTTATTTATCCTTTCGGTTGGAAATATGTGTTCTTTAAAAATAATGTTTTCTGAAAATTTTATGAAAAATGTTTTACTATTATACTATAATGTCTAAATTAAATTTTTACCCTTGTTTTAACATTTTACAAAATGGTTCTAAAAGGTATCTTATTTTCATTTTTTGATCAATGAACTTTTCTAAACTTGTAAGGTGAAAAAGGAATGTTCGACATGTATAAACTTACCAACCATCATGACTATCATTTAATTGAAGATTTATTTATATGTTTATAAGGTTATTTTTTTAAAGATTTTTTTTCTAATATTCTATAAATTTTTTTTATTTTAAAATAGATTTCAAATATATTTATTTTTTAAAAAATAATTTATGTTTAAAAAGTGTTTTAAATGATTTTCAAAGTTTCATTTATATGTTTCCAATAGGTTATTTTAAAAGAAACATTATTTCAATGATTTATAAGATTATATTATAAGATTTAAATGAATTTTAAATGATTTTATTTTTCAAAATGTTTAAAAATTTATCTATATGTTTTCAAGGTTATTTTCAAGTAAACTGGTATTTGAAATGTTTTATGTTTTAAAATCATTATTCAAAGAGTAAACGATTTTTTCATCAAGAAATGTGTTAAATTATTTTCATTTTTACTTTATTTGGTTTAAATGTGTTTTCATGGAAAATAATTTTGAAATTGTTATATTTTTTAAAAAGTGATTTTCAAAGAACATTTATGTTCCAAGTGATCTTTAAAAATCCTTCTCCATATAAGATGAAATCATTGGTTATTGTTAATGATTTACTATGGATATGATCCAAGGATACCATTCATATTATTTATCTAAATAGTTTATGTTTTTATGAATTTATATTTATGAAACCCATTTCTCTTCAACAGGTTATACCGTGATAAATGTTTATGAAACCTACATCATTTCGCGGGTTATTCTAATATAAAATGATTATGAAACCTATATATCTTCCACACTTTAAGTTATGATTAAATGGTTATGATAACCCTTCCATTTAATGGGTTATGATATGTTTTTTGTAAAACCCATCACTTTTTATGGGTCACTATATGATGCAAGTTTTATTATCTTGAAGAAGATGTATATATGGTTTTATTATGTGATGGGTGGGATCTATATCTCTCTCCAATGAATTTGGTAATGATTTTTATCTCATTAGATAACGATGTGATTGAATTTGATGCAATTAATCCACTATGAGAATATGGGGAAACTCGATCCACTTTGGGAAGATGGGGAAACCCGATCCACTATGGGAAGATTGAGAAACATAATTCACTATGGATAGATAGGGAAACCTAATACCTTACAAGTAAAGTAATGAAAATGTGGATGGTGGTGTGTCCCTCTCAGTAGGTTTAGTCCCTATAAAGTTCCATTATATTTTATATAAATGAATATTTACTTATTGGGAATGATATTACGTGTTTATGTGTATGCCACAATTCCTTGTGTTACTCCTATGTTATGATTTCGTGGACTATGCTCTTGATTCCCTCATGATTCATACCTTATTATCTGTTAATATTTATTCGATGATTCATGTTTATGATCTTTGATATGCATGGTATTCTCTTTTAATGTTATGATCATGTTCTCATACCCTTAGACACATGTTTATGCTTACATATCTCCCTTGTTTATCCTTACTAAGAATTTTAGCTCACCCATTTTTCTATTTTCTTCCTGAGTTTATGAAGATATATTTTATGTATGGTATGTATAAGAGGGGTTATAGTCTTGTATAACCTATTGGTAGATAATCTAGCTCTCACATGTACTGGTGTTTTGGTTTCCATGTTTTCTAAGGAACTAAACAAATACGGTCTTGAGGTGTCTGTTTGTGTAATGCATTAAGTATTCCAATAAAATTATGTAATATATATGTACATTATTCCTATGTCATTATATTCTATAGAATTATCCTAAGATTTATTATTAACAAAATTTATGAGTCTCTTCTAGATCTTTTTGCTCTTATTATCCAAGTAGATAAGGATATAAAGTGCAAAAACCCTTCTGTCCTTATGGTGAACATATGAAAAGGGTACGCAAGTAGATTTAAACCCAAATATTCTTCACATGCTTCTAAGAATAGTAAGATTAATGTTAAATCAAGGGAAATTGATTATGTATATCTTTTATGTGGAATGTAGGGCCAATGGAAGAAAAAAAAACCCAACCAAAGAAGAAATGGGAAACTTTAGGTACATTTGTTATCAATTGTAATTTATCTGTTTCTAAAAACTAGTTATTAAATATAGATTTTGGTGCTCCCATATGTATTAAAATACTATAACCATGTAGATTCCAAAATATTGTCTTAGGGGAGGTAGATATATGAGTATCAAATGGAGATAAACTCACTATTGTAGCTATCGGGGGCCACCACCTCATGTTGCCAACCAGAATGATCTTGGTTTTAAAACGTTGTTATTATGTGATATCTGTAACATAAATAATAATATATATAACCAAACATTATATGAGTGAATTTTTTTTCAAATTTTAAAATAAATATTTATTATTTAATAGTTATTTCATTTTTTATGGTAAGTAAAATTTAAATAATGATCTTTATCTGTTGGATTACACGAACCATGTAATGGAAATCGATAATAAAGTTACTTCACATGACTCATGCAACAGACAACTTTGTCATCACTGAATAGGTCATTTAAATGAAATGAACTCGAGTAAATTACATCAATATTGATATTTATATTCTTTTTAACTAAAAGCACTTGGTGTATGAAAGAAATGTTTACAAGGAAAAATGACCAATTTCACATTTTATGGGAAAGTTGAACGGGATAAATAGATTCTTGAATTAGTTCATACCGATTTGTGTGGACCATTTCCTATTAAAGTAAGGGGTGGGTACTCATATTCATAAATTTTACTAACAATTTTAGTAAATATGTATATGTATACCTAATAATGTATAAGTCATATTATTTTGATAAAATCAAGGAATAAAATAATTATTTTGAGAGCTATTTTGGTAGAAAGATTAAGAAACTCTACTCAGACCGTGGTAGAGAATAAATTAATCAAGACTTTATTGAATAATTACGGGAGTTTTAGATCTTATAACAACTCAATACTCCTTACACAAATCAGTGGAATGGTGTAAGTGAAAATATTAATCACACCTTGTTAGACATAGTGATATCAATGTTGGGTCATGTGAGTCTTCTATTATCCTTTTGGGGATACATATTACAAATAGTAGCACATATACTAAACCAGGTACCAACTAAATCGATAAATGGTATTCGATATGAATATTGGAGTTTAATAAAATCCATGTCATCTCATTTAAATTTGTGGTGAACTGAAAATTTTGTTAAAAAGGTAACAAACTTTCACCCCGATGCACAAAGTGTACCTCTATAGGATACTCAAAGGAAACAAGGGAATATTACCTATATAACCAATCAGAAAAAAGGTTATACTGGAAATAAACACCAAATTCCTTGTGATGGAGCCCATATTTAATAGAAATAGTGCGATAGAGATAGTATTTGATGAAGTCAAGGATCAAGGAACACAACATTTGATACAAGAAAAAATTTCACAAACCCTATGGAAGAAAAAACTATTCCAAAGAGACAAGTACTATGTTGGAGTAAAATAGAGGTTAGATAACTAGAATATTATGGTTTTCTAGACACCAATTGTGATGAATCATTATTAGTTGATAATAATGATCCTTTAACCCAAAAGGAAGTAGTATGTGGAACAAATGTTTTAATGTGGAAAGATACCATAAATTCTGAAATGGATTCCATGTACCAAAACCATGTCAGGATTTTATTATATTTTATATTATGTGTAAATATAATTGGTTGAAAATGGATATTAAAGATGAAATTGGACATGTAAGGACAAGCTAGTACCTATAAGGACTGACTGTTTAAAAAAGGGTTTAAACAGTGTCAAGTCATTGATTATGATGATATCTTTTTAATAGTTTCAATGGTAGAATCCATTAAAATTATACTTTCCATTATGGATTACCATGACTATGATATTTGGGAAATATATGTCAAAACAACCTTCCTTAATGGGAACCTTTCGGAAGATGTGTATATGACACAACCCAAAGGATTTGTATCTCCAAAAGATTCTAATAAGATAAGAAGATTGAAAAAATCCATTTATGGATTAAATAAATAATCTCAGTCATGAAACATTAATTTTGATGAATCTATAACATTATTTTGATTCATAAGGAATGAGTGTGAGACTTATGTCTACAAATAGTTTAATGGGAGTGAATTCATTTTCTTGGTAGTATATGTTGATGACATATTACTCATAGGAAACAAAATACTAGTTTTACATCTTGTTAAGATGTGGTTGAATAAATGATTCTCCATGAAGGACTTAGGCGAACCGACATATATTCTTGGGATCAAGATCCATCATTATAGATCCAAGAGGCTTCTCGACCTAAGTCAAAGTACATACATTAAGAAGATACTAAAGAGATTCAGTATGAAGCAATCTAGAAGGATATTGTTTACAATGTCACTTGGTATTCATCTTTCTAAGAAAATGTATCCCTAGAAACATGAAGAAAGAAATAGAACAGAAAGGATTATAAACACATCAGCAATTGGGTCATTCATGTATGATATGATATGTACAAGGCTAGATGTTTTCTTGGCATTGAGTGTGGTAGGTAGATATCAAAATTATCTAGGTGACCCCCATTGGATGGTAGTCAAGACTATCCTTAAGTATCTAAGGTTTAACAAGTATATATTCCTAGTCTATAGAGGATATGAATAACGACTCATCAGAATATATATAGATGCTAGTTTCAAAACTGATCAATATGTTATGAATTCAAAAAATGAGATATATATTCATTTCAAATAGAGGTGATGTGAGATGGAAGTGCTGAAAGTAGGATGTGTTCATAGATTCTAAAGCAGAGTCTGATTATATTTCAACTATTGACGAAACTAAGGATGTAGTATGGATGTGAAACCTCATCCAATAACTAGCTGTGGTACTTAGAATAAGAGATTATATCACACTCTATTGTTGTAATATTTAAACAGTGGATCTTTAAAAAGAGATAAGGTCACATAAATAGATTAAGCACATAATTCAGAAGTATCATATATTGAGGGATTTTGTTTAGAGAGGTGAGGTTCCAGTGAGAATTATTTCCATGTAAGATAACATGACAAACCACTTGACTAAAGCCTTGACTTAGAAGAAACATGATTATCATGTGAGGTATAGTAGATTGAAAGGCATATGTAGTTGTATCTAGTAAAAGTTAAAGTTTGTTAGAGTTTTTGAACATATATCAACTAATTATAATTTTATTACACATATGTTTGATGTACTGAATATTAAATTAAAATCTTATTACGTATTGTTCATTGTTTTTTCTTGAATTTAATTTCACAATGTTCTAGAATATTTCTATCATTGACAAGGTCATAATTGTTCCCCACTATGATGAGAACCTTGAAGTTCTATGATAATATTCTTAATATAGTTTTGTGGATAGATAATATACTATTATGAGACACATAATATTTAGACCATCAGGTGAGAGTGAATATAAGTAGAAGATGCTTCTTCTTATGAAGTTTACACAAGGTAATATCTAAGATAGGAGATTATGAGAACTAATATACCAGTAATAAATTCACATGTTTTGGTGTTATCAGATATTCCTATATGTGAACATGTGTAATGGTCCTTTGACTTAAGAGTATCAATAATGTATGTCATGTATTGTGAACTTAGATTTACTAACCAAAACTACCATGCCATATGTTTGTGGGAAGTAGGGTATGTAGGGTTCATCATAATTGACATTTCATTAATGGATAAGTTGGGGAAGTATTTGTCCATTCCATATTTATGGAAGCTTATATCTCAACTCGTTGATTGGAATAGAACCGTCACATTAAATTCCATGGCCATGGTGTAATGACATGATTATTTCAGATAGTCAAAGAAAAACTCATTGATTAAATAGGCTAATGACACCATCATACAACCTACTTGATGAGATATTGTAAAAATGGATTTTATTAAAAAGTGAGAATTTGTATTTGGTCATTCTCGTTGTAATATTAAGTTATTTCTCTTGATTTCCTTAACATGTTTCCAGAGACTAATCTTGTCGTTTAGGCAAGCTCTCTTTATTCTATTGAGAAAGAATCCTAAGAGGTCACACACTATGTGTTTCTGTTGATATCGATTAAATTCTATTGGAATTTAATTATTGAAATAATATTATCATCAGTATAGAGGAATAATTTTGTTCAAGTTTTATTTTTCACTAATAATCATAAGGTAATAAATAAATAAATATTTATTTATAAATAATATATTTGATTACATAAATATATATTAAATTTTTATTCACTAGGTTGTGAGTGAAATATTTATTTTATTTATTGAATATTTTAATAAATAATTATTTTTTGGATTGTGAATGAAATATTTATTTATTAATAAAATATTTATTCAGGTATTTAATAAATACCGAGGAGTTAGAACGAACCAATACTACGTCAAGTGATAAATAATTATTGACAAGATTATAAATATTTTTTTTCAATTTTCACAAGTTGGAGCACTCCAAAAAATAATAATATTACAATTATTATGTGAAATAGGGTTTATTAAAATTTCTAAATGTTAATTAATGACTAAAATGAAATTAAATAATATTTTAACCTAAACTCTAACTCTATAAATATATATTCATGTCTATTGTATATTGTATCCAAAAATTGAGAATATAGATTTTTTGAACACAATGAATTATCTCTCAACTCCTCCTTCCCTTTCACTCTCAATAATGAGAAGCATAATAGATATTTATTCAAGGAAGAATAATTAATGATCAAGAATGAACAATTCAAGACATTCAATTCTCCACACTAGCACCCGGTGATCGAGTGGTGTTTCTTGAAGATCATTAACATGTGGATGAACACTAGAGGGATTCTATCCTTGTATCCTCACATCACAATGAATCCAATATTAAAGGGTATTTTCTAATGATAAATAATCACCAAGGAAGAAAATTTCAAATCCCACGTATTCATTTCTTCAACTGTTAAATAAATAAATTATAAATGTTATGTAAAAAATCCTCACTTGTGGTTTTGGGAAACGATTATCAAAATAAATTTTAATAAATCACCCATAATAACATTACACAATGATTTAGATTTCTATCTGGGAACACCCATAACAAAATTTACATGATTATTTGGGAAAAAATGAAATAAATCCTAATTAATAATCAAATAATTACCCATATAAAGGAATGTATTGAATAATTTTGCCTTATATCATGAATAAAATAAAATGCTTGAAGAAAAAATTTCATAAATGAAAATAAAGAATGTATTACCCCATAAATAGAAGGGATAGTAAGCTTGTTATAGAAGTGATAAACACACAAATATATATATATATTATAAGCATTCCATATCATTTAATAGATATATAAAATGAGTTATATAGAGAAATGTCATAACCCTAAGAAAAAGGGTGGTTTGGAGAGATCCCTTACCTTATGTCTGTATCCATTTTCCACTTACACATAATGTACTGGAAAATAAAATTATACTCATTAATTAATTAATAAAGAACCATTTCAATATATATGTAAATTTTTACAGTTTTATTATGTTCATTTATGTCCATTTCAATGAAATATATTGTTTAATTTTGTTGTTTCAAGAGCGTTTGTTTCATTGTTCCAAGGTCGGATCACTCATGGATAATTATTTAAGTTATTTAAAAATGGGGATACAACTCCAGAAGTTAAATAAAATAGTATTAATAAAATTATATAAATTAAAATGGTTCCATGTAACTATATTTTTTTCAACATATTGATGATCCATTTATTAAATTGTTAATGTTACTTGGTTAGTTCATTTACACGGTTATCTCGATCATCAAAAATTAAATTAATTTTAATTAATATTATGGAAATATATTGATCAAAAAACAAAAAAAAGTTTTAATATAATTATTATAATCTTATTTAATAATAATAACAATTTTATGACCAACCTTTAAGGTGGTGGAGGAAAAAAAGTGTGTTTTCCATGGAGGTGGTGAACCAACGATATTGTAAACAATGATTTTGTTTTAGAAATAAAGGAGGGGAGCATTTAATATGTATATAACACCATAATAACTACATATTAGTATATTTAGAATACATATGATACTATGTTTCTGTGTATATAGATTATGTGGGGTGGTAGAATAATAATAAAATTGAAAGAGATTAGTCTAAAACCTTACATCTTCCTTTAGTCCCCTCATTTTAAGCTACGCCATAAGGAACCTTGAAATGGTATTTAGATGAAAAAATAACTAAGAATTGGGGATGAGGTTTATTAAGAGATTTGGAAAATTTTTTGGCAATATCCAAGGCATAAATTCTATGAGGAGAATGGTTGGTGAGGGGTGGTTTTTATAAGGGGAGGAGAGAGGTATTTTTGAATATTATATCCATTAGTAAATTATTTCGGCTCAAGAATACCCATATTATTGATTATTTTTAATGAATATAGTAAATGGGTTATATTAGTTTAAAATAATGGAGTATTACATCATCCATGACTCAAAAATTCATTTATTTGTCTTATAATGTTAAAAACCATATTTTACAACATTTAACTATTCACAAAAAATAAACTATTTTATAAAATTTCCAAAAAATAACCCTAAATGTTTTTTACATTTAGATTCAAAAATGAAGTAAATTTTATGAAAATAATTTTATAAATATGATAAATTTAATTTTTAAATAAAATTCTCATTTATTTGAAAAAACTGATTTAAATATTATGATCATTTTTTGGACTCTTTAAAAAATTATGCATGCTCTCTTAAAATTATATTATCATTTCGAAAAACAATAATATTATTTTATGAAACCATTTTTTGAAAATAAAATTTCTTTTTATATCATTATACTTGTTATAAAAGTGAAATTAAAAATTTTATATTTTACAAGAAATATAAACACTTAATTTATCATTTTTAAAACATTTATTTACTTGTACTTATTTTTAAATATATCATATTTTCATTTTATATGATACCTAAATATTATTTTATGGTTACATAGGTGAGTTTAAAACTATAAAAACCATATTACTAGTCCTAGTGATCAAATTACTATTCCAATGGTTAGATTCTTATTCCAAACAGTTAGTTTTTTAATAGTCATATGGGTTCCCTACGTCCAATAAATACAACATGATTCATTAATTATTAATTCAATTTTATTCTATATTAAGGTTATATATATTTTCATTTTCAATATGAATATTTCATTACTAATATTTTTCTTTATTTCTTTAGTATTTCTTGTGAGTGTGGTTATTTTGGTGGATTGATGAGATCCAAATTTTTCATATTTTAGTTATCTTATTTTATATTTTTATCCCCAGGTAATATTTTGAATTATTAAGGATATTTTTTCTTTCCAAATGTAATATTTAAATTAATATATTAAAATTTAGTTGTTTTTGTCATGTGGTGCATGTGCATTATGCTACATTACTAAATATGACACAATATAAGAAGTAAAATTAAGTTGATAAATTCTAGGTATTAAATTATTACCCCTTAATATATTTCACCCAAAAAAATATATTTTAAATTCTAAGGTGAAAATAGGTTAGGGTACTTCTTCTTTTTGTCTTCTTTCAGTTCCCATGTCTCCTCCTCGTACTTATGGTTTTTCCATAGTAATTATAATAAGTGATTTGTCTTGTTTCATAGAAATGTATCTCTGTATTCCAAGATCTTCATTTGATATTCCTCATAAGAGAGATCATATTCTAGTTTTATCACCTCTAAATTCAATAGTTGTGAGGGTTCTAGTATGTAGTTCTTCAAGAGGGATACATGGAAGATGTCATTTACTTGAAAACTGGTTAGTGTGAGTACTAGTTGACAGGCTACAACTCTGATACAACTGAGAATATCTAAGGTTCCAATGTACATAGGGCTTATCTTTCCCTTCTTCACAAATATCATGAATCTCTTCCATGGATATATGTTGAGTAACACTTTTTATCCAACCTCAAACTCTAGGTCTCATTGAATATTAACAACATAACTCTTTTGTCAACTTTGAGAAGTCCTAATCCAATGTTGAATGGTCTTGATCTTTTCTACCACTTCCTCGACCATTTCATGTCACATTATCTTGCATTATCAAAAATCATCCTATAACACATGTTCTATACATCTCTTCACATAAATATATTCATATGGATCTATTTTTATATTTGGGTCTATTAAATTATTTTCAAGAGCTTAACTGTATGAAGATGTTGGTACCATCCTTCTTTGAATTCCATCAATCATGATCTCAATATGTTCTTAGGTGTTTAGATAATCCACCTCAATTGAAAATTATTTTGGGGTGATAATAAATAATTAAGTTCAACTCAATTATTAGATCATGTTGTATACTTTTCCAGAACATAGAGGTAAATTTGGGATCTCATTCAAATAAGATTTATATTGGTGTCCCATGCAGCCTCAAAAATTATTTGATGTATATCCTTGTAAGTTGATCGAGTGATTAGTATTCTCGAATATCAATTAATTTAGAAGTATTTGTAAGATTAATCCACTATAATCCATATAAAATTATTTCCTTTGGATGTAATTGGAATAATAGTGACAAATTCTATGGTGATGTTTTCCCATTCCCATGTAGGTATGGGTAATGGTTGAATCATTCCATTATAATTTTTCCTTTCAGCCTTCACTTGATGACATACCAAGAACATTCATGTATATTCTGATATTTCCTTATTCAAAATTTCCCACCAATAGTTCTCTCAAACATATCGATATATCTTCATACTCCCTGGGTGGATTGATAAGTTCTAGCTATGTACATAATTTAAAACTCATTTTTCTTATGATTTGATTGTATATACAGTGATTAACCAAATCTTACAACGCCTTCTTTACCAATAATGAACTCTGAGTATTTTCCATTTCTTATAGCTTCCACCTTCTTTTCTATTTCCACATAATCTCTTTGATAATCCTTTATCTTCTCTATAAGGGATTGTTGAAGAATAATTTTATGAAGTAATGATCATGTTACTTTCTTTATGATCCCCATATCCATACATTACAAGTCTATGTAGATTGAATACTTCTAAAATATCATCAATGATAAGGTCACAATATCCTTTCTAGATAGAGAATTTACTAATTTTCTTTATTTCCTAGGATGATATTTGATTAAGTGGTCATATTCCTTGATCAACTTTAACAATCTTCACTAGAACATATTCATACAATTCTATGTGAATTTATATTTCAGTCTCTTATGATCAATATATATTTCTCACTTCTCCCCATAGAGATAATAATTCCATATTTTCAATATTAATATCACCACAACCAACACTAGATCATGCGTTGGATAGTTCCTCTTAGTAATTTTCAACTTCCATAAGAAATAATCTATCACATTATCATTATACATTAGTATACAACCCAATTAATTCTTTGAAGTATCATTGTATTCCATGAAAAGTTCCCCACTTTAGGGAACCATGAGGACCAATGCAATGATATGACACTTTTTCAATTCCTTGAATCTTTATTCACATTAATCAGTTCATAAAAACTATACTCCATTTTGAGTTATCTTGGTTAGAAGGTTTGAGAATCATGAAAGGTTTCTCAAAAATCATTGGTAATACCTAGGTAGTCCAAGAAAACTATGAATATCCATTATAAATGTTGGTTTAGGCAACTACTTAATTATATTTATCTTAGAAGGGTCCAAAAATATCCCGTTTTTGGTAAAAACATGATTTAATAATTGCACTTTCTCCATCTAGAACTCATATTTACTCTACTATACATATATATTCTCATTTTATAAGGTCTTTAACACCATTTTCAATTGCACATCATGATCCTCCTTGATTTCGGAGTATATCATAATATCATCTATTAAGGCTACCACAAATTTATTGAGGTAATATCTAAATACTCTATTTGTTAAGTCCATAAAGATTTCTATGGCATTTTTTAGTCCAAAGGGAATCACTATGAACTCATCATTTCCATACATCATTAGAATGTAAGTGTTGTGGATATATTCCTTCTTCACCTTTAATTAGTGATATCCTGATTGATGGTCCACCTTATAGAAATTCTAGGGCCCATGTAGTTGATCAAAAAAGTCATATATATTTGTTAGGAGTTAGTTATTTTGTATCATTATTTTTTTGAGTTCATGATAATCAATGTTGAGATACATTGCCTATTTTTTTCTTAGGAAAAGGGTTGGTGGGGTTTGAATGCCATTTTTTGGTGGTGGTAGCATGACCCATCACATTACACACACCTTATTATTTCCATGACTCTCCCAAGCAGTTTCCATTGGGGTTTATTCTTGGAAATAGAGACACCCATCAATTCCATTATTAGTGAAGTTATAAAAAACTTCTTTCCATATGAATATGATCATAGGAAAATTATTTAAACAACACTTAAGGACTCAAATTGGTCAATAGGTTGGAAGTCTGGGCTTATCTTACCTTTTTAGAGTGAATTATTGCATACTCCAAGACTCTCTTATAGGTTTAAGACATAATCCTGATTACTTTATTAAATTCCAAATATAAAATGGTTCACCCTTATAGTAAAAATATATTATTAACACGTATTGGATTTATAATCATCTATATGTATCCATAGTTCTCCATCGATGGAGACATCTATAAACATATTATAGATTCTTATGTTGTTTATTATCATGATAGTAGTTTTAAGCCACATAGTGGGGCTATTTGGAATTTATCATCATCTATTAAGACAAGAGTTATTTTGATGTTAGGATTTGGGAACTTGAGTTGGTATTAATACGTATATTTTTAAAAGGAACCATAACCCACATAGTTTGGTGCAACTTAATGAGACACATCAAAACTTTTAATGTCATGTGATAAGGACCATACCACACAGTTTAATGTCATCTGTTAGGGATGTATAGATGAAAGGTTCCAAGACAAAGGTTGGTGTGGGACATACGCCAAAATGGATCAAGGGTCTTGGAAGGGATGTAGCCTCCCTAGGCGGATATGACCATATGTAGAATATGTAATAGAGATGATTATGGTGAATTTGGGGTTATGGGTTTAAACCTCAGAGTGGTGTCTTACATATCCTGTTTATAAAGGAATCAGATCCCATGTAGTTTGAAAGGTTTGGGATTACACCTATGGAGAAGTCCCAAGTGTTTAAATCATTGGGAATATGGAACTTTGAGATGGTGATAACTAGGTTTTGGTGATATTACCTTGTAGGAGGCCCAAAATAGATATTTTATCATGCCTATGACAAGATCATCACTAAACTTTATTCTTAAGCAAGTCATGATCAGTTTAAGAAACAAGAGGAAGTGGTATATTTAGAAACCCCCACAATATTCTTCAACCATTGGTGAATGATGGTGAGGATATGACAGGTGGGGGAATGACCTATAAGAAAAACTAGGTGCTTACTCTAGTAGGGATTCCCTATAGTGGAATTTTCCCTTTTCTTTCTGGTATATGAGAATAGATTCATGGAAGGTCCATCAAGATAAGATACGATGCTTATATGTGCTGATCTAATCCCTTGTTTTCAAACCCTAGGGCCCCATAATTATCCATAAGGTTGGGATACTCATTACCACATGAGTTTATAATTGAGAAAACTCCAAGGACCCCACCTATTATAAAGGGTACATGTTGGAATTCCATTTTTAAGGGAATTTATAATCAAAATTCCATGCTGGTGTTCCATTTTCTCTAATCATATATATCTCGACGCTTTAGGGAAGTTCACACCCCCCCTCAGATGAGGGATCCAAGGAAATTTGTTCCCTACCATTCGTGTTATGGAAGAGGGCTCAAAGTGTGGCTTTACTAGGTTATTATTGGGTGATCTAAAGAGGGTCTCATGTAGGGTGGACCTTGATGAGATTGAGGGACTCACATAGGGTGTATTTTCAATAGTTATAGGGTCTCACATAGGGTGTACCAGGGCATGTTAGAGGTGCTTTCTGTAGGGAAGACCTGGGAGAGATAGAGGTGTTTCGCGCAGGGTGAACCTGGGATGAGTGAGAGTGATTCTTGTAGAGTGGACCAAGGTGAGATGGATATTCCCTTTGGGTGATGGGAAACCTGGGAAACAAATCTTGGGTTATACCTTGATCTAGGTTCCAATGGTATCCTTAAGTTTCTTTGGATGACTGGACGCCATGTTTTGAGCTATGGAAGGGACCTTCCTACTAGTAATTTTGACTAGGGGAATATTTCCTCAAAATATCATTTGTATTATAGATCTTGATGGTCCTCAATCCATTTATTTTTGGTAATTACCTCTTATCTTATACTCTTATGAAACTACTTGAGGTCTTAGAGGACTTGGGTAAGATACTTGGGTAAGTATAGCTTCATGTAGTCTCTTCAACATTTATTCATGTTAAATATGGAGCCCAATGGTTCTATTTATAGGAAAAACATGGGAAACTAGGAAACTTAGATCATCTAAGAAGGTAAATCATGCATGTATCTCACATAGGACCCTCATGAAATTATTGTATTCTCTTGTCAAGTCATGAATGTTGGACCTACGTGATCCTCTTAGTGCATAGGTGGGATCCATGCAGGTTGAATTGGGTGAATTATTTGAATCCATTTTATTATATACCACTTGAGGTATTTTTATATAATACTTTTAATCCCCATGTAGAAAGGTAGTCTCAACAACCCCCCCAAGATTGGGTCTAATCAAAAGGTGAGGATATTATCCTGATGTAGAGAGGAAAATGGATGATGATGAATATCTCACTCACTGACTTCCATGTCCTTTCATACCCTAAGTATTTCATTGAACTTCACTACTTCTTGTTTAAATGAGAGAGAAAGAAGATCGAGCATAGATTTATACCGAATAGGTTAGTTACACATGTTAATCATGTATGTGAGCTGCATAGGTCCTCTAAAAGGTGACCAAGAATATATAAATAAGGTCGCATGTTTAAATAATCACCCCTTCTAAAAAAACCACTTAATTTATCTATCTATACTATTATATTTCATAGCTTCAAACATGTTACTCATTCACACTTCTCCTTTTGAATACCTTTGGTATATACACTAAAAAATCGATTGAGTGACCTACGTGGGGTCACTTGAAAGAGCGACCTATGCGAGGCCACTTGAGCGAGTGACCTGCATGACAAAACATGTGTGAGAAACCTGTGCTAGGCCACTTTATTGAGTGACCTTTATTAGGTAACTCCTTTTTTAAATTCTCTATCTTGAAATAAAACTCCAAACCAAGTCCTTGAAGTTAGTGAACATCTTGGAGTTTTCCCAATATATTTGTAATGGAAACTCAAATGATCTATGATGAAAATGATTCTAGACATGTTAAATAAATTCTCATGACAATTAGGCCATATTATTTTGAAATTTCTTACTCAACCCTTTTGTAATTATAATAATACTTGAAGAAGTACCAACACGAGTACCCACTAAGTGGCCAGCTGCCTCAATATGACAAGAGTCGTCTAAAAGATAAATTCATATTGAATCCACCAATCTATTGACTAAATTATTGGTTATTAGTTTACAGTAATTGTCCCACTAAAAATATCTATTCTAGAGGTGTGTTCATTAATGATGGAATAGTACGCTTTGGATGCATCATGAATCACACTTTATGTTCCCCATATTTGAATTTCCACACCTTCGAATCAAAACCTCACTAATACCATTAGATCTTCCATGCCTATAAGATATATCAATAAAAATTATTGAAGGATGATTTTCAATTATATTTCTGGGGGGGGGGGGTCAAACCGGAATGAATGTGGGCATACTGGGTGTGCCAAACTTTCATGGAATTTAGAGCCAAGATGAAATTATTCAAGATGTATAAAGTTGTCTAGGTGGCCCAAAAATTTGTGTTCAATAATCCTAACCTCATCACTGAGCTCTTTATTTGATGGATCCCTCATACAAATACCTTAAACCAAACACATTATGAAGTTTTAATTAGTTTGTGGTATTTCAATAAGATCTCAAGATTTCATATTCTTAGTGAATATATGAAGAATGTATCCCATAAAAAGAGACATGGGAAGACATTGAAAGGACATTGGCTTTTGAATATGTGTTATTAATATTGGCTCAAAAGGTGAAAAAGTACCCTTTACCAAGGGTACATATTCATTAAGATACATGGATAAAGGCATTATTGGAGCAACAAAGAGAGGTCCCAGTTTCTAGTTCCCCACATGATGTCCTTTGTTGGAGAATCAATGCATTCTTGGTAAATTATGGCATATGTTGGAGAATGGCCTGTATGATCAGTTGGGATATACATTCATGTCTTATGTATCTACAAGTACCTACCTCACCATATTTCTATCAATTTGTTTGATCCCTTACCTATCACCATTCTATGAATCTAATGGTGGTGTGAGTCTGGGGATTTTTTCCATAGAGGATAAATTAGTATAAGGGAAGGACATAGGGTTGGATACTCTAATAGAGTTAATATTTTTTTTTATTTTTTTTTCAATTATTTAATCCTTTCCAATTATTAAATTTGATGTAATTTTCATAAATTTAGTATTTTTGGTAAATTCTGGGCTTAATTGTAAAAATTACTTAATTATAGAAAATTGACAGTTTAATAGAGCTTCTATTTTTCAGGAATTGTTTTTACAATGATGATAAAATTTATGTTATTAATTTTTTGTTGGCTTAATATATTTGTGGGATTAAACATTTTATTCTGATCCCACATCCAATTAGAAACATAATGACCCTTAAAAATCAATCAAATGGAGAAATATATTCTGCCCAGAAGAATAGAACCTACCTCATTAAATGAGGAATATATCGGGATACCGACATTAAAATAAGATTATTAAATCTGGGTTAAACATAATCCTTTATTTTTCAGGTTCCCATTAAAATTCATGAATAAATTATATCATTAAGGAATCCTTTTAGTGAGTCAAAGTGGAGTAGGTGGAATAGTTTTTAGAGTTTATAAAAAGTCATGTTATTTCATTTGACTATATATTACTTTAAAAATGTCTAAAATCATTGAAATTTTGATGGTATATAGAAAAATACATCAATAATATCTTTTAATAAGATAACTTTATATGTTTTAGACATATGGTGGAAATAAAAGAAGCAAAAGTCTGGCAGACAGATTCTGGAGGAGTAAATTTTCTATTCTTTGTTTTCATTATTTTTTTCTTATTAGTGTTGTAATGAATTATTATTTATCTTTATTTAAGGATAAACTTTACATGTAGGGGTAAAATTACATGTCATTTGGGGATTAGGGGTTTTACCGTTTTGAAATTCTTGAGTTATTTCACTTATTGTTTTAAAAATCATTTTCTCTCTTTTGGGAAATCAGTTTCAATTTATTATAACAGTTTTTATTATATTGTATGATTGTATTTAATTTTAGATTATGTTGTTTTTATATCTTTGGTCAATGATTAATATCTCCCTATAATAGGTTCTGGTTTATATATGATATAATAGATTAAGTCATATTGGTGAATTATTCGATGATTGTTTATATGTGTGGGAGGAGTAGTGAACATTCGTGATTGTTTGGGTTAAAAAAGACCCGATTGGAAATTTCCTTAGTCAATTGAGGGTATTTTCTATAACTATATCACACATTGGAAGGAGTATAGACCAATATAATATTTTATTAAGTTTTATTCTCTCCATTTCCATTTGAACAGGGGTGCGAGAAGAAGTGATTGAAGATTCTCACTTTTATCAACTTTGCAAAAGAGAATTTGATAAATGGAACTATGATAGAATTATAGTTGGAAAACTAATCCTGACCTGATCACCATCTCAAATAAAATTCTTCAATCACTTGTTTTATCGATTTTTTCTCAATATTTTCCTTAAATTTACTTCCTTTTTTTATTTTATTTTCGTTTCAAAACCAATCAATTTAAAAAAAACCCATTTTACTTCTAATTAATGGTGACAACTTGGTTTTTGTGTGCTCCTGTCTAGAGAATACCTAGGTGAACCACTTTACTATATTTTTAACTTAATAAATTATTATTTTTTCCACACCCCGTGATAGAAACATGTCAAAACTTGGCACCATTGTTGGAGAGGCAATGCTGATAATTTAAATAGAAATATTTGAATTTTTTAAAATTAAAAAAACCATAATTTTTTACCATGATGTTTTCAAATGATTATTTCTTTAATTAATGGAACAATTACCCACATGTTTAATAAGAATTTTATACTAGTTATGATACGTTTCAGATGAAATAACTTCAAAAATACATAGAACAACTAAAGAGAAAAGTTGAACTAGCATTTGAATATGACCATGCAGTGATGGAGCAATCAGAACCTAAGAATGAACTTAAGCAAGACAATATGGAAGAATTTAATAATGAGATTCATGTAGAATATAAATAAAATATGGATGGATTCTTGAATCAGTGTGAGTAACTAATTGATCCCCTTATTTGTTAAAAATTAGAAGAACTAGAACCAATGATGGAATACACCACCAAAGCGGTGGAATTTGAAGTGAAGATGGAGGAGCCTGGCTACCTTCCTCTATTGAGTGGAATCCAACTCCCAGAGGAAATTAACACTGAATATGAAATTGAATACAAAAAAACTTCAAGATATGATCCTTTATTAAACTCACTATCTTCTAATTTTATTAATTTTGAATTCAGTATCACTGCCCCTTACTTGAAAATTTAAGATTTTTCACAACCTATGTTGTTCCTTGGAGGATGAGTTTGAAAATGAAGATTCACCTGATAAGGAATATCTGAAGGTTTCATGATAAGAGATGATCTGGATTTCTGTAGCTTGAAATTATAAAATAAGTTTTACCTCTATAACGATTTCAAGTAAAATCATATTTGATATGATTGATTTTTTTTCTACTGAAATGATGAATGATGTGCACTTTACTTGAATTTTCAGGATTATGGAGCTGAATTTATTCTAAGGGGAGTAAGGAGGATTCCATACTTGAGTGAAAATTATAATCTCACAATTTTCCTTCAAAAAGAGTAAAGCCCTCCTCATTTATCCTTAGATTTTTTCACATATAAATCCTAACAACCAAAAGCCACAGAGCATCCCAAAAAAGTCCACACGATAAAAAAATTCCTTGACTCACATCAGGTGTAGATTTAGGAATTTATCAAACATTTGGTGAACCTTGAAAGAGTTTGGATTAGAAATACATTGTTGAAAACTCAAATTTATGTGATGAGAGACAATATATGATAGGTAAGCGTCTTGCATGTATGGGAGGAGAAATTAAGAGAAAATATATTAAATGATCTAAATCTAGAGCTTGAAATAATTTTTTTGATGAGTCATGATATATTTTTGTTTCATGGTGTGGAATTGGTGGATCTCATGGGGTTTTTTAAAGGCTGGGTCTGAAGCCTCATTTTTTATTAAAGCAAAGAAAAGACCTCTTTTAACTAGGTAGAGGGAGACCCATTACATAGCCCAAAGGCCCAGTGGGCTTGTATCCCATTACATACCACATAGGCCCAAATTTTTGGCCTAAGGCCCATTCTTTGAATAGTAACCTGGCTGATATAGTGCATGCCGCTGCTACAGTACCCTGTCGCCGCTACAGTATCATGTCACCGCTACAGTACCCATCGATCACCTGTACCACCGCTGCTACAGTACCACTACAGTATTGCTACAACACCTGCGCCCCATGGGTGATAAAATTTAAGTGATTATTTTTTAGGATTAATATGTTTATGGGATTCAAATTTTTATTCTAATCTCATGTCTAATTTCAAATACACTAATCTTGAAAAATCAATCAAATAGAGAACTTTATTCTTGCTGGAAAAAATGGAACTAGCCTTGTTAAATGAGTCACATCTCAAGATACCAGACATAAAATGAGCTTATTCAAGTTTTTTTGGATAAAATACATTATGGGTCATATTCCCATTAAATTTCATGAATAATTGATATCATTAAGGCATCCTTTGAGTGAGTCAAAGTGGATTAGGTGGAACAATTTTGGCGGAATAAAATATTCATGTTCATTAATATAGCCATATTATCCTTTACACATGTTCAAAATATTTGAACATTTTAGGGATGATATTCAACTACATTCCAAACATCTTTGAATAAGAGAACTTAACATGTTTCAGAAATATAGTGGTCTTATCAGAATAAATATTCTGGCAGACAGATTCTGGAGGATAAAATTTTTTATTATTTTTTTCTTTATTTTGTTCTTCTTAGTTTTGTAATGACTACTTCTTCATCCTTATTTAATAATAACATTAACATGGTTAGGTAATATTATGTGTGATTAGTGAAGGATAGGTTATCCTTTTTTTTAATTCTTGAGTTCTTTCCCTTAATTTGTTAAGATTCATTTCCCTCTTCCGTGAAACCAGTTTCAATTTCCTATAACAATTTTTATTATCATATACAATTGTATTCGATTTTAGATTATTTTGTTTTTATTTCATTGGTAAATAATCAATATCTCACTCCCCTAGGTTCTGTTTTATATATTATGGATTATATCAGGGATTATTTGTGAAGTACTCGGTAATTTCTAGTACGTGTGTGAGGAGTAGTGAACATTCTTGATTGTTTGGGATAAACAAGACCAGATTGAGATTTTCCTATGTCTATTGGGGGAATTCGATACATCTATATCACACATTAGAAGGAGTGTAGACCAAGATAATATTTTGCTAAGTTTTATTATCACCAATACCATTTGACCAAGGAAGTGAGAAGAAGCGATTGTAGATTTTTACTTTTATCAACTTAGCAAAAGAGAATTGGATTAACTGGAACTATAACAGAATTAATTTTATAAAAATGACCCTGACATGATCACCATCCCATATAATATTTTTAAATCACCGGTTTTTTCAATTTTTTCTCAATATTTTTCTTTAATTTATTTCATTTGTTTAGTTTATTTTTATTTCAAAATCAATCAATTTAAAAAACACATGATTTTCCCTTTAATTAAAGGTGACAGCTAGATTGTTGTGTGCTCCTCTCTCAAGAAAAACTGGGTTAACCAATTTATTGGATTTCTAACATAGTAAATAGCTATTTTTCCACACCCCGTGATAGGAACGTTTTATAAACCTATTTTGGAAAAAATATACTGGTGCTTATGCATGTATACGCAGGGAAGGCCCCAATTCAAATTTCAGGCTACTACAATTGTTGTGTGGGTGGATTGCAGCATACATTAGTTATTATTTCATTTTGAGGGGATTTGAAGTCCCTAAAGGATACTTCCATCCATTCATTCATGTTTTTTTGTATTCAACCCTTATCTCTAAAGTATGGTGAATCTCTAAATAATTTTAACATATTAAGAGAGTTTAACTTATTATGATATAGTGATACGCATACTGGAATGTTCATTTAAAATGAACATGGTGATGATGACCTAAGGTTATACATGATTTAGTTCAAAGATAGGGTTCTAGCTACCTGTATTAACAATGACATCATACGTGAAGCATATGATCCATAATGATTTTCCCATCAGTTCATGTTTTTGAAATAGCTTAATGTATCTCCCCCCCACATGTCCAGTTTGAGAAGTATCCAATATTGGTCTAATAATTATGGATCATCATAGCCTTGGAGGTATCCTAGGAATCAATTAATGTACCCATGTAAGGTGTATCCATTAGTTTAAACTTTAGGTAATCCAATTCTTTTATTTCTTCCTACCCTTAAATGCTGATAACAACTAGTGTCCCTTGATTCGAGGCTATGAAAACTGTTGGACATAGAAAGCGTGGTAGGAATGATAAACCCATGAGTGATTAAAATGATGCTCCAAATTATTCTAAATGATCTCATACATAGTCTATGAAGTACTATATAGTTGAAAAGACCAATATTTTGAGCTAAGGTGACATATTTGTTATCACTTGGAGGTGACATGATCTTTGGTCTCGCTACCTTCTTGTAGAGTAGAGGGGTCCAAAAGGCCATTAAATTAAAAATATGTTTGGTATTACTTGAAAATAGCAACATTAACATACTCTTATGTGTGGAATATGGTGGTACAAGCCTAAAAGGTGTGACCTGTGAAATTAGAAATTTATGTTTATTTTATCATGCCAACATACATATCCCACATCTTGGGGATATTTGAGAACCCTCACATATTCACCCTGAAACCAATTTTTTAAAGGAGGGTAAATATGTTTTGGAGATTTTGTGACTGATGACCGTATGTTGACCATAAAGTTGGAAAATTATATAATAGATCGAGGTGATTCTGAGGGGGTCGATGTCCAATCCAATGACAAATGGGATAAATTCTTTAAGGTTTGTAATGTAAGCATCTTTACCTTTAACTAGAATCCAAAATCATTTTCTAAGTATTGGATCTGATAATAATGATAAAATTTGACTTATAGAAGGAGGCATCACTAGAACTAGCCTATTCGATATACACTTCAACGAGAACCCTAATCATAGTTGAGGGGTCTACCCATGTGCCTAGGGAGTTATATCCAGGTCAAATATTAATGTTAAAGAAGATGAGGGGGCCTTTTACACCATTATTACATGTACTTGAGAAGTCCAACATAGGACCTTTACTGTCTCAGGTGAATAAATAGAAGATGTTATTTTTTGGAAAGGTGTATATTCCACAAAAAGTCTTCACAAAGTTGGTCAGTCCTATAACTCACATGACTTACCTACCAAACCATTCTTTACCTTTGTAGTATATGATTCACTTTCTTACCTTAAGGGGTATAGTGATATTACCTCTATAGTTGTAGAATAATCATCACGATGGTGCATGAACTCTAGATACAAAATTATACACCCATGACGAGAGAAGTGTTAGGGGACCAGACTTCATTTATTCCTATCACAAAACATAGAAAAGAAAAACATGGTAATGTTGATTATCTACAGTAGGACATCATACAATAGTGATTGAATCCCCTTTTCATTATATTTTAGGATTACAACATGTATTGGAGGACCCCACATCGACCACTGCTAACCCTATCGCTATGTCGAGAGAAGATGACTGGGGTATCAAGTTATTAGAGGAGGGTATTCCACCAGGTCTTGGGCCTGATGTGTCACTACCCATCTCTAGGGGCCTATTCCATGACTACCCCAAGCCCACCTTCCATAGGACAGGGGCTGGCGACTAGCACTAAAGGAATAAATCTCTAAAACTGGGAAGGAATTGCCTTTATAAACTGAAATCACACACACAACAGAGTACGAGCTCAAAGTAAATGCTAAGTAAAGCTGTATACAAAAGAGTGCGGAAAATTAAAGGGGCCATAAATACAAGCCCAACTAGAAAGTGCAAGTACAACTAAAAAAAAGTTCAACTGAAAAAGAAAAGAAGCTACTGGGTTATCCTCCAGGGTTCCTACCTGAAGGGTAGGTACAGATGGCCTCCTCAGCACTCCACATCCGTCAGTCTCCTTCGTGTACCGACTCGTTGTAATGTCCACCTCCGAGTACCGTCCAGTCTTGCTACTAAGCCTTAGTCAGTGATGTTCGTCATCCGTATCCAACACAATGAGGTGCGGGCATATCCCGTGCAAGGGTGAGTATAACGATACTCAGTAGGGACCCTGAGACCCTCAAGGTCTCACAATATCCAACATGGGTAAACGAAAATGTATGAAATCAACAGATAACCCCACTTAGGTATATGACCATACATATACCTAAGTTATCTAGTAATCGATCTCAATAATGAAGAAAACACAAGTTACTGACTCATCTCACACAGGTATACAACTTTTGTTGAGAGATAGAGATGATCAGAGGAGATCCCAGCCGAAGCTCTCGCATCATAGAGTAAGCTCACACTGCCGGCACCAGTGTGTAATCATCGAGTCTGCTCTCGTAGGAGTCTCTATCCATAAGGATCGAGCCCATGGATTTTTCGGAATCTTCGAGCTCTAAACAAGGGTAGTGGAAATGAAAGAGTGACTGGCACCTGTGTCTATAAGAACTGCAGCTAAGGTGGAGTAGACACAGATCATACCTCAAATCGTCTCTGAAGCACCATGATCGTATGCCTCAGTTACATGGAGCTGAGCTCGCCCATGTCCAACTGCTCCCTGTGGCCGTTGTGGACCTCCTAGTGGTGGTGGAGGTAACACCTCGAATCGTAATCCACTACCAGCTGCATGACTAGCTCCTCTGCCACGTCCGCCTGCTCCCTACGGTCCACCTCTATCAAACCTCTGCCTCTTCCTAGGAGGTCCCTCAACTGTTGGCTGATCATCAGTATGGTGGGTCAGACAGTCACGAGCCATGTGACCCTGCACACCGCAAGAGTAACATTTCCTGCTCCTGGCATGACTGGCTCTGTCTCGTGTGCCCCGCACAACTGAACTTGTATCCTGAGGTCATCCACCAGATAGTCTGGTCCGCTTGGACCTCTGCGACATCTGTCTATTTCCAGCTGTAGAAGACTCCACTGCATGTCGACTAGTGACGGGTCTCGCTTCTAGTGACTGTTCAGCAAGAAAACTCTCCACTATGAGGGCTCTCTCCAACACCCCCGCCTACGTTGGGATGCTAAGGTAGATCATCGAAGCTCTGATCTCTCGTCTGAGTCCCTGCTTGAAGGTCCGGGCCCTAAAGAATGGTTCTTGTACCATATTTGTGGAGTAACGTGAGAGGTCAGTGAACCTCACTGAGTACTGCGCCACCATCATGCTACCCTGCTGTAGATGCAGTAGATCCTGTATCAGTACCACACGTAGGGTGGCTGGGACAAACTCCGCCCAGAATAGGCTCTCAAAGTCAGCCCATAGTAGTGTCCCCTCGTCATGCACCTGGAGTATCAGGCTCCACCATCTACCTACTGCTGCCTGAAGTAGACTTGCAACAAGGATCACCATAAGGTTTGCTGGTGTCCCTACTAGTCTGAACACTCTCACCACAGCCTCCATCCAATTCTTAGCTGCCTGCGGGTCTGTCTCACCCCTGAACCTGGGCATCATTTGGCGTTGGAACTTGTGAAATGAGATCAAACAGAATGCACTCACTACTGCTGAGGCTTGTGGTATCGGTGGCCGAACGGGTAGTGGTACCACTACTGCCTCCGCTGTAATAGGGACCTACACTGAGGCCTCTTCGCTCGGTGGGATGTCATCTCGTACAACTCTCAGAACACTGGTTGGTTGTCTACGTGGAGGCATCCTAAAAAGAACCAGGTGTTCCACTGTCAATAAGTTATACCTAGTGAGCTGACTCAAAAGAGATCACAATGAAAACTCTTGAAAAAAACATTCAATCATTGTTTTCATGCAATGAGTTGGAAATCAGAAGTCAGGGTCCTGGTGTATGAATACGTCGGCCACCGCACTAACACTAGAATCCCTGGACTAAAAACCACACTCAGTACTCTTAACACTATTACTTCAAAGAAAATAAATATCAGAGTCCTAAGTATGGTGGTAGAAACGACTCCTCTGATACCAATTTGTAAGGACCCGTCCCTCGGGGCCCATTCCGTCACTACCCCAAGCCCGCCTTCCATAGGCCAGGGGCTAGCGACTAGCACCAAAGGTGTAAATCCCTAAAATTGGGAAGGCATTGACTTTATAAAATGAAATCACACACACAAAAGAGTATGAGTTGAAAGTAAATTCCTAGTAAAGCTGTATAGAAAAGAGTGCTGAAAAGTAAAGGGGCCAGAAATACAAGCCCAACTAGAAAGTGCACGTACAACTGAAAACAAGTACAACTGAAAAAGAAAAGAAGCTACTGGGTCATCCTCCAGGGTTCCTACCTGAAGGGTAGGTACATATGGCCTCCTCATCACTCCACATCCGTCAGTCTCCTCCTTGTACCGACTCGTCGTAAAGTCCACCTCCAGGTACCGTCCAGTCCTGCTACTCAGCCTCAGTCAGCGCTATCCATCGTGTGCATCCAACACAATGAGGTGCGGTCATAACCCGTGCAAGGGTGAGTATAAAGATACTCAGTAGGGACCCCGAGACCATCAAGGTCTCACAAAATCCAACAAGGGTAAACCACAATGTATGAAATCAACAGATAAATCCACATAGGTATATGCCCATACATATACCTAAGTTATCTAGTAATCCATCTCAATCATGAGGAAATAACAAGTTACTGAATCAGCTCACACAAGTATACAAATTTTGTAGATAGATAGAGATGATCAGATGTAGCCACTGAATCATCCGAGCTGTCGGACCAACACATGATCCAGGACCAACTATTCTATCTGACCAACGCATGATCTAGGAATAGAAGTCAGAACTGTCGGACCAACACATGATCCAGGAACATTTGTCATAGCTTTCGGACCAACACATGATCTAGGACCAGCTATTCTGTCAGACCAAATCATGATCCAGGAACAGAAGTCAGAACTGTCGGACCAACACATGATCTAGGAACAATCATCATAACTTTCAGACCAACATATGATCCAGGAACAGTCAATAGTGCACAACCAGCCTCAGGGTTTCCACCAGCATGCTTGATTCCAGGAGGGTCTTCTCCTCAATCCCAGAATCGATACATCAACTTCCACGTCGTTCCATGTTGATGTATCCTGAAGTTCCATCTTGTCAAAAGGAACACAACGCGATAGACGGTGCGTCAATCGGACGTCCGGTCTGAGAGTTATTGGTATTTCTGTTCCGAGGGCCTGGTTAGATTTAGGTTAAATCCAACTCGATCATACCCCAACTACGTCCAAAATTCAAGTGGAGTATTCCAAATGAACCGTATCTCTACAAGATTTATGTCTCCATAGACGGTTCGTCAATCAGACACCCGTAGCCCAAGTAATGGGCGAAAATGAGAAATTGGGTCAAATGGGTCTGGGTCCGGTCCGACCTCGCCGGACCGACTCAGCCCGACTCGGGTCCGGATTGGGGTCCGACCCGGTCTGCGGGTCTGATCCGGTCCGTGGGTCCGACCCGGACCAAGGGGATGGCCCGACCCAAGGGGGCGTCCCGGCTCGCAGGGGCGGCCCGACCCGCGCTGGGTTCGGCCCGTGCTAGGTCCGACCCAACACCCCGTGGCGGTCCGCCCTATCCGTGATCAGGGGGAAGGCCATTCCCCATGGTTCCCGAATGTCTTAGCCAATCGGGTGGGTAGAACCGGTGCAAGGCTGGCACTGGTGTGTCACACGGGACCCAGCGGGGTCCCTCCATTTTCGGTTGGCCGAGCTGCCAGCCAGCTCCTCGCGCGGTGCATGCGCCGCACCTATTCTATCCACCCAGTGGCTCGGGCCGCTGAACCTCTTCGCAGTCAAGCTCGAGCTAGCCGCTACTGCACCGCCATGGCCCGGGGTCACGAACCTCCTTCGTTCCACCACGCAACGTTGGTTTCGTCGCGCCTTCTCTGACGTCCCAACAGCTCGGTTCATTAGCTCCCTTCACGGTCGCCCTTGTGCCAGCCGCTGCTGCACCTTCGTGGTCCATCGGTCGCGACCTTCTCCTCCGGCAGCGCAGTTTCGCCGCCACCGTCCTTGGGGTGCCGATCGTCACACCAATCGTTGGCGAACATTCCGCGGGTGACCAGATGAGTTCTGGTGGCCCGATTCTCACTCCAAAAGAAGCCGCACATTCCTTGGGCCGTCTCCTTAGATCCAAAAGCATTGTTGATGGATAACGCTCAACCCAGACTTATTCCACATTGAGTGTCAAAATCCAAAAAGAATGCAGAGGGTTCATGCCCTGTTTGTTCGTCTCATTCCCTCCGATTTATGGTGATATCAAGTGGCTTTGAATTCTATACCATGACGGAAAACAAAGAACACTTAACAATTAGCGAGCTTGAACCCCTACCTTTTGATTATCAGGCATCGTTTGTTGACGAAGTTGTGGAAGGTAGACGGAGAGAATCATCGTTCGTTGCATCTTCCCCATGCTCCCAAACCCGTGCTGCGTCGGTTGTGGAATATGCTCCATGTTAGTAGGTGTTTGGGGAAGAAGTCAAGGAAGGATCGTTGTCGACATTATTCATTCTTCATTGGGAGGAGCATTCTTCGTTGGGAGAATTACAATTATCCCAAGCTCTCCTCTCAAAAGATCCTCCAAGTGTGAAATGCCAGGCCCCAAAATAAGATTATATGTCTTATTATTTTAGATGTTGGCAAAAATAAAAAAAAGAGAATTCAATTAAGAGGATCCACCTAATTAATTCACGTGTGTTGGAACGAATTAATTAGGGGAGGTAATATGTTGGATTAAGGTGGAGGAGGTCAAGGGGTTTCTACACATTTAATGGGGAGTTGAGGAGGTTTTACTCTCCTCTATCAATAGGGGGTTAAGCCTCGTGTTGTCCCCACATCATAACTTCTCACTGAAGGTTATGTTCTGGTGGGCCCCACCACCATAACCTCTCAAGGGAGGTTAAGGTTTGGTGGTCCCACCTCCAACTACCTTGAAAAGGTTTTAACCACCCAACCTCCACATGGTATCCAAAAATAAAATAAAGTGTTATCTGACTTTATTTTATTAAAATTTTATAAACACCCAAAAAACAACTTCTACTCTCGACCATCTGTCATCGAGGTGAATGTCTTCCTAAGAGAATACCAGTGCTACGAGTTCAACTGTGCTATCAGATTTCAATTCCAAGTACCAGTTCAAAAGTTATAAAATTCCGACTGTACGTTTAATGACGCACGCCTGTCGTAGGGCGTGGAAAAACAATTATTTCCTAAGTTAAAATGTAGTAATGTTGTTGACCTAGGATGTCTCCTGAAGAGGAGTTCACACAAAATGGTTTGTCACTTTAAAACGGGGGTAAAAATGTTGTGAAAGGAAATTTGAAATTCAAATGATTAAAAAACTATGAAATTAAAAGGGTGATTAGGTCAGGGTCGGTTTCCTAATTATAATTCTATCCTTGTTCAATTTAATTCAAACCTCTTCTTCTTATTTGATTAAAGTGAGTTTCCACAATCGTTTCCTCTCACTTCCTTGGTGAAATTGTTATTGTGAGAGAAAACCTTACCAAGATCTCGGTTTGGTCAACTCTCCTTCCATGTGTAAAATAGTTGTATTGAATATCCTTAATTGAAATGGGCAATACCCGATCAGGTTTTGTTTATCCCAAACAATCATGAACATTCACTACACGTTTTACACGTACTGACGATCGTCGAGTACTTCACCACTAATTCATGGTTTATTCCATCGTATATAAACCAGAAATTAGTGGAGGGAGATATTGATTATTTTACCAAGGCAGAAATAAATAACGGAATTAATATTCAAGAACAATCGCACTTGATTATAAAATCCTCTATAATAAATTGAAAACAACTTTGAAGAAGAAAGAAATTTATTCAATTGCGTCCAAGAACTCAAACATTACAATGTAGAAAACCAACCCTTCCCCAATCACTCCAAAAGTTTACCCCACCATGGTAAGGGTAATAGAGTTGAATGTGGAAGAAGAAGGCATTAACAAACTATGAAAAAGAAAATAAATAAAATAGAAAGCTGAAAAGTTCTCCTTCTTGGTGTCCCGGAAGGAATGGGGTGGAGAATGGATGCTTTGAGAGGGTGGAACTCTCCTCCTTTTATAGCCAGAATGCTTCCCCCGAATGTCAACGCGTTGTAGCCCCATTAAATGACCTCTTCACGCGTTGATCCCTTCTTGAATGTTGTTCATAATTACCTTTTCCGTGTCCCCTCAAAATGTCAGTGGATTTGGACATGAATTCCGAGTGTTATGGCCGTTTTACTATGAGAATTTATTCTGTCCAGTCAGACTCTCCAAAACGAAATCTTCCGGATTAGGGTGCTTTAATGGAACCATAAACGGCCATTTCACTCGGTGCGTCCTTTATAAAAGATTCTCCAAAACTCCTTGCGCGTCCACCCACATAATTGAACAAGATTTGGGCCCACAGTGGATGAGTTATGGATCCCACATCAAAACTAGGCAGAACTGAAAACAGTTTTCTTGAGCCAACTTGTGAGCTTCTTTTGAGCTTCCATATGGCCAATTCATATTTTAGTCCAAATATATTATATGAATCCCTGGATGTGTAGAATCTGGAAAAGAAAGAATTTTGCAATTTGGATCAGTGTAGATAATGTTATGGCCAAAATACCAAAATAATTTAAAACTGTTAAAAATCCAAAATGGCCAATTTTTACTATTCATCTCAAAATAACACTATTATCATAAAAATGAAACAATTCATCTTAGAGGAACAATTTTGTGGGTTTAAAACAATTATATTCAATATAAATTAATTGAAAATATTTTCTCTATCAATTCCCCCACACTTAGCACTTGGACTCCTGGACAAGTAAAAATCAAATCAAATCAAAATCAAAACACATATCAATGAGATCAATCAAATCAATTTCAAGAAACAAAAAGATATCATGCCTCATCAAAAACTGTTATTTCAAGTTCTCCATTTAAAATTTTAATATATTTCCACTTCATTTATTATCCCATGCACACAAAACACCTACCTCACATGAATTTTCTCTCATCTCACAAATGTAAAGGCTGAACAAGGCTTTTCTCATCCAAACTCACACAAGAGTCACCATAGGTTTGATAAATTCCTACTTCTCCACCCGATGTGAGTCAAGGACATGTGTTTCTCATGAGGACTTTTCAGGGTTGTTCTGTGGCTTCCGGTTGGTAGGATTTAGATGTTAAAAGTTCTGAGGCCGAAAAAGGAAGGCTTGGCTCTTATTGAAGCAGAATTGCAAGATTCTAGTTTTCACTCAAATATGGTATCCTTCACTTCCCCATTGTTGAAAATAGGATTCATCATCATTCAATCAGCTCAGCAGAAAACATTTCAATCTTTTCAAACATAATTTTTTTAAAGCTCCAGATAGGCACAACTTTCTTTTGGAAGCTCCAGAATGGCACAGCTTCTCTTGTCATAAAAGCTCCAGAAAAGGCACAGCTTTCAACAGAATAATTTTTCAGCATCACACACATCTATTACACAATTTATTTTCCACCCAAAGTATAACCAAATGAGGTAGTACACCACAAGACATCTTCCCCCACACTTAAGTTCAACTAGATCATGCAATTTTACTTCAAGAGCAGGTATGATAGGGAAAATTGGCTTGTAATGTGGCTAACCTAACAGCCAATTCATGGATACTAGGGGATACAATGAAGGATAAATGTAAAGGTGGGCCATAATGAAAAGGATTATTTTGAAAAGGGGGCTTCAAAAAAATAAATGCCTCAATCATTTAAAACACACGTACCCCAACCCTCAAGTTTTGAAAGGAATAAATCAAATTCTGGTTAAAGCAAGCATGGTCTGGTTCTCTCAAGAAATGAGGTGAATGAAAAGGATATGAAAAAAATGGTTCAGAAGCCTCACAGGAAAGTTATTTCAATGATATAGATAGTGAAATATGGCATGAGATTTAAAAATCAGTGTACTTTTCATGAATTTCCAAAAGATTTGAACTTGAAACAAAGTTATTTCAGCATTCATTTAAGATCAGTTTCATGAAATAGACTGGTTCACTCATTGACATGGGTTTCAAAAATGGTATTGATAATCATTTCAGCTCAAAAGTATCAGAAACACACCAAAAATTGAAAAATAAACACACAAAAATCTGAAAACACGCATTTTTTTTATTTTTTATTTTTGAAAACAAACATCAAATAAAAATCCTATACTACAAAGGTTCCCTCCCCCACACTTAAATGATGCAGTGTCCTCGATGAATTTAAGTGGATTTAACATGTAAGAAGATTTCTGATTGAATCACAATAGCAAGAAAATGTGAAGGAGAGGTACAACCTGATGGATCTTATTGATAAATAGGTTGGAGGAGCATGATCTCCTCCAATGGCTCTGATGGTAGGTTCTGAAGGAATTTCTTCAACCTATGTCCATTCACAGTGAATGGATCCTGCTCTCCATCCTTCATAATATGCACAACACCAAAAGGATATACATGAGTAACAATAAATGGACCTTCCCATCTGGAACGAAGTTTACCTGCCATCAACTTGAGTCTTGAGTTAAATAATAACACTTTGTCTCCAGGAGAGAAGTCTTTTGGTTGGATTAGCTTGTCATGGGCCACTCTTGTTCTTTCTTTGTAAATCCTTGAATTTTCAAATGATTCCCTTCTTATTTCATCCAGTTCTTGCAACTTCAATCTTCTCTCCTTCCCAGCACTTTCAAAGTCCAAATTCATTTTCCTCACAGCCCAATATGCCTTATGATCCAATTCCACAGGTAGGTGGCAGCTTTTCCCATAAATCAGCCTATATGGACTCATTCCAATCGGGGTTTTGTAGGCTGTCCTGTAAGCTCATAAGGTATCATCCAACCTTTGGCTCCAATCCTTCCTGTTTGGATTAACAGTCTTTTCCAAAATTCCCTTGATTTCCCTATTTGAAACTTCAGCTTTCCCATTAGTCTGTGGATGATAGGGAGTTGATTTTTTATGATGCACCCCATACTTCTTCAACAATGTCTCCATTCACAAATTGCAGAAGTGAGTCCCTTGATCACTGATGATTTCTCTGGGCACTCCAAACCTACAAAATATGTTAGACCTGACAAAATAACAAACAACTTTAGCATCGTCAGTTCTGGTTGCTTTTGCTTCCACCCATTTGGAAACATAATCAACTGCAAGCAAGATATAAGAATTTCCAAATGACATCGGTAAAGGTCCCATAAAATCTATCCCCCAAACTTCAAAAATGTCACAAAAATTCAATGACATTTGGGGCATTTCTTGTCTCTTTGAAATATTTCCTGAAAACTGACATTTTTCACATATTTTGCAAAATTCATGAGCATCTTTAAAAATGGTGGGCCAATAAATTCCAGATTCTAAAACCTTCCTTGCTGTCCTCTGAGGTCCAAACTGGCCTCCACAAGCGAAAGTGTGACAAAAATCAAAGACAGATTTAACTTCACTTTTAGGTAAACATCTTCTTATTACTTGATCATTGCAAATCTTCCAAAGGAATGGATCATCCCAAATGTAATATCTCGATTCAGCTTTTAGTTTTTGAATTTGGTGATAATTGAAATGAGATGGGACCTGAGATGTTACCAGAAAATTGACTATGTCAGCATACCAAGGCACTTCTCCTGCAATCAAGTACAACTGCTCTCCTGGAATTTGATCATTCAGTGGGTCTCTTTCTGGAACTTCAATTTCAGGAGTGTTTGGAAGTCTACTTAAGTGATCAACGACTTGGTTCTCAGATCCCTTCTTATCCTTGATTTCTATATTGAATTCCTGCATTAGTATCATCCATCTCACTAACCTTGGTTTAGCATCAGCTTTCTTCATCAAGTACCTCAAAGCTGCATGATCAGAAAACACAATGATTTTAGTTCCAAGAAGATATGATCTAAATCTTTCTAAAGCAAAAACAACTGCAAAGAACTCTTTTTCCGTGGTTGTATAATTGAATTGGGCCGCATATAAAGTTCTCGAGGCATATGAAATGACTTGTGGTCTGCCATAAATTCGTTGAGAAAGGACTTCTCCAACTGCTTGGTTAGAGGCATCACAAAGTAGTTCAAATGGTTCTTCCCAATTTGGAGGCTGCATCACGGGTGGTGAAAACAATCTCTTCTTCAACTCATCAAAAGATTCCCTACATGCATCATTGAAATCAAAATCAACATCTATCAAAAGTAATCTAGAGAGAGGGAGAGAAATCTTACTGAAATCTTTGATAAACCTCCTGTAGAATCCTGCATGTCCTAAAAATGATCTAACATGTTTCACACAAGTAGGGTAAGGTAATGAATTTATCACTTCAATTTTTGATTTATCCACTTAAATTCCATTTTGGGAAATGACATGATCGATCACAATTCCTCTTTGAACCATGAAATGACATTTTTCAAAATTTAAAACAGGATTTTTTTCAATGCAGGTTTTCAAAACTTTTTCCAGATTTTTCAAACAATGATCAAAAGAATCTCAAAAAACTGTGAAATCATCTAAGAAAACTTCCAAGCAATTTTCAATGTGATCAGAAAATATACTCACCATGAACCTCTGAAATTTACCTGGAGCATTATATAATCCAAATGGCATTCTTTTATATGCAAAAGTACCAAAAGGGCATGTAAATGTCGTCTTATCTTGATCCTCGGGAGCAATGGGTACCTGGAAGTAACCTGAAAATCCATCCAAAAAGAAATAATGAGTTCTCCCTGCCAATCTTTCTAACATATGGTTAATGAAAGGGATGGGGAAATGATCTTTTCGAGTGACCTGGTTCAATTTCCTAAAATCAATGCACACTCTCCAGCTGTTTTGAATTCTCATAGGGATTAACTCATTCTTTTCATTCCTCACAGTGGTCAGGCCAGTTTTTTTGGAACGACATGAATAGGGCTGACCCACTGCGAATCTGAAATGGGATAGATGATCCCAGCTTCCAAGAGCTTCTCGATCTCCTTCTTCACAACCTCCATTAAGGTGGGATTCAGTCTCCTTTGGGGCTGTCTAACAGGTTTTGAATCTCCCTCAACAAAAATTCTATGTGAGCATATTTTTGGGTTAATTCCTGGGATATCACCTAAGCTCCATCCTATTGCCTTGACATTCTCTCTCAAAAGCTCAATCAATGATTTTTCTTGGGTTTTAGAAATATTATTAGCAATTATCACTAGTAGTTTCTCTCCCTCCCTAAGGTATACATATTTCAAATCAGTGGGGAGTGGTTTGAGTTCCAGGTTAGGGGGATTCTCATGGGATGAGACTAAATTGACGTTTTCTTCTTCCAAATTTTGGACCTCCTGCACACAAGAAACCATATCATATTCCTCATTATTTAAAAAATCATCAAAGAAATCAGATTTTACCTCTTCCTCCCACATGAAGTCAGAATCTCCAACATCTTCAGCATCCACATGTTCAATGATATTTTCAAGGGAAGAAGTCTCTCTTAAGTATAAGAATTTATAGAGAATACCTGATTCTTCAATTGGTTCTGCACCAACTTCATGGGAAAGAGAAAATAGGGAGTGATCATCTGATGGATGCCTCATGGATTCAAAAATATTGAAGTGGACCGTGCTCTCTCCAAACTCCATGGTGAGTGTCCCCTCATGGGCATTGATGATGGTTTTGGCTGTCTTCAAGAAAGGTCTTACCAAAATGATGGGTGAATGAGATGGGCTCCTATCTTCTTCCATATTGAGCACGTAGAAGTCAGCTGGGAATAAGAGATCTTTGAATTTCACAAGGACATCCTCCAAAACTCCTGCAGGAAAAACTGTGGATCTGTTTGCAAGCTGGACCACCACTCTTATGGGCTTCAATTCTCCCATCTGCAAAGAAGTGTATATCGAGTGAGGCAATACATTAATTGAAGCACCTAAATCACACAAAGCATTAGGGAAATTTAATGAACCAATGGTGCATGGAATGGAAAACGTCCCTGGATCTTGACATTTGGTTGGAATCTGTGGTGTGATAAGGGCTGAGACACTTCTTCCCAAGTTGATTCTTTCATTCCCATGAAGCCTTCTCTTTTTGGTGCAAAGATCTTTCAAAAATTTTGCATACCTTGGAATTTGTTTAACAGCTTCAAGTAGGGGGATATTGATTTCCACTTTCTGGAAGGTGTCCAGAATTTCTTTTTGAAGTGCTTCTTCATGCAATTTCTTTGATTCAATCATCCTTGTTGGAAATGGTGGAGGTAATTCTTTCTTCTCCCTTTGTTTTCTTTGCATTGGTGTTTCTTGTTTCTTATTCTGTGGCCTATCCTTCTCCTCCTTCTCTTCCTTTTCATCTTCTTGGTGGATTCTCAAAAGACTTTTTGAATCATTATCCCTCAGAATATGTGGTATTATTTCAGGTTCAGGGTTGGATGGAGGTGGGATTTCTTTTCCACTTCTTGTTATGATTGCACTGACATTCTCTTTAGGATTTGGCACTGTTTGGGATGGAAGCTTACCTGGATTCTTGGACATTATTTCAACAAGACTTCCCACTATGTCTGCTAGCTTGTCAACCTTATCTGCTAGGCCCTCATACTTGGATTGTAGCTATTCCACAGAAGGTTGTGTGCTGGTGGATGGTTGTTCATATGTCTTTCTTTGGAATGGTGGAGGCTGAAAAGATTTTTAGTGTTGGAAGGGCTATTTATAAGATTGTTGGAAGGGAGGGGGTTCTGGTATTACTGATGGTGGTAAGGAGGTTCACTGGGGTGCTGGTTAAATGTTCTCATCTGGTTTTGTTGGTTCCCATATCCTTGTTGGGATTGTAGTTGATTTTGTTAGAATTGTCTTGGTTGAAAGGCCGCAGCACAGTATTCTGTCCCCTATATCTCAGGGCACTGGTCAGTATAATGAGTGGAAGAATAACATAAACCACATACCTGAGATGAATCTTGTTGTCCATTTGCTTGTGTTACAGCCATTTGACGGACTAATCTTGCAAGGTCATCAACTTTGGTTTCAATCAATTTAGATGAATCAGATGTTTTTACCTCATGTATCCCCCTGGTTCCCATTCCTCTTAGTCCAAATTGTTGTGAGTTTTGAGCAATCTTCTCAATTAGTACTCGGATATCTGCAGGAGAGTTGTCAATCAAGGACCCCCCTGATGAGGCATCTAGAAGATTTTGATCATTATCCATTAGTCCTTGGTAGAAGAACACAAGGAATTGGTGTTCCTCCATTTCTTGATGTGGGCAGCTGGAACATAGCTTCTTGAAGCGCTCCCAGTACTCGTAGAGGGTTTCTCCAGTTGATTGTCGTATGATGTAAATCTCCTTCTTGATGGCAGTGCTCCTCGATGTGGGAAAGAATCATTGCATGAAACTTCTTTTTAGGTCTTCCCAATCACTGATCTCCCCTGGTTGTAGGTTGTACAACCATTCCTTAGCTATTCCTTCAAGTGAGAAGGGGAATGACCTCCACTGAAATTGGTCTTCGGGTGCTCCTCTTGGCCTGAAGCTTGAGAAAGTGTATCTGAATTCTTGCATGTGCCGATTTGGATCTTCTCCTGCAAGACCATGAAACTTTGGAAGAACAGGAATCATATTGACACATAATTCAAAATCATTTGGTTCAGTGGGTGTAATTAGTTGGTTATTTTGAAAGGAAAATTGTGGTGCACATAGATCACGCAGGGTTTGGTTGGGATTTCTAGCCATGATTTCAGGTTCAGAGTGAACACTAAGAGTTTCACTTGAATTTGAGAGATATATTTCTTCAAATATTTCTGGTAGATTTCTTTTTCTTAGTTGGGTTAATGTTCTTTCAATTTCTGGATCAAATTCAATTAATGGTTCTTTTGAGGTGCGGGTCATTCAATTTTGTTTTTTTTTGTTGCACTGCCTCCCCGGCAACGGCGCCAAGTTTGACGCATGCCTGTCGTAGGGCGTGGCAAAACAATTATTTCCTAAGTTAAAATGTAGTAATGTGGTTGACCTAGGATGTCTCCTGAAGAGGAGTGCACACAAAATGGTTTGTCACTTTAAAACGGGGGTAAAAATGTTGTGAAAGGAAATTTGAAATTCAAATGATTGAAAAACTATGAAATTAAAAGGGTGATTAGGTCAGGTTAGGTTTCCTAATTATAATGCTATCCTTGTTCAATTTAATTCAAACCTCTTCTTCTTAGTTGATTAAAGTGAGTTTCTACAATCGTTTCCTCTCACTTCCTTGGTGAAATTGTTATTGTGAGAGAAAACCTTACCAAGATCTCGGTTTGGTCAACTCTCCTTCCATGTGTAAAATAGTTGTATTGAATATCCTTAATTGAAATGGACAATACCCGATCGGGTTTTGTTTATCCCAAACAATCATGAACATTCACTACACCTTTTACACGTACTGACGATCGTCGAGTACTTCACCACTAATTCCGGGTTTATTCCATCGTATATAAACCAGAAATTAGTGGAGGGAGATTATGATTATTTTACCAAGGCAAAAATAAATAACGGAATTAATATTCAAGAATAATCGCACTTGATTATAAAATCCGCTATAATAAATTGAAAACAACTTTGAAGAAGAAATAAATTTATTCAATTGCGTCCAAGAACTCAAACATTACAATGTAGAAAACCAACCCTTCCCCAATCACTCCAAAAGTTTACCCCACCATGGTAAGGGTAATCGAGTTGAATGGGGAAGAAGAAGGAATTAAAAAACTATGAAAAAGAAAATAAATAAAATAGAAAGCTTAAAATTTCTCCTTCTTGGTGTCCCGGAAGGAATGGGGTGGAGAATGGATGCTTTGAGAGGGTGGAGCTCTCCTCCTTTTATAGCCAGAATGCTTACCCCGAATGTCGATACGTTGTAGCCCAATTAAATGACATCTTCACGCGTTGATCCCTTCTTGAATGTTGTTCATAATTACCTTGTCCGTGTCCCCTCAACATTTCAGCGGATTTGGACATGAATTCCGAGAGTTATGGCCGTTTTACTATGAGAATTTATTCTATCCAGTCAGACTCTCCAAAACGAAATCTTCCGGATTAGGGTGCTTTAATGGCACCATAAACGGCCATTTCACTCGGTGCGTCCTTCATAAAAGATTCTCCAAAACTCCTTGCGCGTACACCCACATAATTTAACAAGCTTTGGGCCCACAGTGGATGAGTTATGGATCCCACATCAAAACTAGGCAGAACTGAAAACAGTTTTCTTGAGCCAACTTGTGAGATTCTTTTGAGCTTCCATATGGCCGATTCAGATTTTAGTCCAAATATATTAAATGAAGCCCTCGATGTTTAGAATCTGGAAAAGAAAGAATTTTGCAATATGGATCAGTGTAGATAATGTTATGGCCAAACTACCAAAATAATTTAAAACTGTTAAAAATCCAAAATGGCCAATTTTTACTATTCAGCTCAAAATAACACCATTATCATAAAAATGAAACAATTAATCTTAGAGGAACAATTTTGTGGGTTTAAAACAATGATATTCAATATAAATTAATTGAAAATATTTTCTCTATCATTTACTGAACGTACCCGAAAAAAACTTAAGAAATTGATTCTGGGCACACCGGGCCTCAGAATCACGCACCGTCTGTTTTTGCAGACTCGCAAAATTCTCATGTATTTTAGAAAAAAAATTCCACAGAAATTCCGGGTCTTTACATTCTCCCCACCTCAGGGCTTTATGTCCCCGTAAGCTACAACTCGATTTAAGGAAACAAATGGTGGTACTGAGCACGTATCTGAGCCTCATGCTCCCATGTGCTCTCCTGGAGGTTCCTGTACTACCAGAGAATGCCCACCGGAGGTATCGACCGTCCACATAAGACATACTCCTATCAATCCTTAATATACACTGGAACCTACGTAAAAGTAATCCCATCATCGACGTCCAACTCGCCATGCTCGATGATGTGTGAATGGTTGTGCCCGTCTCTCCTCAGTTGAGATACATGGAAGACGTCGTGCACCCAGTGAAACTGAGGTGGAAGAGATAAAAGGTAAGCCACATTGCCAACTCTATTGAGGACCTAAAAAGGTCCGATGAACCTCGGATATAACTTTCTGCCTCGGCCAAATCTCCATAGACCTCATCGGGGTGAGACCCGTAGAAGAACGTGGTCACCATCCTCGAACTCCAAAGGTCTCCGTCTCTTATCAGCATATGACTTATATATGCTCTATGCAGTGTTCATCTGCTCGTGGATGATCTGCACCTTCTCCATGGTAGCTCGCACCATCACTGGTCCCACCATTGCCCACTCCCCAGGGTCTATGCAGCACAAGGGTGATCTTCAAGGTCACCCATACAACGCCTTGAAATGTTCCATACCGATGGTGAAGTGATAGCTCTTGTTGTACACAAACTCCACCAAAGGCAAGTGATCCTCCCAGCTGTGATCGAAGTCAAGGACACAGACTTGTAGCATGTCCTCGAGGGTCTGAATGGTCCGCTCAGTTTGACCATCTGTTTGAGGATGAAAGGCAGTGCTCAGACGTAGCTATGTCCTGAAAGCCTCCTTTAACCACTTACAAATCCAGGAAGTAAACCACGTGTCACTATTAGAGACAATAGAATAAGGTAATCCATGTATCCTCACAATCTCCTACACATAGAGGCATCCCAAGCTCCCTACTGAACCTTGCTCTCTGATCGGTAAGATGTGGGCTGACTTAGTGAGTCGGTCGACGATCACCCAAATCGAGTCATAACCCCTATATGTATGTGGAAGACCCATCACAAAGTCCATGTATATCCCATCCCACTTCTAGTATGGGACCTATAAAGGCTAAACCAAGCTTGTTGGTACCTGATGCTCTGCCTTCACTTGCTTGCAAGGGAGGCATCGAGAGACAAACCCCACTACCACCTTCTTCATACCTGGACACCAGTACTGTCGTCTGAGGTCCTGCTTCATCTTTGCCACACCTGGATGTACAGCTAGAGGGGATGTGTGGAACTCCCACAAAACATCCTCTTGAAGTGACACTGATACCATAGTACGTCCTCTAAAGAGGATGATGTGCTCCCCACCTTCAGAAAATCTATTAGGTGATTTCCCTATGGATATCTGAGCATGTCGTGTCTCGTAGTTAGCGTACCCATGTTGTGCCTCCCTAACTCGCTGAAGAAGTGGGGGAGTGACTGTAAGAGACTGTAGGAAAGTTGCTCCATATCTATCCACAAAGGATAACTATAAAGCAGCCAGCTGCTCTGTTGCCTCTCCTAGCAGCTGTATACCAGATCTTCTGCTGAGTGCATCTACAAAAATGTTCCCCTTTCCAATAGTATAGACTATATCGAAGTCATAGTCCTGTAGGAACTCAAGACAACATCGTTTTCTCAGGTTCAGGTCTTTCCGAGAGAAGATATACCTGAGACTCTTGTGATCGGAGTACACGGTAAAACGTTCGCCCATCAGACAGTGTCACCACATCTTCAAGGCGAATACCACTGCTACTAACTCAAGGTCATGGGTACCATAGTTCTGCTCCTGCTATCACAGCTGCCAAGAACCATATGCGATCACTGCTTGCTCCTGCATCAGGACACACTTGAGTCTGGTCCCTGATGTGTCAAAGTAAACTACTTACCCTACACCTTCCTATGGAAGCCTCAAGATGGGGGAACTAGTTAACCACTTCCTTAGCTCCTGGAAGCTCCGTTGACAGTTCTCCGACCACACGAAGGGTTGCCCCTTCTTCGTGAAGGTTGATAGTGGTGCTGCAACTCTGGATAAGTATGGTACGAACATCCGGTAATAAACATCCAAACCCAGAAAACTCCATACCTCCGCCACACTCTTGGCTGGATCCCAAGAAAGTACCGCTTCTATATTCACTGGATCCAATGCAACTCCATCCTCCGAGATGACATGTACCAAGAAGTGAACCTCACAAATCCAAAACTGGCACTTCGAGAGCTTACCATAAAGCTGGTGCTCTAGGAGTGTGTTCAGTACTACCCACAATGGTCGGAATGCTCCTCCTCAGTAGTCGAGTAGATCAGAATGTCGTCGATGAAGACTACGACAAAGTGATCAAGGTATGGCTGGAAGATCATGTTCATGAGTCCCATGAACAATGCTGGAGCATTGGTTATGTTGAAGGTCATAAATAAGAACTTGTAGTGGCCGTACTGACATCTGAATGTCGTTTTGTGCACATCCTCATCTCGAACTCTAAGATGGTGATAGCCTAATCTGAGTTTTGTCTTTGAGAACCAATGTGATCCCATCAGCTGATCAAAGAGGTTGTTAATCCTTTATAGTGGGTACTTTTTCTTCATTGTCACCTGATTCAGGCGGCGATAATCAACACAAAGCCTCAAGATCCCATCCTTCTTCTTGGCAAACAAAATTGGGGTTGACCAGGGAGAAACACTGGGCCTGATGAATCCCTTCGCCTGCAAGTCCTCAAGTTATACCCTCAACTCGTGAAGCTCAGCGGGAGCCATCTGATATGTTGGTGTAGATATTGGTGCGGTCCGGGGGTACAGGTCAATGTAGAAGTCCACCTCTCTGCGAGGAGTCAGTCCTGGAACATCTTCAGGGAAAACATCTGTGTACTGGTCCACCACTACAGGATAGCTCGGAATCTCCACTTCAACTTCTCTGAGGGTAAGTCTGACCAACTGATGAGTGATCAGCTGCACTCTCCTCCATGTAAGTCCATCCTACGCTGCAAAGGCTCCCTTCTCACCGGTGAAGGTGAAACTGGTCCCATCAGTGCGGACACATTGCACTTTGTGCCTAATACAGTCAATCTGAGCATGGACTGTAGATAACCAGTCCATACCCAAGATGATGTCATAAGGCCTTGACACCGCTACGAGGAGATCCTAGTCGAAGATCTCACCTCCTATAGTAAGCTCACACTACCGGAACCAGTGCGTAATATTCGATTCTTCTCTCGTAATAGTCTATAGCCGTAAGGATCGATCCAATGGCTCCGTCGGAATCTCCGAGCTCCGAACAAGGGAAGTGACAACGAAAGAGTGACTGGAACCTATGTCTATTAGAACTGCAGATAAGGTGGAGTAGACACAGATCATACCTCGAATCATCTTGGAAGCGCCATGATCGTATTCCTCAGCTACCTGGAGCTGAGCTCTCCCCTGTCCACCTGCTCTCTGTGGCTGGGGTGGACATCCTAGTGGTGGTGGTGGTGGTAACACCTCGAATCATCTTCCACCACCAGATGCACGACCAACTCCTCTACCACATCCACCTTGTCCCTGCGGTCCGCCTTGATCAAACCTCTGCCACTGCCTGGGAGGCCCCCCAAAAGTCTGTTGATCATCAGTAAGGCGGGTCAGATAGTCACGATCCATGTGACCCAGCCTACTGTAAGAGAAACATTGCATGCTCCTGGAGTGACTAGATCGATCTCGTGTGCCCTGTACAAATGAACCTGTATCCTGAGGTCATCCACCGAATGGTCTGGTCTGCTTGGACCTATGCGACATCTGTCTATAACAAATTATATAAGACTCCATTTCATGTCAACTAGTGATGGGTCTCGCTGCTGGTGACTACTCAGCAAGAAAAATCTCCACTAGTAGTGCTCTCTCTAACACCCTCGCCTATGTTGGGATGCTGAGGGAGATCATCAATGCTCTGATCTCTCATCTGAGTCCCTTCTCAAAGGTATGAGACTTGAATAATGGGGCATGTACCATATATGTGGAGTAACGCGAGAGGTCGGTGACCTTCTTTGAGTACTGCACCAACGTTATGCTACCCTGTTGTAGATGCAGTAACTCCTGTATCTATACCATACGTAGGGTGGCTGGAAAAAACTATGCTCGAAATAGGCTCTCGATGTTAGCCCAAATTAGTGTCACCTCGTCATGCACCTTGAGCATTAAGCTCCACCATCTACCTGCTGCTGCCTGAAGGAGACTCACAACAAGGATCACCATTAGGTCTGCTGGTGTCCCTACCAGTCTGAAGACACTCACCACAGACTCCAGCCAATCCTTAGCTGCCTGGAGGTCCATCTCACCAATAAACCCAGGCGCCCTCTAGTGTTGGAACTCATACAATGCGCTCAAATGGTGTGAACCCTCTGCTGCTGGGGATGGTGGTATCGTTGGCCCAACGGGTAGTGGTACCACTAGTGTCTCCGCTGTAATTGGGCCATGCACCAAGGCCTAGTCGCTTGGTGGGCTGTCATCTCGTACAACTCTCGGAACCCTGGATTGCTGTCTACGTGGAGGCATCCTGAAAATAAACAGGTGTTGCACGGTCAATAAGTTATAACTTGTGATATGACTCAAAAGAGATCACAAAGAAAACTCTTGAAACACACCCGAAATCAGTGTTTTCGTGCACTGAGTCAGAAATCAGAAGTCAGGGTCCTGGTGTATGGATACGTCGGCCACCACACCAACACTGGACTCCCTGGACTGAAAACCACAATCAGTACTCTTAACACTATTGCTTCATAGAAAATAAAGTTCAAAGTCCTAAGTTCTGCGGTAGAACCAACTCCTCTGATACCAATTTGTCACGACCCGTCCCCCGGGGCCCGTGCCGTGACTACCCCAAGCCAGCCTTCCATAGGACAGGGGCTGGAGACTAGCAACAAAGGCATAAATATTTATAACTGGGAAGGCATTGCCTTTATAAAATGAAATCACCCACACAAAATAGTATGAGATGAAAGTAAATGCTAAGTAAAGTTGTATACAAAAGAGTTCTAAAAAGTAAAGGGGCCGGAAATTCAAGCCCAACTAGAAAGTGCAAGTAGAACTGAAAAACAATTACAACTGAAAAAGTAAACCCACTACTGGTTCATCCTCCAGGGTTCCAACCAGAAGGGTATGTACAGATGGCCTCCTCAACACTCCACGTCCGTCAGTCTCCTCCATATACCAACTCGTCGTAAGATCCACCTCTGGGTACCATCCAGTCCTGCTACTCAGCCTCAATCAGGGTTGTCCGTTGTCTGTATCCAACACAATGAGGTGCGGGCATAGCCCGTGCAGGGGTGAGTATGAAGATACTCATTAGGGACCCTGAGACCCTCAAGGTCTCACAAAATCTAACAATGTTAAACCACAATGTATGAAATCAACTGATAACCCCACTTAGGTATATGCCCATACATATACCTAAGTTATCTAGCAATACATCTCAATCATGAGGAAAACACAAGTTATTGACTCTGCTCACACAGGTATACAACTTTTGTAGAGAGATAGAGATGATCAGATATAACCACTGAATCATCTGAGCTGTCAGACCAACACATGATCCAGGACCAGCTATTCTGTCAGACCAACACATGATCCAGGAACAGAAGTCAGAACTGTCGGACCAACACATGATCCAGGAATATTTGTCAGAGCTGTCAGGCCAACACATGATCCAAGATCAGCTATTCTGTCAGACCAACACATGATCCAAGAACAGAAGTTAGAACCATCAGACCAACACAAGATCTAGGAACAATCATCAGAACTGTCGGATCAACACATGATCCATGAACAATCAACAGTGCATAACCTGCCTCAGGGTTTTCCACTAGCATGCTTGATTCTGGGAGGGTCTGCACCTCAAGCCAAGAGTCAATACATCAACTTCCACATTGTCCCAAGTTGATGTATCCTGAAGTCATGTCTTGTCAAAAGGAACACAATGCGATAGACGGTGCGTCAATCGAATGCCTGGTCTGAGAGTTATTAGCATTTCTGTTCCGAGGGCCCGGTTGGATTTATGTTCAATCCGACCTGACCGTACACCAACTACATCAAAACCTCAAGTGGGGTATTCCAAAAGAACCATCTCGCTCAAAGATTTCTTTCATTGTAGATGGTTCCTCAATCGGACACCCATAGCCCAAGTTATGGGCGAAAAATGTGAAATCTGGTCAAATGGGTTTGGGTCCGGTCCGGCCCAGTCGGACTGACCCGGTCTGTGGGTTTGACCCAGTTTGCAGGTCCGACCCAGCCCACGGGGGCCGCCCCGACCTACGCTGGGTCCGGCTTGGCGGCTCGGCGGCCCACGGGGGTCTTCCCTCCCTGCGACCATGGGGAAGGCCGCGCCCCTAGTTCCCAAACGGCTTAGCCATTCGGGTGGGTGGAACCGGCGCTAGGCTGGTGCAGGTGTGTCACGTGGGACCCAGCGGGGTCCTGCCATTTCTGACTGTCCAAGAGGCCAGACGGATCCTCGCCCAGTGCATGCCCCACACCTCTTTTGGCGACCCAGCGGCCAGGCTGCCAGACCTCTTCATGGCCAGGCTCAAGCCGGCTATTGTTGCACCGCTGTGGCCAAGGGCTGCAACCCTCCTTCGGCCTACTGCGTGACACCGGTTGTGCCGCGCCTTCTCCACTATCACGGTAGCTCAGGCCGCTGGCTCCCTTCGCGTTCGGCCTTGTGTCGGCCGCCGCTGCACCGCTGCGGTCCATCGGCCACGGACTTCTCCTCTGGTGGCGCAGTTGTGCCACCACTGTCCATGCAGTGATGATCGTCGCACCAATCGTCGACAAACTTTCTGTGGGTCACCGGACGAGTTTCGGTGGCCCGATTCTCACTCCGAAAGAAGTCACACATTCCTCGGGTCATCTCCTTCAATCCACAACCATTGTTCATGGATAACGCTCAACCCAGACTCATGCTGTGTTGAGTGTCAAAATCCACAAAGAATTCATAGGGGTTGGGCCCTGTTAGTTCGGCCCGCGCCCTCCTCGTTATGGTGATATCAAGAGGATTCAGATTCTAACCATGATGGAAAACAAAGAACATGCAACAATTAGCAATCTTTAACCCCTAACTTTTTATTATGAGGTGTCGTTCATTAATGGAGTCGCGGAAGGTAGATGAAGATAATCGTCTTTTGTTGAATCTGCCGCACGCTCCCAAACTCATGCTGCATCTGTTATAGAAGACGCTCCACATCAATAGGGGTCCAGGGAAGAATTCAAGGAAGGATCATCACCGAAGTTCTTCGTTCTTCATTGGGAGGAGCGTTCTCCGTTGGGTGAATTCCAATTCTCCCAAGATCTCCTCTCAAAATATCCTCCAAGTGTGAAATTCCAAGCCCCAAAATAATATTAGATTTCTTGTTATTTTAGATGTTGGAAAAAATTAAAAAAATGGAGAATTAAATTAAGAGGCTCCACCTAAGTAATTCATGTGTGTTGGCATGAATTAATTATGGGAGGTTAAGATGATTCATTAAGGTATAGGAGGTCAAGAGGTTTCTCCCCATTTAGTGGGGAGTTGAGGAGGTTTTATTCTCCTCCATCAATTGGGGGTTAATCCCTGTGTGGTCCTCATGTCATAACCTCTCATGGAAGGTTATGTTTGGGTGGCCCCCACCACCATAACCTCTCAAGGGAGGTTAAGGTGTGGTGGTCCCACCTCCAACTCCCTTGAGGAGGTTTTAACCACCCAACCTCCACATGGAGTCCAAAAATAAAATAAAGTGTTAGGTCACTTTATTTTATTAAAATTTTAAAAACACACAAAAACTAACTTCTATTCTCGACCATCTTCCGTCGAGGTGAAAGTCCTCTTAAGAGAATACCAGAGCTAAGATTTCAACAGTTCCCTCAGATTTCAATTCTGAGCCCGATTCAGAAGTTATAAAATCTCGCCCGTACATTTACTGACCGAACACGAACAAAACATCAGAAATTGATTCCGGGAACACCGGACCTCTGAATCACACGCTATCAGTTTTCAAAGACTCGTAAAATTCCCATGTATTTAAGAAAAAAAAAATTCCATGGAAATTCCAGGTCTTTACATTATGTAACACATGTCTCCATGGATGAGGATGTCGCAGGTATGGGTAAATTAATTTGTAAAATTAAAACTCATGATATGACAATTGAATACATACTTACACATATTAATATCCACTAATCTTTAAAATAATTCATGAAATTAGGTTAGGATTTAGATGGTCGTGAGTATTTATTTTCACATGAGAAAACTCAACACATGATGTTTTAATAATAAATACTTGATACACGTGGATTTTTTTTGTGGAAAAAATTTTCATAGAGAGGCATGAATAGTGAACTGGAGTCCATGCTACTTCAGTTGCTGAAGGAATAATGGATGAGGGTCCTGAAGTGGGATATTCTCATTTCCCTTCCATCATGATTTCTGAGAAAATAAAGGAGGATGTTACTCATCAAAAAATCCTTACTCAGACCATTGTGAATGTGGATTTTAGGGAGGAATAAATCCTAACAGCTAAGTCATCAATGGGTGATCCATCAACTGCTTTGATATCCTTTTACCCCATCTTTTTACAATCTCCCAATGCTGGAGACTAATTCATTTATATTTCTATACCATTAGCTATAATGGGAGAAAATAAAGGGGAAACCTATATCCAAGATCGATGGATAATGAAAGGTGAAGGAGACGCTACTCTCGAAGGGAAAACAAAAGCCAATTCAATAAGTTAATTGATTCCAGGTTATGTCTCCACCTCTAACTATGGCTCTGATATGGACTTATAGGCCTAAGAGGCTTTTCAAAACTGACATCGTTTCGTATAGAGTGACATCTAGAGGCTGATTTTAGAGATTCATCTTGAATACTTTCCATCATGATTTCACAAATATCAGACCATGTTCACCAATTTGGGGTATGGATTATTTTATTAGGATATATCCATCATGTTGTGAAGGAAATTGTTTGGAACTAGGAGTAAGTGCAGAGGTCGCGACAAGTTGAGACACAATTGCTTGGACAATTTGACAACCTTAGAGTTATTGTATCCCTGGAATAACTTATTCATTCCAAGTAAGTAGATGAGTGTGAACTATAAATCAAAGGGAAATATATTCATATTATAATACTTCAGGTAGAGTTGTATTTTTTTTGAATAGATGCCTTTTCTAAATCAACCAACCTATCTATAGGGTCAAGGATTATGGAAACGAATATGTTTATATAGAAAATGAGAACCTTCATTGTTCTGAGGATTCCATTTCCACACACTTGAATTGGATTTAATAAATAGAGGACAAGACTCAATAAATTATTTGAAATATTAAGGATTATGTTGAGGAATATCTGTAACACCTAACAGAAAGACTCTAACTTGTAGATTCTCTTTTGAATTATGATCTATAAATGAAATGGATCTTCTAATATATCATTTATTTCTATGTTATTGTCCTCATTGTAGTTATAAAATAACATTTAATCTTACTCATTTAATTTAATATCATTATGTCAATGTGTTTTAATTACAATGACAGTAATGATAGGGATTTATAATCTTTTCCTAGATCTTTGGTCCTAGTGGGAATAGTTCGACTACTGCTAGAGATTCATAATGGATCCTATAAAAGTTTGGATCTTTTTTATCACCACCTTAATTTTTTCCTAAGTCGGATATTAAGAATACTTATCAATAGAGACTTAGATTTTTCTTAGGCTTCCCTTTTTAGGTTTTCAACTTAACAAAACTTTTTCCACTTTATTTTTTTAAATTTTACTTAATCATTTTTTCCTAAATCATTCGGAGTTCATGCCTAACAAGTTGATACATTAAATTTACCCATGGTTTCCTTTTCATGATTTCATCTTAGTGATAGTTATGTCAATTTCCATTTTTTTAGAGTCTTTCAATCTATACTAATGAAACTAGTGTTTTAGGTTTTAAAACATTGACCTCGAGTTATGTGAGTAATGACTCCAATGTGGTTTACTGGGCATGATTGTTATGACATTCTCTAGGTATTTCAATGATTGATTGAATTCAAAATCTTCTGATATACTTATCTAAAGAAATTATATGGGAAAATAATGTAGGGAATAAATATGGAACATGTTTGAAAATTATTTTCTAACATGATGATGTCAGGTCATAAGAAGATTAATTCATCCTTTCCTAAGGATAAAGGTGCCTATGGTTGAAATTCCATAGTGGGGTGACTTATGGGAAGATAGACTGGGGAGTATTATGCATATTGAAAACAAAGTTGTTCTTTAGATTTTTATGTCTCTATCATCGATGACCAAGTGGGGTTTATAATGATATGGATTTCTCAAGATCACAAAGGTTAGTTTGTCAATGGAATGTTACTAAGAATGATGGAAGCATCTGGGATAGCACCATCCATGGATGAGAATCCCCCCTAAAAAAATCTAATTGTATGTAAAGAAGGGAAATTCTATTTTAACCATGAGTTTGAAAAAGTGGGGCCTTAGAAAAAATTTATAACTTTATTCCTAAGTGAGGGTTTTGTCCATGAATAGAAAAACCCACCTGTTTTGGATTCTATAGCATCTGGTATGAGAATAGAGGATATATGCATCAATATGTATCTCACTGAGATAGTAATCAACCCAAATTTGGTTCATGGTGACAATCTCTCCATATTTATATGACTCAAATATGAAGAGGTTCATTTTTCATAATATATGTTTGGGCCTAATATGATGGATCCAAAATCATTACATGTCTTGATGAAATGAGAATAAAGTCATATAATTTCTTTATGGTGATGAAGTGGATGATGGGATCCAGAAGTAAAGGGTCCTCCTAGATGAGGGTTGAAGCATTGTGTAGTTTAAAGTCAGGTGACCAAGTCATTGATCGTGAAGTTTAATTTCTAATAGAATGGATTTTGAGAGATTCAATTTAAATTCATTTATCTTTGAATGAACGATTATTGATTTACCATTTCATTGGGATCTAACCAATAATTTTACATCATCATTCAGGAATTAAGAGGGATAGTTTTAATCTGAAATATGAGGGATTATGAATCCAAAAAGTAAAATAGGACATGTATGTAGTGAATGACCATTGATCATGTTCGAAAAGAAGTTTCCGGAAATATGTTGTCCAGGCGTAATAGATAGAAGTGGTTTCTCCTAAGAATTAAGGTTCCTCTGGTAGACAATCTCTTCTAGTGGTGACTTATGATAATCCATACGAGGTTATATTATGAATAGGAAAACAAAAGATTCCTCCATAATTAGAAATTCTTTTACTTATGGAAATGAAAAACATATAAAGATTTGGATTTCCGTATACATAGAGCTTGATTTTCATATGGAAGGTGCCTAAGTATGAAATGATCATTTTATTTGAAAATCAACCAAGAGTTAGGAAAATGTTACCTATGAAGGTTTTATTTATTTATATGGAAGAGAATTTGTATTATAAATTGTGGATCTGATAAGAAATGGGATCTGAGAATCACTAAATATCCCATCAATGAGAGAATCAATGCACATGTAGTTCTGGGATAGATTTCGTAAAATGATGAAATTATATTTTAGGGAGGGAAAATTTTATTATATTGCAGCTAAGATAGTATGTAAATTATGTTAGTCACTTTGTATCTTATTATGATGAGAATCAAGACACACATAGTTCCAATAATGAACATTCCCTTCATGGGTATTATCTATATGGAGAGAGGGAGTGTCTTTTATATTGAGGATGGTCCTAAGACAAATGATATAGGAATTTATGTGTATCTCATAATAGGGAAAATCAAACCACATGTGGTTCTTGAATAAAGTTATGGTGAGAGACCATAACCAAGGATAGTGGTACTCTTGGGTGAGTCCATAATAATGAGTAGTTTTAAGTCATGCAAGAGATGTCAACCATGAAGTTTGACATCATGAAATAAAGGCATTTAGTGTCAATTTTAGGGTAATGTATTTATGACCATGATACCCATGACATGAACATATATGTATCGATCATGTAGGGAAGCCATTAAAAAATTCCTAAACCCCTGTGATCTATACTCGATGTGAGAAACTAGTAGTGGCAAAGGTTTCTTTCACCACTAAGAGTTGATTAAAAAAAGTACATGGGCATTTTTATCATGTGGTGGCTAGACCAGGATGATGGATTTGATAATAAATACATATATCATAGGGGTGAACATCAAGAAATGCATAGTTCTAAGAGAATTTTCATTTTGAATTTGAAATATGATTAACGTCATGCGGTAGGGAAGAAGGTTACCCAGAATGAAAAAGAAGGTATGAAGTCCCATAAACATTGTCCAAGAATTCAGCAAATCATCTCATTAGAGGATTCCCCTTTTTGTGACATGAGTTTTACTAATCTAGTTTCCCAAGTCATCCTATTCTTAGTAGATAGGGTAAGACTAAATTTTAACTTAATGTGATAAAGATTATGTTTTATAGTTTAATATCCTATGACTATGATGATATGGGTCATTCCTTTTTGGGTCATGAAACCAAGACATCTCTGTGAATTTTAGCATCATGTGGTAAGGATAAATGGTGGAATTCATTTTTAGGTCATACAACTAGTACCATTGGATTTATATAATTTAAGGTCATTAATATTTGACTGAAATAATGGTGAAAATATATCTTCACTAGCCAAAAAGCAACAAAAATGATGTGAAGAGAGCCTTAGGGGTCAAACATTGGAAAAAATGATATGGTAAAGGGTTGGATTTGGGGATGGGTCTAAGGAAGAGGATTGAGGTGTTTCTACATATATAATCAAAGCAAGAATAACACCACATGTTTTTCTAAAATTTATAACCAACATAGATCCAATTCATGTGCTAAGAGATTTCATTTTACCTAAAAAGGGTCTGTAAATGAAAGGACCCATATTAAAGTCCCCTACATCGATTTTGTTTGTATACAGGAGAGGGGCCATTTTTCTTATTTTATGATGGGGCCTAAGTTATAGGGTCTAGGTGTCACTACATGTACCATTGATATGAGAATCATGCTGCACATAGTTCTTATGAAGGATAAGTTAGTTGTGTAGTAGGAGACCAACACTAGGAATTGTGGTCCACTCAATCATCGACCAAAGTATTGTGCAGTTTTACATCATGAAATAGGGAAACAAACCATGAAGTTTTACAACATGTGGTATGGAAATTTTCATACTATTTAACTTCTTGTGATTAGGACATGAGGATATATAGTTTAGATTCTTACATCTAAAACTATGGTGTCTAATAGTTTTTGTTCATACGAATAGAACCATAAACCATGCATTTAAAGGTAATGCGATGAAGAAACTGAGTCATGAGTATATGACGTATTTTTTGAGAAACCATGAATTTTTAAGGGACATAAAAATACCTCCACCCATCTAGATAAAGGAATAAGATTTGTTAGAGTGGACCTTTTGTATATAATAAGGCCCCTCCCAATTTGGATAATGCATTTTGGGTTTCTTCCCTAGTATCATCAAGGTTCTAAGTACTAATACCATTTATCCTTGGAGGAACTAGAAGAGGTGAAATTTATTGTTAAAATATCATGTTATTTAATGTTTTAAGACGTAAAAGTGATGCAAGGTATGTTGTATTATTTTATTAAGTTACCCCAATTCATCCTACTGTTTTTGGGATTACTCATATATGGATATTTGAAATTATATAGAAATGAAAATTGAGGAAAATTGTCCCTTAATGGGTAGGAATTATTATTTCTTGTATACCTATGAATACGTGTTTTCCTTTGTGGTTGTGCAGGTTGTAGTCCAGCAATCCCTCAAAGAATGAAAGATCTTTTTAGGACAATAATTTTTATCTTTATGCACCATATTTTGGATTATTATTGATAAGGTCTTCTTGAATTCCTCTATCTATCCAATAGCTTCTACATGATAGTGATATGAATGGTTGGATTTGATATTTTAATCATGATACTACACTTCTATTTCATCAGAATCGAATTGGTTCCATTTTCCATTAGTATCACATGATGGAAACAAAATATAGTAATGATATTAGATTTTATGAAGGCAAAAATATTATTTTCCCTGGCTTCTTTGGGTGGTATCACCTCAACCCACTTGGAGAAAAAGTTGGTTGGAATGATAATGTACTTGAACTGCTTTGCTAAAATAGGAGGATATGGCCATAAAACATCAATTCCCTATAAGGAAAATGACCAAGAGTATTTGGCAGTGTGTAGAAACTCTTGGGGTTGATGGTTGAAGTTGAATGCACTTGAAAAGACGGACACTTTTAGTTAATTTTATACAATACTAAATCATTGAAGTCTATAAGTATGAAATCCTCTAGATTTGGTGCGAAATCATGAAAATTGACTGGTGGGCACCACAAGCCTCTATATGCACTTCTTTTATGGAAACACCAGTCTCTTATCAGTCAATGAACCTGAGAAGGACTCTATTAAATCCCCATTTATAGATGAATTTTTAGTGATTTGGGATTTAATAAAGAGTAAAATTGGTATCTCATGGTTGCGTTTTCTCTTTACTGGATTTGTATGATGGGGGAACTCCATTTTAAAGATAGTTCACAATTAGAATCATATAACTAGTTGTAGGACCATCTGGTTCAAGGATAGAATTAACCTCATTGATTCCATCCATGTTGACATGAACAAAAGGTGAAACCATTTGGTGGTGCACAATGCGGATGAATATTTCATATTAGTCTGGATCTGCAAAGCCATAGACACATTTTTATATGAATCTTATAAGATCATGGTATGTCAATGAATGCCATCTTCGAGGAAAATTATACCATTATTCCTCAAACATAGTTAAACATGAGAATTAACTCTTCCTTTCTGATGGAATAATCATCATGGATATTCTTGATTACCAATTCTAAACCACCTTTTACCTTTACAATGTACACTATTATTTGAATTTATAGTTATATACACACATTAAGGCCTAATACTCTACCTCATTGTTTGTGAAACCTTAGAAAAATAGTAAAGAGTAAATTAATAATTAATTTGTTGGTGATATGATCACGACTCCCAACCTAACTTTATTAAGCTTGGGGTTTCCACTCTCTTTCATATTATACTTATACAGGCGTTATAAAAATACATCTCATATATATGGGGGCCCTCTTGAATAAAGAATATCTATTCATTAGTAAATTTAGTATTAAATTATGTAATTTTTGTAAAGGGATGTTCTGCAAGGAAGTCTACTAATTTTGGGCGGTTTATCTCTTTTTGAGTCATGAAATGAAGTTAAAACTGAAACAAGATGACCAACCATCATGAAAATAATCCGGTAAATATAGGACGGTTGAGGATGTATTTGAGAAGGTTATTATGAGATAATTGTAACAAACCAATGTTTTATAAATGGAATTCCATTCATATAATTATGTCTTATAGTATAATCACATAATATTACTTGTAGAACACAATACAAACCTTATAAATAAAAAATGTGTGAAATAAAATGTATCTCTTGAAGTTAAGAAACATATATCAATGAAATAGTAACTTGACCCCTAGAATAGTAATATGACCCTTATGAATAGTAAATTGACCAATGTAATAGTAACCTCACCAATGAAATCATAAATAAAATTTATCCCTATTATAAGTGACAATATGGTATCATTATATAAGTAAATAAATATTTCTAAAGTTATTGATTAAGTGTTGGAATTTTAGTAAGTCATGTATATTTAATTACAATTTTATGATTAGTTTAATAATTTAAAATAAATTTTTTTCATAAATAAGTATTTTGATGACTTATGATTATAATATAATTTTAAGAGACCTTAGTTAAATTTTCAAAGTGTTGGAAAAAAAGTTTTAATTTAAAATTTTGTATTTTTCAAGTAAATAATGATTTTAATTAAAATTAAAATTTTCATATTTATAAAAATATTTTTGAAAAATTGAGTTCATTTATGAATTATGTATGTCAATAAATTGTTAGGGTGAAGTGTTGGTATTTTTTTGAAATACATGGATTATTAATGAATAGTGAAATACTATAATTTAAAAAATAAGAAAAATACATGAATTATTGAGTAATGGATGATGTTTTTCTAAGGTAAGAACCCTTGGTTCTAACTCACATTATCTCTTAACTATTCTGGCCATAATAATCAAGAATATTCATAGTATTGAGAAAAAATATTAATCTAATGATTAAAATAATGGGAAACACCTCCTTGCCACCACTATATAAACCAGCCTTGTTCCCTCTTCTCTTTACTCATCTAAAGCCTTGTTCCTTATCGATATTATACTAAAATCTCCTCCCAAGATCCTCCCCTATTTAATAATCCCTTTTTATCTTCAAAATACTAAATCCTCTTCCCTAAAGAGGATCTCAAGGAAAATAAGTTCATGAGGTAAATTCCTATTTTCATTTCTTTTATTTTTATTCAAATTCCTTTCATTCTTTTTCATTCCTCACATCCTTTCATCTAAATGTTATGATAACTCCATTACCCTACCTGTACTATAATTTTGTTATGATAATTGAATAATTCATCATCATATCTCCTTTCCCCTCCATTTATACTAGAAATATAATAACTATATGAGATGTGTTAATTTATCACATTTAAGGATGGTGGGTTTTCAATTTCTATTACCATGTTAGATTCTAGTCATGAAACCATTTTTATGGTTGAACTAGACTATAATATATATATATATATATATATAATATTTTATGTAATGTTCTGTAATAGTTTTCTCACATGGTATTAATTTATAAAGAAAAATGAGTTCGTTGGGCTAAAAAATTACCAATTAACCCAAATGGTTATCATTAAAGTTTTATATAATGATTATCTTCACTAAAAAAACAAAATGAATTTTATAACTATTTAATATGCTAAATGTTAGCTAGTAACAAAAAAATTAAATTTTGTACAACCATTCTTATCTTACATGATGATCCATACATGTATATAAGTAAACCAATCATGAAAATAAAGGAAAAAAATTCTCCCAAATGATGAAATTGAACATCTTAACCCATCAAAAAAGGTCATGAATGAACTTAAAAGGGTTATAATGAATAAATTAATTGTGTGATAGGTTCTTTTCATATTAATTAATGAAAATTATTTTGTAATCCATGACATTAAAATCAAGTGAAGGACACCTTTGGATAATGGATTCTACCTGAACATCCTTTATTCCTTCGGGTTGCCCGATCTTTATTTTTACCAAATGATGTTATCTTTAATTTTTATGAATATATTCTAAATTTTGTTTATATTATCCAAAATCATGTATCAATACCCATTCATCATTCTTTTTCAGTGATGACCATGTTTTTAAATTTTTTCCTCCTCAATACTTCCCAAAAAGCAAACCCGTTTTAAGGAAACTTCCCGTATTCCTACCCATTTTTAAGTAAACAAATAATATATTTTAAGCCATAATTATTTTTATAAAACCACTATTTTTATTATTGAAACCTCTTAGTTCACTTCTAGTTTTATATAAAAGATTATCATATTTTAAATTTTAAATTCTCTTTAGTATTTTCCTTAAAACAACACTAAAATGTTTTAAGGATTTTTTAAATATTCTTATTACTTGTTGTCACTTATATTTTAAATCACTTACCATGATATATTCTTATTTTCCCTTATTAACTTCTTTATTTTATTTAATTCCTTTCTTTCATGGATTCTTGTATGATACACCCATTTATTATGCTTTATGATATGATTATTATGCCCACTTCTTTCCATAGGTACCCTTATGTTTATGTATGATTATGTATGATTCATTATTAGGAAAACATACTCATGAAACTATTAAGATGGGTGCGTTGAGATATAATTCCACTGAATGTTTCAATTTTGGGTCTCATGAGACGTTACGTGCAATGGTCTTGGTGGTTAGCCTTGAATCGAGCTACCATGTGCAACGGTATTGGTGGTTAACCTTGACTTCTGCTCCTCAATGTTCAATAACCCTTGGATCATCCTAAAGTCATGTTTTATGTTTCTTCCACATTATTTTGAATCCATGATTATATGATCCCATGTTTTATGTTATGATTCCATATGTTCCATGGATTTTTATATCATTATTTCATGCCTTCTAATCCATAATCTAAAGCTTTATTATTACGCTTATTCTCTTACTTGGATTTTAGCTCTCCATTTTTCATGTTATCCCCAGGTTATCCTATGAAGATGTATGAGAAAAATGTAAGTTAGGATCTCTTTATTAAGATTAAATAAATTAACTTTTTATTTAGTCCCATTATTTTTAGTTTTAGGTACATAGTATTCAAAGACACTAGACTTTACGATCTTTGGCTTATAATATGATTCTTTATTATGCTTAAAATCATGTAATGGTTAGTTTAAAAGGATAGGTTCACTATAGTTTGTATCAAAGAAAGGTCAAGTTATTTTTTTAGATTAGGAATATAGAACTTTAGTAAGAACCTTAGGGATGAGACTATATTTAAGAAAACATCCCTAAATTTTGGTAAGTATAGAGTAAGTGGTTTATCTAGAAAATACATCTATGCATGGATATGAACAAGTGGATGTGGCTCTAGAACATGTAAATCTAGGGGTAAAACCTAAAAATACCACTTTGAGCTAGACTTGAATGGGAACTACTGCATGACAACATGCATTGCTGCACTCTTAGTTTTACACTCCCAAGGGATATAGCTAGGAAAATTCATAAGATTAGTTTGAACCATTATTTAAGGGACAAAAAAAAGAGAAACCAATAAGAGTAAATTTGAGGAAAAATATCATTGATAACCTAGATTGAAACCTAGGGAATCACAATTTAGGATATACTTTTCTTTTAAGATTTTATACCTTTATGTTTAAAGTTTACTTTTTTTGATTAATATCTAAGTATTCAAGCCCCTTAATTTTACTTACCATTTCTAAGATATTGGCAGGAAATAGAGGAACACATTCCAACAATAAATGTGATAGGAAATGTGATGATTACCCTAATGATATTCCTAATATAATGGGTATGGGTTCTCAGAACACTATAACCATTCTTTCTCAGCTCTCTCAAGTTATGAATAATAAGTTTAATCATGTGTAACAACCTCTTACTCCAAGGAAAGAGAAAGTTTTCATATAATACTTGTTGCATAAAAGGCCTCCAATGTTTAGTTGATATTCTAATCCCCTCCTCATGGAATAGTGGATTAACTCCATTGAAAAGATATTCTCTATCCTCCAATGATCAAAAGAAGAGAAAGTCATGCTGGAAATCTATCGTGTTGATAGTTAAGCTGATAAGTAGTGGAAACTGATCAAGAATATGAAGTATGAGGAGGAAATTGATTCCATGTATTGAGAGGAATTCAAGAAAATGTTTTTCAATAAATATTTTCCAAAAACCCTCCACCACAAGATGGAAAGATAGGTCCTCAGACTCAAGTAGATGGAAGATTAGTCCATTAGGGCATATGAAGAAAACATCACAAGGCTTGCAATATACACCTCTAGATTTTTCATGAACACCAAAAGCAAGGTGGATCACTTATTTATCAGAGTAAAGTTGAATCTATGAAAAGTGTTGGAAATTCGTGACTTTGAAAGTTATGAAGAGATTGTCCACTATGCCCTCAATATTGAAATTGGAATCAAAAAATCTCAGTGGTATCATAGTCCTAGTGAAAAAAGTGGAAAATTTAGTATAATATGGGTGGTTTGGGAAAATCCCCTTTTGTAAAGAAGATCAAACATTGCACATCTCAAAAATTTTGGAATAAGAATCCGGATAACTATCTATATGAAATTATGAATTCCTTTAAATATAGAATAATGGGACATATATCTAAGAACTACCGAAGTTATATGAAGAATACCACTAATATGGAAGAATAAAGGAAGGTTCAGATCAATTCTTAGCCAGTATTGTAGTGTTTCAACTGCAAGGAACATGAGATTATGTAAACAATTTAACTAAGCCAATGGTTATTAGAGGAAATCAACAAAAACCTCCAAGGTAACAAAGATGAGGTTATTCTATCTATACTAATGAAGTGGAGCTTGAAAATTATGTGGTGATAGGTACCCTAGTTATTCATTCAAGAATAGTGAATGTACAATTTGATTCTAGTGCTACACATTCTTTCATATCATGCCAGTTTAGTATAACCATTCAAACACCAACTCAAAATTTAGAGATTGAGTTATCTGTGAGAACATAAAATGGGGAAATATTGCATCCAAAGTATATAACTCCTCCCCAGTTAATGTTTATAGACTGAACCTCCCAAAAAATCATGTCATACTTCCTTTAGTGGAGTTCGATGTTATCTTGTGCAAGTATTGACTATCTTTATACAAATCCAACATCAATTTTTGGGAAATGGAAATCATTCTTCACATCTCGAAGCATCCTCTAATTATTTACAAGTGTAAGGGGTAAGATGAATCTCCTATACAATAATTATCTCAAGTGTGGATATTATTGTTTTATGAGCAATAATTCTAGCATAAATGATTGATACAAAGGAGAGAATCATGCTCAAATACATTCACATTGTAAGGGACTAAACTAATGTATTTTCCAAATAATTGTCTGGTCTTCCTCCTAATTAAGAGGTTGAGTTCTCAGTTTAACTTATTCATAGATCTATGCCTATATCAAATATACCTTATATAATGTCCACCATAGAACTAGAAGAACTAAATAAGTAGTTATAACATAATCTAGACAAGGGTTTTATACACCCATATGCTTCACCATGGGTAGAGTCATTCCTCTTTGTCAAGAAGATGGATGGTTTAATGCCCATATTAATTTACTATCACGATCTCAATAAAATCACGATAAATAAAAAGTATCCCTTTCCTCAGATAGATGAATTGTTCGATCATCTTCATGGGGACAATTATTTCTCTAAGGCGGACCTTCGGTCAGGATATCACCTATTAAAGGTGAGGAAGGAAGATATTCCCAAGACTACCTTTTGAACAAGGTGTGGACACTATGAGTGCATAGTGATGCCATTTTGACTCAATAATACTCCATAAATATTCATTGATTAATGAATAAATTATTTATAGATTACCTAAACAAATTTGTGGTAGTCTTTATTGATGATATTCTGATATATATCATAAGAAAGGAGGAACATGATGAAAATTTGAATATTGTGTTGATGACATTGTGAAGGGAGAAACTATATTCAAAGTACAGTAAATATTAGTTCTAGATGGAGGAAGTATCATTCCTAGGGAATTTTATCCCAAGAAAAGGGAAATCTATTGACTCTTCCAAGAAAAAGGCAATTGAAGAGTGGCCTAGGCCAACACTTGTAATTGATACCCATAGATTCCATGGTTTAGGTGGGTATTATGGGTGATTTATGAATAACTCATGATTATTTTCAAACCCAATGAAAAATATAACAAAAAAGAGTGTGAATTCCTTCTAGACTCAAGAGTGTGTGGAACTCTTTAGGGAGATCAAAAATAGGCTTATCACTGCACTAGTACTCACACTCCAAATAAAAAAGAGAACTCTTTATGGTGTATAGTGATTATTTAAAGAAGGGATTAGGTTGTGTGATGATAAAAAATGATAAAATGATAGGAAATGCTAAAAGGTAGCTAAAAATCCATGAGAAACACTATCCCACGCATAATCTGGAGTTGCGGTTGTGATATTTGTGTTGAAAATATGGAGGCATTATCTCTTGGGGGAGAAGTGTGAGATATATATTGATCAAAAGAGTATAAAATATATATTCAGATATAAGTATAATAATATGCACTAAAGAAGATGGTAAGAACTCATCAAGTATTATGACTTCTCAATCCCCTACCATCCTAGTAAGGAAAATAATGTGGTGGATTCTATAAGTAGAAATAATCTTGTATCTTTACAAATGTCTGAAAATGGTGGAAGCTATTAGAAATGGGAAATCCTAGGATTTCAGGATTTATGAGGAAAGAGTTTTAAGATTTGGGTCACGATTATGTGTACCATCCAATACAAAGATAAATAAAGAGCTTTTGAATTATGCACATAGCTCAACCTTCTCTATGCACCCGAGGAGAAAAAATATTTATCGAGACCTCTGAGAGAACTTTTGGTGGGACAATATGAAGAAGGATATTTCTAAATATACATCAAAGTGTCTGGTATGTCAACAAGTGAAGGATGAACGACTATAGTCTAAGGAGATGATGAAACCACATTCCATACAAACATGGAAGTGGGAAAACATTACCATGGACTTTGTCACTAGAATTCATATAGAATCTAGAAGAAATAGTGATATATGGGTCATTAGGGATCGTCTTATAAATACAACTCACTTTATCATAACTTGAGAGGACTAATAATTACATCAAATTGCATAGATATATATCAAAGAGGTGGTAAGGCTGCATGGAGTACCACTATCTGTTGTATATGATAGAGATCCAAGATTCACCTAGAAGTTTTAGAAAAGTCTCTAACATTATCTAAGCACTGAGTTGAACTTCAGTATGACCTATCATCCTCAAACTGATTTCCGATCTAAATGAACTATTCAGACATTGGAAGGCATGTTGAGAGTGTATTATATGGACTCCAAAGGAGTATGGTACAAAAATATTCCATTTGTCGAATTCTCCTATAACAACAGTTTCAAATCTAACATCTGAATGGCACCATATAAATCCCTTTATGGGAAAAGGTGAAAAACACTGGAATGTTGGGATGAATTTGGTTAGCGTAATCCACTAGGACCTGAAATGGTCGATGAAATGGTGGAGAAGGTGAAAACCATTCATTCGCACATCATGGCAACCCAGTGTTTATAAAAGAGTTATACTGAAAATCATCGACAAGACCCTAAGTTCAAAGTTCGATACATGGTATTCCTTTACATATCTCTTTGGTAGAAGGTCATGAGGTATGGGAAGAAAGAGAAATAAGTCTTAGGTACATTATCCCCTTTGATATTCTTGATCATATTGGAGGTCTATCATATTGACTAAAAATTCCACCTACCATGTCTAAAGTACACAATGTATTCCATGTATTCCTCTTAAGGAAGTACATACTAGATCCTTCACATGTACTCTCTTCAGAGGTGGTATAGTTGGAGGATGATCTTTTTTATGAGGAGCGGGTAGTGAAGATCTTGGATCATAGAGATAAATTTCTGCACAATAAGACTACTCACCTGGTCAAAGTACTTTATCAAAACCACAAGTACATAGAGGAAACATGGGAAATGGAGGAAGCAATGATGTAAAAGTACCCGCACCTACTTACAACTTATAATGTAAACCAAAATTTAAAGGGAGAAATTACATAAGGGAGGAAGAATGTAATGACCCAATGTTTTATCAATGAAATTCCATTTTTATAATTATTTATTATAGAATAATCACATAATAATACTTATAAAACACAATACAAACCCTATAAATAAATAATCAGTGAAATAAAAGATATCTCTTGAAGTTAAGGAACATATACTAATGAAATAGTAACCTGGCCTTTGGAATAGTAATGTGACCTTTATGAATTATAATATATCCAATGTAAAAGCAAACTCTCCAATAAAATAATAAATAAAACTTTTCTATATTATAAGTGACAATATGGTATAATTTTATAAGTACATAAATATTTGAAAAATTATTGATTAAGTTTTGGCATTTTTGCAAGTCATGTATATTCAATTACAATTTAATGATTAATTTAATAATTAAAAAAAATATTTTTCTTAAAATGTATTAATAGATATATATTTTTATGACTTATTATTATAATATAATTTTAAGATACCTTACTTAATTTTTCAAAGTGTAAGAAAAGTTGTTTTAATTTCAAAATTTGTGTTTTTCATGTAAATAATGATTTTAATTAAAAATTAAATTTCTTATATTTAGAAAAATATTTTTGAAAAATATTAGTTCATTTTAGAATTATACATGTTGAAAAATGGTTAGGGTTATTTTTTGGATTTTTTTGAAATACATGGATTTTTAATGAATAATGAAATACAATAATTTACAAAATAAGAAAAATACATAAATTATTGAGTCATGGATAATGTTATGATGAGGTAACCACCATTGGTTTGAAAAAATATTCTCTATTTACTAATTTGGTCAAAATAATCAAGACTATTCATAGTCTTGATAAAAAATAATAAACTAATGATTAATATAATGGAAAACACCTCCTCTCCTCCACTATAAAAACCACCATCACACCCTCTTTTCTTCACTCCTATCAAGCCTTGTACCTTCTCTATATTCTACTAAAATATTCTCCCAATATTCTACCCTCATCCAAAATCCCTTGGTCTCTTCAAAAAACCAAATACTCTCCCCAAAAGAGGCTCTCAAGGAAGATAGATTCAAGAAGTAAATTCCTCTTTTGATATATTTTATTTTCTTTCAAGTTCCATTATTTCTTTTCATTTTCTCACCTCATTTCATCCACATGTTATGATAACTCCAGTACCTTACACATACTAGATTTTTTATGATAAAGGAATAATTCATAATCATCTCTTCTTTCCCCTCCAATTATACTAGAATTGAAAACACCATCCTAGATGTGTTAATTTAATACTTTACAGGACAATGAGTTTTCAAAATCTATTATCTTCTTCAATTCAGGCCATGAAAAAAATTTTATGGTTTAAGTAGAATATAATATATGTATCATGTCTTTTAGAAGGTTATGTAATCTTTTGTTCACATGATATTAATTTATGAAGAAAAATGAGTTCATTGTGATAAAAACCCATCAATTAACTCAAAGAGTTATCATTAATGTTTTACAAAATTATTAATCTTCACTCAAAATAACCAAATAAATTTTATAAACATGTAATATACTGGATGTTCACTGATAACATAAAAGTTAAATTCCAGACAACTATCCCCATCTTACATGATTATCTGTGCATGTATATAAGTAAACAAATCATTAAAACTAAGGAAACAAATTCTCCCAAATGATGAAATTGAATCTCTTAACCCATAAAAAGGTCATGAATGAACATAAAAAGGTTATAATGAATCAATTAAAATTATAATAGGTTATGTAATTATTAATTAATCAATGTAATTTGGTTATCTAAGACATTAATATCAAGTGAAGGACACCTTCAGACTTACCGTATGGGATTCTACCCGAACCTCCTTTATTCCTTCTGTTTGCTCTATATTTCTTTTTTAAAAAAATGAAGTTATATTTTATTTTCATGACAATATTATAAATGATTTTTATATTATCAAAACTCAGGTATCAATTTACATTCCTCATTATCTTTTGTGGATGTACATGTTTTTAAATGATTTCTCCCTTAATACTTCCTGAAAAGAAAACCTGTTTTAGGGGAACTTCTCAAATTCTTACCCATTTAAAAGTACACTATATAATATATTTTAAGCCACAATTATTTTTATAAAACCACTATTTTTATTATTAAAACCATATAGGTTCAATTATAGTTTTATATAACAGATTATTATCTTTTCTATTTTAAATTCTCTTTAATATTTTTTTTAAAACCTCACTAAAATGTTTTAATGCTAAAATTTATAAAATACTCTTCTTACATGTTTTCACTTATATTTGAAAACACTTAACATGATATACACCTTTTTCCCCTTATGAATGTCCATGTTTGTTTCAATTCATTTCTTTCATGTACACCTGTATGATACACCCATTTATTATGCTTTATGACAAGATTGTGATACTCATTTCATTCCTTGAGAAAACTTGTTTTTATGTATGATTGATTATGTGTGATTCATTATGTGGAAAAATATTCCTGAACATGTTAAGATGGGTGATCTCAGATAACACTCCAATGCACTTGGTAAAGTTGAGTCTCATGAGATGTTATGTGCAACGGTCTTGTTAGTAATCCTTGACTCATGTTACCATGTCCAATAGTCTTAGTGGTTAACCTTGACTCATGATCCTATATGGGAAATGAGCCTTGACTCATGATAAAGTCATGTTTTATATTTATTCCAACTTATTTTGAATCGATATTTATATGACCCTGTGTTTATATGTTATGATTCCATATATTCCATGCCATTTTATATCATTATTCCATGCATTCTAACCCATGTGATAGTGCTTTATTACGATGCTTATTCCCTTAATCGGCTTTTATATCATCCGTTTGTTCATGTTATACCAAGGTTATCCTATAGAGATGTATGAGAAAAATGGAAGTTAGGATATCTTTGTGAAGATTAAATAAAGAAATGTTTTATTTATTCCCATGTTTTTCAGTTTTATGTACCTAGTCACCCAGCACACTAGGAATTACAATTCATGGCTTGTAATATGATTCTTTATTATGCTAAAAATCATGTAATAATATGTATAAAAGGACAGGGTTTCTATAATAATATGTAGACTTATTCGTGTTGTAGGTAGTCCCTTAGCTTCTGAACTTTAAATAATAGTACAATAAAACTCTTCTCAATATCTGAATAACAAGTCTCAGTATCAACCATGGGTTTTTTGAGATAATAGAGGTTGTTTTTATTCCCAATTTCCTTCTTTTGAGAAAGTAAATAACCAAAAATAATTATAAGTCTATTAAGTAAAAAATGAGGGGATTTATCTCAACAATAGGCATCAGAAGTAGTCGAATTAAGAGATATTTCTTGATTACATCAAATTCTTCCTAACAATTTTTAGTCAACTGATATGTGAACCCCTTTTTGGTCAACCTTGTGATGTAAAAACAATTTCCTATTATGTTTTATATAAACCACCAAATATAAGAAATATTTACTTCTAATCCCATCAAATATTTTATGTTTTGAAGAGGTTACATCTCATGTATAACCATTATCTTCTCGAGATTTACTTATATTCCATGATAGTGTACTACAAAGATGAGAAAAACTTTCAAGTTAACTTTGAAAGGACATTTAAAGGGGTTCATTTTCAGATAATGTTGTCACAGTTTATTCAATATATTCTCAAGATCAATAAGGTGGTAAGAAAATTTCCAAGATTTAACCACTATATAATAGAGATATCACTTGAACTACCTCCCAAAAATATTTTTAAGATCTGATTCATGTCACATTGGTATACATTTGCATCATTATTTATATCAAAGAGATTACCTTATAGAAATAAAATGATTGGGAGAACAAAAAAGTGGTGGATTCCTCATCTTCAGGGGCCATATGGATTTGGTTGTATCCCGATTAGTGGTCCATGATGGAAAGGTCTTGATATATGGACTTAGCATCAATTAGTAGTTTGGTGATCATAACCTAGATATAACCTCTTAGACAATGCTGATTGAGATATCTAAAGTTGATAAAAACTCTATTTTTTTCATTCTTATTATTTACTAGATCTATATTGGTTATCCATTTTGGATACTAGGCTTTACAAATGAAATTGGACGTGATTATCTTGTCAACTCCATCCTCCATTTTGTGAGTGTGAATTGGGTGAATCCTTCTGGATGCCTATTTGTAACCCCAGTGGTTTTCTAGAAATCCTATGTGGTGAGTGGCTAGCTCTGGATCTAGGGCCAACATTTATTAGTAATTCTTAGAAAACACTCCCTAGTCTCTCTTTATAAAGGAGTTATATACCTATTTTATTATAAATACATGGATGAAGTAATAAAACTAGGCTATGGGTTCTATTCTTAAACCATGTTTATTTTTCATAGTTCGTCAATAAGGGTAGAGAAACTTTCTTCGAATGTTGGAGGGGAATTCCCAAGTTCCTACTCCTCTTCATCTTACTATTCATTTTACTATTCTATATTACTCTTTATCTCTATCTTCCACCTCACACATAGGGGATGTAGGTGATGAAGGAAACTTTTAGAGTTACGAAAGGAGTCAACATTTTCACATATGGAAAACTATGTAGCTTCATCCACCCTAACTAACAACATGTGGTTCCTTTGAATATAAAAAGGGGAGATAAGGGATAAAGAAGAAGTATATCTAATCTCTCCCGGTGGTGTGAAAGATTTTTGTAATTTATCTATTGATTTCAGGATTTATTGAAGCTCATGGGTTGGAATGATGGAATATTCACCAATGATTTTACCACTCCGTAGAGGGGTGAAAACCTTTTCTGCATTGTCAAGCCCACTCATCATGAATAATATCATGAATTATGTTAAATATATACCCAAATTGAGAATCTTATTTTCAATCTTATTGATGGAAAGTAGATATTATTCAATGAGCTATTTGAAGGGATTGGACATGGTTTTTTAGAACATTATGGTTAGTGGCCCATGAGACGCCATAAATTATTGTTTATTTCTCTTCCCTTTGGTTGAATAAAGATCAATATATTATGATTCACTAGATTCAAATGGGGATTTATCACCATAAAAATTCCCAATTTTACCATTAATTTTATACTTTAGTCATTGGTTATATGATAAGGGGACTACTACATGGGGATGAAACCAAGGCTTCCTAGTAGAACATTGAAATCCATATCTTTTCGAAAAACCTAAAATTATGATTTTGATATGAGGTCCCAAAATTAAGCCTTGATATTGATTCTTCTGAGGGTATTCTACCATATTTTTTCAAAACCCTGAATTGTTAGACTGTTAAGTTAAATGAGGGACTCATTATATTCTAGTCGATGAAGTGTTCAGACTGGAATGAGGTTGACTCCCAATCCATTCTCAATGAAATCATATTGGATATCAATATAATTTATTTTTACCAAACACATACAAGTGTATGATGTGTATTTATATAATGGAATCTTTTTCTTACTTTTTGAAAGAGGTAAAAATGTGGAATTTTGTAGGATCAGTCTCTACCTGATATACTATAGTAGTGGAAACCTCAGATTCAAACTTCTAAGGGATCACCAAAGCCTCTATGATTTCTTCTCAGAAGCCTCTCAATAATCTTATAGCATCTTGAATTTACAAACTCGATGGAAACAGGTCCAATTTATATTAAATATCATACTTCTGGGCTAGGGTTATATACTTCCAAACATGAAGATGATCTTTTATAGGTGATTTAGGGGATGATGTACTTGATGCAGGTAGATTGTCCTTTGAGAAAAAAGTTGAAGGTTCTCTTTTCCTTGATGGGTTAGTCTGAATAGGTCTTCATACATGCTGAAGTTGATCCTACAATTTCACCCCCTTCTAGTCGATCATATAGGATAAATGGGATAGTTTGAATCCTAGTATACAAGGTGGAACTTCTATCATTTTTTTGGGCTTGTTAAAAGTCTCTCTCATGAGTTTGAGTGGCATAGATATTCTTAGTAGGGAAGCGGCTGTAATATTGATTTATTTCATGACTTTTCCTTTACCTATACCCCATAGTCTTCTGAACACTTCCTATGGTTCCCCAATTATTTGTAGAAAAATTAGGTTCATGTGCATACTCATCATTAGAGAAGGGATCCATTAAGTGAATGGTATTAATGAAACCAAAGATTAATTCTTCTTTTGATGAGGATTCCGCCTAGTGGGTCAATTCTATGGTAACTTTTGGAGGGATAATGCCTATGTTCTATTGGCTTGAGGCATAAAGTATGATAGATCTAGGGATGGTTTTGGAATTCATACATTATCATATTCCTATAATTTATTTTTAATTCTTTGATTACACCAATTCATGGAGGACCGGGTTGTGGATGGCTGTGGTGTTGGTGAGGTTGGTCGTGCCATAGAAAGAGAAATCGGGGACATAATTGGTTGGTTCAACTATTAAATGAGGATATAATGGGTTCAGTTGATATTATTACTCCACATCTAATCATCAATATTCTACAAAAATTTTTATAATACTTATTTTGACTCTCTTTCTTCCTCTGGGGAAGGAGCATAAACATATTCCACTTCTGTTGGTGGTTTTCTGAACATAAATTTCCCAGATTCTACCATTTTTTTCTTGATTTATTTGAAAAATAATCATTTCTTGATGGTTTTACCCAGTTTCTAGTGAAAGTGGAAATATTTTCGGTGATTATTGAGACTAACTTAATTGGGACTCTTGGGCTTTAGAAACTTGGGTAAGTTGTTCTCCAAATCCACTATGAAGTATCCAATGACTTTCATATCTAGGAAAAAATAAAAATTATTCCTCCATTACTCAAACTTATTTCTCTTATAACCCTTTAAATTTTCCTAATAATGATCTTTTTGTTACAAATTCTTGGGGGGTTACATGATATAGTAAAAGATTTGGAGTTGGAATTAGAATAGTGGATATATTATGCATGACAGTGGTAGCCTCCACTTTCCCTATTATATTCCTTAAGATTATAGAATTAGTCTAGCCTTATAATTGGTTCAAAATATGGAATCATCCAACATATGAGAAATTATATAATAATCCTAAGAGCCACCTAAATATTTCATAGGGATGAGCGACATTTTCAACTCAGTGTGAGTATTCTCTATATAGAGGGATAAAATATCTCCTTAGGGAAGTTGTAGGTTTAGGGATTAAACCAAAACCTTCCACCTATCAATGAAATATAAGAACCTCTCATTATATCAATATTTATAGTTTGATTGGTTGAATATTTTTTTATTTAATATCATGGATCTTAAGTGAAAGATAAATTTTTGATAGATATATTCCCATCCCTTGATTAACTGAGATAGAAAACCAATATACCATACGAAGGATAAACCTTTAAATTTTTATATGAATGAACCTTCGGTTCACCACTTCTTATTGTATAGGGGTTCTCATCATGAGATCACAATTTGACACAAAATGAGTTATATGATACTTTGTGTCCCCCAAGCCATTAAAATTTGGAAATGTAGGTCTCCCAAAGTTTAATGGGGGAAGGCTGAAACCACCCACTAAGGGTAAGTCTTCATTTATAGCTATAGCAGTGTGTTTAATTCCTCTAAAACTTAAAACCAGGCTGCCAATGCCTCATAGTAATGATAATTCCTCGGGGAATGTTTAGCAGAACATGATCTTGAACATGGGAAGAAATAGTTAGGGAATGATGTACCAAATATTTAAATAGCAGATTTTGACACCCAGTATGGGATATCCTTTGTTTTTTTTTCTGGGTTTATTTCTATCTATTTCCATATTGGATATAATTCCTGATAATCTACTGCGATTGTGTCCAAATAAATAGGTTTTATGGTTCCAAGATGGAGAATCTTCTCTGGATCCTCTCTCATTGATATAAAGATCCCTTCTTATTGAAGGGAATCATTTGGAAGGGTGATATAAGGCTCTTCTTTATGAAAAAACTTACCAGCAACATTTCTTATTATTATTTATATATTTAACTTTTTTAAATCCTTCATTTCCATCTCATATTGTGCAAACTTCTCTTCTATCATGAGTGGTTTGACTCTTTTATGTAGATGATGGGATGTAGTCATTCCCTTACACTTTTCCTTGTCATAATCTCATCAATGTGGTTATGGTAACATTCCTAGAAATCCCCATGTTTATGGAAGGATTTTGTTTCCAAGTACACACACCTTCTTTTTTTATTTAAATGTGGACCGTGTTCCAAATGGAAATGTACACTTCTCTCTCTTCCATGTTGGAATCATCCTATAAGGAATCCAAATGAGTAGTGACAATGACATTCATTGACACATAATGCATTGTATGTGTCATATCGACGTAGAATGATATGTGGGATGAATGGAACCATGATATTTACTAAAGGCACTGAGATCTTAAATAGTAGTTGTACCCCTAATAAATAATTTTTGTTTATAAGAATTACTAGGTCTCTTTCCTAATTTATGACATTCCCTTGGCATGGAAATGGGTGACATGAAGAGAACCACCACATAACTTCATCATACATGCTTCTAATAAGGGAACCAAGTAGTGATATGGGAAAAACATAGGGGATTCATTTTTTTTGTGATCCTCCTAAAAAGAAAAAGACTAATTTTCATTGGAGAGGGTGTTATGGTAAAAGTCACCTCAGTCCAATGGTATGGGGTTACTCTCATTCCATTTTTTCATGCCCTAAGTGTAATTGTTTTGTCCTTGAAGGGATATATTTTGTTAAAAATTCCCCATCCCTATAGGCTGGGTCGTCTCCTATATCGCAATGAATTTTTATACCATGACTACTATGTTGATCTTACACATCCTAGTTTGAGAATAGATGAGTGAAAATTATGGTTTGTATATGAGCCACTTGCTTCTAAGGGCATCAATGGTATTATATGATTGGATTATCATATGTGAGTAGCTTACTCAATGTTCTCATATTCTTGGTGTATAATTCTTCAGAAAACTCACTCTCAGGGATACCATTATCTCTTATACTTTTTTGGGGCCGATTCTTACTTAGCACCCAATATTTCATGATAGGGGCTCACATATGAGATTCAACTTAGGGAAATGACATTAAAAAATGCCACTTTTAATGGATTTTTCTTATCAGACAGTGAGGTGAAATGTAATGATCTATTTTCACCACATACCCTAATATGGACACTAAGAGAGGCGTTGATGATCAACCTATGTAATTCCTATAAAACATTGAGGCATGAGAGTCGAATATCCTTCTTCTATTTTCATGATTTTGGGTGGCATGAAGCTAGAAGGGATTCTATGTCAATTTTTTGATGAAGTTTTTTATATTAAATTAATGTGTTTTTTATACCCTTCATAATGAAAAAATATAATTTTAGGTGACAAGGATATTTCTAGAGGTTCAGACAAATATCATATAAGAATTCTTCTAATAGTACCTCTAGAATGTTAAACTGATAAGTCATTCAGGGCCAAAACATGATGGGTATATTATCCATAGATTGTTTCCTTATCGTACGTCTTGCATTCTCCTCTTCAAATACTATACATTCCTCAACTCTATTGAATCAAAATAAGATTTTCCTGGACAATTTATTATAGATAGGGGGTTTAATAGGTATCTCATTCACCATGATGGATTGAAACCAATCTAGAGGTGGACCAGAGTACAATATCTACCTCAGACTATCCTCTATTTCAGAAAAGATTTCATTTTTCAATGATAGGGAATCATGCATGACTATACCTATCTTCCCAAGCACCTTAGAATACAACATATTTATCATAATTGATTTGGAGAGGGGAGTACCTCATTATAGAAATAAAACATTACCCTACGAAGGGCCTTTAGGGTAGATAATATTAAGGGGGACCTTCTTGTCGTATGATTTTTTGTCCCTAAGGAGGGTCGCTATAGATGTTACCAAAATATGAGTTTTCAAGATCAATTTCCCCGGGACAAAAAAAATATTCATGGTAAACATTATTTGGAGGACCTAATAAGTAACTGGTAGTAATGTTGTTAGGAGGACCTTCAAAACTATGACTGATATTAATATATTCTTGATAGATTCAAGAAAACTATCCTTTAACAGAGTATGGTTATGAGCCTACTCCATAATTTGAATATTTTCTGGGTGGGATTTCATCATTGATTTTCCCCTTCAGGAAGTTGGAATCACGTGTTGTGGATAGTGATTTTCATATTTGATAGAGGGTATGAGTGACTTATATGTTTCTTTTATATCATTACTACATGTTTAGGTGTTTTTGTAGGGATACATTACTTCCCCAAAGTAGCCACCAGAGTGGACTGTTGAACCCTAGTTGGAATCAGGATGTGTGCCCGATCCAATCATCCATTTATCATAGAATTTTTCATGTGAATCTCTTGGATAGGAGTAGGAATACACATATTCTCTTGAGTGACCCTATAAATATACTGATAGGAAACTCCACTAGTGTAGGTGGGGGTTTATGCCTAACTTTTAACCACAATAGCCGAAATCATGATCTCTTATAATGTTTTTCTAATGTGATTAGGGATAAACTCATACCCTTCCATCATTTTTAGGATATTATATGTCACTTATCTAGATGGAATGGGAATATAAACCCATTCCATAGTTGGGGAAGGGATGTTCCTCTACTCACATCCTCCATTTATTGCCCGGATATACTGAAAATCGTCTGGTTTAGGGGAAAAGACATGGGTTTCACCTGTTTACTTTCAAGGTGTACTGGTATACTTCTATAGTTGTTGTAAAATTGTATTTAAAAAACTTGATGTGCATGATCAAGTATATGGGCCTACATGTTTGTTGTTGTTACATCTTCTGGGTAGACTTCTCAAGTAGACATAGGAGTTTGAGAATATTCCTTATTTTCTAATATCTTCCCTTGATGGTCTATCCTGGATGCCCGGGTTTGGGTGACCTGAGTTGAATCTTATAGGGTGACATCCCTAATGCTAAGGACTTGACACCAAATGGTGTTGGCAGTGTAAGTTACTGTAATGATCCCATTTAAAATATTCTTGGGTCATTGATATGAGTTCACTAATGGCCTCTAGATCTTCTTCCTGAAAGAAAGGGGAGAAATTTTTGTTGTATCCTGAGGAAAGGCTTCTAAAATGATTGGACATGATAATGGATGCCATTGGATTCTAAGAAACCAACTATCACTAAGTGGATTATTGGTGGGAATACATGTATTATAGGTCTTGTCAAGTTCCATACAGGGTTGGGATTATACCAAGGGGTAATATGAAACTAGAGCATTTGAAACATGGAATTGAAGATACTGGGTTGGATATGATGTTCTTGGGTTATATGAGGAATCAACTTGTATAGAAGACAATGTGTATACTCAGTTCAGCTAACAAGACCCTATTGGATTTAAGAGAGTTCTTATTGAAAGTTAATATAATACATTTCAAACAAAAACAACAAAACCCTATCAAATAAACATAATACTAAATGAAAACATGTGTAATCGGTTGTTTTAGATCCATGTTTGGATCATTTTCATTTTTGATAGTGTGAAAGAGGTCTAGAATATGTGAAACATAGTCATTTTAGTTATAAGGATTTATATCAAGTTCACCATTTTGGTTTTGTTTATAAAAGTTTAGGTGGGGTTGAATGGTTTTTTTTGGTGGTGGTGGTGGAATAACCCTTTGTATCAGACACACCTTTTTATTTACATGTCCCTTATGAGTAGTGTCCAATGGGATTTATTCATGACATTAGAAACATCCACTGGTTCCCTTATTCATTAATTTCTGTAAAACATCTTTCTAAATGCAGGTGATCATTGAAAAATTATTCCAACAACACTTAGAGGGAATCACATTGGTTGAGAGGATGGGAGGTTAGGAAGATCATACATTTTTTGGGTGAATTATTTCATACTCATGGAATATCTTATAATTTTAATAAATATTCATGAATCCTTTATTAAATCCGAAATATAATATAGATCAAACTTATAAAAACAATACACTGTTATAATGTCTTGGATTTAGGATCATCTTTAGGTATCTAATATTCTCCATTAAAGGAAACATATTTAAACATATTAGAGGTTTATATGTCATTTATTATTATGATACTAGTTTTAATCCTTATAGTCGGATTCTTTGGAATTTATCGTTATATAGGAATATGGGAGTTGTTTTTATGTCAGGTTTAGGCCCATGAGATTGAATTTTTACATATCGTTGTGAAATGATTCAAAACCTATATAGTTCAATGACACTTAATGGGACACATCATGCCTTTTATGGTCATGTGAAAAGGACCAGACCATATAGTATAAAGTCAAGTGGTAGGGAAATCTAGTTGAAAGGTGCTGAGAAAAATACTGGTGTGAGACTGAAACCAAAATATACCAAGGGATCTATAATGGATTTAGTCTCCTAGGGTTGATTTGATCATACTGGTAATATGGACAAGAGAAGATTAGGTTCAATTTGGGGTGCTCAGTTTGAAACTTAATGATGCTTTCTATTTATCCTATTTTGACTAGAATCAAAACCTAAGTAGTTTAAAATGTTGGGTCTTACACCTTTGGAGGAGGCCCAAGTGGTTTACTCATTAGTAATATAGCCCTTTGAGGTGGTGATAACATGGTTTGGGGTATTATTCCAAGTAGTCGGCCCATAGTGGATATTTTATCGTACTAAGGATACGATCACCACTAACCTTTAAGCCCATGTGAGCCATTCTTAGTGTGAGAAAAATGAGGAATTGGAATATATGGAAATCTAAAAAATATAAATCATCCACTGATTGATGAGGGATAGGATATGGGAGGTGGGGGAATTCCCCATAATAAAGACTAGGGGCTTACCTCAGGTAGGATTCCCTAAGGTGAAATTTTCTCCTCATCCACTAGTAGACAAGGATTAAGTCATTGTGAGACAATTAGGAAGTGAGACGAGACATATATGTACTCATATCCTATCTTTTTTTTAAATCCCTAGGGCCCATCATTATCTAAAAGGTTGGGATCCTCATTACCATAGGAATTTATAATTGAGAACACTCTAAGTATCCCACCTATTAGGTAGTATAAACACAAAACTTTCATTACCATGAGAATGTATAATTAAGGGGAAACACTGGTGTTCCCTATTCTTGGATCATAAAAATATGGAGGCTTTGGGGGAGGTCTTGGATTGGTCCCCCTCATATTAGGGATCCATGAAAAGATGTAACCTACCATATGTGGTATATAAGAGGGATCAAATAGTGGATCTACCATGTGAGGCTTGGACGAGCTAAATATGGTCTCACATAGGGATTACTTGGATTAGCTAGAGGGTCTCATGCATGGTAGAAATGGGTGATCTAGAGGGTCTAGAAAGGATGGACTTTAGGGAGATAAAGGCACTTCACATAGGGTGGATGTAGGATTTATAGAGGTTCTTCATGAAAGGTGGACCTGGGAAGACTGAGGGTGCTTCATACAGAGTGGACTTCGAAAATATAGAGATTTATTTTGGGAAATGGAAAAAATTCATAATAACACTTGGTTTAAGCCTTTCTCTAGGCTCTGAGGGTCTCCTCAAGTTTCTTTCCATGATTGGTTCTCAAGTTTTTACCTATCAAAATCCCCTTTTCCATAGTAGTTTTGACTAAGGGGAATGATTTTTCTCAATATTCATAGTATTCTAGACCTTTTGGGTCCTCAATAAATTGATTGTTTCTAATTCCCTCTCTTATTGTAGGATTAGGGTACTACTTAAGGCCTAGGAGGACTTGGGTGAGAGACTTGGGTGATTCAAGCTTCAAGAAGTCACTTTGTTATTTAGTTGTGTAAAATGAGGAGCCCAAGGGTCCTATTTATATGAAAAACCCAAGTCCCTTGGTAAAGGATATCATCCGCATAGTTCCATTACACATGTATCTTATGCAAGACCCTCGTGCAGGTATTGACTTCTCATGTCGATCCATGCAAGTTGGACCATTGTAAAACTCTTGGTGCGCAGGTGGGATCCACACTTGTTTACTTGGGAAATTATAACAATAACGTTTCTTCTATACCACTTGAGGTATTTTTCTATACACATTTTAATCCCCCTGTAAAAAGGGAGTGTAAACACCCATCCTTCTTCTTGGTGAAGTGGACTGACAGACCCCATGGTAAATCACTTGGGAATATAAAACTATTTTCCATATTCTCTTGTAAATTATTATTATTTTCTTCCAACTCAATAGTGGAAATTATATTGGGAGTATTTTATATGGTTATAGATCATTGTATATGTTGTATTAAGAACTAAACTTCTAGGTTATTAGTAAGATCGTGAAATTCATTAGGGAATACATCAGTTTATTCTGTCACAATTGTCATGGTTTCTAGAATAATTCCATCCTTAGTATCAATCATTTGATAAAGATATGTTTTCGAATATGGTAATAATATAAAAAATTGAGAAGAGTATTCAAAATTTGATTCATCATATTACTTACACTTATATAGAATTGAATGATGACTTGGGTTGTGAAGAATGATCTCCCTCTCAAAACAGTTGATATAAAATTTATATAGGGATTTCCAATTCATGACCAATAAAGAATCAAACTATACTAAATAAATGGGGACAAGATTTTCAAGAATTAAATTCCCATAAATATCAAATTATGATACAATAATCCTAGATTTTTTTCCATGTGAAATTTGGGGTGGTGAATCTATACTCATAAAAATCTTCCTAGATACACTAGACTAGCATCAATTGTAATACAACAAGATATACAAAAATATAAATTAGTGGATAAATGTTCCTTTATTGTTAAGATCCACATCAATAATAATCATAGAATATTCCCATTATAATTCCCTTGTTTTATATATTTCTAGTATTTATCATCCTCATTGGCCCCTGAATTCAGGCATTGAATTGGATAATGACCTAGTTCCCCACATCCATGTAATTGAACTATTAGTCACACCTCTGGTTGAAATTTATTTACCTATGTATTGTTAACTAGACTCTTGATTTATTTTTGTAAACTTGATGTTATATGATCCCCTTTTCTACACATAAATAATCTTCCTATTATTTTTTGAAATTCCCCTTACCGCCTCTTCCTACATTATTGACATCTAGTGAATTGATCCTTCTTTTATTTATTATCCTTATCACCTGAACTTATATAAGATTCTATCCTTATTTTATTTTATTTGTTTGTAAACTCAAATATGTATTAATTATTAATCATAATTCATGATAACTCATTTTTTATAATTACAAGATGCATTACTTAGACACCTATTAGGTTAGGAATTTCATTAGGGAAATAATCACATTTCCTGCCATGTTGGTTTTACCCACAATCCCTTGTATTTCCCTCTGTTAATTATAAATAAAGGGAAAATGGGATGATAATACTTTAAATAATTAACATATAGTAGGTAAAATATGAACATAAAAGTAATAACTTATAAATTACATGTAAATCATAAATTTTAAGTCTCTAGTTTGTAATCTAGGATATCTATGTTGATTTACATATTAATTTTTCTAAGATAACAAAATTTGTTCAAGTCCTTCATAAAGGTTCAAAAAGTGTTTGTAAAATTCTAAAGCATATCTCTGTTGAGTCAATAAGGTTTCCTTATGACTTTTCCATTCATTTATGATTGGGGATATTGTTTAGTCAATAAGGTTTCCTTATTAATTTTCCATTCCTTTATGTTTTTAAAATCAGAAAAACTCTATCTTAAGGAAAACATCATTTTCCCTAAGATTTCCCTTAATAAGGAAAATTTTCCTTCCCCAAGGAAAATTTATCCTTACCATGTTATCATTGTTCATGTCATAATCTAACCCATTTTATTTTTAAGTGTAAAATTTAGTTTCACATCTTAAACTTTGGAATCTTATAAATACTTTGATATATAGCATTTTGTTATCAAGATCTGAAATCTGGTCCCAAACATTCTAATTCAGACTCCAAATTCTTTAAGAATTCAGGTTCCGAATTCTTTAGAATTCAGATTCATAATTCCTCAGAATTCGGACTCTGAATTCCTAAGAATTCAGACTCTAGAGTCTATAGAATTATGATTCCGAATTCTTGAGAAACAGAATCTAGATATCCTTGTAATATAGACTATGAAGGTTAACTTTCTTAGACTCCGAACTTTTAATTTTTCATACATTCCGAAATATGGTTTTGGTTAAGCAATCATATTTTTGCTTACTCTTTTTTGAGTTATAAAATGATGTCATGCGTACTGTTATTTACTAACCATTGTTTGAGTGGAACATATACAGGTCCCTCTGAAATTTAAGGAAAAATATGACCGTTGGAGGAGGGAGATGACCATTGAAGATGTGCCTATAAATAGGAGCTCAATTGAAAGAGCTCAGAACTGTTCTACAACTATAGAGATTACATACTGTTGAAGTGATTTCAGGAGAGGGAGACTTTCATTTTGTTTGCGTACTGAACACCTTGTTCTGAATTGATTCATGTGACTCCGAATGTTGCTGATTACATTCGAGGCCTTCTGAGGATAGGAAGACAGAGTTGCTGACTACCTTGAAATTTGAGGGATCGCAGGGATAACAAGATAGATTCAGATATTCATATCGAGGGCTTACCCTGGTGTGGGCAAGACAAACTTTCTTGAATGTATAAATCAATGGACCTTAATCCAAGGCTATTGGATACCCTACTCTTTGGGTTAAAAGATTTATATACTCGTTACTTGTATTGTTTCAAGTTTGTTTTCCAATATATTTTGACTGATAAGTAAAGTATAACTATCTTATACTTTCTTATACTTGTACTCTAATTAAATAGGATTCTATACACTTTAAGGTAGAATATTTGTTTTTTTAAACTTTTTTTTAAGTTTCATTTCTCGAACCACATTTCCGAATTCTAATTTTTCGGAACTACATTTCCGGAATCTAGTAAGTTTGTAGTACTAGTTTCATTTTTGGAACCACATTTTTTGAATCTCATTTTCGGATCTACATTTCCTGAATCAAGCATGTTTGTAAAACTTAAAGGTTTTGTGAATTTACCTTGTTTAACTTTGTTAAACAATATAGTGTTTTCTAACCAACTTCAAAAGTTCCAAAGGAATTGTTTAAAGTATACAATTCACCCCCTGTTGTATATTGAGCATCTACATCATTATTACGATACTAAAACTATTATCATTTCAATCCTACAATTGGTATCAGAGGACTAGTCTTTGAAATACTTATATCCACATATAAGTTTTCTTACTCATGTTTTTTATTGTTCTATATTTTCCATGATTTGGAAATTTTTATCCTTGTTTACAAACATTTATTACTAGAAAATTTGTGTGTAATGATTTTCTTTAATATGGAAGGAAGAAATATTGGTTCAATTGAAAATATTAATCATACTAAACCACCTATTTCTGATGGGAAAAATTATGAATATTGGAGAGATCGTATGAATAATTTTGTCATTAACACTGGAGTGGACAACTTTGTTATTCTTACTAGAGATTATAAGATTTCTAATAAGTCAGAAATTTCACTAGTCAAGATAAGTCAGAATATCAAATTAACTATAAGATACACAATACTTTTTTGAGTTCCATGACCAGGAATATATATAGCCATATTTCTTCTTATGAAGCAGCAAATTTTATTTGGAAGAAGCTTGAAGTTACTCATTTTGGAACTTCCAAAGTTATTGAAACTAAAAGAGATATGCTTAGAGCTGAGTACCATGGTTTTTTGATCTCCTTATGGAGAACCTATATGTAAGGTACAACATAGATTCATGACTATTGTCAATATCTTACAATACATGAGAGAAAAAGGTTTGGATGATGAGGAACTTGTAGACAAGATTATAGACATCATGCCAAATGAGTGGGAATCAAAGAGAACAACTATTGATGAAAATAAGAAAGTCTCACAGATCAATCTTGATGAGACTTTTGGAACTCTTCTTCAACATGAGACTAGAATGAAGAGAGATGATTACAATGTTAAAAAGAATGGGAATGGAGGTATTTCTTTTACAACTAATTCAAAATATATTAAAGCCAAGAATCTTGAGAGAGTTACAAGATCTAAAACCAATAATGTTGTTGTTAAATCCGAATCTAGTGAAAGTGAACATTCTGATAATGAACTAGAAAATCTAACTCGAAGGATGAACACGATAGTTGAGAAGAAGAACTTTAAATATAGATATAAGAAGAAAGATGGAAAAGATAATAAAGACGGAGAAGTGACATGCTATGAATGTAGAAGAACTGGTCATATCAGACCTGATTGTCCCTTACATAAGAAAAGAGACAAGAAGGAAAGGAATTATGAGAGAAACGAGAAGAAGATCTATTGATCAAAACATAAGAAAGTCCGAAAAACTAATGAAACTTGGAGTTCCAGTGGTGGAGATTCATTTTATGATTCTTCAGATTATGAATCTTCTGAGAAAAATAATATTGGTTTATTAGCCCAAGCTCCATTTCAAAATCAATGTCTTATGGATAAGGTACGAACTTCTTAATCCTTAACCAATATGTCTTTGAGTAAAAATTTTCTGGATAAATATTTTTCTTTCGATGAAGAATCCTCTTCATAAGATATGGATAATAATTTTCCTTCCCATGAGGAAGTTTCTAAGTTTTCTAAGTTTCTAGAAATAATAAATTGTAAATATTCTATGAAACTCGAAAATAAAAGTTCTAGAGAATTTATTTTAACAAAATAAATTTCGGATCTTACAAAAGATCTTGATAAGAAAAATGATGGTTTAGAAAAACCATTCTATGAAACTTGAGGAAGGTAATGCTGAGAAGGATAAGAATTCTACGGATCTTAAAAAACTATTTCTAGAAAAAAATGTTTTAGAGGATAAAATTAACTCTAAGTCTATAATTCCAAAGGATAGGAATTTTGTCCTTAGACTAAAGTCTGATATATTTTCTTTGACGAAACTACTTTCAAATTTTACTTCAGGTAAGGAAAATTGTGACAAGATATATTCTCAGATCCGACCTCATGTTAATAATCAAGGATTAGGTTATTCTCATGAAAAAACTATTTTTAGAAACAATTATTATGTTCCTCCTAGAGCCCATTTTTTTTTACTAAATTTCAAAGTGGTGGGCATTAGAAGAACAAATGTTATTTAAATAATGTCCAATCCCTTGGGTTTCATAAAGCTTACATTTTTAAACAAATGTGGATACCAAAAATTTTATTTTCTAACAATTCCAGATCCAAGAAAGTTTGGATTATAAAAGTCTAACACTCTTATTTTCAGAAAAAAGAAAGTACCAACAACAATACATGGTACATGGATAGTGGATGTTCCCGACATATGAACGGTAACAAATTTTTTTTTGAAAAGATTATCAATATGAATGGAGAAAAAGTATCTTTCAGAGATAATGCTAAGGGAGAAAGTATTGGTATATGTAACATTTCTCTTCTTAGAAAAACATTGATTTCAAATGTTTTATTGGTTAAGGGTATTAATCACAACCACATTAACATAAGTCAATTATGTGATGAAGGTTACCTTGTGAATTTTAAGAATGAAAATTTCTTAGTACACAATTCCAAGGAAGAGTTTATTATTTCTTCCAATAGGCAAGAGAATGTTTGACATTAGGCATCAATCTCTTAGAGATCACAAAAAAAGGAGACATCATTCTTTAATTTATCGAAACACAAGATCAACTTGCTGATATTTTCACAAAATCATTACCCTCCAATAGATTTGAATACATTAAACAGAAGATTGGAATGATAACCGTAAGGTAATCTTCAATGTTAACTTCCTGTTGAATCCTATATCCTTACAGTAACAAATCTTCAATGTTAACTTCCTGTTGATTTTTTTTGTAATGGAGTTTCTCATATCCAAAATTTTCGTAATAAATATTTTTCATAGAAAAAGTTTTCGAAATCAATATTTTTGGAATCTAAAGTTCTTCAAGATTAATTTTCCTCATTAGGAATAATCTTCATCGCAATATGAAAGGTATATTTCCTTTCTTAAATTTTCGTAATCATCTTTTACTTTTGGTATTTTCATCTGTTTTTAAATTTTCCTATTCACTTTTTTTTAAATCTGAATGTTTTTCTTATAAAAAACTCAAAAGATCAAATTCTATCAAAATTCCCTTCCCGCTATCATCTCAACCATCAAATATGATCAGAAAGTTTTTCAACTGTTTGATTGAGTATGGAAGCTGAACTGTTGCCACACTTGCCTATATAAAGGACCCCCCAATGGTTGTACCACATCTAAACTCAAGCCTTTTCATGCTGAAGCTTTGGACTCCTACGTAAGCTCGTTCTGAACTTCTTAGTTCTTTATTACTTACTAATGTTGGCTGATGTCTCCTCTCAGAAAGATATTTCAACTATCAAACCAATATCTGAATGGAAGATATACAGAGAAAGGTTATTTGATCCGATTTTATTCGCAATGTATGATTCTATTATCTCTAAGAATATATAGTTGAATGGATGGGAAAGTGTTTGCCTTTCAAAACCAAAACCTTAGGATTTGGTATATCTGGATTTGTTAATAGAATTATATGAGTTAGTAATTTTATTCAAGGAAGAAGGGAGGAGTAAGTTTTCTTTCAAGTTTTATAGAAAGACATATTCACTTTCTTACACCAAGGCTGCAAGCTTGGTTGGTATTCATTTTGAAGGGGAAGATGAGTTCTGTTCTCACAAGTTTCCTGATGTTCAAGGATTTTTTGTTAAAGAAAAAGCCATGGCTTTCCTTGGCCTCTTAGAAGTAAAGACTCCGAAGATTTTTCACCTGACGAAAAATTATTGGATTCTTGAATTGTGGGTTCAAGGATTCATCATACCAAGAAAAGGAGACAAGGATACTTTGAAAAAAGTGATATGTACATTCTGGATTTCTGGGTAAACCTAAGGAAAATAAAATTGGTTTATCCTGGTTGAAATTGAGAACATAAAGAATAGAAATCTAAAGGCTCAGATTATTATGTATCTAACCATTCTTTCAAAGATTATTGTTCGGTGTCTAGAATCCTTCAAAATACCTTGAAAATATATATCAAGAAATTGAAAAGTCATGTTGCTGAGTGATGACACCTTGAGAAGGATGAAAGTTGGTTTTTCCAAAGAATCCGAAGAATTTAATGATTTTCTTGAAGAGTATGTTGAAATTATTTCAAATAAACAGGAGGTAGCCGAAACCTCTAAGAAGGGTGGAAGTAAGATGAAGTTGAAGGATGTGAAAGAGAAGGAAAAAACCCCAACAGCTAAGGAAAACCAATCTTCACCACCGAATCCAAAGAAATAAAAAGCCTATCCAAATGCGTTTTTGGCTAAATAGAGAGAACACAAGAGAAATCATAAAGAAGGGGAGCCTAAGTTTGGCTTTGACACTACTGAAGAAAAATATTTGAAAGAAAAGGCAGCTGAAGAGCTTGAGAAGCAATAGAATGAAAAGAAGATAAAGAAGAAGTTGTCTGAGGATGAAATAGTGCAATCACTCCTGAAGGATGCTGAGAAATCATCCAATAATATTCATGTTCCAGAATCCTTCTTGATAGAATCATTAACAAATACTTCAAGAAAGAAGTTTGTAACTCTGGAAAATGTCCAAAAAAAAGAAGTAAAAGAAAAATAAGTAAAAGAAGAAGAAGAAGGCAATGGTGATACTAATGATTTGATAAAGCAAGTAGAAGATTTTCATGAGAAGGAAATCCCTTCTAAAAAGTTATCATTCCAAACCTCTTAAGTTGAATCATCAAATATTGATACTCCTAGGAAGGATTAAGATAAGGATAAAGATGAAGTAGATAAACCATCTAAAGAAGAACGAATCAGTAAAGATTTTATTCACCTATAGGATGATGATGTAGGAGCCGAAAAGAAATAATTTGATGAAGACAAAATCATTCAACTATCTGATAGTGAACATGAATCTCCTGATCAATAGGAAGTCATTTTGAAGGTTGATAAGTGAAAATAAGTAGTAGTTGATACACCTACCAAGGCTATGGTAAAGAAGAAAGATGTTGGTGGTTCTTCAAAGAGGAAAGATACTGAGTTAAAAAAAGAAACCTCACCAATCAAAATCTCTGATTTGGAATCATCCTCTGTTGGACATGATTTTGTAGTCCAGTATTTAAAGAAGACTATTGGGATTATACCAATAATTCCCAGTATAGACTTGAGATTCCAAATTCTTCAACATTCCTTAAATCACAAATCATATTTAGTATTCATGGTGATGGATACGTGCATCAAGCTTGAGGCCAATTTCAAAACCTTTTTCATAAACTAGGAATCCAACAAAAGTTCTTTCAAGAAAATGACTAGCTGGTCAAAGAAAACTATATAATACATGAAAATTCTTGATGAGTTCCAAGAAAGTGTCAAGGATGTATTTGACACCGAATATGTGAAGATCAAGGATCTCACAAATAGTTTTATGGAGAATCTAACTCTGGAATAGAATTCTCGGATACAAGAAGTGAAAGATCTGAATGGGAAGTTGTATTCAGTTTCTCAAAGAAGGAAGAGGGAAATAGATCTTAGTATTAAACTTGAGGAAAATTTTTCTAAGAATGAATAAGTTCTAAAGGGGCAGATAGAATCTTTTAATGCTTCATAATAAAAAATAAAAGCCTTAGAGAATAAAACATAAGATCAGGATTAGCTTCTCAAATGTGCAGAGGAGGATCACAAGGAACTCAATAAGCTCAAAACCATAGTAAATAAGTTGATGCCGAAGGAGAAGGAAGGATAATATTGTTCAATTCCGATCTTTTGTTGTATTTATTACTTGTATAAATTTTTCCAATCCTAATGAATTTTTTGGTTGCTCATATTTTGGTTGTTTAGTAATAATATTTCTGGTGCCATATTTTCTTTTCCATTCCCTTTAATCCATTTTAAAAATAACAAAAGCGGATAAAGGAATGTTAAAAAAAATACGAAGTAAAAGAATAAATTTCCCTAAGTAAGGGGGAGTTTGTCTATAGGGGGGTTCTTATCCAACAAGATTTTCATATGAAATAAAATGCTAATTCTCAATACCAAAATCAAGAATATGATCCTTATTGTTTCCAAATCCTAATGGGGAGTTATTTGTATTCATCATTTCCCATGTGTTAAGGGAGATAAGTTTTATTTTCAAGTCCTTAAAATTTCTAAATCCTTATATTCTTTTTCATAAGGATGTTTGTGCTTTCCAAAAAGTGTGAGATTGTTGAGTCAATAAGGTTTCCTTATGACTTTTTCATTCCTTTATGTTTTGAAAATCACAAACACCCTATCTTAAGGAAAACTTCATTTTCCCTAAGATTTCATTTAATAAGGAAAATTTTCCTTCCCCAAGGAAAATTTATCCTTACTATGTTTTCATTGTTCATTTCATAATATATCCCATTTTATTTATAAGTGTAAAATTTGGTTTCAGATCTTAAACCTCTGAATCTTATAAATAATTAGATATATAGAATTTTGTTTTCAGGATCCGAATTCTGGTTCTGAACTCTCTATGTTTAGACTCTGAATTCTTTAAGAATTCAGGTTCAAAATTCTTCAGAATTGAAACGCTGAATTCCTCAGAATTAAAAATTCCAATTACTTAGAATTCAAAATCTGAATTCCTTAGAATTCATACTTAGAAGTCTATAGAATTATGATTCTGAATTCCTGAGAAATAGAATCTGAATATCCCTATAATATAGACTCTAATTGCTAATTTTCTTAGACTCTGAACTTTTAATTTTTCTTATATTCTGAAAAATGGTTTTGCTTAATCAACCATATTTTTTCTTACTCTTTTTTTTGAGTTATAAAACTATGTTGTGTATACAGTTTTATACTAACCATTTTTTGAGTGACACGTATATAGGTCCCTCAAAAATTTAAAGAAAAATATGACCATTGGAGGAGGGAGCTGACTGTTGAAGATGTGCCTATAAATAGGATCTCATTTGAAAGAGCTCAAAACTGTTCTACAACTCTAGAGATTACATGTTGTTGAAGTGATTTCTAGAGAGAGATACTTTCATGATTTGTGCGTACTAAACAACTTGTTTAGAATTTCTTCGTGTGACTCCAAATGTTGCAGAGTACATTTGAGGGCTTCTGGGGATAGGAAGAGAGAGGTACTAACTACCTTAAGGTTAGAGGGATTATGGGGATAGAAAGATAGATTCCAATATTCGTATCAAGGGCTTAAACTGGTGTGGTTAAGAAAAACTTTCTTGAAAGTATAAATCAAGGGACCTTTATCCAAGGTTGTTGGATACCCTACTCTTTGGGTTAAAATATTTCTGTACATGTTACTTGTTTTGTTTCAAGTTTTTTTTCTTCTATATTTTGATTGATAAGGAAAGTGTAGCTATCTTCATATACTTGTAATCTAATTAAATAAGAATCTATATGCTTTAAGGTAGAATATTTGTTTTTGTAAACATTTGTTAAGTTTCATTTCCGAAACCACATTTCCAGAATCTCATTTTTTCGAAACTACATTTCCAAAATCTTGTAAGTTTGTAGAACTAGTTTCATTTCTAGAACCACATTTTCAAAATCTCATTTTTTGGAACTAAATTTCTGGAATCAAGCTAGTTTGTAGAACATAGAGGTTTTGTGAATTTACTTTGTTTAACATTGTTAAACAATAGAACAGTTTCTATCCAACATTAAAAGTTCCAAAGGAAATTTTTTATAGTATACAATTCATCCCCACCCTCTCTTGTATATTGAGAATATACATCATTATTCCAATACTACAGTTAGTATCATTTTGATCCTAAAATCTAATGGGAGTGTCAAACCAGGTGTGTAAAAAGGCATATTTGTTGTGCACCTAGTGACATTCAATTCAATGCCATATCCACCCTTTTTATGGTTACTAATATTAGGTAAAACTATTCTAGTGCCACATACACTTATAGTATCTAGAATGGGATGTAATATATTGGAAACCACTCTCTATATACTTTAAAAAAATTCCCTGATAATTCTATATACTTAGACTTATCCCTAGGTTTCTCAGTAAAGTATTATATTCCTGATCCCAAAAAATAACTAGACCATCCTTTGGTACTGACTATAATGACTTGATACTTTGACACATATTAATACATTATTTTTAACATAAAAATTACACTAAATAAAAGAAAAGGACCGAGAGTCCCAATTTCATTGGAATACTATGTACATATGACATCAACATGAAACTAGAACAAAACTAATTTATTTTATCATCCATAATGAGATCCTAGTTCCCTTTGAGATTATCAAACTAAACATGATAACTTGAGGAATAAATAAATGAAAGGGGTGAGATATAAATCCTTTTAATGGATTTAACATAATGTAGAAGAATGAAATATCTATCATAATGCATAACATGATATCATAAAGAAGCAAGGCTCATCGATTATAATATAGAATAATAAAATAAAGATCATGGAATCATAATATTATGGAATCATAAGAATGTGGAAGAAACATAAAAAATTACAAAATCTTTGGTCAAGGCTAACCACTGAGACAACATCACAAGGTGGACAGAGTCCCATCAGGGATTATATTCACTCCTTGATCCCATTCATAACATCTCATGAGACAAAAACAAGTACCCAATACATTAGAGATCTATTTGGGTACACCCTTCATAATATTTACATTATTATGTGTTACATAAAATTAAATCAATCATAAGGTGTGAACAAAAGAATTACCCATGGAAAGAAATGGGTTACATAATCTTTCTTCACATTATAATAAAAATAGATTCTTAAAAAAGACATTTTAGAAATGAACATAATCCATGTGTTACCCCATAAAAAGGGAGAATAAGCTAGTTATATATGTTAGAAAAAATTATACATAATTTATAATAATTTCATAACATTAAATAGGGATGCAATTTAAGTTAGATAGATAAAGGTCATAACCCAAAGAAAAAGGATGGTTTGGATCCATTATTTATATACACATAAAATAAAATATAATAAAATTAAATACATTAATTATTTAATTAATATATATATATACATATATATATTATTTATTATAATTGTATTATGTATATTTATAACCATTTCAAAGAGATATAATTTTAAATTTGGTTGTTCTGGGAGTGTTCATTTCATGGTTCCAAAGTCAGATTACTCATGGATAGTTACTGAAGCTCTTGTCAACTGAGACAACAACAACAAAAGTGAAATGAAATGGTATTCATGAACTTAAATAAATTTAAATTATCACAGTTATCTATATGTTTTTTGACATATTTATGGCTTATTTCGTAAAATGTTAATGTCATGTGCTTAGTTTATTTAGGCGGTTTTATCAACCGTTAGAAACTAGATACATTTTAATTAATATTATTGGAATATATTGATTAAATAACATTAAATAAGTTATAATATACTTATTATAATCTTATTTAACCATAATAATATTTTAATGACCATCCTTGATAGTGGTGGAGGAAAACAAAGTGTGTTGTTCATGGAGGCGGCGAACCAACCAATTATAAATAACAATCAATTTAGAAACGAAATAGAGAGAGAGTTTAACATGGATATTATACCATAATAATAAAATATCAGTATATTTAGGATATTTATTTTACTATTTTTATGTTTATAATGATTACATGGGGTGGTAGAAGAATAATAAAATTTAAATAGTTAGTCGGGAATCTTATATTTTCCTTTAGTCGCCTCCTCTTACGATACCATTTTACAGCTACTTGAAATGGTCTATAGATGAGATACATAACACTAGGAAATGGGGTAGAGATTTTGGATTCTATTTGGAAATATATTTATCAATCACCAAGGCATATAATTTCTTAGGAGATGATGTGGTGAGGGGTGGTACTTATAAAGGGAGGAGAGAGGGTGTTTTTAATATTATATTCATTAGTTTATTATTTTTTCTCAAGACTACCAATAATATTGATTATTATGCATATATAAAGTAAATGGATCATGTTAGTTTTAACTAATGGTTTATTACATCATCCATTACTCGAAAATTCTTCCATTTATCTTATAATGTTAAATACCATATTTCATCATATTTCACTATTCATAAAAAATACATCCATTTTATAAAATTAAAAAAAATTCACCATAACCATTTTTTAAATGTTTAGATTTAAAAAAGTAAATCTATTTTATGAAACAATTTTCAAAATATGATAACTAATATTTCTAAATATAATTTTCATTCAACATTAAAATACAAATTTTAATATTATGATCGTTTTTTGACACTTTAAAAAATTAATACTTATCTTATAAAAATATCTTATCATTATAATAAATCATTATATTAATTTTTAAACCAATTTTTCAAAAATAAAATATCAATAAAATATTTATATTTATTAAAAGTGAAATTGAAACATTTATGTTTTAAAAAAGTTACAAACACTTAATACATCATTCTATAACATTTATTTCAGTATACCACGGTTTAAATATTTCATATTTTCATTTTATATGACAAATAAAAATTATTTTACACTTAAATAGATGAGATTACTATTATAATGATCATATTAATATTCCTAACCATCAGATTACTATTCCAGCAGTTATATTATTATTCAAATAGTTAGATTAATATTCCAACAGTCTGATTTGTAATGCTTATATGGGTTCCATACTTCCTATAACTACCTCATGTTTCGTTAATTATTCATTCACTTATTTTTTTATCTCAAGGTTATATATATTTTAATTTTCATGATGAATATTGCATTACTAATATTCTGATTTATTTCTAAATTGTTTTTCATGAGTGCTATTATTCTAGTGGATAAATCATATCTAAATATTAATAATTTAGTTATCTTATGTTATGTTTTTTTTCACTTGTAATATTTTCAATTTTTACAACCATTTTATTCTCTAAATTTTATGTTTAAATTAAAATAATAAAATTTAGTTGTTTTTATCATGTTGCGCATGTTCATTGTGCTACATTAGTAAATATGAAACATTTATAAGAAGAGAAGTTCCTTTGATAAAATTCAAGGTCATTAAAAAATGGTAAATTTTCTAAACATTTCACTTCACCATTTTAAAAATACCAGAGAAGGCGGTCAGAGGTGGACCCATGACTATTTATTAAAGTAAAAGAAAAATACAGAAAGCATGTGCCACAAGGTAAAAAGCCAGTTACATGTCATACATATCATACCCATTACCATCCCTATGATAGACTTCCTCCGCAATAGCTGACTCCCATTACGATCTTTCATAGTGCTTAAGGATTTTGGCATACTCCCTTCGGAGATTCAGTTTCTCCAATGAGATTAGCTCTTTCGAAGATTGCTTTAAGGAGGACTGACTGAAAAGTGGCTTCGGCAAATCAGAGTAGTCTTTCCTTGGCCTTCGTCTTGTTGTGAAAGACACCTCCTTTCCGGGCTTCCCCTTCCCATCATTTAGGACCTAACTATAGGATGACCTGACCATTCCATTTTCTTTATCACTGTCTGGGACATCCACCCAATTTCCAGCAATGACATCATGAGAACCAGCAGCAAGCGCTCGGGCTGCAGACAAGCTGTTACAGGAAACCATCACCAAGCAATGCATTTGTCCCTCAAAATCTTGCCCAACATTTATTTCCTGCACTGCATCAGCTGGAATAATTTTCAAAGATTTATTTGCTTTCATTGAGGATCCCACCTCCCCATTAGAAACCTCTTCAGTCACCAATTTTTGGAACTGATTTCATGTCTCAACAGCATTCCTAGAAGCAGCAAATTGCATTTGCATCTTGGACCCCTTCCCAGGAGGAGATGCATCTTTGGGCTACTTCAAACCATCTGAGTTCAACAGCCTACCACCCTCCTTGAGACAAGAAATGACTTCAACAGCACTACCAGCACACACAACTTCCTTCAGATGAGTAGTGTCTTCAGCAGCACTAACCCACACTATCTAATTCAAATATCCTTAAGCCCAGCACTAGAAACACACCCATCGCGTGCCACTATAGCTTTCTGCCCAACACCACCTTCAGAAATACCAGAATCTACATCCACTTGGTATGAACCATACCTGAGATCCTACCTCAACCTCTCAAACACTACTGCAACTACAGGATTCTCCGAGGCCGAGCCACCCACGCCAGCGCCAGCCTTCGAAACATCACCGGTCTTCTTCCCCTAGCCAACATCCTTACCACGATGCTCAATCGAGACTGAGATTTCTCCACCATAGTAGTGACCATCCTGATGACCCAAACGATGGCACCTTAGACAATAATCGACCCATTATTCAAAGACCACCACCTGCTTCTAGTGGAATTCCTCACCATCCGTAATCCAAATCCATTCAACAGGCGGCTTCGAAGCATCCACCTCCACACATAGCCACGGGTTGACATGGTGACTTACAGATGAGGTGCGAGCATCAGAGTAGGGAAACCGTCCGACCAGATTCCCTATTATACGGATTATGTATGGATTCTGGAATGGCAAAAAAAGATGAGGAAGACTAACCCAGGTTGCTGCTGATGGTGAATCCCGATTCATACAAAGGTAAAACGTCCATCGTAGGAGAAAGAAACGGCATCCACCACATCGGCAAGGAGCTCTTGACCAAGCACACACTAAATCTTCCTCAAAGGAGAATCGTATCATCAGGTGATTCTTGTCAAGCAAGCCCACCACCCCGCAATCCTATAAGTCCCATTTATTGAACACAAACCTATCAAACTCATCAACCGAAGGTCTTCGGTGATTTAATCGAGCTACCAGGGTCAAGTTCAGGAGATTAGACGATGTGGAAAACTCCGAAAGAGAAATCGAGAGTTGAGGGTCCCCAAGATGCAGATTATGAACCTTTAGACTCAAATAAATAAAAGGAAATTCAGGGAGAAAGTTAGGGTTAGAGAAAGTTACAAACACCGCTCGTTGATTCGGAGGTGGTGGAAGAACACCCCCCCCCCGCCCACCTCCAGGGTGGGGGGGACTCATCTACGCTCATGAACTAGGGTTCGTCTCCAATCCTCGAGATCCATTGTCGTCGCCAAGAACAGTCGCGCTTTCCATCGTCCTCCTTCAACATTTTATCAATCACCATTTTAAAAATAACTTAAGAAAGGACTCGTAACTTTGTATTTTTTGAGATAATATTAAATTTGTTTTCTAAATTCAATTTCCATGTTTTATTTCATATGAGCACATATTTCTAATAAATTTTTCCTTGAATATGAAACTCTCTCCCATTATGTTCATAGTTTATAAATGAAATTAGTTTTCTCTTAGTTTTATAAAATATTCCTTTTAAAATTATTTCAAAATATCAAGGATATAACTTATTTTCAAATTTCTTTTTCTAAATCCCCAAAATAATGCCTTTAACCAAATCCATTTTCCTTTGATATTTTTTATTCTTGATCAAGGGTATTCATTAAATGTTACCATCCACATTATGTCACAAGATGACTTAAGTGATGTTATTTTTTATCAAATACATGACACATAACATCTTTCTCTTTCCTAGTCATTGAATTTTTATAAACCCAATTCTTCTTCCAATGCCTTATCTCTGTGAATACTTTATTTTTTATTTCTTTGATTGAGGGGTATTCACCTAGGTTCCATGCATTAATTGATTGGGGAAATTATTTCCTTAACCATATAACCTTTATCTATATGATGTAAATAACACATGACTTATTATCTTGATTGAATGGTATTTACCTAGAATATTACTTGTTGTCATTGGATTCCAATTTTTTTTCTATCATTTTATCATGTTATGATTTTTTATGGAGTTCTTAATGATTTCCTTTTATATATACATTTGAAAAGTATATTAAACCCTCTTAATTTTCATAGGTTATTTATGATGTGATAAATGAAACCCATTTCCATTTCTTGGGTAATTTATGTAATAAAATTGAATGATTTTATTTTGAATATTTTATGAAACCCACTTTATTCCTAAGGGTTCTCTAAGGTGTAATAGGTGAATAATTTTTCATGTGGAATAAGTAAGTATTGATGAATGATGTGCGGGGTCCTAAATCCTCCCCCAATGTATTTGTTAAAAGTTTATATCTTGAGATAAGTATTTATGATTATATTTTTCTTTCTCATAATCATTTTCACTAATGGTGTAGCTCATGAGAGTAATGTTTCTCTATAATAATGTTTGTTCCATATTTGAATTATTTTCACAATTTTATACATATTTTAATTATTATGTTATTATCTCATGCATAATGTTTATTGAATCATTCATATATTATGTTATTCCAAGCCTTATTCCATGATGTTTTCTATATGATTTGTTGGGTATAAGTTTCTTATGTATCTTTATTATACCCATATTCTCATCTTATAATCAATACTAATATTCAAATATAATCACTTATATTTTCCCTCACTGATTATCTAATCCCACCCTTTTCTTATGTTTCAATATTACAAGGTTATGAATATTGGAAAATATGAAGTTTATAGAATAGTTTCCTATAAGGATAATTTGTGTGAGGTATTAAAGACTCATTATGGATTAAGTAGTTTAATATACAATGGAAAAAATTCCACCTAACACAAAGAACATGGGTTTTTTACTTTATGTTTTGTCTTAATTATCAAAAATCTAAGCATAAAAGGTATAAGGAATTAATTTAAAGAAATATTTTCTTTAGGTTATGTGGATGCGACAGACATGTTTTCCGGTTTTTATAGCCAATCCACTAAAATCCTCAACCAAAAGAGGAGTCTACAGTTTAAGTCCCACACTAACCATTTCTTAGAACATATCACCAAAAATACATACTATATACTTTAAGAAACTTGGAAATGGTTCTACTTATACAATCACAATCTAAATAACACAATGGTCTTGGGTGAAAAAACATAAAAGGAACCACAATGGTCCTCGTCACAAAACCATAAATGGTTTATATGCTTGGTAAAAAGTAACTAAATTGTGTGGGTTTTGTTTATAATCATAGGGATGTGTAGGTATCTAATTTCATGGGTCAATTTGAAACTCTAATAAATCCCCAACCTCCCACTATTTATAGGTCATCTATGTAGATACATCTCCTAGTGATAGGCTGATGATGCACATCCACCTACTAGTGATAGGTTGACCTCATCAATCACATCTGTTGGTGATGATCTAATGGGTCTACCTACCATTGATAGTCCAATGACATACATCCATATGATGTTAATAGATATATGATATAAAACCATCTTCTAGGGATAGTTTGAGAACATACATCCATCTACTAGTGGTATGATGATAATGTACATACATCTGCTAGTGACAAGAAAATGATGTAATTTCATTCACTTATGATAGGTTAATGATGTATATACATCCACTAGAGAAATGTTAGAAATATGTACCCCAGTCATTGGTGATAAGACGGTGGGATCATCAGTCAGTGATAGACTGATGACATAAATCCATGTATCGATGATAGGTGGGTGATGTCTATGATAACCCTGCTTTTTATTACGCTTTATTTCAGGATTTATTACATAAAATTACATATAAAGTAGCCCAAAAGATTTATATCTAGTGTCATTAAGAATTAGGTACACATAATAATATCTTGAACATGGGATACAAAAACATTCTTAAATACTTCCTTACCATACATCTAAAATTCCATAGCTTTTAAAACTACAAGAGATAACCTCAGGATATAATTAAGAAAGGGGTTAACTATAAAGTCCAGTAAGGGAATAAAAAAATATTAACATGAGGGAATAATTACATGTTAGACAATAGGAATTTCAATGGGATATAAAAGGGCTGAGAATCATAAACCAGAATAGTAAGTCATGATATAGCATGGTAACATAGTTTCAATATAAGAAATGTAGAAACAACTTACACTACTAAAAACCCTTGTTTAATAGTGCTGGTAATTATTAATACAAGAAAAAAGTGCTGAAAAATGGAATCTTTATCTGTGATAAATAATACACTAAACAATTTAACCACTTCTCAGCGCTTTATTTTTAGTGTTGATAAAGGGTACTATTTATTAGAACTTTATTTTTTGCACTGACAAAGGATACCCTTTATCAGTTCATTATTTTTAGCATAGATAAATGGTACCATTTATTAGCGCTATATTTTTAGAACTCATAATAGAGTCCTTTATCAGCATTTTTTATTGTTGATAAAAGACTGAATAAATAAATTGAAATAAAGAAATGAATAAAAAATAAAAAATGATTTTTAAAAAAGGAATTAAAGACATTTGTAATTAAATAATTATTAATAAAAATTATTAAATTGATTATATGATATATAAATCATAAATACTAATAAATAGTATTTAATAAATATATATATATCCAAAATGAAAATTAAACCAATTAATATTAAAAATAAGTAAATTGAGAAGAATATTAAACATTTTATTAATTATATGATGTTTGATAATGTTAATAAATTGTATATATTAAATATATTAATATATATAAATATGATTTATATATAACAAAATATGTATGTGCTATATTTAGTGAATAATGATTAATAACTAAAAATTAATATGAATTAAAAATACCGACTAATTGTGTATAGAAATATACTTATAATTAAATGTTGTTTTATTTTCCAAGTTAACATAGATCAAATGTGTGTTTTATTGATTTCACAGATACGTAATTAATGAATTTTATATACAATGTACACACACAAAACTTATCCATTTTATCAATATTATTAAAGTGTACTTTTTTTAATTTATTCAATTTCACTCATTTTTAACACACATGCACTTAAAAATAGATATTCTTTAATAATGTTAAAAAACATCTGTAAGAAAATATTTATAAATAAATATATTTAAAAATGTACATATTGTATTTATAAAATTATATATTTATAATTATAAATAAATAAATAATTTTTTAAAAGTATTTATATAATTATAAATAAATATTTATATATATTTAAATATTTATGAAATTTATAATAAATTTACTTAAATAATGAATATATTTACTATATTTATATTTATGTATATATTTATTAAATATATATATATATATAATTATAGAATTATAAATATATATAAATATATAAATATATATAATGATATAAATATTCATTTTTAAAATATTTATATAATTATAAACAGATAATTATATATTTAAATATTATGAAATTATAATAAATAATTTTAAATAAGGAATATATTTAAAATATTTATATTTATATATATTTATTATGTATATATATATATTTACAAAAAAAATTATTTATAATTATTATTATAATTCCTTTATCAGTTCTTAAGTAATAAGCGGGGATAAGGATGAGCCTTTATTAGTGATAAAGCTTTAGCGCTGATAAAGACCTACCTTTATCAGTGTAGAGACCCGAAGCTTAACGTACATATACATTACATTACTTTTGCGGAATACTTAGTACATAACAAAAACACACACACAAGGACCGTAATAGTTTAGTGTCTTTGGAAACTCGGAACATAATCTTCTAATCATGGTGAAAGATCTTCAACATCTCCCATAAAGATCTTCCCCTTTTTTTTCTTACCTAAAACCTTTCTTTATATCCTGGGGAAAAGAAAACATAAAAGGGTGAGCTCAAATGCTCAGTAAGGGTAAACAAAAGAAATATCAATCACATCATATACATAAGAACATAACTTTTGGAAATCTTAACCTGAAAAAGAGATCATAAATTTATAACATGGGGTAAATCATAGTAGTGAAATGTAATCCCAATAATCATAACTTAAATCATGAAACTTTGTGGAATACACACATAATCAGAGAGAATCATATCTTATTAGTCAAGACTCATTTCCAAGACTATCTTAGTGGACAAAGTCCATTTCTGAACCGAGTCACCCTCGTTTCAGTCCTGTTTCACTGAACCGGTATAACCTACCGTTCCAGCCATGTCTATCTCATGAGATAGAAAATCTTTACCCAATGCATTGGAGGGAGATATAGGTCCCAGCTGTCTCATAATGATACCATTCTTATGTGTGCCACAAAATCATAAACCATACATCATAGCATAACCCATGTAATAAAAATGGGAATCTTAAACATCATGACATGATAAAACAATTTATATAAGATAAAGGAATTCATAAAAATAATTCCATAACAACATAATCAAATCAATGTAATAATAGGGATAGAAATAGAACCCTATATTATCTTAGATGGAAAATAATTTTGATAAAACACTTGAACTCCATTCTTGAGGAAAATATCCTTTTTACTTCAAAAACATTTTCCTTTCTTAACATGTCATACAATTTTAAACTAAAAGAAGTTGATTAAAAATAAACTTGAAAACTTGAGAAGTAAGCTTCTTGGAAATAATGTTTTAAAAATCATTTTATGTCGTACAAGTTAAAAAAAACATTCTTCTCGTACTTTTGTCGGAAAAGTCAAAAAAAATACCTCGTACGAAAAACGACAAAAGATTCCTTTCATATCATTTACTAAAAATTTACCGAAGGGTAAAATTGGATTTAAACAATTGTAGGTGGATGGAAATAATATTACATATTGAGGAAACATGGATGTGGATGATAAAATACACCCCAGTAAATACCAAAGTATAAACAATCTCGGATAAAAATGAGATTTTGATATTTCCCGTACCTTAGGTCCGATTTTCTTTGTAAGTGTCCGAACCTCCTGTATAATGGTTTAAATAATGTCATTGACTTATTCCAGAATCATAATCATTGTTATGATATCATATATGGTTCACTTATGACTTTATATTACCTGTTCTTTTGTAAATTCTATGTTAAAGAGCGTTTTGGGTAAAATTGTTTCATTTGTCATCCGTGTTTTCACTTGTAATTATTCATATGATTAATTAGATCATGATTACTTAATTCCAGAATATAAAACATGATTTATATATAATATATATTCAGAATATACATATATATAATAAATCAGTAAATGGAATGAAATACACCATTCATGGAGACGGTAGGTCGTACGTACGCATGAATGCTATTTTCGTTTCCTTATCGAGTTGAATGGAATTAAGTAGATGACATACATATATATACACATAAATACAGTATCATTATTATGTCATATATTTCATGATTACTTATTATATGTACTTTATAATCATTCATGAATGGTTGAAGTGGAGAATGAATCGCATCGCGTTGTGGAGGCGGTAGTCCATACGTACGCATGAGGGATGATATCATTCTCATGATCGTGGGATTGTGTTGGAGTGTATTTATACTATTTCAGAATCAATATAACTTTATAATAGTCATACATAGTAATTATTTACACCATTATACCCATCCAAGTAAGGTGGTGGTGGAAAATAGATTACACCACGGCGTGGAGACGGTATTCCGTACGTACGCACACGCGGTGATTTCTTTTTCCGTAGGGTGGATAGATGGTGAAATAGGGTTGTTTCATACTTATAATAACATATCATTATATGAGTGATACTGATGTTATTACTTAATAATGAAAGAGCTAAAGAAGAAGAAGTGGAAGAAGAAATAAAGATGAAACAATCAGTAATGGACATTACCTCTTCTTTGAAGTGCTTCTTTGAGACCTCCTTTTAGGGCACTAAAATAGGTCTTTGAAGAAGAAAATAACCTCTAGGATGTTTCTAGGGAAGTGGAGAGAAGAAATTGGCAGGGGTTGTCCGAGATTGAAGGCTCAAAGTGGTGTGAGGAAGAGGGGGAGGAGGTGCCCTTTTATAAGGGAGGAGAGGGGCACCTTTGGAATAACTAAAAATATTATTTTATTATAAAGTCAATTTCGATTTTAAATAGCTCCAAATGGAGTTATTTCGAAGATAAGGTGGGGATGGGTCGAAATACTCTCATAAAATAGAATTTAGACAAGTTTAGGTCATTATATTAACCATATATTTTAGTTTTAACTCTTAGTTAATTAGATTGACATTTACCATGTCACTTTGTATTTTTATATTATATAGTTAATAAACTTACCATATACATCCAAGAGACCCCAAAGTTGTGTTTTATTAATATATATAACCTTATATAAGTCATTTTTCCTAGCCTTAGATTTTTAAGAATAATATAACAGTTAATAATATAATATTTGTTTTAAAAACTATTTTATGTTAATTTTGACACTATTCAATAGTTGATTTTTTTGAAACTCATAACATGATGATTAATTCTAAAAAAGTTAATTAAATCAATCCTAAAATTTCATATTAACCTAGAAAATTATTTTAGTTCATAAAGAGTCTAAAATTATATTTATTTCGGTATTTATAATATCAATTATGTCAATATTTCATTAATAAGATAATTACTGCATCATCGTTGTGTCATACATAAATTAAATTATTTAATGTCTTAAAATTACAAATAAAATACCATTATGTAGGAAATATTTTTATCTTTCTAATGAATATTTATAGTAGATTTTATCTTATTTATAACCCCATATTAAAAATGATTTACTTATTAAACTTTGATTTTATCTATTTTAACCCTTCTTTAAATAAATTAATAATAAATGTACTAATCTAATCCAAGTGGGCCTAAATGGTCATATTTTATTCCTAAGGTTGTTTTTGGTCGAATTGCACTTATCCAATAGAATTAGGACATGTGTTAGGGTAATAATAATATCATTTTTACCCTTAATTACCCCATTTACTTTTAACCGAGGTAAAAAAAAGTAAAAAGTTACTATTCACCAAAAATTATTTTCATCTCATTGAACCACATTTTAGTCCTTGATATTAACCGTGTCTCTCGGATTTTCAAAATTCCACTCACAGAAGCGGTAAAATTATGTTTTATGAAAAAATTAGTTTTTTAACTACCACTTAGTGGTTTCACTATTCATCAAAAAATGAAAGTTTCCAGAAAAATACCAAAAATTAGGCCTAAGCTATATTTGATATTAAGAATTCAAAAATGATGTCTATTTTACCAAATTCAGAAAATATCAGTTGCATTAATTAATTTAAAAATTAGTTCCCCTCGTCAAAACAAATAGCGTGTTTTTAAGAGATAATAACTATCAAAAGATTGACACTTGTTTATAACTGGTTTAAATGTAAAATTACATCCAATGACCAGAATTGTATTAAATTGTAAAAATATATTATAAATATACTTTAAAACCACTCAAATTAATAATTTATCACTATTAATTATTTCTATTAAAAAATTTCTTTTTAATTAAAATTTAGTAATATTCACTATTCATCAGAATATGAAAGTTATCCGAATAACACCAAAATTTCACCCTATACTAATTTTGATATTCCTAATCCAAAAATGAAGTCCATTTTGAAAAATAAAATTTACAAAATTTCAAAAAGTGGTTATTACTATTCATAACAGCTATTTTTAATAATATTTTAATAGCATATCGTTGTTTAGTGAAACACGGTATTGCGTACTACACACGCTATCGAGGAAGGTCGCGATTGCGTGTAATGCAAGGCAAGTCAAGGATGCGTGTTGTGAAAGCTCCTTTTGTGTAGCGTACAACACAAGACATTAATGAAAAGAATATTTTTCATAAAATCTCGGGGTGTTACATTCTACCCCCCTTAAAATGAATTTCGCCCTTGAAATTCGTCGGGGTTATAAATGGTTTACTACTTGAAAGTTTATTTAATAGAAACCCACATCGTAAAAAGAAATACCAAAACCATTATTTAAAAACAAAAGTATGAAACGTAACGGTTACCCAATTAAACTAATCACTGGGTTTCCACATAGGTGAAAATATGGATATGGAAGAGAAATCTAACCATCATGTTCTGATGGAGAGTAGTAGAGAACATGGATATGGAAAATCCATCAATCACAAAGCCATAAATTTGTGACGATCTAAGGTACCATCTAATTCATCAGATATAAGAGAACTAGGACAACATTTTTGGTTTTCAAGATCATTTCCCTAAAGTTGATGAAATTGGAATTAGAAGAAATACTTTCGTGATTTTGGTACTGTGTCACTGTTGGTCATTCTTTGGACAATTTCCACTTCATCTCTTAAAGAAATGAAGTTGGATTTTTCATTATTGAAGTGTTAGTAGATCATGTGATAGAATGATGGGTCATTCCATCTGTCTCAAACAAAAGGTTACAAAAGTTATCAAAAATACATAAGACCGTCTATAGTGAAGTTAATCGTATACGATTCCAAAAATGAACTTATACTTCATATATCATACCGCGTACTAAAATAAAACTAGTTTATACTAACCAGGGACTTCCTGTAGGCTAATGGTAGGCGATAAAGGCCAGTCGCACTTCGGTTGTGGGTTCGATTCCCACAGCCTTGTCCGACGCGATGGGTTGTCGCCCATCCTGCAGGTTGTCCTTTTTCTAAAACTACATTATTATAACATCCCATCAATAATATCGAAAAAAAATTTATCCTTAAACAATACTAACTTATGTCCAACATAGTCCATTCCAATCTTTAGGCTTATCCATAATACTGTTGTCCAATCTCATATTATAGTGAAAATGATTACCAAAGAGTTCATATAACAAGCATGTTAATACCATCGTTGATCCCGGTATATCATGAGATATGTCTTGTTGGTCACATTACAAACATTAGAAGGCCTTAATCATGTATTCTATTGAAAAATGAATACCCATTGAACCTTAGTGAAAACATTAATGCAGTTAAAAGTTAACACTTTCCATATACCCAAATCCTCAAAATTCTATATACTCAAACCATGATATCACTTAGTCCTTATATCAATCATGAGCTCATGAATACTGTCAAATATGTCATTTTCTCGTTTTCCCTTCATTATGCGCATATCAGCTTTTTTCCAAAAATATCTCAATCACTTTCCATGGTTACCGTTATAAAATTATTGAAGACCACAATAGACCAATACATAAATATTCCAATACTCAAAATTATTTTGAAATCCCATTACATAAACACTTAATCATTCCACCACATCGTTGTCATATTCAACATCACCAATGGTGATCGCATGTGACTTCCCTTTATCCTTTTCCTTAAGTGGTTGCTCATGTCGATCATCACTAACCCTTGGATTAGGGTATTCATTAGCATAATGTCCCATCTCCTTGCACTTGAAACATTGAAGTGTAGTAGGTTCATTCTGTGTATCCCTTCCTTTGTTTGCATCGTTAGAAATATTCTTCCCATCATTGCGGCATTCAAATGTCCGATGACCTTCCTTTACACATTTGAAACATTTACTTGTCCCTTTAAGACAATCTCCACCATGCTTCTTTCCACACTTTGAGCATAAGGAAACATTCATCTTCTTTTCACCATTATTATGAGATTTCTCCTTGAACTCCATCTTTCATTTCTTGTCAAAACTACTAGATGTATACGTAACACCAACTTCCATTTCTACCTTGATAGCACAACGCACAATTTCTTCATAGCTACTGAAGTCTCTTATAGCTAATGCCCTTCGAAGATTTGGTTTTAAGCCACTGAAGAATCGATCAACTTTACTTTCAGGTTGGATGATAAAGCCGGATGCATACCATGCAAGCCTTGTAAAATTGGCTTCGTATACACCAACAGATTCATCATCCTTTTGCTTTAGTTCAAGAAACTCCTTCTCCATCTTTGTTCGAAGAATACGAGGGAAGTACTTAGTGAAAAATAAGTTCTTGAACTCATCCCATTCCATGTACTCAATTTCATCTCTTTGCCTCGTATTCTTGATAAGATTCCACCATTGATCAGCTTCACCTTCCAAATGATATACTGCTAAGATGACTTTATCATGTTCAGAACATTGAAGAACTGAAAATATCTTTTCAGTGGTACTGATCCATTGTTCAGCAACAAGTGGATCAGAAGACCCACTGAAAGAAGGTGGATGTTTCCTCATGAAGGACTCAATAGAATATTGTTCCCTTCTCTTCTCATTTGGAAGTCCATAATGATTTATAGCTTGTGTAAGTATAGCAATAATATTTTGCACTCCATCTCCCATAACATTTTTTTGTTCAGGAGGACAATCATTGCACTGTCCATTGCATTGATCAACATGGTTCCTTCGGGCTCCAGCCATCGTCTAAAACCCAAAAAGAATAGTGTGAGAGGCAAAAATCATGCTAGGGAAAACAACATAATAAAGGGGGAGTACCTTCAATATCTAACATCTTAGGTTTAATTATATGACCGTTAGCGTAATTCTAGGACTCTAACCTATATGTATACTTAACCTTAGGGACATCCCTAGACATTCATTAGAAATATCTCTATGGATCTCACTAAAGTTCTCGCATCCTAGTTTCCAAAGGTTGACTAAGCCTTTACTCTGATACCAAATATAGAGACCCGAAGATTAACGTACATATACATTACATTACTTTTGCGGAATACTTAGTACATAACAAAAACACACACACAAGGACCATAATAGTTTAGTGTATTTGGAAACTCGGAACATAATCTTCTAATCATGGTGAAAGATCTTCAACGTCTCCCATAAAGATCTTCCCCTTTTTTTTCTTACCTAAAACCTTTCTTTATATCCTGGGGAAAAGAAAACATAAAAGGGTGATCTCAAATGACCATTAAGGGTAAACAAAAGAAATATCAATCACATCATATACATAAGAACATAACTTTTGGAAATTTTAACCTGCAAAAGAGATCATAAATTCATAACATGGGGTAAATCATAATAGTGAAATGTAATCCCAATAATCATAACTTAAATCATGAAACTTTGTGTCATACACACATAATCATAGAGAATCATATCTTATTAGTCAAGACTCATTTCCAAGACTATCTTAGTGGACAAAGTCCATTTCTGAACCGAGTCACCCTCGTTTCAGTCCTGTTTCACTGAACCGGTATAACCTACCATTCCAGCCATGTCTATCTCATGAGATATAAAATCTTTACCCAATGCGTTGGAGGGAGATATAGGTCCCACCCGTCTCATAATGATACCATTCTTATGTGTGCCACAAAATCATAAACCATACATCATAGCATAACCCATGTAATAAAAATGGGGATCTTAAACATCATGACATCATAAAACAATTCATATAAGATAAAGGAATTCATAAAAATAATTCCGTCACAACATAATCAAATCAATGTAATAATAGGGATAGAAACAGAACCCTATATTATCTTATATGGAAAATAATTTTGATAAAATACTTGAACTCCAATCTTGAGAAAAATATCCATTCTACTTCAAAAACATTTTCCTTTCTTAACATGTCATACAATTTTAAACTAAAAGAAGTTTATTAAAAATAAAATTGAAAACTTGTGAAGGAAGCTTCTTAGAAATAATGTTTTAAAAATAATTTCATGTCGTACAAGTTAAAAAAACATTCTTCTCGTACTTTTGTTGGAAAAGTCAAAAAAAAATACCTCGTACGAAAAATGACAAAAGATTCCTTTCATATCATTTACTAAAAATTTAATGAAGGGTAAAATTGGATTTAAACAATTGTAGGTGGATGGAAATAATATTACATATTTAGGAAACATGGATGTGGATGATAAAATACACCCCAGTAAATACCAATGTATAAACAATCTCGGATAAAAATGAGATTGTGATATTTCCCGTACCTTAGGTCCGATTTGCTTCATAAGTGTTCGAAACTCCTGTATAATGGTTTAAATAATGTCATTGACTTATTACAGAATCATACTAATTGTTATGATATCATATATGGTTCACTTATGACTTTATATTACCCGTTCTTTTGTAAATTCCATGTTAAAGAGCGTTTTGGGTAAAATTGTTTCATTTGTCGTACGTGTTTTGACTTGTAATTATTAATATGATTAATTAGATCATGATTACTTAATTCCAGAATATAAAACAAGATTTATATATAATATATATTCAGAATATACATATATACAATAAATCAGTAAATGGAATGAAATACACTGTTCATGGAGACGGTAGGTCGTACGTACGCATGAACGCTGTTTTCGTTTCCTTATTGAGTTGAATGGAATTTAGTAGATGACATACATATATAAACACAAAAATCCAGTATCATTATTATGTCATATATTTCATGATTACTTATTATATGTACTTTATAATCATTCATGAATGGTTAAAGTGGAGAATGAATCTCATCGCGTCGTGGAGACGGTAGTCCGTACGTACACACGAGCGATGATATCGTTCTCATGATTGTGGGATTGTATTGAAGTGTATGTATACTATTTCAGAATCAATATCACTTTATAATAGTCATATATAGTCATTATTTACAGCATTATACCCATCCAAGTAAGGTGGTGGTGGAAAATAGATTACACCACGGTGTGGAGACGGTATTCCGTACGTACGCACGCGCGGTGATTTCTTTTTCCGTAGGGTGGATAAATGGTGAAATAGGGTTGTTTCATAACTATAATAACATATCAGTATATGAGTGATACTGATGTTATTACTTCATAATGAAACAACTAAATAAGAAGAAGTGGAAGAAGAAATAAAGATGAAAGAATCGGTAATGGGCATTACCTCTTCTTTGAAGTGATTCTTTGAGACCTTTTTTTAGGGCAATAAAATAGGTCTTTGAAGAAGACCAGAACCTCTAGGATGTTTCTAGGGAAGTGGAGAGAATAAATTGGCAGGGGTTGGCCAAGCTTGAAGGCTCAAAGTGGTGTGAGGAAGAGGGGGAGGAGGTGCCCTTTTATAAGGGAGGAGAGGGGCACCTTTGGAATAACTAAAAATATTATTTTATTATAAAGTCAAGTTCGGTTTTAAATAGCTCCAAATTGAGTTATTTTGAAGATAAGGTGGGTATGGGTCGAAATCCTCTCATAAATTAGAATTTAGACAAGTTTAGGTCATTATATTAACCTTATCTTTTAGTTTTAACTCTTAGTTAATTAGATTGACATTTACCATGTCACTTTGTATTTTTATATTATATAGTTAATAAACGTATCATATACATCCAAGCGACCCCCAAGTTGTGTTTTATTAATATATATAACCTTATATAAGTCATGTGGCCGAAAATTATATTTTTAGGAATAAAATAACAATTAATAATATAATATTTGTTTTAAAAACTATTTTATGTCAATTTTGACACTATTCAATAGTGGATTTTTTTGAAACTCATAACAGAATTATTACTTCGACCAAAGTTACTTAAATCAATCCTAACATGTCATATTAACCTATAAAATTAGTTTAGTTCATACAAAGTCTCAAAGTATATTTATTTGGGTATTTATAACATCATTTATGTCAATATTTCATTAATAAGATAATTACTTCATCATCGTTGTGTCATAAATAAATTAAATTATGTAATGTCTAAAAATTACAAATAAAATACCATTATGTAGGAAATATTTTTATCTTTCTAATGAATATTTATAGTCGATTTTATCTTATGTATAACCCCATATTAAAAATGATTTACTTATTATACTTTGATTTTAACTATTTTAACCCTTCTTTAAATAAATTAATAATAAATGTCCTAATCTAATCCAAGTGGGCCTAAATGGTCATATGTTATTCCTAAGGTTGTTTTCGGTTGAATTAAACTTATCCAATAGAATTAGGACATGTGTTAGGGTAATAATAATATCATTTTTACCCTTAATTACCCCATTTACTTTTAACCGTGGTAAAAAAAAGTAAAAAGTTACTATTCACCAAAAATTATTTTCTTCTCATTGAACCACATTTTAGTCCTTGATATTAACCGTGTCTCTCAGAGTTTCGAAATTCCACTCACAGAAGCGGTAAAATTATGTTTTATGAAAAATTCAGTTTTTTAACTACCACTTAGTGGTTTCACTATTCATCAAAAAATGAAAGTTTCCAGAAAAATACCAAAAATTAGGCCGAAGCTATATTTGATATTAAGAATTCAAAAATGATGTCTATTTTACCAAATTTAGAACATATAAGTTGCATTAATTAATTTAAAAATTAGTTCCCGTTGTCAAAACAAATAGCGTGTTTTTAAGAGATAATAACTATCAAAAGATTGACACTTGTTTATAACTGGTTTAAATGTGAAATTACATCCAATGACCAACATTGTATTAAATTGTAAAAATATATTCTAAATATACTTTAAAACCACTAAAATTAATAATTTATCACTATTAATTATTTCTATTAAAAAATTTCTTTTTAATTAAAATTTAGTAAATTTCACTATTCATCGGAATATGAAAGTTATCCGAAAAGCACCAAAATTTCACCCTAAGCTAATTTCGATATTCCGAATCCAAAAATGAAGTCCATTTTGTAAAATAAAATTTAAAAAATTTCAAAAAGTGGTTATTACTATTCATAACAGCTTGTTTTAATAATATTTTAATAGCATATCATTGTTTAGTGAAACTCGGTATTGCGTACTACACACGCTATCGAGGAAGGTCGCGATTGCGTGTAATGAAAGGCAAGTCAAGGATGTGTGTTGTGAAAGCTCCTTTTGGTGTAGCATACAACAAAAGACATTAATGAAAAGAATATTTTTCATAAAATCTAGGGGTGTTACTATTAGGGCTAAAAACCCCTGATAAATATGGATTTTATCATCACTTTTTAAAAGCACTGATAAATGTGTCCCGATCTAATTTAAAAAATCCAACCTATTTCAATATCTAAAAAAAATTGTGAACCCTTCTATGGAACTTCTCATTCATTCTCCCCTTTCTCCAACACCTATTTTCTCCCACCTTTCCCTCAATTTCTTCATCATATGGCCCCAGATATATTCAATGGTGTTCTGAATCTTCCGATCACAACCTCTGAGGACAATGTAACATAATATATTCTTAATTGGTTAATATGTGAGTCTTTGGGGTTGTAAGATAGATAAATGGAAGGTCTGATCAAACAAAATAAACATCATGATTTGAGTTGATTCAGAGGAAGATATGGTTAGGGCTTGGTCTATGCCCCCCGTAGCTGTAATGAATTTTGGTTCAATCTCTTCAAGTGGTGATATGACTTCTATATGAAGTGAAATATTCCAACATCATTGATTTGGGTTAGTTTCCCCAATAACCCTTTACCTTTTCAAAATCTAGTGATTATACACATACTAGGAAATCTCATTAGTAGATATTTATTTTTTGATAGTAGAACCCGATTAGTTTATCACCCTGTTTCTCCTTGTATTTCTATAGATGTTGATGTCTTGAGAGTGCCTACATATTATATTTGGATTACACTGGTTGAATAATTTAGATGCAACCATGTTGTGTGGTTGGAATCGTGGGTTGATTTCTACGGTTCCTGTAAAAAATTGGGTCATTCTACATCAGCCTATAGGCGAGGGGCCATGAATTACAAATAGTAGGCCATAGATTATAGAGATAATGGAAGGGGCTTCAAGCTTGGTTTTGGTGAAGGAATGATAGGGAAGAGTTAGTTGGACGTTTCTACAGACCCATGCAATACAAAGGCTATTCAATATGAGTCTTAGGGGGGCTCATCTCTTTGGTGAATGGAAGTTATCAAATAATATATATTAGAAATAATTTTTAGGTATTCCTAATTCTAGGTCTGTATATACTTTTTAGGTATATATATACATTTACTTGACACTAATTTAATTAATAATTAAATAACCAATAAAATATTGTAAAATCATGTTACTTTCAAAATAATAAAATTCGATAACTATATATATATATATTTATTTATTTATAAGAATAAGACTTTCCAAAATTTAAATAAATATATTTTATACATAAATACCTAGAATAATAATTATTTATAATTAATATAATTTAAAATTTTTTGTTAATAGTATTTTTTCAGTTTCGTTAGAAAAAAATATTATTATATATATATATTTATATTGGATAATTGATTGTATATTTAAATAAATATAAATATGATAAATAATATACATATATATAATTATATTACAATAAAGTTACTAATAATATATATATACACATATATATAATATTTTTTTAGATTTACTTTATTAATCTATGTATCTAATGAGGAGTGACCTCCAATTTATAGTTTTTGATGGTAGAAGGTGTTAACCTTGTTCAGGTTTACAACTTATCACGTTAAGTGTGAATGAAGTACACACCTCTATCAACCTATTTTTCTATTCATATAAAATCCTATCCATTTTTTAATAAAATAAAACCTATTAAAAAATTCCATGTTTTATCGAAACAAAAGATTAAAAAAATCCTCATCCAATTATTTTATTAAAGTTTTATTTGGATCCCTGTGGATAATTTTGAGGATAAAAATAAATTTAATTCACTATTAAATCTTCCACCATGTCAAACCAAATAAATTAATTTCTGTAACATACAGTCATTTACTAAAATTACGCTATAGAAACCCAAGATCCCCAGGCCGCGCAACACTAAAGTTGTGTATTCTGATTCTTCGGACTCCACCCTCTCTATTTCTATCCTGCCCTTGACTCTATAATTTCTATGTTTATGTGGATATTTTCTCTATAAGTAGCTGGGGAATATAGAGGAATTTAGTTAATAAATAGTTTCAATGGTGTAATTATTCCAAATTGGAGGCATTTTCCCTTTTATAGAACACAATGAAGTATAATTTTCATCCTCAATAGCTCATCTTCCGAATAGTTATCATTGCATTTTTTTGTTTAATACACAATATCCATCTCTTATGGGAATGAACCTATGTTTATTGAAATACTATATGTAGTTTTCATCCATGCGATTACTAATTCTCATAGTAGTAAAAGAAACATAGGTGCTTGTCCCCAAGAGATGGAAGATGAGTCTCAAGGCCACAAAATTCAATGGTAACTATTTAAGAGATAAAGTTGATGAGGATGACAATTATAATTCATTGTGTTCTCTAAAATGGGAAATGGACCCCATTTTTGAGAAGTACATAATTGGCACTAGTTTTTAACTCGACACCTCCAGTGCCACCAACTCCTTCGAGAGAAAATCTCTATATAACCAGACAAATGATAGAGTGAAGGGTGTGAAAGAAATGGAGAGGGTGGAGAATGAAGAATCAAAATACACATATATAGTGCTATACAACCCCATGGTCTTGGGTTTCTATAACGTAGTTTCAACTAATGAGGGTATTTTATTGAAATTAATTTATTTTATTTGATGTGGAGGCATGGTTATTGATGAATTACATTCATTTTTATCCTCGAAATGATCTTCAAGGATCCTAATAAAACATTAATAAAATAATTGGTTGACGAATTTATTAATTTTTTTTAGATAAAACTTGGACTTTTTAATTTGATTCATTTTATTAAAAAATTTCAGGGTTTTATATGATTGGAAAAAGATATCGATGGAGGTGTGTACTTCGTTCACACTTACCTCGATAGGAAATAAACCTGAATGGGGTTCACACCTTCCACCATAAAAAACTATAAATTGGTGGTCACTTCTCATTCGATAGATAGATAAATAAAGTGAATCTACCTAAATATTTTTTATATATGTTATATATTTATTTATTATATTAGTAACTTTATTTGAATATATATATATGTGTGTGTGTGTGTATTATTGATCATATTTAAATTTATGTAAATATAAAATATATTATTTTATATATATATATAACAATGATTTTTTTAATGAAAATAAAAAAACTAAATTAATAATAATTTTTAAATTATATTAATTTTAAATAATTATTATTCTGGGTAATTGTGTCCATTATTAGTTCACAATTGACAGTTTAGTTCATAAAATGTCACTCATTGAAAATAATGAAAATATTCTTGGATTGTCTTCACAATTTAGGAAATAAATTCATAAATCCATTGTGACCTATAGGAATTGGTATCACATCAAACCGATACACGATGTGATCGATATAGGTCAAAGTGTGTGTTTCTATTTTAAAATGACATTTTAGTAAAAACAAAAAAGTGACATACTCAAAAATGATAAAACACATTTGGATTATTTTGATACTTTATAAAAATGATCCATAAGCCATTTTTGATGTATAAGAATCATCCGTACCTCAATCCAATGCACTGTGTGACTGGTATGACTCGAAGCACTTTTTTTATTTTAAAATGACATCAATTTTAATAAAAATGACAAATTACCTACACAAAATTGAGAAAATGCATTCAACTTATTTTGATACTTTAGGGAAATAATCTATAAGTCATTTTTGACTTGTAGTAATCAGTTGTACCTCAATCTGATACACAGGATTCCCAATATGACTCATTGTGTCCATTATCAGTTTAAAATCAACAGGTGAGATAAAAAAATGTCACTCACTTAAAACCAAGAAAACACACTCATATTTTCTTGATAATTTAGAACATTTATTCATAATCCATTTGGGATGTGTAGGAATCGGTCTCACATCAAACCAATATGTGATGTGATCGTTATGAGTTAAAGTGACTGTTTCTAATTTAAAATTACATTTTAGTAAAAAAGGCATGTGATATACTCAAAACTAAGTAAACAGAGTCAGATTGTTTTGATACTTTATAAAAACACTCCATAACCCATATGAGATGTGTAATAACTAAACACACCTCAATATGATGCATTTTGCGATTGATATGACTCAAATTTCCTTTTTTTATTTAAGATTGACATCAATTTTAGTAAAGAGGACAACTGACCTACTAAAAAACAACCAAACACATTAAGACTGTTTTGATACTTTAGGAAAAAATCCATTAGTAATTTGTGATGTGTAAGAATATGACACACCTCAATCTGATACATGATCTATGCAATAATACTCAATGTGTCAATTATGAGTTTGAAATCAACATTTTAGCTCAAAAAGTGTCACTCACTAAAAAAATGAGAAAACATAATCATATTGTCTTTATAATTTAGGACAACAATTCAAAAGTAAATTATGGAATGTAGGATTTGAAATCACATCAAAATAACACATTATATTATCAGTATGATTTAAAGGTCGTGCTTCCAGTTTAAAATGACATTTTAGTAAAAAAGTTAAGAGACAAAATCAAATCTGGGAAGACACATTTGAATTGTTTTGATAATTTAGGAAAATGATCCATAGGTCATTTGAGATTTGTACGAATCAGCCGCACCTCAATCTGATGAATAGTGTTGCTTTAATGACATCAATTGTGTTTTTTCAATACATAAGTATCATTTAAGTTTAAAATTTTCATCATATCATCAAAAATGTGAAAATGAGCTTGTATTGTTTTCTCTTTATTTAAATTATATATTCATACTTTATTTTGTTGATTTTTGTTGTTTTTGGTGCTTTGATGTGTCGTTATAGTACACTGCACTAGTGGGGTAGTGTACTATAATACCACAGTAAAATATTCCCCTTTATCCACACTTTTGTAGTGCTAATTAAAGACTAGGACTTTTATCCTCACTAAAATAGTCAACGCTTCTCTATTGCTAAAAAAGCCCATTTTTAGTGCTCTTAAAGGATTGCTTTGTAGTAGTGTTAAAACACTATATCATAAACATAGATTAAGGATAAGTGCTAAGAAATAATGATATAAAAGTATTATGATGTATTAAGTTCCCTCTATAATCCCTTTTATGATGTCTCATGAGAGTAAAACATTATTCAGTGAATTGGAGTTCTATATAATTCCAGGCACACTCATCACATTCATTTCATTCTCATACTTAAATGTGCCACATAGATCATAAAACATGGAATAATTTATCACCATATTTTATTCCACAATCAAGGAATATGGAATAAACACATGTAATTACCCAATTAAATAGGTATAAGTTCATAATGGTGAACATCATAGAGAGGGAATGGGTATGGTATTCACTACAAAACTATTTGGCATGGAATATCTTGGTGAAATTTCAGTAGCATAATGGGGGTGTATAAATGTTCATGGAAGGGATTAATGAGAGTGAAAGAGTTAGATAATAATTTAGATATAAAATATAAAGTAATTCAGAAATGGAAGAACATATCACAACTTTATGAATTATAGATAAATGACATAAGAAAAATAATATACTTGAATAAAGAGTAGAATGAGAGGATCCCTGATCTTGAGAGGGTGATTCCAAATGCTTTGGAGGAGCTTCTTGAGAGTTTGGGGAACCTTGAGGGAACTATAGGGTATGGGGGGAGGAATGATTAAGGATGTGGTATAAGGTTTTTTAGTGAATATAAATGGGATCTTGGGTGAGTTTATATATGAAATGAGTGGAGAATTCTTTATTATTTCTCAAACTTACATTTTGGACTCTATATAATAAAGAAGTAAAAATAAAAACCTTACAATGGTTTTTACCATGTTTTAATTGAAATAGGGATGTTTTAATTATTTTATAATGACAATGTTCTAGATTATTAAAATAATACCATTACTGGGGTGGTAGTGAGTCATGTTCTTAAAAAATGATTGCAAAATCTGAAAAATATATTATAGGTTTTGGAGGATTCAAAATAGATTTATTAAATTAATCCATTAAACATAAAATGACACTATTTTAAAGGTTAAACATATATTTGGTCATGAATACTCTTTAAAGTATTTATAAAAAAAATTAGGCCATTATGATTTCATAATAGACACTATATATTTATACCGTATTTAATTTTTACCGAAAAATTCAACTATCTCATAAAATTATGAAAAATTTACCATTGGATAATTTTCGCATTCTCATTATAAAAGTAATATTTATTTTAGAAAAATAATTTTTTAAATATATAAATTTTTAATTTTAAACCAAAATTAACATTTAGTGAGAAATGATAAGGGGTTTATAATAATAATAGTTTTCAAACCATTATTGAAATTACATTTCACATCACAAAAATTATATTAGAAATTCACTTGATCAATAAAAATTTAATAATAATAGTATTTTAAAATATGATATATATATATATCAATTAGTTCATCAAAAGAAATTTCACAATTGATATTTTTATTACCTAAAATACAATTTGTGTTTTATCATATTAAAATATAATTTTTATCAGACTGGTTAATTAATAATTTATACAGTAAAAAATATATAATCACATTTTTAATGAAAATAAAAAATAAATATTCATTATATTTGGGGTAATTTTTTTCTAGTATTTGTTAAATTATTTTTTCCCTCAATTAACCTATTTTCTTTTTACCATGGTAATTAATATTTACTTGAGTTACTATTCATATTATTCAAAAACATAAGTTGGAATTATGACCTAATATAAATTATTATGATTCAAAATATGTAATAAATTTTTAAAAAATCAATTTATAGAGGTGAAATAATTTAATTTAATATAAAACCTATAAGCATGATGGAAAGTGATTTTTTAAAAAATATATTTTTTAAGGAAATGATGATTTTACTTTAACTTTATAACGAGTAGTATTCCTTATATTAATTTCAATTGAAATATATATATATATATAATATAAAAATTTAATTTATATCATTTCTAATTAGGGGTTATTTAAGTTAACTAAAATGGAGAAATATTATGCATTTAAAATTAGTTTTAAAAAAAATGTGTTTTTAATCCTAAAAACAAACATATACTAAAATATGGTATTAGATTGATTTAAATGTGTTTAATTTAATTAAATATAACTAATTCATACTTAATTTACATTGAAATAAATTAAAATAAAAATTAAACTTTTAAATTAATTATTTTATCAAAATAAAATACAATTTTACATAAAAATGATATTTTTCACCATTCACTAAAAAATCTATATGTTAAAAAAATCCAAATTTTTCACCATGAGTTAATTTTAATATAATGATACCAAAAATAGATTTATTTTTATCAAATTAATTTTTTAAACATTCCAAATCATATATATAATATATTAGTTTCATAAAAAGAAATAAAAGCCATTTTTAAAGAAAACAGAGTTTGGAAAACAAAAAGAAGTTTCCAAAACTTGATTTACAATTTACTAATAATTTATCAATATACTTAATAAATATATATACATATATCATAAAGTATTTAATCCCACTCATATCAAAAATCTAATGGAAATGTTAAAATGAGTATATTTAAATAATAATTTTTGTATTAGTCCGGTGTTGCGTATTGCAGACTATATCAAATATAGATTTCTCTTTTAAAAATTTGAGGTACTACATTATTCCCCACTTTAAAAAATGGTTTCCTCTCTAATTTAACCTTAAGTCACTATGTGATATTTTAAAATATGAAAATATATTTATTTAGAATACACATCGTAAAAATGGTTAATAAAAAATCCTCTTGAAAAGAGAGATGGTAAGTACGATTGTCATAATATCACATGGTTTCCTAGTATTAGAGCATTTGTGGAAAGTGAAAACATATAAATTTAAGAGAAAAATAACACATAAGAACTAATTGAGTGTGATATATAACATGGTTAGGAGGAATTAAATTACAACAAAACTGTAAGTTTGAGAAGGAAAAAAGAGTATCAATTCCCTGAAAATGATCTTAATATGAAATCATTTTTTATTCAAGATTATTTTCTAAAACATAAGGAATTATTTTATCATCAATATTAGGAACATAAGGAAATATACTTTCTTGTAATGTATAATTTTATACATTAATTAATTTTTATGACAATATCATCTTTTTCTCTAAATTATGAGAACTAAAGATGTTTTATTATGCCCGAATCACTATAATAATCTTTAAACCAATCACATAATCCACTAAAGGATGACAAGTTATTCCTCTTATTTACAACCATTGACTTGAATAAATTGAATAATTGTGAATGAGTATCTTTAAACTAGTAAGTGCATAAACAATAATCCAATGATATTAAATGGATAAATTATAAATGAAATTTACTCCTTGAAGTATGAATTTCCAGGATTCAATATATATTATCTATGATCTATTTTATAACATAACACTTATGGGATTTTCCCCCATAATAATGGTCCACAAAGATCTTAAAATTAATAAATGAATATACCTTGAGAGTGTAAAATTAGGTTTTCATCAAGGTCTGCTTTTGGGGACTAGTTTCTAGTTGAGTCTAGCTCAATGAAGTGTTTTTCGATTTTACCCCTATTTACATCGATTCCATAACCACATCCACTTGTAGTGTCCAGACGAGGATTTATTTTCTTAGAGATTTACTCTTTACTTTACCAAAATTTTTGGATGTATTCTATAGTTTAGTATTATCCCAAATGATTTATCTAGAGTTTTCTAATCATAATCCCAAAAATAACTAATACTTTGATACAAACTATAACAAAATGCTCTTTATTACACTTTATTTCATCATAAAATACAAAATAATACAAATAAAACAACCTATTTGATTTAAAATTAGAGTGTCTTTGGGAATTAGGTACATATCATAACATCTTGAACAAGAGATGCAACAAATTGTTTTAAAACTTCCTTAACAAGCTTGAACAATTCCATAGATTTTAAAACTGCATAGGATAACTTGGGGACATACATAAGAAATGGGTGATCTATATATCCTTTTAAGGGAATAAAAATAATAATAAAATGATTTAATAATTACATTTTAGACAATATTAATTTAAATAGGTCATAAAAGGGGTGAGAAACATAAACATGAATAATAAGGAATGATATAACATGGTAATATAATGAAAATATGGGAAATGTTCCAAAAAATCAAATCACTGCATCATAAACATAATTCGAGGCTAAATTCCATGACATCATGATCGAAAATATACCATGATGTATTAGGTTAAATATATAATCCCTTCCATAATATCTCATGATACTAAATCATTACCCAATTTATTGGATAAGTATATTATTATGGGTGCTCCCACCACATTCATTTCATTTTTATGTTTAAGCATGCCTCATAGATCATAAAACATGGAATCATTTATCATAAAATTTTATTCCATACTAAAGTAGAGTTTAATAAATAAATTTAAGTCCCTAATAAAATAAGTATAATTACATAAAGGTGAACAACCAAGATAGTTAATGGTTATGGGTATACAGTACACAATTGTTTGACATGTAAAATCACGACGAAATTTTGGCAGCATAATATGGGCGTATAAGTGTTCCTGTAAGAGATTAATGAGAATTAAATGGGTTTCTCATAATTTACACATAAAATTGAAATTAATGGGGATATGTAAGGACATATACCATCATTAGGAATCATAGATAAAAGACATAATATAATGAAGATACTTGAATAAAGAGGAGAAGAAGATGATTGCTTACCATGAGAGGGTGATTCCAAATGCTTTGGAGGAGCTTCTTGAGAGATTGGGGGCACCTTGGGTTGAATATAGAGTGGAAATGTAAGAGTAAGTATGTTATCCAAGGTTTCTTAGTGAATATAATTGATATATTGGGTTGGTTTATATAGGAAATGAGTGGTAGGATTCTTTATTATTTCTCAAACATAAGTTTTGGAGTATATATAATAAAGTAATCAAAACCACAAAACATAACATGGTTATTGGCCATGGTTTCTACCAAAGAGGGGTGGTTTTAATTATTTTATAAGTCCAAGGGTCTAAATTATTAAAATAATTCCTCTATTGAAGTGGAAGTGAGTCATGTTCTTAATGAAATGATTTCAAAACATTAAAATATACTATAGGTTCGGAGGATTCATAAGGTATTTATAAAAATGATGAAATAAACTAAAAATCACAGTATATTAATGGGTAAAAATATATTTGGTCACTAATACAATTTATAGAATTTATGACATCATTTTTCATTCATTATGATGTCATAATACACACCATATATTTATATTGTATTTAAATTTTACCTGAAAATTTGGCTTTCTTAGAAAATTATGGAAAATTCACTCTTTTATAACACCAACATTCTGATTGAAAAAAAAAATAATATTTAATTTATAAAAATAATTTTCTAAATATATCAATTTTAACTATTAAAATAGAATTTACATTTATTAAGAAATGCTTTGTTTCTTTTGACAATAACAATTTTCGAACCATTATAGTTATTACGTTGTACAACATAAAATTTATATTATGATTAAATTTATCAATAATAATTTATTAATAATAATTTATTAAAATATAATTTATATAAAAAATATATTACTTCATCAAAAAGAATGCCTTAATTACAATTTCATATTACATAAAAATATAATTTGTGTTTTATCATATCAAAATACAATTTTTCTCAAACGTATTACTTAATAATTTATAAAGTAAAAAACAATAAATATAATCATAATTTTAATGAAAACAAATTATAAATATTCATAATATTAGGGTTACACTATTTATAGTCTTTGTTAAATTATTTTTACCCTTAATTAGCCTATTTTCCTTTTATCGTTGTAATTAATATTTACTACAGTTACTAATCATATTCTTTAAAAAAATTAGTTGACCTTATTTCCTAATTTTAATTATGATGATTAAAAATAAGGAATAATTTTTATAAAAATAATATCACAAAGTTGGAAAATTGTAATTTAATATAAAACCTGAAAGGAAGAAGAAAAATGGTTTTCTAAAAAATATATATTTTTAAGGAAATGTTCGTTTTACTTTAACTATATAACTATAAATCTCTATTATATTAATTTAAATTAATATATATGTATATAATTTAATAATTTACCTTAGATAATTTCTCATTATATTTTATTATAATTAATTAATATAGAGAAACATTATGCATTTTAAAATAATTTTTAGAAAAATGTATTTTTAATCCCAAACAATTATTCTAAAATCTATTATAAAGATGATTTAAATGTAATTAATTGAATTAAATATAACTAATTAATACTTATGTAACCTTTAAATCAAGTTAAAAAAATAATTATAATTTTAAATAAATTAATTTATCAAAAAAAAATTCAATTTTACATAAAAATGTTATTTTTCACAATTCACTAAAAAATCTATATTTTCTGAAAAATCCCAAATTTTATACTTTAGTTAATTTTGATATAATGATACGAAAAATAGTGTTTTTTATAAAATACATTTTTTAAATGTTATATAAAATAATTATAATATATCTTTTTATAAGAATAAATAAAAAACATTTTTGAAGAAAACATATTTTTAAGAACAAAAAGACATTTCTAAAAATTGGTTGATTATTTAATAATACTTTTTCAATATATATAGTAAATATATATATATATATATATAATTAATTAGTAAATCCCACTCATATCCACAATTTAATTAAATGGTTTAAACGGTCATATTTAAATTACCACTGTATGTTTGAGTTTGGTGTTGCGTATCACATATGCTATCAAACATAGTTTCCCATTTAAAAACTTAGTGTGTTTCATTGTGCATACATCCACTAGTGATTGGAAGATGATTTATAACTATATAGTGGTGATAGACTATTCTAATCCATGAAACATCCGGTGATGAATCAAATAATCCAAAAGCATTGTGTACATGATGAGTACACACATCAATAACCTCCTTATATATTGTTAAACTCCAAAGTACCCCTATTACATGGATTTAAACTATCGAGTCATCATACACAGGATCATGGGACATTTTAACATTTCAAAAACATATATTAAATTCATTGATCAATTAAACACTTTCAAATTTGTATTTGTCCCACTAAATTGGATGGTTATTTAAAACAAACAGATAATGTTATTGGGAAGTATTTCATGAATATGACTTAAATATTTAAGAGAGTCTTAGACTAGAAAATAATAACCTTCAAGATATGATTCAAAATCCCATCTTATTGATTTATATAGATAATATTAAGATCATCATTAACATACATTTAATGGACACTCACCTTTGGAAATTATCCCTTCGATGAAAGCAGACAAAAAAACATCCACAAAAATCATATATGAAATAAATTATGTTTTTTAAAATATATATTATTTTGCATCAAATTTAACTGATATCACATAAGATATAAATATAATATTTTAAAATATATATCAATATACATGTAATTTATTTCATTTAATTCATAAGAAAAATATTATTTTTAAAAATTAAGTGTTTTTATGAAATATATCTCATATAATACATGTGATAAATATTATTATTTAAATGATGCATCATTTTTGTAAAATTTACCACATTTGGTATATAAAATAACTTTTCTTTTAAAAAAGAAATGTATCATTATATGTGAATTTTTACTCATCTCGTGTACAAAATATATCTTATTTTTTAAAATTATAGCATTATAGAATGATTTCATCTCCACTTATGTATGATATAAAATTACTTTGAAACCACATTTGTTATTTAGTTTATTAGTTGTTTTTGTTTACCTTTAGAGTGAAATATGTGACTATAAAATTTATATGGAGTTAATTAGATATTAAAATGGATATGTAGTACTTTCAATTGAATAGTGTAACTCCATGGGATTTTAGTATATATTTTACTTCAATTAAATACTATATTGAATAACATGCTCTACATGAAACACTGAACTAAAAAAACCATGATAAATTTTATTAATATATATTTATAAGTATTAAAATGTGACTAATATAATATAGCTATTGAATTAGAGAGTATAAATAGAAGTAACTAAATTATGAAATATTTACAAAAATGGAATTAAGTCATACATGTATTCCTTATGAGACTTATTTATATAAGCTTGGAAAGGAGGTATGCTATCTAGTGTTTTCTCTAAACTATTACCAAGATGAACCCCAACAATTAGGGTTTGTGTGAAATAATTTACTGAAGAATTTCAATCTCATGGAAATATCTATGAGATTTATTCTAGCTGAATTCCACCCACGACAACTACAAGTACTTATCCTATCCATAGACATTACATAGATTACTTGAGGGGTTATATAATTAGATGTTAGGATAGTATAAGTAAGAAATTATTAATACAAAAAATAATTTTTATTCACTTATCATTCATAATTTTAAATAAATTAATGGACATTTATATATTAATCTATTGAAAAAAATCAATTAATGAAGCATGATAACTAACAATAATTTAATGTTTGAAAATAAATTTTTCTAAAAATTATATTTTTATGCACAATAAATTTCTATTCTAATAAAATAAATATGTTATGTTTAAAATATTATTGTTGGGAATTTTTTGTGTCAACAATACTCTATATTTTATGATGATTTTGATGCTCATAAATAACCTTGTTTATTTTCTAATGATTTTACATCAATTGTATTTTAGGAAATTAATTTTCTTTATATTCCTAATTTAGGAATTATTTTCTTGCTTATTATTTGAGTGGAATATTTGTCAAAGTGTTCAAAAAATCTTTTTTTTGCGTGTTCTAGAAACACTATTCATACCATACGTTGAAGAACGTAACATAAAGAATACACCCTATGTCCTTTTTATATCTGATATCATAGGATCAGAAAGTATGGTTAATCAACCTTACATTGAAAAAAAAGTATGGTAAAAGAACCTTACATTTAGATGGAATATTATATTTGATATATGAGAAAAGTATGGATGAAGAACCCTACGTAAGTATGGAACCTTACATTTGAGAAGAAAACATATTGATCATTAACTTTAGTTTTTTAATGAACCGTACATTCTAAAGTCAAAGAAGTACGAATCATCGACCTTAAATTTTTCATGAAACTTAAATTGTGATGTTTTATTAGCTTATGAAAATAACCCTACGTTTGACTTCTTTAAGCACTATAGATTTGAATTTTTGACTTTATCAGAGATTTTGTGCAACAGACTTTTATGAAATATCAGGCTGATTTCAAAATCGATTAAAAGGGAGATTTTAAATCTTATATTTGAATGATTTAAAACCAATTTTTTTTAATTAAAAAGATCAATTTTAATAGGAGGGATTTTTTCCGATTATTAAGGGAAGTTACAAGTGATCTATTTTCAAATTTGAATTATCGCAGTATTTCAAGTGATCTTTGTAGATCTAGATTTATAAAGTATGTTCTTGTCTATATTATATATATATATATATGTGTGTGTGAATATGATTTAGAGAAATATATATAGATATATACTCATTCATGCACATATAGAAGAACATACAGTAATCTAATAAATTCATTTTATTTAGAAGATATTTTTTAGATCTATTGCAACAAAAAAATTCAGAATCTATCTTCTAATGAATTATAGAAATGTTGAATATTTACTTATTTTACATCAAACCTATATTATAAGTATACCTATGATTTATTGCTGAGAATATTTCTAGATCTGTTATAACCAGATCATTTCAGAATTGTACCTTCTTGAAGGCATCCTTTTCTGAAGATGAAAATCCATCTACTGTCAGTTGTGTGCCATTGTAACTATGATGAACAATTGGAATATTTTAAAAAAAATACTATTATATCTTGAGTACCAGTTTCTTGATCTATGTTTTGTTTTTATAGTTCTTGGTTTGAGAACCAGAAGGATTTTTTTAATCCTTACTTTGTAAAGGTGTCAACTACTTGCATTCAATTGTGGATAATCCTGTGATAAGATGACTGACTAGTGAAAATCACTGATATCATGGAGACAAGTGTTGGTGGAGTGGACTAGGGGATTTTTGTGCCCCGAACCACTATATATCCTCATGTCATATGTTATCTTTATTTCCGACGATTAAATAATATTTAATAGAGTTAAAGTAAAGAATCAGTTCTGTTTAAGATTCTTGAGAAGTTTTTAAAATCACCACTCACCCCCCCTCTTGTGGATATCTCATATATTCTTACCTTAAAATTGGTATGAGAGGAAATATTTTGAGAATTATATAACAAGATAAAAGAATTATGGTCTATACAGATAGATATCAATAGCTGATACTTGAGAAGGAATGTCAATGGTTTGTGAACTTTATTTCAATGGTGAAAACTATGGATACTAGAAGTCAAGAATGATTATCTACTTGATGAATCTTGGGTGCAGAGTCTAGTCAAAGATCACTTCACTCTACAAGATTCTTGAAAAAACAGAAACATGGGATACTGCCAGAGAAGCTGAATATGACATGAATTCTAAAAAATGAATGCTATTATTTGTGGTCTTGGACCAGATGAATTCAACTGAGTTTCACAGAGTCCTGCTGCCTATGAGATGGGGCAGACTATAGTAGTTTCCTATGAAGGAACTGATAATGTAAGACAGATGAGGTATGGAATATAAAAATTAAAATTCTATAATTTTATAATGATTGATTGAGAAATAATTACCCAGATGAATGGAAGGATTACAGAAATTGTCAACAATATAACATCCTTAGGAGATCCTACCAAACAAGATGATCAATACTTGAAAGTACTAAGAGTATTCCCTACCATATGGAATGGAATATCAGTTGCAATTATAAAATCATTACCAGTAAGGGATTTAACCATGAGATAACTGATTGGATCTTTGATGATGTATGAATCAGAAATTAAAGATTAAGTTTATGATCATAAATTATTGGTGAAAAGAGATGTCACTTCCTTAAAGGTAACTTTTCAGAAGAAAATCAAAACGATGAAACATGAAATCAAGGAAGAAGAAAATTATGAATCATCTAATTTTGAAATAGAACCAGCACAGTTAGATAAAAAATTATACATGTTGTATAAGGAAAATAAAGGATTTAGAAATCCCTTCAAGAAGGATGAGAAATACTCAAGGGAAGTGAGATTCTATGAGTGCAAGAAAATGGGTCATATGAGACCCGACTGTACTCTTTTGAAAAGTGTAAAGAAAAAGATATTTCTAAAAAATAATGAATTTAAATATAAGGATAAAAGAGTAATGAAATATATATTAAGTGTTTCTAAATAATCCAACAACTCATCTAAATATGAATCAGAAAAAGAATAATCTAGCCTAAAAAAACATGTGCATCATGGATGATGATGATCAGGTACAATCCTATTACTCCTATAATTCTAATTCTGATTCTAACTATTCAAATGAAAAACCAACAGCCTATTGAAAAATTCTAGAAGAAATATATGATTCTCTATTAAATAAGAACAAATAACTGAAGAATATTTACAATGCAGTTTTAGGAGAAATGGACACTTTACTAATGTAGAATTAAGTGTTAATTCATAAATTTAACTCATAAACCAAAAATAGTGAAAAACATGAAAAAAATATTAAGACACTACAAGATGAAGTGGAAACCTATAAGAGTGATTCTATATTATTTAAAAAATGATATTTTCTTTTAAATTAAATTATTGGTAATAATGTTATTAAAAAAGAAAATATGGTATAGGAAGAAAAGATGAAAAACATAAACTATAAAAAACTATTTTGTTTCCAATTCAAAAAGTGTAACTTGTAATTAATGTGGAACAAAATGACATATAACCAAATAATGTTATCTAAAAACCCCCAAATAAGTGGAATTAAAAAAGGATTTTATTTTAAAAAAGTTTATTGGATCCACATGATTTCAGTTATGGAAAAAGAAAGAAAATTTGGGATCCCAGATCTCTAGTAGCTAACACCGTTGGACCCAAGAGAATATGGTGTCCAAAAAAACTATTGTTTAATCTATCTTTGTAGGAAGTAGGATACATAAGAAGAAAATAAATATGGTATATGGATAATTTCTTCTCTAGGTACATGAGTAGAAACTCATCCAACTTCAAAACTTTTACACAAAAGGATGGTGGATTAGTCACCTTTGGGGACAATGAAAAAGAAAAAAATTATGGGTATTTGAACTATTGGAGATCCAAAAAATGTCTCAATCAAAAATGTACTATATTTACAAGGAATGAAACATAACCTGATAAGTATCTCCCAACTCTGTGATGATGTATATTATGTTTATTTTTCTAACAATTCTTGTTCTATATTTAATGATAACCTACTTTAATTTAGTGCACTTGGAACTGAAAAAGTTTATACCTTAGACCTAAATTCCTTGTGTAAATAGAAATCGAATTGTTTAACTGATAAGATAAATGAATCATGGATATAACATAGAAGATTTAGACATTGTAATATTTATGTTTTAAATAAATTATCTAAAAAACAATTAGTTTCTTATTTTCCAATTCTTAAGTTTGAAAGTGACAGATTTTATGATGCATTTCAAATTGGAAGACAATATAAATATTCTTTTAAATCTATTAAAAACATTTCTATATTAAAACCTTTAGAACTTATCCACATGTTTTATTTTAGACCATCAAGAGTATCAGGTTTGGATGGTAAATTATATGTATATGTTCTAGTTGATAACTATTCAAGATTTACTTGTATATACTTTCTAAAATATAAAAATGAAGCTTTTAATATATTTGTATGTTTTTTAAAAATTGTTCAAAATGAAAATGTTTTTAAAATAATTTCTTTGAGAATTAATCATGGTAGAGAATTTGAGAATTAGGAATTTAATTCATTTGTCTCAAATATGGGTATTAAACACACCTTATATGCACCAAGAGCACCTCAACAAAATGGAATTGTAGAAAGAAGAAACAACACTATTTAGGAAATGGATACGACTATGCTACATGAATACAGTCTTCTTACCTATTTCTGGGAAGAAGATATAAGCCCAACCTACTACATAATAAATAGAGTTTTAATTAGACCAATTTTCAAAAATAAACCATATGAACTTTAAAATAACAAAAAACCTAAAGTTACATACTTTGAAGTTTTTGTATGCAAGGTATATATATTTAACACCAAGGATAATACTGGTAAGTTTGATCCAAAATCTGAAGAAGGAATATTTTTAGGATATTTTATTACTTCTAAAGCCTATAATGTTTTTAATAAAAACTAAAGGATTTTTTGAGAAACACTTCTTGTGAAATTTGATGAATCTGACAGAGGTTTTAAAATGAAAGATCAAATTAATGAAGCTGAATCTAATGATAACATGAGACTTGAGAACTTGAAAGATGATTTTGAAAATGATATAAATAAATTTGTGTCCAGTTCATAAGACCATGAGACTGATTAACCTTATAAAATTTTACCTAGACAGTCAAGAACCCTAAATATAATCCTTTAGAAACTATTATAAGAGACATGGACATAGGATTAAAAACTATAGGAAATATATGAAATCTATTTGAGATCTCTGCCTTTCTATCCTAATTAGAACCTATGTCTATAGAAGAAGCCTTAAATGATGAGAGTTGGATGATTGAAATGAAAGAAGAACTAAACCATTTAAAATGAAATAATGTTTGCGAATTAGTTGAAAGACTTAAAAACTATCCTATTATAGGAACTAAATGGATCTTTATAAATAAAAAATATGATTAATGAATAATAACAAGAAATAAAGAACGACTAGTAGCTAAAGGATATAATCAAGAAGAAGGTATAGATTATGTTGAATCCTTTTCCCCTATATCTAGACTATAATCCATTATAATCATTTTATCCTATGAATCTCATATGAATTTCAAATTATTTTAGATGGATGATAAGTTCTCCTTTTGAAATGGTTATTAAATGTAGGAATTCAATGTTGAACAACCCCCAAGTTTTGAAAATTCTCAAAAACCAGATTCTTTTTTTAGACTTAGTAAATATTTTTATGGCCTTATACATTCACCTAGAGCCTAGTATAAAATATTAAGTTCTATTCTATTGAAAAATTATTTTACTATTGTTATAACAGATCCAACACTTCTCAAGAAAATCATAAATTCTAATATTTCATCAGTTAAAATTTTTGTTGATGATGTAATTTTTGGATCAACTAATAAAAGGATTTTTCATGATTTTTCAAATATAATGAAAAAAGAAATTGAAATGAGTATGATGGGAGAACTAAATTTATTTTTACAACTTCAAATTTATAAAAAATATTTTGGAAATGTTTTAAAAGAAATAAAAAAATATTATTGATTTACTAAAGAAGTTTGGACTTGAAAGCAATAAGACATATGCAACTACTATGTTTACTAATATGATACTTTATTTGGATGAAATTAGAAAATAAGTGGGCAATAAGCTATATATAGGTATTATTGGTAGTTTATTATATATTACTGCTAGTATGCCAGACATTATGTATTCAATATTTCTTTGTGAAAGATTTCAATAAAATCATAAATAATATAATCTTACTGTTGTCAAAATATTTTATAAATATTTAAAAGGAAAATTTTATCAATCGCTTCTTTATCCAAAAAATTTTGGTTTTAATTTAATTTCATACTTAGATGATGATTTTGGAAGTTGTAGATTATATAGAAAAAGTACCTCATGAACCTATCACTTTTTAGGAAAATCCTTAGTGTCATGGTCTACTAAGAATCAACACTCAGTTTCACTGTCAACAAACGAGGCAGAATATATATATCTATATACAGTTGTTGTGCATAAGTTTTGTGGATGAAAATCACACTTATATACTTTGGACTAAATTTTAATTATACACATATTTTATGTGATAATACTAGGGTTATAAATATTTCAAGAAAAATCCAATGAGTCCTTCTAGAACTAAGAATATTAATATAATGCATCATTTTCTAAGAGACTATGTTCTTAAAAAGGTCATATTTTTAGAATTTGTAAATACAAAATATCAATTAGCTGATATTTTTACTAAACCACATTCCACTGCAAGTTTGATGTTTATTAAGGGGGAGCTAGGTTTATTTAATTTTAAATAATATTTATTAGATTCTAATGTTAATTTTTATTTATTAGATTATTTTTTTATTTTAAATTTTAACTGTATATTTAATTTAATGATTTAACTTTAATGATTAAACTAATTTCTCTACATATTTTTAAAAAAATAGTTCTATTTATTATTATTATTATTATTCTGTATTAAATTTAATATCATGTATATGGTTTTTTTATTTTAATTTTTAATAATTATAATACACAATGACACAAGAATCAAGGTTCTGACAGAAAACACTTCAAATTCCAAACCCGCGCTTTTCTCAAACCCTTTCGAATACCTAAACTAGTATATCTTTCATCTAACCCTGTTTTCACATTAAACCCCTAAAAACTGATTAACCTCAAATCCTCAGAGTTTTAAATTCTAGTTCATTAGAAATGGAAAAAACTATGAGAGTCGAGGAGGGTGAGGAAAGCAACACCAAGTACTAGTTCTCGATCTAGAATATCTTTACCAGAATAACCTATTTTTGAAGTAAAGCCTTTCATTTCAAGGTCTTGAGATGGCCTTCAATGAGGAATACACTGAATTTATATATGAGGTCGAATTAAATTCTTTTATAAATCTTTTTATCTTAGCTTGGGAGACACCAAAGATTCAATAATCACTAGAATATAGGACAAGGATTTCTCTATTTCTTCAGTTGAGATTGTGAAGATTCTAAACTACCCTAATGAGGGAGTTTTTCATTTTGACATGAAATCAATTGGGGATTAGAACCAAAAAACAAAATATATTATTTCTTTTCTATTTTTATCAATGACCATTAAGAAAATATTTGTGATAAATTTCTATATTGACTTGAAAATTTTAGTTAAGTTTATTCAAACTGGCATAGAACCCTGAATGACTGAAATTGAGATAATTATATACTCTGACATGTATTTCATGTTTATTTTTTTGAGTAAAATTATGTTAAATTTACCAAAATATCTGGTAAGATATTTTAACTATTTCTATCAGCCTAAATCATGGATGCATTTTTATCCGTATGGTTGGATAATTTCAAAAAAAATTAAAAGGGACATGATCAGATTGACAGATGCAAGGGTGAGATGTCATCACAAAAATGTCATAAATGCTGGAACCCTCAGGATGTTAGTATTTTTATATAGCATAGTTAAAGGGAAAATTATTCCAGTTTGAGAATATGAGGACCAGATCTCTGCTCAGGGGGAGAAAATTGCTAAATCTAAAGGAGGATTTACAGAATCTAGGATTGGAGAGGTTTCAAAAACCTCAAGAAGATATTGTTTTATAGCTGAAGATGAAGATAAATATGAAGTAAATCAATAAGTAATTCTAAGGCCAATTAATATATAGGTTCCACTGGAACATCCTCATGAAAATATTATAGGTTTAGAAGAACCTATCAGTTATAAAATTTTGAATGAGCCTATTCAATAGGCTAGATAATAGGTACATGAGGAAAGGTAAGAAGAAGTATTGATTCAAGAAGAAATAGCACCTCAAAAAGAAGTAACGTCTCAAATATAAGTGGTTCCTAGAATAGAAGAAGTATCTCAAGAAAAATATCAGGTGATGGAAATTGTTGATCAATCCGTAGATCAAATTGGAAATGACCAACAAGAAGACCGAATCAAGAAGTTATTGCTCATGAGGAGCAACAAGCTATATAAAATGTTAATCAATAAGTAGATAATTTGTCTAATGTTCAAATATAAGTTTTAAATGAATATTTTCCTATTGAAAAGTTATGAGGGAATTTTGTTCAAAAATCAGTAGAGAAAGATGATGAAGAGATAACTGATGCTCAATAATTACCCTTCGAACTTGTAGATCAACCCCTGAATCAAGAAACAATTCCTCTGATTTACTATTAGATCATGTGGAATAGCTCATTATAAATTTAAATAGAGCTCAAGAAGGAAATATTTTCTAAAAAATAAGCTGGAAAAAGAAAGACATAAATTGGAAAATCTGAAAGAAAGCACTGTTTCAAAAAAGGAATTTGATGCATTCAAGAAGGAGATATTGAATGAAATTGGAAATCTGAAGTTAGAAACTGTTTCAAAATCAAAATTTGTGGATTTTAAAAGATACTTAGGATAATAGTTTTAATTTTTAAAAGAAAATCTTGAAAGTACATCAGGTAATTTTCTTATTTTGATAAAGAGATTTCAGGCCATTGCATCTTTAATGAGAAATATGAGTGATAGGCTGCAAAATTTACAATGTAACATTACTCCTCTATCATTTTTGTTGGATAATCAGAAATATCATATTGAGAAAATCACTTCTAGTGAACCAGGTATGACAGACCTAATCAACAAATTTATTGAGAATAAGAATATTTTTATGGCCAAAGAGGAAAGTCTGCTTAAGTTTTTAAAAATAAATCTAATCGAAGATCTTTATGTTAGTTAGGAATTAATAGATTTATTTTTCAATATGGGAGATGCAGTAATGAAAAAGTTATGGTTGTAGTTGGAAGAACTGAAGGAAATTTTTCCGAATCACTGAAATCTTATATCCAACCCTTAATCCAAAAACCATGATTCTTGATCATTATGTATCTATACACTATGCGATGAATGAAATATGTTTTGATTCCTATTTGAAGTGTTTTATTTATTGTACTATTTATGTTTATGTTAAACTACTAGAAATATGGACCCGATTATTAATAAACAATTTCTCAAAAACATTTACTTATAGTTCAGTGTGACATTAAAATTTTTTTATTCCTTATTCTTTACTTTCTTTTTGATATCACAGAAGGGGGAGAAAATTGGATAAACACAACATTTATTTTATTATAGATTTGTATAATTATTTGATATTTTTTTAAGAAATATCTATTGAAAAAGGGTAGAAAAATGGGTAAATGAATAATCATATCATTTTATTATTTTGAGACATGTGATGGAGAAATATGGGTAAACATATTATTTCTATAGAGAGAAATTCAATTTGAAATAATTTTTTCAATAGTAATATTTTTTTATACATTTGAAAAATTCTAAATTTATGAAAATAATTTTATGGGTTTTTTTTTACTTAGAAAAATGAGGAACTATAAAATATATTATTTATATGAATAATATATTGACACTAATATCATTATTAATAGATAATAAATAGTAATAATAACATTTAATACTTAAAATATGTCATTTTATTATAAAACAAATTTGATTATATATTTTGTTTCTGTTTAAAATATAAATTCCTAAATTCTTAAATTTTAATTTTAAAATATAAACTTCATTTTTGGACTCATCAAGATGATATTATATTTGGATGTTTTTTATTATTTTTCTAGAAATATTTATTTATAGCTGAATATTTAAAAATATATTTTTATTAAAAATATCATAACATTTAAGACCTCATCATGATATAAAGATGTCATAAAAATTTTTTAAACCTTTTTCTTTATAACAATATATATTTAGTTAGTAAAATTATACATTAAAAATATTATGTTAGATTTACAAATCACTTATTCACATTTTGGAACTTAAGTAATATTTTTTCAAAAAAATTTATGACTTATACATTTATTATTTTAGAATAAAATTTTACCACTTTTAGATAATTAATATTATAAAACTGTTTGCATATTTTAATTAAAATCTTCCAAATTAATTAATAAGGTCAATTTATTTTTAATTATAAAAATAAGTAACCGAGGTAAAAATATGAGTTGCCATAGTAAAATTAAATTATAGTTAAAGTGAAATGTAGGGGAAAATGCATAATATTTTTCAAACCTTATCCCTTATTTTAAAATATAAGAGGTGGATAAAAAACTTTTCACACCTGATCCATTATTTTCTATAATTGTATCCACTTTATTGTGAAATTGAAAAACCTTTAACATAAAATAAAGAGTTTTTATAAAAATCCCACACATCAAACTTATAAAAGGAGCTCTCCACCACCCACTTATCCTCACATCATAATTCATTTAGCTAAAAAAATATTCCCAAATTACTCAAAAACCTATTTATCATTACCTATAGGTTTTTTTCTAACAAAGGCATCATTATAAGAAGGCTAAAAAAATTTCTAGGGGCGTAAGGTAAAAAATTAAAATCTCTCTTTTTCAATTATTTTAATTTCTTTCTTCTAACGCCTCCTACAAAACAAATTCTACCCATACTAACATTATTACATTAAAAAAAAATAGTATACTTAAATTTTATTATGTTGATGGAATTATCATTATCTACCTTCCTCCTATTAAATATAAAATTAAAACATCACTAATGTTATGTGTGAACTACCACCTCCATGAATTTTGTATTTCTTTTTTCATCACTAATTTACAGAGAAGGTTATAAGAATGTATTTAAGGAACAAAAATTATTTAATTAAATTATCAATATTATCGGATGATAAATCATTCTTCTTGTTAATATTATTAATAATAAATTGTCATTATAATTTTAACCTCCTAAAACGAGCATAGTAAGAAGAAAACAATTATCTCTTTATAACTTATACTTCATTACCTTATCTTCTCATTCCAGATATTTTAAATTATGATTTACTTGGTTAATAAAATATAAATAAAATCGTTATCCATCTATAATTATAAAATTATAATCATGTCAGAATCACATGAATATATTGATTATAGTATGTTCTTGTTTGGATCACTTTAACCATCTAGATGAATGGTGTTATAAAGTTTTATCATGGATGGTTCTATAAACATAAAAACTAGTGTAATATGATATTAATATGTAAATAATAATGTTTTGTGGGAATCTATAATGTTAATATTTATATTATTAATTAAGATACCACCTTGCATTCATTAAAAATCACCAAAATAATCTCATCACTGATTTCACATTCTCAAATCCTAATTTAAACTCTCATGGAATGATATTGGTACATTTACAATAATTTTGGAAGTTCAATCATAGTACCATAAATAATCTAGTAGTGATGAAATTTTTACCATTTAATTATTATTGATATATCCATTATAAAACATATATGAAACAATTAAAGTTTCTAACATTTGAGTATGTAAATAAAAAAAACACTAACTAATAAATATATAATGAATTATTATAGTTAAATTTTAGAAAAGGTAATATATTTTAAAAATATTTTGAAATAAGGTATTAATATGGATATATTTATCATATAGAAGGTTAAATAATTCATATGTAAGTGTAGAGTTAAGGTAAGGGGTTTTCATATCTAATTTTATTTTTTGAGAAATATTTCTAATTACGAACTTATTTTTGTTTATATTGGGATTATGAAACCTATTTGGAATATTTTATCATTATTTTATTTTATTAATGATATCTAAATTTATATTTCTTGTTTTATCTTTCAAAGGGTTATTATTCAAATGTTACCAAGGCTATAAGGTATTTTGTAAACTCAATTCCATTTGGTTGAGTTATAATCCTTCCAATTTAACTCTAATATTCTAAAATTGATTTATTCTATCCCATGACTATTTTATATGGAATTTAATCCTTCCTTTCATAGTAATTTAAATTTTAATACCAAATTATTCTTCTTTGAATAATTAATTTCGTTATAAAAATGTGATATTGTTATGAATAATTATCATCCTCTTTATAGGATTATTCTCTTTCATGACCATATTCATTCTTTAAATTTTTTTCATTTCCTAATTTGAAACCCAAATTTTTGTTATCTACGATGACATTAATATTTCTCTTTATCAACTTTAAAGTAATCTTTATCACTCTTTTAAATGATGTGTGTTTCAATAATGAAATTTTAAAGCATTAAAAGGACATTTAATTTCATGATAATATCTTTTATCTTCTATTCCACATTTTTTACCAACTTTTATGTATTTTAACTTATTGTGACTTATTTCAGAATAAATTTTTTAAAACTTTATCCCTGGAACTTTTTCAAAAATGATTTTTGAAAGTGACTTTAAATGTCATCTTTAATAAAATGATAAAAAAATTCAAATCAATTTTTTGATCGTGATTTGATTTTCAACTTTATTTCAAAAATAGATATCCCTTTTTAACTTATTTTTCATGAAATAAAATATTAATTACCTTTTGAAATAATCTTTTTATTGATTTAATTTTGGTTTCATTTGATCTAATTATATATTTCATTTTAATTTGACACCATTTTAATTGCAATGTATTGTCCTCAGCTTAGTAATTTCCCACATGACTGAGATGAGACACCATTTGTCCTCAGTCACACCTCTTCATATTCTAGAGGATGCTGACTAGTATCGAGGGTATGATGGATATAGTGGGGAGAATATACCCTCTAATATAGAATAAAAATCAAAAATAATTAAAGGAAATAAAAAAATGCATCTCAAGAAGATAAATAGAAAAATTCATACTCAATCTTATATAATAAAACCATGTAATGTCATGATAAATGTCATACTAAATGTGGTGTTGAATGTTATAAATGTAAATAACCAACATATTGACTCAAAATAATGACTCTCCACACCAATAATTTACCCCATTTCGGTCTTATATCTAAGCTCCATCCCCTACAAGTAATCAATTAATCATTCAAAAAGATCTGTGAACTTTTACAGGCGTTCATATATAAGGTCTTCTCAGGTTCTAAACAATTCCCGAATAGGGTGGGAGTAAAACTCACTAGACAACCACCCATGATGTATAAACAGATTTGGTCTGCGTAATAGTGCATGCGACAATATTATAAAGTAATTTAATAAATAAAAAGGAAACACTAAAATAAAACTGCTCACTCTCGAGTTCCTGGTTGACTCCTGGGGTTAGCCATGGCTGCTTTGGCCTAATTATGAATGTTTCTATCCTTTCATGTTAGTTAAAATAACTAAGAAGTATCATCATGTTCTTCCTCCCAATCTCTCCATATGGCATAAAAACTATTCATACATCATTCCCTAAAGCACCAAGAAAATAATTATTATTATTCCCACAGGAACGAAGTAATAATGTACTTCACCCTCATAATCATGTATCCCAACATCTCACCCTTTTGTGTCAAGTATCCACAATTATATCCCTCGGGTCTCACATATCAGTATATATATATATATGTGCATCTCACCCTAATGTCTTAATAAATTAGGTGTCTTTCCCTGAGGAACCAAGAAACTATGAATCCTACCCTCAAACATCTAGACAATATGTATCTCTTCTTTAGGCCTCAATAAAGAGTTAATGAATACACATTCACCAAACATTCCAAACTTAATAACACAATTAAAATTGGTTATTTTTGTTTCAATTACAAATTATCATTCCATTATTTCTATTATTCCATGTTTTCCAAACTCATTCCAAATATCTAGTTACATTCCATGTTAATAATTCAAGTTCAATTTTGTTAATTTCTAATTCACATATCAATTATTCCAAGTCCAACCAATTAACATTTCCATGAGTAGTTTGATACCAATAATCCATCATCCAATCCCACCACAAGGGTCAAAGTTATCAATTTCTATTTTCCAAACCAAGGTCAATGGTCGGCGCTCCTATCGGGTTGCCATGAGTTCAGGTATCAGTCACCATGGAACCTGAAAATATTGATCGAAGGTATGAAAATGGGTATTTCTAAAATTTCAATTATGTGGGTTCAAACTCACAGTGTGTAGGTACAACATCACATGTTTCATATACTTGAAAAACCACAAAAGATTTTAGGGATATGTATTAAACAACTTAACTCAAGAAATAAAGAAGAACTGCAAGGATAAATTATACGAATCGATGAATCACACCACAATACCCTATGGAAAGTAATAAAAACACTATGTTAAGGCTAGAAGGATGATATCCAAGAAGAAAAAAAGCGTAACTCAACAATTCTGAGCAAAACTCACCAAATCTAGATGTCTAGATTGAAGAATCGATTGAAGGATCAAAGAGACGTTCTGAAGAAGAAAAATATTTCTTAAGGAAACCTTAACAATTGTAAGATATGAATTAGGTTATATTGCGGGTTAATTATAAGTTAAATGAGGGTTTTATAAGGAATAATTATATCTCTTAACCTTAATTTTCCAGCTCTTAGCAGTGCCATAGGCTCGCCGGTGGCTACCTCCAACAATACAATAGTGCCAGAAAATGACCCTAAACTACAAGGAACCCCACCATAAAGCTGATGGACTTCAAATAGACTTACCCAACTACTTTCCCAACCACTGGCTAGCCTAGGGAACTACACATTTTTCCCCAGTTTCATACCACTACTAGCATATTCTATTATAACTTCTCTAAAGCCCCTAAAACCTCCTAAACATCAAAAAAACTAGAAAAGTGCTTGTTTATATATTTTAAAATGGAAAAAATTAAAAGTGAAAATAAACCAAGGTAAATTATGGGTTCTTACAAAATCCACACTATATAACATCCCATTCTTGAGATGTTCTCCCATGTATCACTGAGATCTATCTATGAACAAATTTGGACACTACACTCGTGTATCCAACTATCTCTCCCAGATATCCTTTTGCACAAGTCTACACTCCCACTCTACTAGCACTAGAGGAATTGTATTTCCTTAGAGATTCTTTTTACTATAATACATGATATAGATCAAGTTCTCCTTAACAGATTCATCAACTTCAAGCTCAACAACATCAATATATATCACGTGAGAAGGATCATGGTGATATCTCCGAATCTAAAACAAATTAAACACATCATGAATAGAACTATAGCACTTTGGGGGATCCAATAAGTAATACCCATGTCTAATACTATCTTGAACATCCTAGAAAACTTATTCTCTTTCTTTCGTGTCTTTAAAATACGATGTTGACCCTGTCTCAGTGACCCATGGAAAAAAACCCAGTGACAAACCTTAAACTCTAGAGGGAATCTATGATGGTCAACATGGGATTTATACCTTTTCTATGCAGTTTCTAATTACTTTAATATCAAATACACTTGTTATGATGTCTCCTAGACCAGACTTAGTCCAACGAGTGCTTCTTTACCCTCCTCCAACCAACAAAAGGGATGATGGAATGACCTACCATATGATTCCTCAAAAGGATCCATACGGATCTATTCATGGTAATTATTATTGTAGGTGAACTCTACAAGAGCCATTAATTTCCCCCACAAACCCAGAAAATCCAGCACATAGTATTTTGATATGTCCTCTAGTATCTAAATGGTCCACTTAGATTTCACATTAGTTTGAGGGTGGTAGGCTATACTCAGAAACACCTTTGAACCTAGTGCCTTCTTTAGTTACTACCAAAACAATAAAAGAAAATATAGGTTTGGATATGAGAATATACTCTATGGAAGTATATCGATGCACATTATCCCTTACACATATAGGCTACCTAGGTTTTTAATAGATAAATTGTCATAGATAAGTTTGATTTTAGATACTTTCTTTAGTTGCTCTAGGATCACCAATACTATAACATTCTTATAGGTTTTTCTTGGTAAACTAATCACATATCCCATAGTGACATATCCCATTTCCACTTGGGAATGGGTAAAGAATACAATGGACCTCCCAAAAATTGATTCTTGAACTTGACCTACTTACAAGTGTTGCATCAAGTTATAGATCCAACTCTCTCCCTTTTCATGTATGGCCACCAATATTCCCTATGGAGATATCAATAAAAATTTTCCAAATGAGGATGTACCACCCACCTAGAAGCATGAAGGTATTTCATCATCTCCTTATACATATAATTAGAAACCAAGACATGACCATTAATGTAAATATATTTATCCTGAATGATGGTCTATCCAAATAGTGGGTCCCCCCATTTACTTTCTCTCTAAGAGAAAAAAAAAATTCTAGATCCACCAATTATCTCCTCTTGATCCCATCAAAAATATAACAGACCTCAAATGTGGATGTTAGAGTCACTCACCTCTGGTACTCCTGAACATCCCAATGCATCTCAATAAAGAGTTACATCAACTTCTATTCATCATTTGAGTACCAGACCACTTGGGTTTTCACTTCTCTACTCAAGGATTCAGTAATGACATTTCTCTTCTCGTGTGTGTATACTGGCTAAATTTCAATGGACTATAAGTACTCAACAAACCACCTTTTCTAAAGGTTGAAATCCGTCAATGAAAAAATATACCTCAGAGTCATATAATCTATATATAACATAAACCTTTCTCTTATCTTGTAATTCTACCAACATCATAGAAAATGAATTACAGTGGATAACTCCAAATAATGGGTGGGGTAATTCAAATCTTACGGTCTCAATTTTCTAGATTTTTAGGTTACCATACATCCATACTATATAATTACTACTCCCAAGCCAATATTAGAAGTGTCCATTACAAATTATTCTCATATGGTTCTTGTAAGGTTAATATTGGTGCAAATTTCAACCTTCTCTTCACATCTTTGAATTATTCCACACAACCATTAGTTTATTCAAACTAAACTTCCTTATTGGTAAAAGTAGACATATGTTATAATATTTAAGAGAAATAATGAACAAAACTTCAATAGTATCAAACTAAACCAAGACAACTCATAAAATCAATAAAAATCTTGGGATTATCCCTAGAAATAACTGTTACCACCTTTTCTCGATCAATGGATATTATTACCTCTGATATAATATGGCCTATATAGTAGATCTAATCAATCTGGATGGAATAATTTGAGAGTTTAAAATAATATCAGTTCTCTAATAGTGTACTTAGGATAATATCCCAAAGTCATGCCTGATCCTCATTGTATTTATTGTATTTTGACATTTCTTTATCAAAGAAAACCATGAATTAGTGTAGATGTAGGTGGAAGATATGATTTATCAAATCCAAAAAGATACCCAGTGCATTCTTCAATCCAAAAAACTTCACCACAAATTGATTCTAACCAAAAATTCTTTAGAAGGTTGTATTAGCCACGTTAGATAACTTCAGTCGGATCTGAGTGTACCCTAATCTCAACTAAATCATGGAGAATACATGGCCACCTCTTAGTTGGTCAAATATTCTATCAATGCACATAATAGGATTTATATTCTTGATTTTCATCTGGTACAGATTCCCATAATCAATACATATCTACAATGTCTCATATTCATTCTTTTCAAATATAATTGAAGATCCCCATGGTGATGTACTAGTCCAGATAAAACATATTCTTTCTAAATCCTCCAATTGAACTTTTAACTCCTAAATCTCTACTAGTTCCATCCTTTAGGGTGGTATCAAAATAGGTTCAAATCCTGGAACCAACTCGATAATACACTAAATGTCCTTATCTAGTATTAATATAGAGAATTACTCAGGATGTGCATCATAATACAGGTCAAATACTAGAGGAAAAAACCATGTTGTATTTCCCCATCATCTGGAACAATTCTAGCTACCTAAGATGTAATCCCCTCCAGTATAAGCCACACTATTCCTACCTAACACGCCATTATATTCTATTCACTATAGTGGATGTAAAATCCACCCTTGGGTGATGATATGTACATTATTAAGTGGTAGCAATCAATATAGGTTTAATATAGAATAAGCTAGTCCATCCCTAATATTTTTTCAAATACATCCATATCAAGCACAAACATATCCCTAAGAAAATGGTAGCCACCAATCTTGGGAGAGAACTCCTTATAGTATTGAATACCTTTTGACATCACCCCTAATGACATGTCGACAGACATAACCCCAAATAGATACTTCAAAATCAGACTCCAGCCACTAAAAATTTGATAAGATATGAATGAGTGTGATTCCCTTATATAAAAAAGATCTCATACAATATTAGATGCCACTAAAATTGTACCTAAAATAGTGGAAGGTCCCACATCTTGCCCTGTAGGATCATATTAGGCTTCATGCATCTAGACCATGCATCTACCTTAATCTCCCACTTAATCTCCCTGTGGTACACCACCCTACTAGTGCTACCTCTCTTTCCCTGAAAAACTTATCGAATCTCTCACCCTGTGCGACTATTCACTATAAAAAACTGGCTAATAGTGGTAGTTGTTTTTAATTTGGCGGTGGTCTTAACCACCTCCAAATCATTTCTTGATGGTTTCCAAAATCTAAAGCTAATGATAGCATTGGAATACTATTTACTGAATTTTCTTACATTTAGTATCAATTTATGGGAACTGTTTTGAAACATTATTTAGAGATATTTGTTTTCATTTTTAGTAGTTGTTCCCCCTATAAAAACTGCCAAGGATATAGTGGAAATTTAAAACACTAATAAACATAACAATATATAGTGACCATTATTTACTTTTAAATGAAGAGATCCCATCTCAAAACTATCTAAAATATGTTGGCGGTTTAAACCATTGATAAATTTAATAATATATATAAGAGGTTTAAACAACTATGAAACATTTTTCAGCCTTATATAGTGGTGGTTTAATCCACTGATAAAGAAAACCTTTCCACATATAGTGGCAGTTTAAACCGTCTCTACATAGTGCTATTGAAAAAAACACAACTAAAAAAACTGCCTCCCTAGAAAATTTGAAATAAGATAGATATTACATTATAAAAAAAGTAATAAAACAATTATAGTCTAATAAAAAATGATCAGAATATGTCATGTTCAATTTATACCAAACCAAATTACAAAAAAAAACCTTAATATAACAAGAATAATAACTAGTAGTCAATTAACATGAATAATGTTATTTAATTTTCATCTTAAGTACATTTGGATGGCTATGTCACAAATTACCATTCATTCGACCCTCATTCTACATAAATTGTATAAAGGAACCCAATTGGGGTGTTTGAAAGCATTTTATGGACTGGTCATATATGTTTTAAACCTTAGATACCTCCATGGTAAATTATATAATTTTAATGTAAGGAAAATGGGTGATATCCTATGAATTAGTGGGATTTTCTAAGAGGCCAGGTATGTGAAATTTGATACCCTATATTTTGTGGCATTAAGTGTTGGGTTTTTTTCTAACTTATGAGAACCCTTGGCCATTTATGTTTTTTATTTAGGTTATTGATATTATCATTTTGAATAGTGAGTTATTAATTGTTTCTTAAGATCATCTATGCTTAGATTTTATTTATCATCATTTATTAATTATCTCATAGATTATAATCATTAATTATACACATATAAACAATAAATAACTATTAGTTTTAAAATATTTTTAATATTATGTTGGTTAAAATATTTATAATAAAAAATCTGTATTTTTTAAATAACATTTATCACATTTAAATTTACATATTGATAACTATTTAATGTGAACCTGAAAACCCCCAAAGTACCTTCCCATAAGCACGTAGGGTGGGATAAAAAAATTTATTGTTGAGGGTACAGATTTATCTATTATAAATATTGAACCCACTTGGGTTTTATTATATTTTTCATCAATAAAGATGAAGGTAATATTAATGATCTCAACATGTATTATGGAGTACATCTGTGAAGTAGTCTTGAGTTTCCAAGAATGTTGTTGAAAATATAGTTGCATGTTCTCTAATGGTTTATCTATACTAATTAATAGTTAATACGATGGAATAATTTTCTTTCATTGATAATACTAAATGAAGAATACTCATTTGGAAAATAAGGTTAAAGATGATGTAGATGTTTTAACTTGTAGCATGAAAATATTTAAGATACCCATTATGAATAATTATTATGGTTGATTATTGAATTAATTGAGTTTTACTAGATAAGGATTTATCACAAGCTTCATCTTATATGTTTGAACTAATATAAGAGTGAAAGATTAATCATTCACCCATGTTAATAGTTGATGGTGGTCCCATATATGATGGGTTCTATGTTATACTAATGATGACCGTATATAAAAATATTTAGAAAACACTGAGAGGAGAGTGAAGCTAAAAATATATATGTTGTACGGATAAGAAAAATACTAGTGGGATGTCAAGATGCAAGCTAACATTTATTTTTAGTTATCCAGGTTGTACTTGGTGAATTGGCAATGGGAAGTCAAAACTGAATAATTTTCTTAAATGGTTTAAAGAGACTTGATATTTTGAAAAGAATGATAAAACGTGAAATTTCATTGAGTACTAAAAAAACCCAGAGATCCTAAAAATGATTATTATAAGGTAAAATTCAGAATAAATTATTGAAAATCAACCAAGAATATATATTTCATGCAATTTAAGGGAAATAAATACATCTTCCAACTAAAATAAAAACATAGTATCCCAATCACATTAATCGGGTTGGTATTTAATAATTTTTTTACACATCATCATCACCAAATCCAAAGTGAACCCTAATCACTACCCAAAGATCTGAGATCAACTCCATCATCATATCTATCTTCCTTTCTACTAACTTCTACGAGCACCATTATGCTGATTTACTTGAAAACTAAACTATGTGGTATATTTAAATTGAAACATAAAATCAATAAAAGTTTTTGAACTAAATGACTATCAAGTTATGTGATTTTCCTACTCACTAAAACCATACATTAACAAAATATCACTAGGGACACATCTAGTCATCTTTTTGATATAATTAGATCAGTTCTTTCTGTAGAGAAATGACCTTTACATCCTTCATCTCTATATGAGTCTCATATTCTTGGATTCTACTCCCTGGTTTCTAAATTGTGTTTTTCATTGCAAAAAACTCCTTATGATCATCTCAAGGTAGGGAGTAACTACAACCAGGAGTATATACTACTGCAATCCCTAGTGACCTCCCAAATGCATCAGATAGTAATGGTCCAAAACTCAACCCTTGCACACAACAAAGATGCTCCTTTGAAAGGACTTGACTGACTAGATTATCCTAGGAGACTAAGAAGAAATATGTGGGATTGGTATCCCATATTTCTTTTATTTTTACCTATAAATCAAATATCATCCATATTTAAAGAAATACATATTAAAAAATTGAAAACTGATGATAATTTATTACAATGAAAAAAGAATTCATACCACAACTTATTTGGAAGGATCATTCACATAACTCCCAAAAAATTTTGTATAAAAATACAAACAAAGTTCTATTCATGAGTCTTGGTTCCCTAAATTCCTTGAATATATTAAAAATATATAAATCAACAATTAATTATATAAAATAAATGATGTTATATTATAAATATTTAAACTAATTAAAATATTAGCATAGTCAATCTGTTTCTGGAAAATCTCTTTGAACAGACAGTGTGGGAGGTGATTTTTTAGCTCCACTTAATGTATTTTTCCTTCAAATGTCCTGAAATAAATACCATGTGATTTAATAATAATGTATGAAATTTTATCTCCTTTTTATATTCATGTATACAAGTAAAATGGGATTAGTACATTAATATATATTTCCATACCACATAATTCTCACGATGATGGTTATAAAAAACACCTTCCACTACTATCTAGGTACCCCTTCTGGTACCTTATCATACTTCTACTAAGTGCTCAACAATTTATTATTGAATTAATTCCATAATATCCATTTAAAATCATTCCACCTCTTACCTAAAATTTTCAAATTCCAGTTTCATGCGATAATATTAGAAATGGTAAAGGAGAATAACATGTGTACAAAGAGATTCATGTTAAAAAAATTATAATTTAATTACCTAATTACATTCAATTATGCCAAAATGTAATAAAATTACCCTTATCTAGGAATCAAAGAAAGAATTCTCCCAAGATTGAGGCATATGACTCTAATCAGAATAGGTAATTATAAGGGTAACAAGCCTTTCCACCAGCTGTCCTAAAATCTAGATAAATAATCCCACAACATCATCCATGGGGACCTCATAATAGTCAAATGGGAAAACTATATTCAATCCATTCAGATTATATACAACATCATTATTCTAATTTTTCTTGGTACTAACATTGTTCTTTTGTTTTATTAAAAATATTTAGTAGTATAAAAAAATGTTCAATAACTTTATTCACATTAAAATTTTCACCTGTAACCATCACCCACCAATATCAACATGATGAAATAGGAGTGAAAACCTATTTCCTCATTGCTGAACCTGATAAATGGGTAGGTAAGGTCCTACATCATGATATGATGGATAAGGAGGGTTTTCTACAAGCTGATAGAATGGAGGAGGGTGTGACAGACACTAATGGGGGAAGGAAGAGGGTGTCACAAATGGTATTGGGAGTGATCCTGATGGATCATCATCTACCCATGTGTTCAAGGTAATATCAACTAGAAGTCAACTAGGATTAGTTAAATGCTTCTTCATTATAATTCCTATAATTTAATTAAGTAAAATTAACTTTAGAACATATATTTCAAAAAATTAATGAAAAAAATTAGAAATGATAATATATGCATAGTACTCAAAAAAATATATATATCGATATGATAATGAATGACTGCATATATATTATAAGTGGTTCATAAATTAATGTATAACTAAACATAAAATCATGTTTCCTGTCAATCATGTCATTTTACTACTCCATTATTACTTCATCTACTTCATCCACCCTTGTAAGACTAATATTTTCAATGTGATGACAGAAAAATAAGTTCATTTCTTATTGTTGATGGGATTCAATATCAGAGGTCAAATCTTCCACTATATCACCCATATCATACACATCATTCACTTCTTCCAAAACATATTCCACATAATATACCATTCTCACTAGCTATGAGATGATATAAATATCATAGAATTCATGGTCATTAATATCCATCAAGCGAGAAAAGTTCTCATAAGTAAATATAAAGGAATCTCTTTTAATACCCATGGTAATATCGACCAAATTTCATTTGAATAAAACAATTTAAAATTATTATGGTAGTATAATTTGATAATATCAGAAAACATTGCATTGTATCCCAATTCAGAAATAGTATATTTACCAATATTTTGGTTTTTCAAACCCTCTTTCTGATGTATAGTATGAAATTCAAAGCCTTTCACATTGTTAGCGTCAAAAATTCTATCTTGTTTTATAGAACCTCGAGACAGAGACTTCACATATTCTAACAAATCATCCTGAGTATTAATATCCATGATCTTTAAAAAGTAATATACATTATTATATTTAAAAAATATATGTTTCAACCTAATATCCATATTTATTATAATATTTACGAACATACACAACCTGAAAACCATTCTAAAATATATTTAATAACATCTTTTGTTACACATTTCTCATTTCATGTCTAGATTTTCATTTGTCTCTTTATTTGTATCCTATTATCTTCAATAAATATATTTTAAATTTTACTATTTAGTAGCACATATCTATGTGCTTGTAATAGTTCTATTTATATCTGTGTAATATTTGAGATCCTCACTACTCATCGGCTAATTATAAGAAATGTTTTTTATTTCAAATTTATTTGAGATTGAGTTGACATGAAATAAACATGTATAACTCAATTTAATATTCTCTCAAATTGTCCATGTACCTATAAAAAAAGGTAAGACACTCCTCTTCTAAATATCCTTTCAAAATAGAGCCTTCAGGTTGAGATTTATTTTTCATGTATGATTTCAAATGACCAAGATATATATGAAATAAAATAAATAAAACACAATTATAATTTTAATGAAGTACCAAGAATTGTTTTACTTAATATTGAAATCATATAAATATAGTACATCTCAATTGGATATATCTATTAATAATGTACAATGCCTTCTAATTTAGTTTCATTGACCAAATGCATAGTTAAATACATCATGAAAGTAAAAAATGAATGAGGAAAGGTTATCTTCATTGTAAAAAGTGTTAGTAAAAATCTCCCCTAAAGGTTTTTAGGATTAGATGGTTTTAGAGTTTCCTCACTTAGTTTTCTGAAGAGTGTGAAAAATTAGAGTACAACTATAGTAATAGTTTCATGTAACAATGTATGCAATTCCAATGGTAGTAATTGATGTAACAAAATATGTGAATCATTAATTTTCAATCCATGTAACATATGATTCATTTAGTTGACACACCATGATAATTTACATTAATACCCATCATATACCTTCTAATGTTCTAAAATTCTAAGAAATGTATCTTTGTCCCTATTTTTCATTGAAAAAATTTTTGGAGCATACTTTCCATTATTATATGGACATAGATAACGCTTTATATTCATTTTTTGTAAGTCCTTCTTAGTATTGAGATGGTCCTTCAATTTTCCATACTCATTAAGAATTGTGAAGATCAAATTTTCAAAAAAGCAAAATCAATACACATAATATCAAGATTATGATGCAAATAATTAAATTTCCAACATGATAGTTTGAATAATATAGTTTTTTCTTAAATTATTTCACTTTTATTTCAATTGATGATACACTTTGGATTAATTTACCACTATTATTTAAATGATTCACCTTTTCAAAAAAAATCATCATTTTCATGTAGTTCCAATATTTCATAACTTTTCAACAATTTTGGAGGTGGACCACAATCAATAGATCCAGGTATTTTGACTTGTTCTATCAAAATCTATGAGATGAATTGATAAATATGCAATGACACAAGAAGAACTAATTTTCACTGTAAGGTATTCATTCTGGCTCAAAATCAATGTTACAAATAAGACAATCTAAAACCATCTAAGTATTTCAACAAGATAAGTTCCCAAGTCCAGGAAAGTCACTAATGATCCACATTGGAGAAACATGCAGTCTGAACATTATTCTAGAAGATTCATCCTATGTCTCAACACCATTGCTCCATAACTTATGTGATTTTTCAATTATAGGAATAAAGTATACATAAATAACATTTATAGAAATTTCCTTTCAAGGAATAATCATCAAAATGATAAAAGAAATTTTTAATAAACATTCATGGATTAGATTATAAAAGATCGAAACAATAGGCCAAATGCTATAACTGGCACTCAAAGTCCCAAATGGGTTGAATCCATCATTATCTAATCCTAATCACACATTCCTTGGACTAGATAACATGTCTATATATAATGAATCAAATATATTCCATGATTTTTAATCTCTTGGATGCCATATTAAACCATCAATATTATTATATATAGAATGACATTTCATGTTCATGATGGTTTTAGATGGCATAAAAAATCATTTCAATCAAGGTTTTAGTGGGATGTAATAAAAAACCTAAATAGGTGTGTTATTTTTATGCTTATTCATAGTAATATATTGATTTAGACATCCAACATCACCCATTTACTATCATCTATAAGAATAATAAATTTTTTTGAGATCTTGTTTTCTTGAATCCTCTCCCCAATAAATCATAACATCATTGGGGAAAGACATTATTTTCGTATAATTCAGACTAATCTTGTTAACATTTTTTTTTCAAATCATAAAAAGACGGATGGATCTTATCTTCAGGAAATGCATCACGAGACAATTCCAATATCATGGAAATTATGTTATTTTTAATTCCTCATATAAATTTTATATGGTACAACTTTAGTATGAAATAGATTTTTGAGTATTTCAGATATCCATCATATAGCTCATGATTATAATCATAAACTAAATCATGAAATAAATTTTTTGGCTCAGTGAAGTTATCTCTTACATTAGTATTATTAGAATCAAGAGTAGGGTCCAAAGATATGTTACAATATTGATCTGGTTTCCCTATAGTCCCAAAAACATCACTTGTCAAGTTACTATTTGTAGCACCCCCAACTGGTTGTTTTGAAATGTTTTTCTGTTGATTTTTTTGTCTTATAATACTGAAAGCATCATTTATAAGGTTTTTCATTTCATTATCCATTGTCGATAATGTTGGGATCACATTGTATTGATTAATAGTAGTGCACAATCTTTCTAAAATGTTTTATTCAACATTTCAAATTCAACACAAATATTGATCAGGTAATTGCTTCAATATCAGGTGTTCATAAAATTCATGTCTCCTTAATCACCTTAAAAGTTTACATTTAGTACATGGAAATATTATTTTCCCATCATTATATGGATTGGAAATTTCCAAATCTAAAAAATCATCCAAACCCTTGGCATACTAAGGTTTGTTCATTAGTAATGTGATCCATCTTTTCTATGTATGTATGATAATGTTCCAACACCTTTTTAATGAAAATTAAAACATATAAGTATTAGTAAGTTATAAAATAGATAAATGGAAGTGAAAAAAACACAAACCATGTATTTTTAAGAAGACTCATATAAGTACTAAAAATATCAAAGTTGAAAAATGAAATTAATTATGGATATTATAAAATAAAATAGAAGCAACATAAAAAACCATACAATTATTAATTTAAAATAGACATTATGGGAGTAAAACACCAGGGACACTTAGTGCAGGTGAACCTTGTAATTATAAGTTACCCTAGAAGTGTATTTTTTGTCCTAACACATCTATATCTAGATGGGGTGCCACACAATTCTTCACTATCATTGCTAGTGGTGGATGACCTCTTCCTTCCTAGGTTAGCTTACCAAAGAACCCTAGGTTTCTCATAAGCTTTAAAAAACATGAACAACTGATAATAGAAAATATCTCATTAATCATTAGATGAATAAGTATTTTTCAATACATAAAATCGTTTATAAAACCAAAGAAAGAATCAAGCATAAGATTAAAAGTCGCTATCTTTATTATTATACCCATATACATTTACAGATTTATGTATATACATATATCCCATTCCACAAATTCACATTTTCATAAGTGAATTTGTAAACATAGACACATATATGTATACTTATGTATAGGAGTAGAAAAAATATACACATATATAGATATACACATTTATATTTATATATTTACATATATATATTAAAAGACATTTTAAAAACATATAACATTAATAAACATTTTTAGAATGAAAGTTAACTCCACTATTAAAACCATAGCCTCTTCTAAAACATTTAACTTATAAGTTAAAGGTTGTTCAAACATTTAAAAAATATTCAGTGTGAAAAATTAATTAAAGTAGGATTTTAACATACATTAAATTAGAGAGAAACCTTATAATTGAAGTAGATTTCAAGTGAAACTTCATTTTCAAAACAAATAACTTTTTAAAATAATAATTATTATATTTTCATATCTAAAAAATAATTAAAAATATGTGAGAAATAGCTCTTGAGTCTCCGGGTTTCCTTCCACGCTAGGGTTTCCTAGTGATGCCACTCCCTCCCTCTCATTGTCCTATCATGGTGTGAGGCCCTTCTCTACCGCTGCTCCCTCTCTCCTCGACCCTTTACATAGAGGCTTCTGGTGAGAACCTTTCTCCCTCGTCTCTCTCCTCCACATCCCCTCAAGCGCTACTCTCCTTCCCCTGTGATTTCTTCTTCTACCACATTCTTCAATGATATGGATCTCGTTCCTTCTTCTCATTTCCTCTAGATCTCTCATGTTTCCCTCTTGATTGTTTTTTCAGTTGTTCTCTTATGATGATTTCCTTCTTGATGTTGGGCCTTTGTTTCTTCCCTCATAAGACCTAAGGTTCTTGCTTCCTTCTCCTCTGCCCTTTCATCCTTTCCATCGTACTATGAACCCATCTTGGTCTAATACATTTTTGACCTTGGTGGATTGGGATGGTGACGGTGGAGTGCCAGTCTGTTTCTCCACCTACTCAGGTGATGGTTCAATGTTATACATTTTCTCATGTTTCGCCTCGTCCTCTTTTTTCCTACTCCACTAGCTTAGCTTCGATGGTGCTACGGTTCCATTTGGTGATGACGATTATTGTTTTGAAGATAGATTCCTAGGACAACCACAGTTTTGTGATGAACAGATCTTTGGCCACTCAACCAGCTCTGACCCCAAGTGCCGATGTGCCTCTCCTAGTTGGATCTGGCATAGAGGTAATTACATGGTTTTGGGATTTGTGGGTTAGCTTTTGAAGAGCTTCAAGCCGCTGGGGTTGGAGTGATTTCAATTTGTTTTGTTCGGTTTTTTATCTTTCCTTGTTTCTCTGTTATGGTTTTTCTTGGTGGTGACAATGGTTTCCGGCTATCAGGTGTCTCCGACCCTAATTTAATCGGTGAAGATGATGACATTGGGCAACGATGAGGGTTTGTTGTTGTTTTTGATGCTTTTGGAAATGAATGCAGGTGATAATGGAGAGGAGATGGGATGATGGGGATGAAATTTAGATGGGACCTGACTTTCCTCAATGCAGTCGATTCAATTTCCAAAGTCGGCTTATGGAATTTTCATGATTTGCAGTGAAGATGGTTTGAATTATGAAATAGGTGCCAGATGATTTTATTGGTGTGATGCTTTTGGTTATTTTTTACTATTTTGATATTTTAATTCTTTAGATTATTTCTTGTGAATGTATGATTGGATGTTGAAGTATTATATATGTTCCCACTTACCCTCATCCTGAACGTGGATTTTGAATAAAATAAAAAATGGATTGCGTGGAAGAAAATAATGAAAAATACAACCAAGAAAAAATCTAAAATTTAAAGACTCAAAAAAAGAAACACTTACCTAAACTCATTACCTTTGTAAATGGTGACACTATCCCACCTCAACAAGGTTCAAGACACACTAAAGAACAATATGGGACCTTAAAATCAAGAAACTGTTAATTATAATCAATCTAAAATGGAATAACTAACCAAAACACAACCTATAATAAATGAAAATTCATCTCCTCTAATTTTGATTGTAAGGATTGGCGTCAATTGGGGATCATTAAATTTAAACACTATAAATAAACAAATAGAACACCAAAAATTGGAATAGGATTTGGCTAGGTTGTGTGATAAGTGGAAGAGAGGAAACAAATCATGAATAATAGAGAAAGGGGAACTATCTAGGGTTCAAAGTGGTGGGGGGGGGGGGGGGTAGGGTAAGTGATGAGGGGGAGAAGCAGGAGGGTGATCATGGGTTGGGGGGAGTAGTGGTGAGGTTTTAGGGGAGAGAGGGGTTCATGACATGGGATCATGGGGCTCGAGGGGGAATGGGGATCAACAATGAGTGTTGATATTTAGGGAAGAAGGGGGATGAGGGGGCCGATGTTGATGGCTCAGAAGATAATGGGGTATTGAAGCATCAATCTCAGGATTGGGGGATTGGGGGAGATGTTGGGGAGTGGGTCTCGGGAGAAGTGTTTTTTAAAGAAAAATGATAAAAAATTAGTAGTGGTTATTTAGAAACCACAGCTATTTTTTTATTTTTAGTGGTGGTTTATGAAATTACTGATAATATCTAATTTTGGTGCAGTGAGAGTAACTATATATACTCATACACAATGAAGTTATAAACCAATCTCTCATCATTGTAATTTGTCTTGGTCCCCCATTATTGTATATCTATTTAGTGTTCCAACATATACTCTATAGATGCCATATCTTTCCACATGCACAACACTCCATTGGTGGTTGAGGGCACTGACCCTTTTTGTGGGTGAGCCTGCCACACTGAAAGCATAGTAACTAGTCATCTCTTGGAAAGGATGACCTTCTATATTGGATTCCCTTAATGTCTGTTAACTAATGATAATACTTGAAAGAATAATTTCTTCTACTAGAGGAAGGGCTACCAGACCGCCCAAATGAAATCACTCTCCCACCGCTCAATGCCTCCCTTAGAATCCCTTAAAAATTGTGATTTTGATTCATAATGTTTGAGAACATGGTTAGCTAAAATATATTTAACTCAGACATTATCTCATAGAGGACATCCTATTCTAAGTGGTTCACCCTTTCCATCTCATCTCCATCTAATGTTAGAGAAAATTTATATAGCTCTATGAATAATTTGATTCAATCCATCATTATCATGCTCCTCTGAATCAATAGAATAAACTGCCAATATATCTAATTCCTCAAAATATCTAGGTATAAATGGTCTAGAAACATTTTTTAGATATTATCCTATGTTATCCCTTCATACTCATTGGCCCAAACTAGGACATCCCACTAGTTCTTGGCTTATCCCCGTAGCATGTATGCCACCAGATTCACCCTCCTCTCTATGGGTGTATCCAAAAGATTTTAGATCATCTTGACAAACTCAAGATAAAATTATAATGATCTTGGGCCACCCTCCCCTCCAAAAGTTTTGTCTGTGTTTCATTTGGTACCCCCTTATAAGGTCAGAAATGGTTAGCTCTATAACACCCCGCGATTTTATGAGATATATTATTTTTAATTTCTTTGATGTCTTCTATTATACACTACACCAATATTAGCTTGTACTATACACAATACCGTATTAGCTTGCAGTATAGCCAACACTATTCTTGGCCCGTGTTACACACAATTTCATGTTCGTTTTGGGGAAATTATTCTACGCAACATTATGTATAGATTTTTTTTAATGTATAAATGAAATAAGTTTTGATTATGTTATACTCAACAACAAATAGAGATTTCACTACACACAGCCCTAACTTGGCTTGCATTACATGCAATCAAGACCTTCTTCGATAGCATGTGTAGTACGTAATACCATGTTTCACTAAATGATATATTATTATAAATTTATTATTAACTAGCGGTTATGAATAGTAATACCTACTTTTTGAAATTTTATAAATTTTATCTTTCAAAATGGACTTCATTTTTGGATTTGGAATATCGAAGTTAGCATACGGTGAATTTTTGGTATTTTTCTGAAAATATTCAATTTTTGATGAATAGTGAAAACACTGGGTTACTATTTAAAAACCGACTTTTATTTAAATAATTATTTATTTTATTTAAATTTATTTTAGTTCAATATTAATACATAATACATATAAGTTCAATGTAATTCATTTGACTCATTTTATAATAATTTTAGATATATAAAAATTTTATTGAACATTTCACAGTCTTTTACCCACCTCCTAGGAGAATTTGAAAATTTACATAAAACTTAATTTTACCACTTCTTTGAGTGGAATTTTAAAAATCTGAGAGACACGGTTAATATGAAAGATTAAAATGTGGTTCAATAAGATAAAAATAATTTTGGGTGAATAGTAACTTTTTTACTTTTATTTACCATGGTTAAAAGTAAATAGGGTAATTAAGGGTTAAAATGATATTATTATTACCCTAACACATATCATAATTCTATTGGATAAATTTAATTCGTCCAAAAACAACCTTAGGAATAAAATTTTACCCTTTAGGCCCACTTGGATTAGATTAGGACACTTATTATTATTTTATTTTAAAAAGTGTTAAAATAGTTAAAATCAAAGTTTAATAACTAAACCATTTTTAATATAGGGTTATACATAAGAAAAATTAGACTATAAATTTTCATTAGAAATATAAAAATATTTTCTATATAATGGTATTTTATTTATAATTTTTAGACATTAAATAATTTAATTTATTTATGACACAATGGTGATGCAGTAATTACCTTATTAATGAAATATTAACATAATTGATGTTATAAATACCCAAATAAATGTAATTTGAGACTTTTTAGGAATTAAACTAATTTTATAGGTTAATATGACATGTTAGTATTAATTGAGTTAAATATTTTAGAACTAATAATGCTGTTATGGTTTTCATAAAAATCAATTACCAAATAGTGTCAAAATTGACATAAAATAGTTTTTGAAACAAATATTATATTATTAATTGTTATTATATTCTTAAAAATTGACAGTTCGGCCAAATGACTTAGATAAGGTTATATATATTAATAATGAACCACTTGGGGTTCTTTTGGCTTGTTATAGTAAATTTATTAACCATGTAGTGTAAGAAAACAAGAAGACACGGTAAAAGTTAAATTATTTAACTCAGACTTAAATCAAAATGTTAATGTTGAAATAGTAACCTAAACTTGTCTAAAACCTATTGTTTGAGAGTATTTCTACCCATACCCACTTTATCTTCTAAATAAATTAATTTGGAGCTATTATAAACAAAATATGACTTTATTATAAAATAATATTTTAAGTGTTTCTAAAGGTACCCCTCTCCTCCATTATAAAAAGGGCACCCATTCCCTCTTCTCTTCACACCCTTTTGAGCATTGAAGATCCTCCAACCCCTACCAATTCCCCTTCTCAAACTCTATAGTTATATCATAGAGGTATTGGTCTTCTCAAAAGACCAACTCTAGTTCCCTAAGAAGAAGATTAAAGGAAGTGCGTCGAGGAAGAGGTAATCTCTTCTACCGACTCCTTCAAGTTTATTTCTTCTTCTACTTCCTCTTCTTTTGTTGTTTAATTATAATTTAATAACATAAGTATTATTTATATAATGATATGTTATTATAAATATGAAACAACCCTATTTCACCTTCCATACATCCTATGGAAAACGAAATCACCGTGTGTGCTTGCGTACGGAATACCGTCTCCACGTCATGGTGTAATCAGTTTTTCCACCACCACCTTACTTGGATGGGTATAATGGTGTAAATAATAACTATATATGACTATTATAACATCATAATGATTCTAATATATTATATCATCCACTCCAATTCCATTCAATAAATATAGGAATGATATCAATGCTCGTGCGTACGTACGGATTACCGTCTCCACGACATGATGAGATTCATTTTCCATGTTAACAATTCAAGAATGATTATAAAGTATATATAATAAGTTATCATGAAATATATGACATAATGATGCTACTTTATTTATTTATATATTTATTTATTTCATCTACTTAATTCCATTCAATTCAACAAGGAAACGAAAAACAGCGTTCATGAGTACGTACGGCCTACCGTCTCCATGAACGATGTATTTCATTCCATTTATCGATCTATTATATATATGTATATTCTGAATATATATTATATATAAGTCATGTTTGATATTCTGGAATTATGTAATCATGATATAAGTAAACATATTAATAATTACAATTCAAAACACAGACGATAAATGAAACAATTTTATCCAAAACGCTGCTTTAACATGGAATTGACAAATGAATGGATAATATAAAGTCGTAAGTGAATCATATATGAAATAATAAATATTATTATGGTTCTGTTATAAGTTAATAATATGTTTAAACCCACTATACAGGAGTCTCGGACACATACAGAAGAAATTGGACATAAGGTAAAGGAAAATCTCACAATCTCAATTTTTATCCGAGATTGTTTATACTTTGGTATTTACTGGGGAATATTTATCATCCAAATCCACGTCTCCTCAATATGTAATATTTTTTATATCCTACTACAATGGTTTAAATCAAATTTTACCTATTGGTTAATTTTTAGTAAAATATATGAACAGAATCTTTTGTGGTTTGCAGTACGAGGTACTTTTTGACTTTTTCGGCCAAATACGAGAAGAATGTTTTTTTAACTTATACGGCATGAAAATATTTTTATGGTTTCATAACACCTTATTTTCATGAAGATTACCCTACAATATTTAATTACTATTTTCAAAAAAATCCCTTTCTTTAAAAATTACATGGCATTTTGTGAAAAGAAAATGATTTTGATGAAGAAAAAATATTTTCCTCAAGAATTCATTTCAAGTGTTTTATCAAAACCATTTTCTATATAATATGGAATTATTTCATATGTGTATGTTTAAAGTATAATTTCTTTATGATTTACATGGTTACACTTTTCTTATGATGAAATGATATCCATTTTTTTATGGATTGTGTTATGATGGGATGATGTTTATGAAACCCATTATATACTTTGGGTAATGATGAATGATTTATGTTCATGTTGTGGCACAAGTGAGAATGATTTCATTATGAGATTGGTGAGACCTATATCTCCCTCCAATTCATTGGGTAAATATTTATATCTCATGAGATAGACATGGCTGGAATGGTAAGTTAGTCTGGTTCAGTGTTACGGGACTGAAACGAGGAGTGAACTCGATTCAGAAAGGGACTTTGTCCACTAAGATGGTCTTGGAAGCAATGCCTTGGATACTATGGAAATAATATCACATGATTAATGGTTTTACACAATTAAATGTTTTATTCCCATGCTATTTTATCATGATTAATGTTCTTTTATGACCTATGCCTTACGTACTTCCAAGATTTATTTCACAACTCAAGATTTTGATGTGTAAACTTTATGTTCTTGTTTTGAAGTTCAAATGTATATGGTTTGTTTTATTTTCTCCATGCTTACCCTTACTGATCATTTGATCTCACCCTTTATATGTTTTCTTTTCCCCAGGATATAAAGAAATGTTTTAGGTAAGAAAAAAAAGGGTAAGATCTTTATGGGAGATGTTGAAGATCTTTCACCGTGATTAGAAGATTATGTTCCGAGTTTCCAAAGACACTAAAATATTACGGTCCTTGTGTGTTTGTTTTTTTTATGTATTAAGTATTCTGAAAAAGTAATGTAATGTCCATGTACGTCAAGATTTGGGTCTCTATAGTTGGTATCATAGGAAAGGTTTATTTAACCTTTGGAAACTAGGATGCAAAAACATTAGTGAGATCCCTAGAGATATTTCTAAGGTATGTCTAGGGATGTCCCTAAGGTTAAGTATAAGTATAGGTTATAGTCATAGAATTATGGTAAAAATATTAGAATTAACCCTAAGATGTTATATATTGAAGGTACTCCCCCTTTATTATGTTGTTTTCCCTAGCATGATTTTTGCCTCTCACACTATTCTTTTTGGGTTTTAGACAATGGCTGGAACCTGAAGAAACCATGTTGATCAATGAAATGATTGTCCTTCTGAACAAACCAATGTTATGGGAGATAGAGTGAAAAATCTTATTGCTATACTTAAACAAGCTATGAATCATTTTGGACTTCCAAATGAGCAGAGAAGGGAATAATATTCTATTGAGTCCTTCATGAGGCAACGTCCACCTTCTTTTAGTGGGTCATCTGATCCACTTATTTCTGAACAATGGATTAGTAACATTGAAAAGATATTTTCCATACTTCGCTGTTCAGAACAAGAAAAAGTAATTCAATATATTTACCATTTAGAAGGTGAATTAGATCAATGGTGGACTCTAATTAAGAATACGGGGACCTGAGATGAAATTGAATCCATGGAATTGAATGAGTTCAAGAACTTATTTTTCAATAAATACTTCCCTCGTATTCTTCGAAAAAAGATGGAAAATTATTTCCTTGAGTTTAAGAAAAAGTATGATGAATTTTTTGGTATATACAAAGGGAATTTTACAAGGCTTGCAAGGTATGCATCTGGCTTTATCATCCAACCTGAAAGTAAAGTTGATCGATTCTTTAATGGCTTAAAACCAAGTCTTCAAAGGGCATTAGCTATAGGAGACTTCAGTAGCTAAGAAGAAATTGTGTGTTGTGCTATCAAGGTAGAAATGGAAGTTGTTGTTACATATCCATCTCATGGTTTTGAAAAGAAACGAAAGATGGAGTTCAAGGAGAAATCTCGGAATAATGGTGAAAATAAGATGAATGTTTCTTTATGATCAAAGTGTGGAAAGAAGTGTGGTGGAGATTGTATTAAAGGGAATAGAAAATGTTTTATGTTTAGAAAAGAAGTTCATAGAGCAGCAAAGTGTCTAAGTAATGGAAAAATGTTTTCTAATGATGTGAATAAATAAAAGATTGCAGAGAACGCACCACCAACACTTCAATGCTTCAAGTACAAGGAAATGGGGAATTATGCTAATCAATTACCTAATCCAAGGGTTAATGATGATCAACATGAGCAACCTCTTAAGGCAAAGGATAAAGGTAATTCACATGCGATCACTATTTGTGATGTTGACTATGACAATGATGTTGTGTAATGATTAAGTGTTTATGTAATGGGATTTCAAAAAAGTATCATGGAATCTCATTTATGGCATCGTGGAATTTTAGAATATCTATGTATTGGTTTTTAATAATTATATGGTACCGGTAACCATGAAAAGTGATTGAAATATTTTTGGAAATAAGATTATATTCACATAATGAAGCGATAAAGAAAAAATAAAATGAGCTTATGAGTGATATAAATAAAAAGTTATATCATGGTTTGAGTATATAGAAATTTTGTGATTTTGGTAATTGGAAAGTGTTAAATTTTGACAGCATTCTGGTTTTCACTAAGGGTAAATGGGTATCCATTTTTCAAGAGAATACATGATTAAGGTATTAACATGTTTGTAATTTGACCAAAAAGATATATCATATGATATATGGGGGATAAATGATGGTATTCATATGCTCGGCAGATGACATTTCTAGTAATTGTTTTCTTTATACTATGAGCTTCGACAGAAGTATTTTAGATAAGCCTAAAGATTGGAATGGATTATGTTGGACATAAGTCAGTATTGTTTAAGGATAAAAAATTTTTCGATACTATTTATGGAATTTTATAATAATGTAGTTTTAGAAAAAGGACAACCTGCAGGACGGGCGACAACCCGTCGCATCGGAAAAGGTTGTGGGAATCGAACCCACAACCAATGTGCGATAGGCCTTTATCACCTACCTCTGGACTACAGGAATCCTTGTTCAGTCTAAACTAGTTTTATTATATTAAGAAGTATGATATATGAATTATAAGTCCATTTTAGGAACCATATATGATTAATCTCCCTATAGATGGACTTATGTATTTTTGATAAATTTTTCTAACATTTTGTTTGAGACAGATGGAATGACCCATTATTCTATCACATGATCTGTTAACACTTCATGAATGAAAACTTCAACTTAATTTCATTAATAGATGAAGTGGAAATTGTCCAAGGAACGACCACTGGTCAGATTATACCAAAATAAAGTAAGTATTTTATTTAATTCTTCAACTTTAGGGAAATGATCTTGAAAACCAAAAATGTTGTCTTAGTGCTCTTATATCTGATGAATCAGATGGTACCTTATATTGTTACAAATTTATGGCTTTGTGATTGTTGGATTTTTCATATCCATCTCCTCCACCACTCTTCATCAGATGTTGATGGTTATATTTCTCTTCCATATCCATATTTTCACCCAAGTTGTCCTATGTAGAAACCCAATGCTGAGTTACTTTGGGTGACTGTTATGATTCTAATGTCCCTTTTTAAAATGAAGGTTTAGTATTCCTTTTTACGATGTGGGTTTCTATGAAAGAAACTTTCAAGTAGTAAACCATTTATAACCCCCAACGAATTATGAGGTCGAAATTCATTTTAAGGGGGGTAGAATGTAACACCCTGAGATTTTATGAGATATATTGTTTTTAACTTCTTTGATGTCTTCTATTATACACTACACCAAGATTAGCTTGTACTATACGCAATACCATATTAGTTTGCAGTATACGAAACACTATTCTTGGCTCATGTTACACACAATTTCAAGTTCGTTTTGTGGAAGTTATTCTATGCAACATTAAGTATAGATTTTGTTTAATGTATAAATGAAATAAGTTTTGATTATGTTATACGCAACACCAAACGGATCTTTCACTACACACAGCCCTAACATGGCTTAAATTACATGCAATCAAGACCTTCTTCAATAGCGTGTGTAGTACGCAATACCAAGTTTCACTAAACGAGGTATTATTATAATACTATTATGAACTAGCCATTATGAATAGTAATACCCACTTTTTGAAATTTTATAAATTTTATCTTTCAAAATGGACTTCATTTTTGGATTCGGAATATCTAAGTTATCCTAGGGTGAATTTTTGGTATTTTTCTGAAAACTTTTAATTTTTGATGAATAGTGAAAACACTCGGTTACTATTTAAAAACCGACTTTTATTTAAATAATTATTTATTTTATTTAAATTTATTTTAGGTAAAAATTGATACATAATACATATATAAGTTCAATGTAATTCATTTGAGTCATTTTATAATAATTTTAGATATATAAAAATTTTATTGAACTTTTCACCGTCTTTTACCCACCTCCTAGGAGAATTTGAAAATTTACATAAAACTTAATTTTACCACTTCTGTGAGTGGAATTTCTAAAATCCAAGATACACGGTTAATATCAAGGAGTAAAATGTGGTTGAATAAGATAAAAATAATAATTGGTGAATAGTAATGTTTTACTTTTATTTACCACGGTTGAAAGTAAATAGGGTAATTAAGAGTAAAAATGATATTATTTTTATCCTAACACATGTCCTAATTCTATTGGATAAGTGTAATTCAACCAAAAAAAACCTTTGGAATAAAATATTACCCTTTAGGTCCACTTGGATTTGATTAGGACACTTATTATTATTTAATTTAAAAAAGTGTTAAAATAGTTAAAATCAATGTTTAATAACTAAAACATTTTTAATATAGAGTTATACATAAGATAAATTATACTATAAATATTCATTATAAATATAAAAATATTTCCTACATAATGGTATTTTATTTATAATTTTTAGTCATTAAATAATTTAATTTATATATGACACAATGATGATGCAGTAATTACCTTATTAATGGAATATTAACATAATTGATGTTATAAATACCCAAATAAATGTAATTTGAGGCTTTTTATGAATTCCACTAATTTTATAGGTTAATATGACATTCCGGTGTATATTTAATAAACTTTTTTAGAAATAATAATGCTGTTATTATTTTCACAAAAATCAATTACCAAATAGTGTCAAAATTGACATAAAATAGTATTTAAAAGAAATATTATATTATTAATTGTTATTATATGCCTAAAAATATAAGGTTCAGACAAAGGACTTAGATAAGGTTATATATATTAATAATTAACCACTTGGAGTTCTTTTTTCTTGTTATAGTATGTTTATTAACCATATAGTGTAAGAAAACAAGAAGACATGGTAAAAGTTAAATTATTTAACTTAGAGTTAAATCTAAATGATAATGTTCAAATAGTAACCTAAACTTGTCTAAAACCAATTTTTTGAGATTATTTAGACCCATCCCCACTTTAGATTCAAAATAAAACAATTTGGATCTATTATAAACCGAATTTTACTTTATTATAAAATAATATTTTAAGTTTTTCCAAAGGTGCCTCTCTCCTCCCTTATAAAAAGGGAACCCCTTCCCTCTTCTCTTCACAACCTTTTGAGCATTAAAGCTTGGAAAACCCATGAAAATTCCTCTTTTCAACCTCTCTAGTTATATCATAAAGGTTCTGGGCTACTTAAAATACCAACTCTAGTTCCCTAAGAATAAGTTTAAAGGAGGTGCGTCGAGGAAGAGGTAATCTCTTCTACTGACTCTTTCAAGTTTCTTTCTTCTTATACTTCCTTTTATTTAGTTGTTTCATTATAAAGTAATAACATCGGTATTACTTATATACTTATATGTTATTATAAATATGAAAAAAATCCTATTTCACCTTCTATCCATCCTACAAAAAACAAAATCACTGCGCGTGCGTACGTACGGAATACCGTCTCCACGCCGTGGTGTAATCAGTTTTTCCACCACCACCTTAATTGGATGGGTATAATGGTGTAAATAATAACTATATATGATTATTATAACATCATACTAATTATAAGATATTAAATCTTCCACTCCAATTCCATTCAATAAATATGGGAACGATATCATCGCTCGTGCGTACGTATGGATTACCGTCTCCATGACGTTATGAGATTCATTTTCCGTGTTAACAATTCAAGAATGATTATAAAGTATATATAATAAGTAATCCTGAAATATATGAAATAATAAATCCACTAGATTTATTTATATATATATATGTATGTCATCTACTTAATTCCATTCAATTCTATAAGGAAACGAATAACAGCGTTCATGCGTACGTACGGCCTACCGTCTCCATGAACAGTGTATTTCATTCCATTTATTGATATATTATATATATGTATATTCTGAATATATATTATATATAAATCATGTTTTATATTCCGGAATTAATTAATCATGATCTAAGTAATCATATTAATAATTACAAGTCAAAACACGGATGATAATTGAAACGATTTTACCCAAAATGCTACTTTAACATGGAATTGACAAATGAACGGATAATATAAAGTCGTAAGTGAATCATATATGATATCTTAAATATTATTATTGTTCTGTTACAAGTTAATAATATGTCTAAACCCACTATACAAGAGTCTCGGACACATACTGAAAAATTGGACATAAGGTAAGGGAAAATCTCGCAATCTCAATTTTTATCCGAGATTGTTTATACTTCAGTATTTACTTGGGAATATTTATCATACGCATCCATGTTTCCTCAAAATGTAATATTATTTCTATCCTACTACAATGGATTAAATATAGTTTTACCTATTGGTTAATTTTTAGTAAAAGATATGAACAAAATCTTTTTTTGTTTGCAGTACGAGGTACTTTTTGACTTTTTTGGCCAAATATGAGAAGAATGTTTTTTAACTTATACGACATGAACAGATTTTTATGGTTTCATAACGCATTATTTTCATGAATCTTACTGTACAATATTTAATGACTATTTTCAATAAAATCCATTTCTTTTAAAATCGCATGGCATTTTGTGAAAGGAAAATGATTTTGAAGAAGAAAGGATATTTTATTCAAGAATTCATTTAAAGGGTTTTATCAAAACCATTTTCCATATAATATGGAATTATTTCATATGTGTATGTTTCAAGTAAAATTTCTCTATGATTTACCTGGTTTCACTTTTCTTATGATGAAATGATATCCATTTTTTTATGGATTATGTTATTATGGGATGATGTTTATGAAACCCATTTTATACTTTGGGTAATGATGAATGATTTATGTTCATGTTGTGGAACAAGTCAGAATGATTTCATTATGAGATGGATGAGACTTATATCTCCCTCCAATGCATTAGGTAAAGATTTATATCTCATGAGATAGGCATTTTTGGAATGGTAAGTTAATTTGGTTCAGTGTTACAGGACTGAAACGAGGAGTGAACTCGATTTAGAAAGGGACTTTGTCCACTAAGATAGTCTTGGCAGTAATGCCTTGGCTACTATGGAAATCATATCATGTGATTAATGTTTTTCCACAATTAAATGTTTTATTCCCATTCTATTTTATCATTATTAATGTTCCCTTATGACCTATTCCTTACGTACTTCCAAGATTTATTTCACAACTCAAGATTTTGATGTGTAAACCTTATGTTCATGTTTTGAAGTTCAAATGTATATGGTTTGTTTTATTTTCTCCATGCTTACACTTACTGAGCATTTGAGCTCACCCTTTATATGCTTTCTTTTACCTATGATATAAAGAAAGGTTTTAGGTAAGAAAACAAAAGGGGAAGATCTTTATGGGAGATGTTGAATGTCTTTCACCATGATTAGAAGATTATGTTTCGAGTTTCCAAAGACACTAAACTATTACAGTCCTTGTGTGTTTGTTTTTGTTATATATTAAATATTCCGCAAAAGTAATGTAATGTCCATGTATGTCACGATTTGGACCTCTATAAGATCCCCTCAAAGAATGTCCGTTTCCAGGGACTACATCACACATAAGGAATTCTCCCATAGATGATAATCCATAACATTCCTCTGATTAGGTGGAGGATTTAGATGTGTTAACTGTGGTGTGTACTCATTTGATCCCTCCTCATTCTCTACTAGAATATAATTAAAATTCATCTCTTTACATAGGTAAATACAAACCTCAAACCGCATGCAAGACAAAAAGAAAAAGAGGAATGGATAATCTATCCATACTAGTCAATAATATCAAAATAGGTTCTTAAGGTTTCAAATATAATATTAACAAGTTCTAATATGTCCTAAAACTATATCAGTATCAAATATTACATTTTAATCCCAAATAGATATCAAATTAGTCTCAACCAATTAGTTTACAACTATATAAATAGGAAAAATATTTATTATTCAGGTATCACTAACAATAGTTTAACATGGATAAAATAAACAATAATATTTTTATATGAAACTGAAAGATTTACTAGCCTAAAAATGATGATGAAAATATCCTACATTTCTATCATTATATATGAATATACACCTTATTCTATACTTTACCATGAGTGAAATCTTATAAATATAGTAACATGACACCGTAAGTGCACCACCGAAGGTGAAATAACATCAAAACTATAACAAAAGAAATTGAAGAACAATAATATCATACATTGTAACCCAGGGGTTCCCCCATATGTGGGTTAACTATTCCAAGTAATGAGCTGATTACCAAGATCTGGACTGTATTGTTCTCCTTTATACCTTTCCCAAGTAGTAAATCAACAAAAAATTCTAGCTTTGATACCTTTTTTGTAACATCCTAGACCAAGTTCTGCCTCCCATGACTGAGATGGGCCACCATATGACCTCAGGTGTGCTTGCCCAAACGTAGACGTATCCAACTAGTATTGGGGGTTTGATGGATATAGCAGGGACACTATACCCTCTAGTAGATAGTGAAAATCATAGTAGAAATAAAATAATCAAATTAAATAATACAACCCAAGAAGATAAAAAGGAAAATTAAAAACCAAAATTCTATAATTAAACCATTTGATGTCATGCTAAATTTCATACAAAATATCATGATGGAATTAATACTAAGAAATATCCAAAATATAGACTCAAAATAATAACTCCCAACACTAGTCTCAAACCCCATGCTTATTCCCATATCCAAGATCAATCGCCAGTAATCAATCAATCAATAATATGCTTGGATATTTTCCCTCGTTCAGACCCAAATCAATGAAATCTATCCATGTAAAAGATGGTTACTAGACAAGCTAGGATTAAAAATTAGTAGGCAACTACCCTCGGTGTTTAAAAAGATCCATTCTAAGTAATAGATATTGTATTGTCAAGTACATCAATTTGGAAATTGTTTTTACTATAATTTATATAGTATAACAAAAAACTTAAGTCCTATCTAAATAAAGCATTAGATAATTAATTTTAAATGAATTATTTTATTATTAAAAAGTAAAATGGGATTAAATAAAATTTTATTTTTTTTATTTAGGAGTAAATCATATATAAAAATGTGATAAAAGAAAGCACAAGTTAATAGATTTGATTAACTGTGATCAAACTTAGGAAATATCATGATTATCATCATTTATTTCTTCTTGATATAGGGTTTAAATATTTTAATAAATGGAATTTAACAACTATATAAATATTATTACTTATTTTATACTGGGATAGATCCTAGGATTCAATCATATATAAAAAATGATTCATTGGATATTTCCAATGATTGGGTGATTTATGTCTAAATTCATAACTAAAACTCCCCAAGGAAACACAAAAAAATTTCACAGTGTTGTCTAATTTGGAATTTTATTTCAGTTTGATAGCATGAATGAAATTTACATGGACAAGAAAATGTTTATTTGAATTCAATATACCAATATGATATGATGCCCCGACCCCGGTAGCCCGGTGCCGGTGCTTCGGTTATGGTGTGCAATTTATTTCGTACAAATGAAACAAATAAGACACACGTCATAACCCATCAGGAGGAACTTTCTGGTTTAGATCCTGGAGAATCAGAGACAACAGCTTTGCGTCTTTATTTCTGAGCTAAGAACAAACATCCAAGTCTTGGAAAGGCTCTATCAACCTGTAAAAATTTAACATAAAACATAGGGTGAGCATTGAAATACTCAGTAAGGGGTTTTAGAAAATACTTAAATAAAACTTTTGAAAACTATGTTGAGAAATACTTTTCCATACTAAGAAAATTTCTTAAAAGAAAAACATCAAGACTAAACAAAAGTTGATACACCAGAGTTAAAGTACTTCATATGTATGCACTAAAACACTTAGTGGTAACTCACTTAGCAAACAAGATAAGCATAATAATAAAAAGGCATGGGTTGTACGAAGTAAAGTGTCCATAAACAAGAAAAGTGTGTATGAAAAACAAGATGAAAATGTCATCAAAGTCACGCACAAGCGCATCATCTATACAAAATGTGCACATTATGACATGATAATTGAAATACAACATTTGAAATGAAGTTCTGGAAAAGAAATTGGTCATGCATCAACATTGCCATATCATATGTCTTGTGTTTTTTTATCTGATACTCATAGGTAAGGTTCTATAACCAAGGTTATTCCTCTAATCGGAATAAACACTAGGTTGGTCATAAACAAAGAAATGCATGCTGAAGGACTCATGGTCTCTGTGTCAAGGCCTTGTGCCATGACCTAAGGGTAAAAACCCAATCTAACTGTCTCGAGAACTATCGATGCATCGAGGAGCTTACTTTTACCGGTCTCCAACCCGGAGGGCTTACTTTAACCAGTCCCCAACCTGGAGGGTTTTCTTCTTACCGGACCCCATTCCGGGTAGTCCCATACATTTCTCACATGTTGATAGGGTCAGATATTCAAGGTGTCCCATACCACTTTGAATATTTAATTTTCATTTCATATTACCCAAGGTGTCCCATACCACTTTGGGTAATACCATTTTCATTTCTCATTACCCAAGGTGTCCCATACCACTTTGGGTAATTAGTTCTTAGTTCATCTTCATGTCGAGTCATATGCATGAATAATATTAATAAGGTAACAATTACATAACTGGTTTACAAATACATGATATGACAGATAAACATGAAAATATGGAATAAAAGAAGGCATGGTTAAGAAAGCATACTATGAGTGTAGAACAATTATTTAAGCACATAAAATGATGAATGTGAGAGACTTGCTCCCAAGGGTTATTAAATGATGAGTTTCTAAAATTCCAGTGCATGGAAAAGAACTACTTGGCATTAAATATTTTACTTCACAGGTCATAGTACTTGCAACAAATCTCCATCCACTAAGAATTACTGCGGCATGCTTGGTATAAAAATATTAAACACTTGCAATCTTTAAAATTCCGACACTTGAAAAAAAACACTTTAAAAATATTATCTTTCATTAATTATTATTCTTCTCTGGTCATAGAATTTGATGTTACACTCTACCCACTAAAAATCATTGCAACGAGTTTGGTATAAAAATAATAGAGGATTTCTACACATTAACATAACCCTTAAATCCATATCCTTTTAATGCAAGTTTAAAACAGTCAAGGGCATATCCTTTTGAAAAAACACAAATCATTTCAAGGGCGACTTTAATCAAGTTCATTGGAGTACCCTTAGTCACAGAAATATAAAACAGCATAGACAAGTACTAAAATTCTACATGCATAACCATTTCTTGAAACTAGGATTTTCAGATATTAATCTTAAAAACTCATACATACATAGGGATATATATATACACAATATATACAAATAGGGTTTCTCATAAATTAAACATGGTTCACTTGAAATCTAAAACCTCTAACAATCTATCATTTATTCAGTTTTAAAAAAAACAAAACCTTATGGGTTTTAAGTGTTCAAGAAACTGTAAATATATAAAACCTCAACTACAACTATTACATGTTTGCACTTAACACAAAGACCCGGTTCCCATCCAATATCATTCATAGACAAAGTAAGAATAAAGAACTGATTTGAATTTAAATACATAACTAATAAAATTATATAATTATATATATATAAGGCTTACATAAAATTGTACACATTGGGACTTGCTTTAAAATAAACCCTTTCATAGTCATAATTCTTATCATAAAATACTGAATTATAAGGAAGTCTTAGAAACATAATTTTGTATGGTTTGCATGGAATATATATATATATATAGAGTTATATATATAACTTTAACTATTAGGCGTATATATATATATATACCCATGTATATAAAAACTTGTACTGAGAACCATGGGTGGAAAAAAAACATAAAAACGTGGCACCCTTACAGCTCAAGAGAGGAGCTCGCCGGAGGTTTGTTGGGTGGCCGGTGAACCAGGAGAAGCTCTGGTGTCGCGGTGGCGCGGGTTGGCTCCGGAGGTCCTGTTTTCACCAGGGTTTCTCAGTTCTTAAAGGATGATGATCTGGGGAAGGTTAGGCCGAGCCTATGGCGTCCTAGGTAGGTGGTTGCGCGAGGTCAACGTGAGCAGTGGAGGGGAGGCGTCTCGGGCAAACAACCAGCTGGTTCGCGGGACCCTGGTGCGAGGTAGAAGAAGACGCGGAGGAAAAAAACGGACGAGATCCGACCTTGGCATGATCGGACGGATGAAAACAAAGAGAGTTTTAAAACACAACAACGGCCGAGATTTTCCATGGTGAGATCGGACGGTGGAGACCATCGCGCGGCCAGCAGCTGCCTCTCCGGGTATAGACAGTGTGTTAAAAAAAAGTTTAATAAATGCTAAATTAGAATTTATAATACTTCGCAATATATATATATAACCGGTACATTATAGTTTGGAATTTTTATAAAACATATTAAGTACTTTTAACTCATAATTTCCAAATCCAAAAATCCCATTTTAGTTTAAGTAAACAAATGATACTATTTGATATAACTATTATTTTCTTTAAAAAAAAATATTTTTAATACAACACTTTTATAACTTCTAGGATCTAATAACCATTAAAATCCAATTTATAAATTACTTCACTTTTTGATTTATAAAATTATGTTTAAAAGAACCATAGTTTTTCTCTAATTTAAAACACATAGTTTTTGAGATCCAAAAAGATACATTTTTTTCAATTATTGCTGATACCGCTGTAGACTTGATGTTCGACACATTTTAAAAGAATGCCAAGTTTTCCATCATATAAATATCATAATGATCAAAATAGATTCATTTGCAAGAATAATATTTTATTTTAATAATTGAAGATATAACTCTAATATTGTGTACTTATTAAAATATCGAAATACCATAATATTATAAAAGCGTAATAAAGACCAAATTTTATAAAAAGATGCTATTTGTCCCTTGGAACCCAACGGTCAAAAAAACGGTCATATTCCTTTTAGAGGTCCATTATAAAAGCAAGGGGGTAGGATGTTTTATATTTTTCAAAACACCGGACCCTTGGCGGATGGCTCTCCTCATACCTCTGGTGCTGAGTGCGTGCACGGTGATTCTGGCGGTTATACTTTTCACACTGATGGATCCTGAAGACGACGACTATCCGATTTCCCGTGTTGTGGTTCTTTGTAGTCTTGCTGTGGACGTGTTAGGTCTTGTGCAGGGTACTTTCAATTAGATGGGTCTTGTTGTAATGTATCTTTTAAATATATAACAGTTTATCGTATTCTTCATGTTTGATTTCTACTCGAATTCTTTATCAGTACACAAACCATAACAAAGAAATAAACAAGAGACATCATTAACAAGAACAACATTGTTTACTTGAACCAGTTTATAAAACCTGGGGCGTTACATTATCCCCCTCTTAAAAGAATTGTGTCCCCGCAATTCGATCGGCGTACATACACTGACTTACTCACACAGCTTCTCTGACACCCTTGGTGATGTCCCTTTACCTCCAAGGCCCATGGAAGAAGTTACTATTCAACTCAATCCCCAGGGCTGAACAGAGCTTGTGGGTCTCCTCTTCCCAAATACATTTTTGGAAAAGTGGATCGTGGTTGAAGCCAAGCTCCCGCTTGATGCAGGTGGTTTTCCAGAGGTGAGAACGAGTGACATCAAGATTCGCGACATCCTCTTGGATTTGGTTCCTAAAGATCTCTCAAACCATTTCATAATTGAAGGATTCTAGGAAAGATCAAAAATCACAGAGCTCCCCAAGCATGTTGAAGCACAAGATTTGGTACATAAAGACTGCGCGGAAGTCCAACTGCTTTGCAGCTTCTTCAAATGCCGGGAAGGCCAACCATTTATTGTTCATGGTGAAACACAGGAAAATTCCCTCATAGTACTTCCCTTTCTTTTTATAATTCTCAAACAGATCACTAGCCATTAGGTTATACACAACTTTTGACCCTCGGAAGATTCGAAGGACATTCGAGCTTTTCGATATTTCATAGAGGGTTTTCCGCGTGAGTCGTAAGTTATCAAAAGGTTGATAACTTGTTGAGCAGGATTTTGCTACAATAGTCTCTATGATTTCTGTAGGGAGAGTCAAGAGTCTAGGTGTGGTTCGCTGTCTTTCCATCTGAGAAGTTTAAGAACAAACCCTACATAGTATAACATTATTAATGTTTTTGTGTTGTCCTAATTTTCCAAGGTTTCCTAAACCATTCCTCTGATACCAACTATGACACCCCGACCCCGGTAGCCCGGTGCCAGTGCTTCGGTTATGGTGTGCAATTTATTTCGTACAAATGAAAAAAATAAGACACACGTCATAACCCATCAGGAGGAACTTTCTGGTTTAGATCCTGGAGAATCAGAGACAACAGCTTTGCGTCTTTATTTCTGAGCTAAGAACAAACATCCAAGTCTTGGAAATTCTCTATCAACCTGTAAAAATGTAACATAAAACATAGGGTGAGAATTTAAATACTCAGTAAGGGGTTTTTGAAAATAATTAAATAAAACTTTTGAAAACTACGTTGAGAAATAATTTTCCATACTAAGAAAATTTCTTAAAAGAAAAACATCAAGACTAAACAAAAGTTGGTACACCAGAGTTAAAGTACTTCATATGTATGCACTAAAACACTTAGCGGTAACTCACTTAGAAAACAAGATAAGCATAATAATAAAAAGGAATGGGTTGTACGAAGTAAAGTGTCCATAAACAAGAAAAGTGTGTATGAACAACAAGATGAAAATGTCATCAGAGTCGCGCACAAGCGCATCATCTACACAAAATGTGCACATTATGACATGATAATTGAAATACAACATTTGAAATGAAGTTCTGGAAAAGAAATTGGTCATGCATCAACATTGCCATATCATATGTCTTGTGTTTTTTTATCTGATACTCATAGGTAAGGTTCTATAACCAAGGTTATTCCTCTAATCGGAATAAACACTAGGTTGGTCATAAACAAAGAAATGCATGTTGAAGGACTCATGGTCTCTGTGTCAAGGCCTTGTGCCATGACCTAAGGGTAAAAACCCAATCTGACTGTCTCGATAACTATCGATGCATCGAGGAGCTTACTTTTACCGGTCTCCAACCCGGAGGGCTTACTTTAACCAGTCCCCAACCTGGAGGGTTTTCTTCTTACCGGACCCCATTCCGGGTAGTCCCATACATTTCTCACATGTTGATAGGGTCAAATATTCAAGGTGTCCCATACCACTTTGAATATTTAATTTTCATTTCATATTACCCAAGGTGTCCCATACCACTTTGGGTAATACCATTTTCATTTCTCATTACCCAAGGTGTCCCATACCACTTTGGGTAATTAGTTCTTAGTTCCTCTTCATGTTGAGTCATATGCATGAATAATATTAATAAGGTAACAATTACATAACTGGTTTACAAATACATGATATGATAGATAAACATGAAAATATGGAATAAAAGAAGGCATGGTTAAGCTGCATACTATGTGTGTAGAACAATTATTTAAGCACATAAAATGATGAATGTGAGAGACTTGCTCCCAAGGGTTATTAAATGATGAGTTTCTAAAATTCCAGTGCATGGAAAAGAACTACTTGGCATTAAATATTGTACTTCAAAGGTCATAGTACTTGCAACAAATCTCCATCCTATAAGAATTACTGCGGCATTCTTGGTATAAAAATATTAAACACTTGCAATCTTTAAAATTCCGACACTTGGAAAAAAACCACTTTAAAAATATTATCTTTCATTAATTATTATTCTTCTCTGGTCATGGAATTTGATGTTACACTCTGCCCACTAAAAATCATTGCAACGAGTTTGGTATAAAAATAATAGAGGATTTATACACATTAACATAACCCTTAAATTCATATCCTTTTAATGCAAGTTTAAAACAGTCAAGGGCATATCCTTTTGAAAAAACACAAATCATTTCAAGGGAGACTTTAATCAAGTTCATTGGAGTACCCTTAGTCACAGAAATATAAAACAGCATAGACAAGTACTAAAATTCTACATGCATAACCATTTCTTGAAACTAGGGTTTTCAGATATTAATCTTAAAAACTCATACATACATAGGGATATATATATATACACAATATATACAAATAGGGTTTCTCATAAATTAAACATGGTTCACTTGAAATATGAAACCTCTAACAATCTATCATTTATTCAGTTTAAAAAAAAACAAAACCTTATGGGTTTTAAGTGTTCAAAAAACTGTAAATATATAAAACCTCAACTACAACTATTACATGTTTGCACTTAACACAAAGACCCGGTTCGCATCCAATATCATTCATAGACAAAGTAAGAGTAAAGAATTGATTTTCATTTAAATACATAACTAATAAAATTATATAATTATATATATATAAGGCTTACATAAAATTGTACACGTTAGGACTTTCTTTAAAATAACCCCTTTCATAGTCATAATTCTTATCATAAAATACTGAATTATAAGGGAGTCTTAGAAACATAATTTTGTATGGTTTGCATGGAATATATATATATATATAGAGTTATATATACAACTTTAACTATTAGGTGTATATATATATATATACCCATGTATATAAAAACTTGTACCGAGAACCATGGGTGAAAAAAAAACATAAAAACGTGGCACCCTTACAGCTCAAGAGAGGAGCTCGTCGGAGGTTTGCTGGGTGGCCGGTGAACCAGGAGAAGCTCTGGTGTCGCGGTGGCGCGGGTTGGCTCCGGAGGTCCTGTTTTCACCGGGGTTTCTCAGTTCTTAAAGGATGATGATCCAGGGAAGGTTAGGCCGAGCCTATGGCGTCCTAGGTAGGTGGTTGCGCGAGGTCAACGTGAGCAGTGGAGGGGAGGCGTCTCGGGCAAACAACCAGCTGGTTCGTGGGACCCTGGCGCGAGGTAGAAGAAGACGCGGAGGAAAAAAACGGACGAGATCCGACCTTGGCATGATTGGACGGATGAAAACAAAGAGAGTTTTAAAACACAACAATGGTCGAGATTTGCCATGGTGAGATCGGACGGTGGAGACCGTCGTGCGACCAGCAGCTGCCTCTCCGGGTATAGACAGTGTGTTAAAAAAAAGTTTAATAAATGCTAAATTAGAATTTATAATACTTCGCAATATATATATATATATATAACCGGTACATTATAGTTTGGAATTTTTATAAAACATATTAAGTACTTTTAACTCATAATTTCCAAATCCAAAAATCCCATTTTAGTTTAAGTAAACAAATGATACTATTTGATATAACTATTATTTTCTTTAAAAAAAATATTTTTAATACAACACTTTTATAACTTCTAGGATCTAATAACCATTAAAATACAATTTATAAATTACTTCACTTGTTGATTTATAAAATTATGTTTAAAAGAACCATAGTTTTTCTCTAATTTAAAACACATAGTTTTTGAGATCCAAAAAGATACATTTTTTTCAATTATTGCTCATACCGCTGTAGACTTGATGTTCGACACATTTTAAAAGAATGCCAAGTTTTCCATCATATAAATATCATAATGATCAAAATAGATTCATTTGCAAGAATAATATTTTATTTTAATAATTGAAGATATAACTCTAATATTTTGTACTTATTAAAATATCGAAATACCATAATATTATAAAAGCGTAATAAAGACCAAATTTTATAAAAATATGCTCTTTGTCCGTTGGAACCCAACGGTCAAAAAAAAAACGATCATATTCCTTTTAGAGGTCCATTATAAAAGCAAGGGGGTAGGATGTTTTATATTTTTCAAAACACCGGACCCTTGGCGGATGGCTCTCCTCATACCTCTGGTGCTGAGTGCGTGCGCGGTGATTCTGGCGGTTATACTTTTCACACTGATGGATCCTGAAGACGACGACTATCCGATTGCCCGTGTTGTGGTTCTTTGTAGTCTTGTTGTGGCCGTGTTAGGTCTTGTGCAGGGTACTTTCAATTAGATGGGTCTTGTTGTAATGTATCTTTTAAATATATAACAGTTTATCGTATTCTTCATGTTTGATTTCTACTTGAATTCTTTATCAGCACACAAACCATAACAAAGAAATAAACAAGAGACATCATTAACAAGCACAACATTGTTTACTTGAACCAGTTTATAAAACCTGGGGCGTTACATATGAAACACAAAACAACATAATTGAAAGGGGAAGAAGAAGAGGTGGTCAACGGTGTGTGAAACATCACATGAAAGGTTATCCCCATACATGGTCATGTGATTTTTAGTATGAAATAATAGTAAATAAATTAGTAAAGTATGTATATATGATGAATAAAAACAACATACATACCTATAATTTAAAATATCATTCAAATAATATGAACATGAAGCTCGGGATTTACAAAACATTCCTCCATAAGTGATCGCAATGATTTTTGAACACCATGGAAGTGGAGGAAGAATAGATGATAAAGAAACATATCCTGAGAAATAAAAAACCAACCTATGTTATATTATCCTTTGATAATTTTGTGTAAGATTCATTTTATGTAAAATTTAAAAAAAATATTCTATCAAATAAACAAAGTTTATAAGGCAATATGTTACTATTCATGGAAGACATTCTCCATCTATGTTTTCCCAGTGGTTGACTGAATTAATCACAAAATATTGAATTGAAATTTGTTGAAGATGTGGGAAATTGAGTTATATGTCCAATTATTGTGGAATCATCCCAATTTCAAATCAAAATCCTAATTTATGTCCCAATCACTACAAATAGGTCCAATCTATCCTGCATAAAATTTCCTTACTTTTTGGGTCTATTTTCAGCCTCCTTTGCTCAAATACACCATTTTTTATTGATGGATGAATTGAATTACCATGATCTTAGAATCTTAGGAATAATAATTTTCATGTTTCGGTGAGTTTATATAATTTTTTGATAAAAATAGTGAATTAATATCAAATTGGACCATTAAGTAATTATAACTTTTTAAGAATGTTTTCAACACATGAAATTGAAATATATATTGGGTGAAATAGGGTTTAATAATGGGATACTAAAACCCATAAAAAATTTAAAAAACAATAATAAGGGTGATTTTATATGATATATCATTGTGAGATCACTCCCCCTCACATAAACCTTTATAATTATTAGAAAAGTCTTATATCCCTGTCATGTCTCATGACAAAATGAAAGGTAAGAAAAATTAAATGTTTATTTTGAAATAAAATACATATTTTATCATTTATAAATTAAATTTTATTCTCATTAAACTTCTGTCACATTAAAAAAATTTAAATATCATTTTATCACACATGCAACATGATTCAAGATACCTCACTTTAAAATTCCCACTCTTCACTACAAGAACATATGAAAGTGGATTTATTCTCATTTCCCAGAGTTCAAATGATATTTCCATGTGATTTTTATGATCCCAAGTTATATAATGGTAGAAAATAGTATGCTAATGAAGAGGAATTCCAACAAATTGTTCTGAGCTTCATGAGTTTGTAGGATTTAATGTTTAAAAATATGAGGTAGCAGAGGATTGTATAATATCTTAAGTACAATGACTGTCAAGATTCAATTTTTTTTTACAATTAATATAATTTCTAATCCCCTCATATATAGAATCATTTCCAAATCACTCCCCCTTTTGTTCCGTTTTTGTGAGTCACAACCAAGCACTAAATAATAATGAGTAAACTTCAACTTTTCACTATTTATTTTTATTTTTTTCTTTTTATTTTTTCAAAGTATAAAAGTATTTTTTTCATATATAATTTTATTTATAGATAAAGAGGTAAACATGTGTTAAACAAAGATATAATATGTCTTGTGGAACCACTTACCAAAAAAATATAGGCACCCTTTCACCCAACCCATACCAATTAATCTTTACGTAAAATGCCTGTGGAATCACCCTCTCCCACAAACTTTCTAAAAATAAAAAATAATATGCACAAGATATGGTTAGGTGGGGAAACATTATCTTATAACGTGGCATTTATAATTGGTATTTAATGGCCTATAAGGCTTAGAAGGGTAAAATTTAAAGATGGACTGAAGTAGATTTTAATTATACAACTGTATTTTCAATTAACAATGACCTCTTTCATAAATGTTTCACACTCAGATATTATGGATTAAAACATAATCTAGGAAATTTATAGTTTCTCTATACGACCTGAGACTCTCAAGAAACGTACTAAAAGGAAACATGAAAATTAATGGGATTGGAATGTATCTTGTTTAATGGATTTAAAATATTTCTCAATACTAATGAGGAATGAGTTTAAAAAATCCATTAAACTAATACGAATTTTTTTAATATAAAAGTCTAGAAAATGATACCATATAAACATTCATTTCAAATCATTTTTTGAAAATCAAAGGAATTTTCCACACAATCAACCCAGGAATGAAAAATGATTTTGGGTATTCTATTTAAAATCCATGTTTATCTAAAAAAATAAAGGAAAAAAGAAATAATGGTAACAAAATTTTGGTTTGTTTTTTGTTTTTATTTTTAAAAAATATATAATTACATGAAAAGTAAAAGAAAATACATGACATATAGTTTTTTTGAATTTAGATCTTAAGAATCCTATGTTAATCCCACACCCTAAAAGTATATTTTCCTCAATATAAGAACATTAAATAAATATAAAAGTAAATAATGTTTTGGAGAAGGGATAAACTAATAAGTTATATAATATATGGAATATATCAGTTTGATTTCCTCCAAGAAATGATTTAGAAAATACACATAGGAGTGCTTAAGTATATTTCTATTTTCACTAATCCTTTGAACACTCTTCTCATGAAAAACATTTATTAGACCAAAAGGGTAAACATTGTTAATAGTTTAATTACTAATTCATTGAGAATGAAGATTACATAGGTGAAGCATTATCCTATAAATACATGTGAGGACCTTCTCATCGATATAAAACTTCCATTGATGAATCATAACATCATGGATAACCTTTTTCTTATCTTTATATATCCAGGTGTTCTTATATACATCACACTTATTTTATTAGAACTAAAAAATATGTACCTTCATATTCCCACCTATATCTAAGAGATTCATGTTACCTTAATTTAATATCCCAATATACAGGGTGATTAACCTACATAGGGAGGTTAAAAGTCTTTAAAAAAAATTCTTATATGTTGACATTTTTATTAGGTTTATAAAAGTTGTATGGAATGCCCAAAGTGTATTATCTAATTGAAATTCCAATCTTTCTAATTAGTTTGTACTATTTTTTTTCCAAGATTCAATTAACTTCCCAATTTAAAATTTCTTATAATTCATTAGTTTGTAGGTGATATGTAGTGGATACATTATGAAAAAACCTATACTTTTGATGTATGTTTTTTATATTGGGATTACAGAAATATGAACCCTAATAAATAATGAATAATCTTGGTAAAATAAACCTACAAAAAATATGAGATCTCAAAAGTTATATAACTAATTGAGATTCATTATTTATAGTATAATTTTCATCTACCCATTTAGGGACCTAATAAAAAACCGTTATGATTTAAAGAAATCTAATTTAATTTAAAAAATTACCCTAGAGTTCAATTCCACATGCATTTAATATATCACAAAATAACATGGGTTGTTGGAGGAATTTCCTTCCTCTTAAAGATATTCCATGTGAGTTGACAACTTGTACATGACTTATAATACTTATGGGGATCTCTATAAAATATTGGCCAAAAAATTCCAAATTCAAGGACCTTTGGAGGTATATTTTGAGGTTCATAGTGGCCCCCACAAGTTAGAGTGTGGAAGAAGTTGAAAATAGATGATAACTCATTATTGGGGATACATCAATAAATAAAATAGTCACTAAATATTCTCTAAAATTATGGGCCATAAAAAATATACTATCATGACTCATTCTTAAGACATTAGGATTGCGGAGTTATAAAATATATACGGACCCTATATGTCGCTAAAAATTTAATAGTCTCTATATACTAAGGGGTAAGGTCCACTATATTACAAAGGTAATCATCTGGGAGTAATTCTATAATGGGAAGGATGAGTAAATGTGGTGCTCCAATGGTAGGGAAATTCTAATAATGTGTCCAACTATTATATTTTCCACTCCTCTATTATCTCTAATACATATGTCAAAATCTTGGAGGAGGAATATCCACTCTTTGAGGTGGTGGGTATTTTCTTAATGTTTTTTAAAGAGAAACTAAAGGGTTGTGTGATCTAAAAACATAATGAATTTTTACCCAGGAATATATGAATGAAATTTTTCGAGGGGAAAAAATAGAAATAATTTATTTTTCTATGGTCATGTAGTTTTCCTAAGAAGGGTCTAGGTTACACATGGAATATATAACGACATCAGGATCTCCCACAACCCTTCATGATAAAATTTAACCAACTAAAAAGGTAGATCCGTCATACATATGTTCAAAATGGGATATCCCACATTAGTGGTTGGATGATGGGAGGTGATTTTAGACTCATTTTTAGTGAATTAAATGAATCCTCATAATTTTTATGAAAAAAAAATCAGAATTGTTTTGTTTCAATAGATATAAGGGAAGTGTGATATTAATACAGTCCATAATGATTTAGTAGTAAAAACTAGCATCACCCAGAATTATCATACCTCATGAACACACTTTATGAATGGAAGGGTGGAAATTATTTCATTTTTTGACTTACCAACTTGAATTCCCTTACTCTAAATAACATGCCCAAGAATTATCCCCCAATATACCATGAAGTGGAATTTCTCATAATTTAATACAATATCTTTTCCAATTCAATGATGGAGAATAGAATCTATGTGTGCCCAAAAATAATCAAATTAAGATAAATAAATTGTGAAATAATCAATAAAAAATTACATACAATTCCCAAGGTAATCATAAAATACAATCAATATATAATTTTGAAACGTACCAAGATAATTAAAAATTATAAATGAAATGATACTATTTGAAAATGTTCCAAATAGATAGGTAATTATTTTATTTTATTGATCATCAGGTGCTATATAGATTTGAAGATAACCCAAATAACCTTCATGGAAACAATAATGAGACTTACCAGCCAAAATTTATAGAATTTGTTCAATGAAAGGTAGAGGTATGTGTTCCTTTAGTCTGTCTTGATTGAGTCAATGATAGAAAATACATAACCACCAACAATCTTTTACATGTGTTGGAACCAATTAATTTTTTTCTTTTGGCACTACCATTATTACTGTTTTCTTAGGCATAATTTGTATTGGTCCGGACAATTTACTTTTAGATATGGGATAGATGATCCCAATAACAAGTAATTTACTAACATTCATTTTTACCACTTCAAGGAGGATGTGATTTAACTAGTATTTATATTTACATATAAGCTTAGACTCATCATATAAAAGTATATGGTGCATGAAAATTGATGGGATAATCTTGAGAATATCATTCAATATATATTATCACCTTTTTAAATCTCTCAAAAGGTGTAATAGTTTTGATTCCATCTGTGGAGAGGGGTTTTTGAAAATAATGATGCTAAATTTGAAAATACCCTCAAGAAAGACATATTTTAAATTATATGGAAGTGTTTTAAATTCCAACACTAATGGGTTTTTATTATGGTAAGGGATTTATAGGGATAGAGGTCTATAAAAATATCTATCTACTCATACTTTTTCTCTATGAAAAGTAAATCAATGGAAAAAATGATTTTTAGTATCATTGAAGATCATGGGTACCTCAAAATGAAAAAACTCATAAATTAAAACACAAAAATCACACTTTTACAAACCCACAAAACACTCGAAACATGAATTGTAACAAAAATCATAAAAGAGTAAAGAAGAGGAAAATTAATCAATGTATGATTCTAGGAGAGAATGTTGTGTATGTGCGTGTCATTAGAGATAACTTCCATTAAATAGGTAAGAAGAGTGGAGTTTTCATTAACAATGTGTTTCATAGAATCACGGATATTAAAAAATTCCTTTTATCCCCAAAACTCAATGTAAATCATACCATTGTGAACTTTTATTAGTGTATTTTTTTAAATAAATACATTCCAAGTATGAGAGGATAATGTTCTTAGGTCCGGATATCTTATATCTCATGAATGTAAAAGTTTCCAGGGAATATAAGATTCTTTAATTCAATGAATACATACTTGATCACTCTTTTTGGGTGCGTTGTGATCTAGTTGGAACGTTTCATTGTTATTACCTTTGGTTAATGTAGTGAAGTATGCAAAGATTGAGGCATAAAATTAATCAAAGCACCTAAATTAGTCATAAAATTAGAAAATAAAGTATCCCCTATAGTGAAAGGTGTCATAATGGTTCCAGGATCCTTTCATTTCATTAACATCTTTGGTTGTTTCAAGGCTATCAAATTCCATCCAAGGTTGAACCTCTTATTCCCCTTAAATCATAACCTATTGGTGAAAACATCTTATAGAAATTTGGCATATCGAGGTATATATTTATCTACATCCAAGAGAGGAATGTTAACTTGTACCTTTTTAAATATACACCTGATCTCTTTATCAATTTCATTATCAAAAATTTTCATCGACTGTGAGAGTCTTTGTAGAAAAGGAAGTGGAATGAATTTTTTAATGTAATCACAAATGATAACTTTTTTACTCTTTTTATTTTCTTTTTACTCACTTTAATCTTTTGAGGGTATTGAAAGAAATTTTTCAAGTGGGTGATATACCAATTATGTAGAATCATTGGAAAGAGAAAATTATTTACCAGAATTAAAATTTATAACACAAACATTACATTTTTTAATTAGGATTGGAAATTGGTTAGAATGGTAGTTGTCTATAACCTTTCATATTTATCTCATTGATTTTTTTTTCTAGTTATCCCACATTAGTTCGTATGTCTTGAAAAGACAATTTTATGTTATTATGAAACTAGAGGTTCTAGAATGCCATTTTTTTCACCACATCCTCAAGGGTTTGTTTATATTTAGTTGGAGGAGGGTTATTCCAAGAAGTTAGAGGATAATATGGATGATTACATTTTCCTTGTTGATACTAGTCTTGTTTGGGGTAAATCAAGTTTCCTCCTTGTTAGCATTATAATTTTGCTTTCTAGATGGGGTTTGGATGTCTCCTGAATGATTCCTTATATAAGGTTGGTTCTTATTGAAATGGATTCCTAGTAAATACTGCTTTACAAGACCCGGATGAGTCCCGAAGTTGGGGGAACTGGTCAAAGAAATGAGTGTTATCATAAGAAATATCAAAATGAAACGGAAATGGTAAAGGGTGTGAATTACATAGATCCTAAGATAATTTTCATAAAAGGTAATGTATTTAATCAAGTTTATTATCTTAATTTTGTTCTATGGATGAATGAATTTACTCATTAACTCATCGAGTGTTGGTAATTTATAATATACCAAATTGTAATACATTTTTAGCCATGTTTTCTATCAATTCATGAGTTGTAGAAGGGGTTTTATCCACTATGGAACCCCAAAATGTGGCATCTATCATGACATTATCCATGTGTAAAATTTCCTCATATATTTATTGGATTATATTCTATTTACTAATTTGGTTGTGGGAGAAACTTGAGAAAAGTATTTTGAATCTCTCCTAAAATTAATGAAGGGTATGTCCTTGTGTTTTCTTAATGCCATAGATTTCTTTTATAATGGATTAATTTGGTGAGGTATGGAAGAAATTACCTAGAAAGTGTATTTTAAGGTCATTAAATCCACAAATTGTTGTAGGAATATAATATATCCACTCCTTGGATACACCATCAAGGGAGAAATGTAAGGCTATAAACCTTATGAGGTCCTTAGACACATTTTTTGGTATCATGGTAGTGCACACTATTTAAAACTACTTGAGCTATTTGTAAGGGTATTCACTAGTAAGATAATGGAATTTAGGATGGTGGTGTATGAGTCCTGATCTCATCTCAAATTTGGATGCATCCATAGTATATTAGTGGTATACAGGTTTATACTTTACATCATAGGTAAGTCAGCTCTTTTAAGGTATGATTATATTCTGTAATATTTAATAGGGTTTTATTTAGCTCAAAATTACATTGGTTTAGGACTACTTGAGGTTCTACAATATTCTCCTCAATGTTACAATATTTCCTTACTCTAGAAGACATAATTTTTTAGTAGAGTTTATTCTGATTTTTTGGGTTCATTGTGAGTAATTTTTATTTTCCAGATCATATCATGCAATAATGATGTCATGTTTTTTATTCTTTTTTGATTTAGAAGGAATTAGTGGAATAAGTAAAACACACTTGAGAATGAATAGGAAAAGAAAAAAATTAACTAAAAACATTTCTACAAAATAAGAGAGAACATATAAAAAGAGAGATATAGAACAAAAAAATATAAAAATAGAATTGGGGAAGATTTAAATTTGGAAATTATAAAGTAAAATAAATAAATAAATTGTAAAATTATCTTTTCTCCTTGACAACAACACCAAAATTTGATCGTATTATAGAGCATACCAATTTATAAATTATTTTCACTAGAATTTATATATTATAAAAGGAACCCTAGGCTATCTTTGAAAAGGACTTATATAATTAATTTTATCAAAATGTTTTGATTTTGAAAATGGGGAAGAGATAATAGAAAAAATGGGTATTGTTAATTTAAGATTTGCGCATTTATAAAAAAATTATAAAATAATTAAGAGGTAAAAAATTGATTAAACATGATTTAATTGGGGAAATTTATTGGAATTAATCTTTAATTGCTTCAAGTGATAGGGTTTAGATCATTTAATCTATGGATTGTAGTAACTAGAACAAGGTTTTTACTAAAAATCACCAAGGAAACACATTATGAACTCATCATATTGTTCATATTTGTATGTTATTTCAGTTTGATACCATGAAATATATATATATATATATATGTCTATGGTAGTGTTTATTTGAATTCAATCAACCAATATTAACCCAAAAAACACAACAATTGAAAGGAGAAATAAGAGGTCAATGGTTTTTGAAACACCACATAAATGGGTACCCCAAAACATTATCTTGTTAGTTAGAGTATGACATACTGGTATATAACATAATTAAATAATAAGTGATAAAAAAATATAATTTAAAATATAATTTAAATAATACAAACATGAAGCTCAAGATTTACATCATATTCCTTATTGAGTGATCACCAGGATTTTAGAACTCTATGTAAGGGGAGTTTAACAAATACGATAAAGAATCATGTCTAAAGTACATAAAAACCACCCTCTAGTTGATCATCCTTTGATAATTAGGGATAGTGTCATTTTATAGAAAATTAAAAAAAAATCCACAGAAGATAACATATTTCTAAGGTATTGTGTAAATACTCATGGTAGGCATTCACCCTCAAATTTTTATAGACATTTTAATGAATTAATCATCGAATATTGAATTGGATTTTGTTTTAGAGGTGGTAAATTTATTTAGTTGTCCAATGGATGAGTAATAATCCTAATTGGATTATTAAAGAAAATATTATGTCCCAATCACTACAAATTTTCTCAATCTATCCCACCCACAATTTATTCAATTTTGGGTCTGTTTTAGGCCTCTTGTACTCAGATCTAGCCTTTGGTCCAATCGTATTCATTAAATAACCATGATAAAATAATACTAAAAAAATGCATTTTCACATTAGTATGAGTGTATATAATTTGATGATAAAAATGTTAAACTAATATCAAATTGGGCCATTGTGAAATTACATCATTTTTTAGAATGTTTTCAAGAAATTAATTCATAATATATATTAAGTGTAAAAGAATTTAATAATGGGATACTAAAACCCATAAATAATTTAACAAATAAGTATAAGGTCTATAATATATGATATATCATTATGTGATCAAATAGTTCATGAAATATTATGATAAAGGCATTTAATATAAATAAAAAGGAAATAATAAAATAAACTCGATGACTATCGAGTTCCAGGTTGACCCCTAGGGTTATCCGTGCATGCTTCGGCCCAATGACATATATCTCTATCCTTTCACCCATGTTTAAATCATAAATAAATATTTATATGTCCTTCCTCCTAGTCTTTTCCAATTTAATAACAAGTATTCATGCATCATTCTCTTTATCACCAAGGAACAAAGCATTCACCCACATGCTTTAATTAATCATGCACCTCAACCTTAAGAATCATGCATCCCAGCATCTCACCCTATAGTGTGAAGCATCCACACATCTCACCATCTAGCCTTATTGTCTATGCATCTCACCATTAGGTATTAAATAATCACACGTATTATAGTCATGCTATAATAAAACAAGAATCCTACCCTCATGCTTCAAGGAAATGTGAATCTCACCCTTAGGCCCCAATAATGAGCCAAAGAATACACAATCACCAAAAATTCCAAACATAATAATACAATCACAATTTGTTAATTCATGACTATTAATAATTATCATATCATTTATTCAGTTATTTTAAGTCTTTAAAACACATTCCAAATATCAAATTACATGTCAGGTTACTAATTCATGTTTAATTGTGTCATTTTAAAATTCACATATCAATTATACTAATACAATGATATTACTAATTCGATGAGTAGTGTTATATTCAAAATCACTCATCTGATCCTACCACAAGAATAAATATTCTCAATTTCCATGTTCCAAACCAAGTTCAAGCATCAGAGCACATCTTGGGTGGAAATAAGTTTAGGTCTCAATCACTATATGACCCAACTAGAATCTTCATAGGTCTAGTCATGGGGATTTAAAACATTACAATTAAGATGGGTTATGTGCATGGCATGCCTGCATAATCACACATGTTTCATATACTAGAAAATCTATAATGGACCTTTGGGAGATGTATTAGGCTAACTATCTCAATAAATTAAGAAGAAATACCAAGATCAAACATCTAGATCAGAGAACCACTCCTTGATTCCAAATTTAAAGTAATTGACACATACTTTCAAGGCTAAAAGATGGATTTCAAAGAAGAAAAAATAGGAAATCAAGTATTCAGAGAAAATTCAAAAAATATAGCTGCTCGGATTGAAGGATCATGTAAACACATTGGAAAATAAAAATAATTCTTAGGAAAACCAAAAAAATAAAAAAAACATATCAAGGTTGAAGGAGGGTAAATTATAAGTTAAATAGGGGTATTAGTCTGAGGAATTATGACTCACCCCCTTAATTTTCAGGTTCCTAGAAGCAACACCAACTAACTGTTGTCTATCACTGGTTTTCTGGTGGTGCCATGTCATGAGACTACACCACTAAGAACCACAGTAGATGAACATTGGGTTTTCTATAGGAACCCATATTATATCATAAATCCAATGAATAGCTAGTGGGTATCATATACTGATCACTAGACTTTATAAATCCTTATTAAGCTATTATCTAGTCCTCTACCCAGCCAGTGGACTACAGTAGCTAGCAGATGGCAGTACCAATTCTCCCTAGCTATATTTCACTATTAGAATATAAAATTTTACAATATCTAAACCCCCAAACAACTTTGATAGATCTAAAACAACTGTGAACAAGGATCATTTATAGAGTTCAAAGTGGTACACCAAAACTCAAAGAGAGAACATATCTACATAAAACAAGGGAAATTACATGTTATGAAACCCCTTTTCATTACATGGGTTCTTTATGATATGATATATAATTAAATTTATTTGGTAAACATGCATATTATTATCAATATATGATGGGTGATATCCTATATACCACTCTAATGCATTGGTTATTATTCTATATCTGATTAGATAATTATGGGAAATAAGTATTTATGCTCACTTCACTATGGGAATAGGTTGCCACGCATGGTCCAATTTGTTATGAGAATCATGTAGTGATGATTAATCCAAAATGTTATGATAAATAGGTATTTATTCTTGATCCACTATTTTATGGAAATTAGGAAGTGATGCCTACTCCACTATGTTATGGGAAACAAAGAGTGATTCTTGCTTCATAATGTTCTGATTTCCTATTTTTATACTTATACCATATTTCTATGATATATGGTCATGATATTACACATAGATCACATTGATTGTATTATTGTTCCAAACTTTTATTCCATGATATATATTTGATCATTTGAGGTTACATTTCCTTCAATGATGCTTTATGGGAAACCTTTATTGTTCTTTATTTCTCCTATGTTTCCCAAATTCTTATGATATAACGTATTAATGAATCATTGAATTTTGTTCCCTTAATTAGTATTTGAGATGATACATTTATTATTCTTTCTATTACATGGGTTATAAAGATGAGTATATCATATGATATGTCTAGAAGAAGGGATAGTATGGTGATAGTTTAGATAAATATTCATAATTATGTGGAATAATATTTTTATGTAGCTAATCTCTAAAGGCAATTAATCTTTGGGTTATTGGATTATGAGATTATTTTTAGATTTTATGTTGATTTAATAGTAAATATATACACATTTATCTTGGTTCATTCACTTGGTACCGAGACCTATTTGTAAAGTATGTATTTTAGAACCAGACCCAAAAGTGTGGGTCTATAGCATCTCAGTTCTTATTAGAGTGGGTTTAGTTAGTTTTGAGGATTATTTTAGTTATTTTTTTGAATTATTTAAGTTATTTTTGGGGATTATAATTAGAGAAAATTAGTTAAAAACCAATCTATGATAATAAATATGGAAAATCATCATATGTTTTGGTAAAGTAGAGAGTTCATGGTTTCAATGAAATAACATCCTTGTTTGGATACAAACAAGTGGACATAGGATCTAGATTACTTGAACCTATGGATAATGAACTATAAAAAAGTTATTTGGGTAATAAATAGTTCATACTTTGGTTTACAATAAATGGTACTAACTTCACAACTTGTTTAACACTATATGGGGATATAATTTGGTTGATTCATATGCTATTTATGAACCATTACGAAAGATTTAATTCTGGTGATGTAATATATTTTTAATTAAGTTAGAAAAAAATAGTAATATGGCCATAGATAACATATATTGAAATATAATGATTTATAATTTAGGGTATACCCATAATTTATGAGTAATTTTCTCTATATGTTTTATTTTTCACATTTATTTAGTTATTATCATCCCAAAGTTATAGTTGGATCCCGAATGAATCATGTTAACAATGGATGTGATAGAAAATTTGGTGATTTTCCTAAGGAGATACCAAAGGGGATGTGATCTAGTATTAAAAATATAATTTTTATGTTTACCCAACTATCTTGAGTTAGGATTAAACATTTGAACCCAATTGAATTTTAAATCCACCAAATAAGATAAAAATAGTGTTTAATGGAATTTTAGGTGTTAAATACCATGAAGACAATAAGATTAAATTTTTTACATGTTAAGAATGTGAGAATAATCACCCATGATCATGTAATAAGGGATTTGGAAAATGTTTTCTTTACTGTAAAAGATGTCATCATGTAGTCCACTATTGATTATAAATGAATATTTTTTTCGAACATTATGGATAAAAATAATGATATTCTCAAAGTAATACAATAAATTTTATATTTTAAATGCAATGAATTTTGGAATTATGAAAATTGATTCCCTAACCAAAGATATAATAATGATAATAGAAATAAATAACCTCTAAAACCAAGGGAATAATGAAGAACCTGTGAGATGACTACTACTGAATTGGGTTATGAAAAAGGGGTAAAAGGTACACATTATCCATACAAGACCTTCAAGTGTCTTAATTTATTATGGTCCTACCCACTACTTTATACCTATAGAGTATTCTAATAACATTAGATATTAGATATTTAATTATTAGTGAAAACTCTGAATATTATGATTGTTTCACCACAAGTCTATAATAATATTAAATAAAATTTTGTATTATCTTCTTAACGATCTTATTATTCTCACCTTAGTCAAATTTTATGTGATTTTTGAAATTTATTAGATCTATCTACATATATCCTATATACATTTCCTAAATAAGGAAGTCATGTTTTTATATTCTTGATCCACCTATGATCATAAA